>CM059446.1:12802634-13462634 GCA_030390025.1 Squalus acanthias | reverse complement strand
TGTGTGCGCCTGTGTGTGTGTGTGCCTGTGTGTGTGTGTGCCTGTGTGTGTGTGTGTGTGTGTGCCTGTGTGTGTGTGTGTGTGTGCCTGTGTGTGTGTGTGCCTGTGTGTGTGTGTGTGTGTGTGTGCCTCTGTTGATGGGACTGGATGTTTGCTGCAGAATATCAACAATGAATCTTCTTAACTCCCTCCAACAACAGGAATGCTAAATATAAAATTTATTGTGAAAATGTAAATGCCTCAGTTATCCATGTGTAAGAGCTGATCCTCTATTTTATGATGGATTACTCAAATCCATTTCACATTGCACAGAATGATATTCAGACCTTTAACTCCTCAAACCATCTGTTCATACATTTGAGCCCATCGTTCTTTCAAATGCAAAGTATCATTCAGTGGGTCAAGAAGAGGTCAATCACAACAGCTGTGACTTTGTATTTTGCCCCACAGTACTGTGTAATGTTCCGCTCCCCTCAGCCAGAATCCCTAAATCAGGTAAGGTTTGGTAGGAAATCATAGGAAATCATAGGAACAGGAGGAGGCCATTGAGCCCCTTGAGCCTGTTCCACCATTCAATGAGATCGTGGCTGATCTGTGGCCTAACTCCATCTACCTGCCTTTGGCCCATATCCCTTAATAACTTCGGTTAACAAAAAGCTATCAATCTCCGATTTAAAATTAACAATTGATCTAGCATCATCTGCCATTTGCAGAAGAGAGTTCCAAACTTCTACCATCCTTTGTGTGTAGAAGTGTTTCCCAATTTCACTCCTGAAAGGTCTGGCTCTAATTTTTAGACTGTGCCCCCTGGTCCTAGACTCCCCGACCAGCGGAAATAGTTTCTCCCTATCTACTGTGACTCTATCAATCTGTTCCCCTTAATATCTTGAAAACTTCGTTCAGACCACCCCTTAACCTTCTAAATTCTAGGGAATACAACCCTAATTTGTGTAATCTCTCCTCGTAATTTAACCCTTGAAGTCCGGGTATCATTCTGGTAAATCTAAGCTGCACTCACTCCAAGGCCAATATATCCTTCCTAAGGTGTGGTGCCCAGAACTGCTCACAGTGCTCCAGGTGTGGTCTAACCAGGGCTTTGTATAGCTGCAGTGTGTACCATCTACAAGATGCACTGCAGCAACTCGCCAAGGCTTCTTCGGCAGCACCTCCCAAACCCGCCACCTCTACCACCTAGAAGGACAAGGGCAGCAGGTGCATGGGAACACCACCACCTCCAAGTTCCCCTCCAAGTCACACACCATCCTGACTTAGAAGTATATCGCCGATCCTTCATCGTCGCTGGGTCAAAATCCTGGAATTCCCTCCCTAACAGCACTGTGGGAGGACCTTCACCACACTGACTGCAGCGGTTCAAGAAGGCGGCTCACCACCACCTTCTCAAGGGCAATTAGGGATGGGCAATAAATGCTGGCCTTGCCAGCGACGCCCACATCCCAGGAACAAATTTTTTAAAACGTATAACTAATGTAGTTCTTTTTAGAAATGGTCAAAGACATTACATTAGGCCGAGATTACTTTAGGTCAAAGTCAGAAGCATAGGTTTGAGGGATTAAGTTGGAAACTGCCGACAGCAGAACCACTCCAAGAAACTAGTCCACAAATGTTTTTCTGTCTTACTCTTTAGTTAAGTGCCGCTGTCGGTTACAACTGTAACAAGCGGAAAGTGCTGCAAATCAAAATGGAACACAATTGTTTGCTAATTAATGGTGGTTGAGTAATGAAAGGGCTGCACTGACTAACTGCATCCTGCTTCCCTGAATAATTACACAAATTCGCTTCCAATAGTACTTTACATTTGTCAAATGCATTCTGCTTAACACAGTAATCCTTCTAACATAGGCTGACTTCCAAGTATTTTAACTGTGTCCTTTTCTGAGATGTACAGCGAAGTCCTGTCATTAATTCGCATTTCAGGCACAGGGACCTGAATTGAAAATATTGTAAGAGCCTGTCTGGCCATCCCTACTCAGAACAACATGCACCTGGAAATTAATCTTCATCTCTTTATCTGTTTGTCATTTCATCTCTCTGTTTTTCTATATTTTTATGCAAAGAATTTCTAACTAAAAACTTCAATTCCTCAGAACCCGCTGCCTCAATCTTTCTGATTTAATGCTTCGATTAATAGATAGTGACATGAATCTGTCATTCATGACTTATGAAATAATACTGAGTGGCCTGCGGGTGGTGCTGTCCAGGGAGAGTATAAATACTCGGGCACGGGCCCAGCTTGCGCAGGACATTCTTAACAGGAACTATGAAGGACACAACTAGATCTCCATGTTGTAAAACAGTTGATTAAAGCTTTGTTTAACGCTTAGACCAAGTGCCCAGTAGTTTTCTTACGTCAGATAGGAAGCTCTTTTTTCCACACAAAGTGAAGTGGAATCTGGAACTCACTTCCCCCAAAAGCTGTGGACACAGGCACAAGTGAAATTTTCAAGATTGAGATCGATAGATCTTCCAGCATCCGCAGTATTTTGCTTTTGTTTCGATAGATCTTTGTTGGGTAAGGGCATCAAGGGATATGAAACAAAGTTGAGGTACAGAGCAGCCATGATCGAACTGAATGGCGGAACAGGCTGGGGGGGTTGAATGACCAACACCGGTTCCTGTGTTCCCAAAATGGTGAGTGTCCAGAGGTTAGGCATCATCTAACAGGGAAAGATTTGGGTAAAACCCTTCTTTAGAACTTGTATTATGGTAGAACAGCAACAACTTGCATTTATATGGCGCCTTTGACATAGTAAAATGTCCCAAGGCGCTTCACAGGAGCGCAATAGATTGACCAAAATCAAGATGGGAGGTCGTAAAAAATAAGAAAGACTTGCCTTTATATAGCACCTTTCATGACCACCGGACGTCCCAAAGTGCTTTACAGCCAATGAAGTACTTTTGAAGTGTAATCACTGTTGTAATGTAGGAAACGTGGCAGCCAATCGGCATACAGCAAGCTCCCACAAACAGCAATATGATAATGACCAGATAATCTGTTTTTAGTGATGTTGGTTCAGGGATAAATATTGGCCAGGACACCAGGGATAACTCCCCTGCTCTTCTTCGAAATAGTGCCATAGGATCTTTTACGTCCACCTGAGAGGACAGACGGGCCTCGGTTTAACGTCTCATCCAAAAGACAGTAGGGTAAATTCAGTGCTGCCACATCTCAAAGTGAGCATGGATCAGAGATGGGGTTACCACACTGTAGCAGCAGCGCTCTGGCCTGCACTCGCGACTGGGAGTGCTGAATTATCCCTCAAGGGTACAGATATGCTAATTACAAAGATTTACTAGCTTGTAAACCTAGTCTAGAGGGCTGCAACCTATACAGGTGTCATCTCACGCTGCTTTTACAGTGGAGGAGTGCAGCTGATTGCAGACGGACTGTTCTGCTATCACCACCTACACTTGAAACGACTGCAGAGTTGATCCTTGACATCTGATGCCAGTGTTGTGATGTGAAATAGCGTTAACTCCCATGCCTGCTGCTGTTGTGATAAGGAAAAAATATGTTTGAAAGTGGTCTACCTGAGGTACTTCACACCCTATAAGGAGTGGGCCAGAGAGCTCGTGAGCAGGGACTCGATTCTTGCTGAAGGAGATGGTGAGATTTGGGGGGCATAGTGCCAGAACTAGGTTGGTGATTTCCATCGCATCCCTGCGAAACACAACACAGCCACAAACTTCCACCACTCTCTCTGGCAGTCTCAGCCGTGGCTCAGTTAACACTCTCACCCCGAGTCAGAAGGTTGTGGGTTCAAATCCCACTCCAGAGACTTGATGCACTGCAGCAACTCGCCAAGGCTTCTTCGGCACCACCTCCCAAACCCGCGACCTCCACCACCTAGAAGGACAAGGGCAGCAGGTGCATGGGAAACACCACCACCTCCAAGTTCCCCTCCATGTCACACACCATCCTGACTTGGAAATATATCGGCCGTTCCTTCATGGGTCAAAATCCTGGAACTCCCTCCCTAACAGCACTGTGGGAGTACCTTCACCACGCGGACTGCAGCGGTTCAAGAAGGCGGCTCACCACCACCTTCTCAAGGGGCAACTAGGGATGGGCAATAAATGCTGGCCTTGCCAGCGACGCCCACATCCCATAAACAATTTTTTTTTTTTTAAATCACAAAATCTAGGCTGTACTGAGGGAGTGCTGCACGGTTGGAGGTGCCGTCTTTCGGATGGGACATTAAACCAAGGCCCCGTCTGCCCTCTCAGGAGGATATAAAAGATCGCTCTGCTCTGCCCCAACAATGTGCTCAGCTTTAACCTGAGGCATATTTTCCATTTCTCACACCAGCCGTCCTGTGGCCTCTCTGACTCCATCCACAAACACAAACCACCCCGCAATTGTTTTCTTTTCATTCCCCTCCCCTCAAATCACAGCCATTTGTTTTACATCGACTCCGAAATGAACTGCCATGTTTAAACTTTGTTCAGCACAGGCAAGATTCAACTTGCACTGATGTGTATATTTAACCAGTGTATTTATTTAGCCTTTTCATATTTCACTCAATATTTATATTTATAGCTTCAAAGAAAGGTCGGTGAGGTTTAATATTTCTGTAATGTTTACCTCAGAAATGGCGAATTGCCTTTTCATTCTGAGTACTCCACCATGTCTTGATCAAGTGCTGCCTGATGTGAGGATGTGAGTCACTCTTCAGCTACAGCATTTCTCACTGGTGCTGGGCATTCGCAACCTCCATAATAAAATCCTTTTAACCGGGAATTTATGGGAGTAACGTCAATTGCTGTATATTCCACTAGGTTCTCTCCAAAAGGTGCAAGGACCTACAGAACGGACTCAATTTGCGGAGTTCTCTGTTAATGGAATGCTGTAACCAAACCAATCTTACGGTCAAGAGTAATATGAAGGGTCACTGACAGTCATAGCCAGCTGCTCCAGTCATGCTCATAGTCCTTACAGTTCAACTAAACATCAGATAGGTCAGTTGCACCTCATCCGTCTCTGCCAACAATGGAAGATATGCAGTCCAGTTAGACCTGCCTGTCTTAGGATGCCAATAAAAAAGGTTCATACCAAGCAATGTATTATCAAAACAACAACATGTATTTCTATAGCGCCTTTAACGTAGTAAAACGTCCCAAGGCGCTTCACAGGAGCGCTATCAAACAAAATTTGACACTGAGTCACATAAGGAGATATTAGGACAGATGACAGGTAGGGTTTAAGGAGCGTCTTAAAGGAGGAGAGAGAGGTAGAGAGGCGGAGAGGTTTAGGGAGGGATTTCCAGAGCTTAGGGCCCAGGCAACAGAAGGCACGGCCACCAATGGCGGAGCAATTAAAATCGGGGATGCTCAAGAGGCCAGAATGGGAGGCACATGAAGATGACTTTCTCCCTGTAAATGAGAAGATAATGAAAAGTTCACTTTACAGATAAGGGGCTTACTGCCTTCACTTCGAATGTTAACATTGAACACCCTCCAAGTGAGCGGGCTGTGGATCATAAGGCAGTGGAGTCACAGCAGGAACTGATGGTGGCTTTCTGATCTCCACTTTGGAAGCAGGAAGTTGTGCCAAGTCCCAGTGCGTTTCCACAGCGAGCAAAGGTTTTCCTTTTTGGGAAGAGGATGAAAATCTCTCCTTTTAAGATCAAATATTTTTCACCTTCTGCTCTGCGTCTGTACCAGGCACCAGCTGTGAAGGTTGACAGTTTTAATAATACTGTTGCGGGGGACAGGCTGGCTTCCAAAATGTTCCCTTCCTCTTCAGCAAAGGAAATGCCAAGGATGATCAACAACAACTTGCATTCAAATAGCGCCTTTAACAGGGAAAAAACGTCCCAAGACTCTTCGCAGAAGCGTAATCTGGCAAAAGTAGATGCCGAACCAAAGAAGGAGCTGTGAGGAAAGATGATTGAAAGCTTGGTCAATGTGTTGGGTTTTAAGGAGGCTCTTAGAGGAGGAGAAGGAGGTGGTGGTGAGGTTTAGGGAGGGAATTGCAGAGCTTAAGGTCCAGAAGACCAAAGGCACAGCCGTCAGTCTGGGGTGAAGGGAGGGGGAATGCACAAGAGGCCAAGATCAGCAGATTCCACAGAGGGTGGGGGTTGGGGTTGTAGAGCTGGAGATGGGGGGGTGCGGGGGGGGGGGGGGCGGTGGCGGGAGGAGGCCATTAAAGAATTTAAACACGAGGATATGAAATTCAGCGCGTCGGATCACCGGGCACCAATGTACGTCAGTGAGGACATGGGGGTGATGGGTGAGTGGGACTTGACACAGGGCAGGATACGGGCAGCAAAGTTTCGGATCAGTTGAAATCTATGCAGGATGGTGGATGGGAGGCCAGGCAGGACAGCATCGGAAGCACTGGTACATTCCGTACGCATGCGAGATCACAATCCTGAGGTGGGACATCACCACCTTACAATTTCCCCAAATATTTTTTTCAGGAAAGTTGGCACATCAACCTTGAGATGGGTGATTTAGTCCAAGACCGCTTCCCAAAAAGTTTTGTAGCCAACTGCGCAAGATGGACTCTCACACTGCCTCTCCCTTGCCTCCCTGTGATTGGTTGCACTTTGTAAACCAATCCCCTGCACCACCCAGCTGCCGTTAATAGCTTTTTCACTTCATGGTGAAGTGCCGTGTGTTGTATTAATTTAACTTCAGTCACTGACTGAGAGCCGAAATGGGCTGAGGTACAAATAGCGCAAATCCAGTGGGTTTGTTTTTTAGGCAGGCTTTCGAATCATCTCATGATTCCAAGCTTAATCCTCGTCTAATCAGGGCAGTTCCTGGAAACCTTGCCATATGTTTATTTTTGTTAAGGTTACGGAACCAAACCAAGTGAATGGAGTTAAGACACAGCTCAGCCATGATCTAACTGAATGCGGAACAGGCTCGAGGGGCTGAAGGGCCTACTCTTGTTCCTATGTTTATCAGATTCAAGTGTGCTGATTCTCCTTTGGTAACATCACATAAAACTACCCACGGAATTTTTAACCATAACCTGATGATCACTGAGAGTTGAAGTGCGTGGCAGTAAAACTCCCGATCATTCTCAGCGCCTTGAAAAATAACAACGTTTTTCGACAGGAATTGGCCCTGAACATTTATTCAGGCCTTTCTTACTCTTGTGGTTTCCCCTTTGTTGTTGGAATGTGAAATATTTTGCCGCAGGGCACTGCAGAGGCAGAACCGATTGCATCTTTTAAGGGGAAGGTAAATAAGCATTTGAAGCAGAGGAAGATACAGGGCTCGTTAAAAGCGAATCACTGCAGATGCTGGAAATCTGAAACCCAAAGAATTGCTGGAATCACACAGCAGGCCAGTCAGCATCTGTAGAGAGAAAAGGCAGTTCAGTTCATGTTTAGAGTGCAGATCCTTCTTCCAAATTGAGCTTTCAAGAAGGATCTGTACCCAAAGATTTGCCTTCTCAAGGCCAATTAAGGATGGGCAATAAATGCTGGCCTTGCCAGCAACGCCCACATCCCAGGAATGAAAAAAAAGGATACAGAGCTATGGGGAGAGGGGAGAGTTGGATTAGCTTCAGATTGTACTAGCAAAGAGCTGGCATAGGAATGATGGGCTGAATGGCCTCCTTCAGTACAGTTAACGTAGGTTCACCAGACTGGTTCCTGGGATGGGGGCATTGTCCTATGAGGAGAGATTGAGTAGAATACGCCTATGTTCTCTGGGGTTTAGAAAAATGAGAGGTGATCTCATTGAAACATACAGAATTCTTACAGGACTTGACAGGGTAGATGCAGGGAGGATGTTTCCCCTGGCTGGGGAGTCTAGAACCAGGGGTCACAGTCTCAGAATAAGGGGTCGGCCATTTAGGACTGAGATGAGGAGAAATTTCTTCACACAAAGGGTGGTGAATCTGTGGAGGCTCAGTCATTGAGTATATTCAAGACAGAGATCGATAGATTTTTGAATATTAAGGGAATCAAGGGATATGGGGATAGTGCAGGAAAGTGGAGATGAGGTAGAAGATCAGCCATGATCTTATTGAATGGCGGAGCAGGCTCGAAGGGCCAAATGGCCGACTCCTGCTCCTATTTCTTACGTTCTTATGTTCTAACTCCTTGGCTAAATGTTCCCCAGGTACCTCGGCTCCTTTCCTGAAAATACTGACTCATTTCGGGGTATGGTCCCATGGGTGCCCTCTTGTGAACCTAGAGAGTCAACATTTGGAGACTCTGCTTGTGTGTGTGCTTAACCACACATGCGTTGTGCGAGTGTGCACAACCAAACCCCATGCTTCCCCGCCCCAGTATACACACAGATGCACTTTCCAGCAGGAATCGTGGGATGCTAATCCAGATTAATGTCTCCCTTCGCTAACCCAAGGGCACTGACCACCTCCAACACTGTCCCCAGCTGGGATCAGCTACAGCACGGACTGAGGGTGGAAGCCGAGCGCCTCTCGGTCCGAACGGCTCAGTCCCACACCGGTACCGGGCAGTGTGTTCACCAGCTGAGCCACGGGAAGGATTGCTCTTGTCTTTGGCATGGCGCATTATCCCATTAGAGCCCTGCGTGCTGTCCCAGAATCCTCTCCACTAGTCTAACACAGAGGATGTCCTGGTAATCAATTACGGTAACTCCTGCAGATCGTGCACAGAAATAACCACATAATTAATGAGTGACAATTTAAGGTGCTGACCCTAAGATACAGTGTTACTTTTGCAAAATGAGAACATCTGTCATAGTTTTCCTTCCCAGTAGCTTTTAGAAAAAAATAGATAAAAGGAATGTACTATTTATACTAAAATATTACCAGTGGAGGTTCTGCAATGAACCAGTTTAAGTTAAGTTTTCCCAGAATATAATGGTGACTACCCTTCAAATGTTCTTCACAAAATGTCCCAAAGCGCTTCACAGCCATGAACGGCGCTAACTAAATGCAACTTCTTTCTTTCTTCATACTACTTGGACTCCGAGGTTATGGGATGCTTTAATGAGACAGCACATCAGATTCCAATTCACTGTTTATAAAATAGCTTGTTGACGCACTTCACAACGCTAAAAGCAAAGCTCTGCTCCCAGCATGGAGCCTCACGAGATGGGAGTACTCTACGGGTCGCAGAACTGGCCCTGTAGCGTTAGACCCTGTCTCCAACCCGTGCTCCATTGCCCGAAATTAATCCTCACAGAATTTCCCCTTCTATATGCTTTAAACTGAAATATTAACAGAAATTGCAAAAGCTGTATATATGCGTGTAGCCATGCCCATTTTCTACTCCTTCCTACGCTACATTGAAGGCTGGTACTAAGTGCCCAGAAATCTACGTGTTGAAGGAAATTACACTACAGTGATTGCACCCTAGTGCTAATTCACTTTAATGCTGCCACAGTCATCAGGCAAAGTGAAATCAAATAGGTGCAGGTTATGTCTGCCAGCTCCAGCACGTCAAACAGGTAAGGCCGCAGAGAGCATCGTCAGACCAAAGGCCATTTCCTCCTGAAGTGGTTTCTAACACAGCGTGATTGCTGTTTCTTGCTGAATATTTTGCTAATTTAAGGAAAGTGCACAGCAGCACCTTAATTATAAGAGGATTTGAGTATCAGAGTAAAGATATCTTACTGCAATTATATAGGCCATGATGCAGAGATGCCGGTGTTGGACTGGGGTGGACAAAAGTGAGAAGTCGCACAACACCAGGTTATAGTCCAACAGTTTTATTTGAAATCACAAGCTTTCGGAGCTGCTGCTCCTTCGTCAGGTGAAGTGAAGAAATACAAATGGGCAAAGCATAAATAGATAGAGAACAATGCCTGTGCAGAGAACAATGCCAGACAACTACAGTTAATCTTCCTAACTGCCCTTTATCACACCTCGGCAGAGAGACAAGATGTGATAAAGGGCAGTTAGGAAGATTAACTGTAGTCGTCTGGCATTGTTCTCTGCACAGGCATTGTTCTCGGTCTATATATGCTGTGCCCATTTGTATTTCTTCACTTCACCTGACGAAGGAGCAGTGCTCCGAAAGCTTGTGATTTCAAATAAAACTGTTGGACTATAACCTGGTGTTGTGCGACTTCTCACAATTATATAGGGCCCTGGTGAGACCACACCTGGAGTATTGTGTACAGTTTTGGTCTCCTTACCTAAGGAAGGATATACTTGCCATAGAGGGAGTGCAACGAAGGTTCACCAGACTGGTTCCTGGGATGGTGGGGGGGGGTTGATTGTCCTATGAGGAGAAATTGAGTAGACTAGGTCTGTATTCTCTAGAGTTTAGAAGAATGAAAGGTGATCTCATTGAAACATACAAAATTCTTACAGGGCTTGACAGGGTAGATGCAGGGAGGATGTTTCCCCTGACTGGGGAGTCCAGAACCAGGGGTCACAGTCTCAGAATAAGGGGTCGGCCATTTAGGACTGAGATGAGGAGAAATGTCTTCACTCAGAAGGTGGTGAATCTTTGGAATTCTCTACCCCAGAGGGCTGTGGTGGCTCAGTCGTTGAGTATATTCAAGACAGAGATCGATAGATTTTTGAATATTAAGGGAATCAAGGGATATGGGGATAGTGCAGGAAAGTGGAGTTGAGGGAGAAGATCAGCCATGATCTTATTGAATGGCGGAGCAGGCTCGAAGGGCCGTATGGCCTACTCCTGCTCCTATTTCTTATGTTCTCATGTTAATTATTTGAGATCCGGTTTAATTTGATTGACGATGCAAAATGTTTCCGAGTAAACTCGCCCCCCTCAATAACTGGACAAAAGTAGCAATACTGGCTAAAGGGAGTGTGAACTTGAGCCAGTTCGAGCCAGCCCGCCTTCTACCATGGGATTATTCTGCTGCTGGTCCAGAAGTGCCATTAAGAAGCTACATTCGCAGTCACGAATGAAAATACCCATTTATGTGTCAGGGCTAAGCTAAAAGCACATTAAGTGTCACCGCAACTAAATAACACAGGGACCATTAAAGGTGATGTGGAACATTTCGTCCTTTGTGAGTAACATGTAATGGGTGCTTGACAAACAGCAAGATGAAATTGGGGAGGGTTGCAATGCAAGATGAACAAATTAGTTGTCAAGCTGTTTACAGAATAATTACTGCCCGGACAGTATTAAATAAAAAAATTAACCTTGCTAGAGATCAAGCTCCTTCCATGTTTCAATTCCACTTCGGCAGAACAAGTAGCGGATGCAAGAAAAGATTTCATTCGATGCTGCGCCGCAATTAAGAAAATGAAATCTTGTGACTAACAAATAGGACAACAACCTTCAGAGGCTCAGTAATTTCACCTTCGCCACACAGCGGTTCAAGAAGGCGGCTCACCACCACCTTCTCAAGGGCAATTAGGGATGGCCAATAAATGCTGGCCTTGCCAGCGACGCCCACATCCCATAAACAAATTTTAAAAAAATGGTGTTAAGATTCATGGAAGGAGAAGCAATACTTAATTTGGCTGCTCTGTGTTTTCATCTGTGACCAAAATGAAACACCCTGACCAATGTTCCCGCTAATATATTTTTTGGGTGCGCGGCCCCTTTAACGGGCTGTGCGGCCCATTCAATTTCTCGCGCATGCGCGGTTATTTCAATTGTAAAGCCGTTGAGTGGCCTGCGCGGGACCTTCAGACCGCTGCGCGGCTGCGCAGTGTAACGGGAACATTGACCCTGACCCAAATCAATGGCTTAATAGGGAAGGAAAAGAAAGAACTTGCATTTATATAGCACCTTTCTCGACCTCGGGACATCCCAAAGCGCTTAAGATCCAATGAAGTACTTTTTGAAGTGCAGTCACTGTTGTGATATCGGGAATGTAGTGAGCACTCTGGTGATCATCACACATCAGTTTGATTTGGTTGCCTCTCACTCTGCCACGGCTGAAGGGATTTTATCACCAGTTCACGTCGCAACAGGGATGTTCGTCAGCAGGCCTCAGAGTGTTCTTTCTGCAATGCCACTCATTTCTCAAGGTTAATTCTCTTTTGCAAGACTGGTTTCAAGACTCGAAGATGCAACTGGTCTCCACGTCCCAAATGTCAACGGGATCCCCACCCCCCAGGCACAGAGTCCATAACAGGGAAGAGACATGACGAGAGCAGAGTTTGATTCCTCTTTTTCGCCTTTATAACTAGAGGGCTAGAGTATAAAGGGGAGGAAGTTTTGCTACAGCTATACAAAGCCCTGGTTAGACCACATCAGGAGAAATGTGTACAGTTCTGGACATCGCACCTTAGAAAAGATATATTGGCCTTAGAAGGAGTGTAGCGCAGATTCACCAGAATGTTACCAAGGGTTAGATTATATAAACTAGGCTTGTATTCCCTGGAATATAGAGGAGTGATTTGATTGAGTTTTTTGGACTTTCAAAGGAATTGATAGGGTAGATAGAGAAAAAACTTTTCTGCTGGTGGGGGAGTCTAGGACAAGGGGACATAACCTTAAAATCAGAGCCAGGCCATTCAGGAGAGAAGTTAGGAAACACTTTTTCCAGGGTGGTAGAAGTGTGGAACTCTCTCCCGCAAAAAGCAGTTGATGCAAAGCTCAATTAATAATTTTAAATCTGAGAGCGATACATTTTTGCTAGACAAAGGTATAAAAGGTTATGGAGCCAAGGCAGGTGAATGGAGTTAAGATACAGATCAGCCATGATCTAATTGAATGGTCGAACAGACTCGAGGGGCTGAATGGCCTACTCCTGTTCCTATGTTCCTATGTTTTGATAGCAATGACAGCTAAGGTGTGGAATTTTGCACATGAATTTCTCACACGTTTCAGTGAAATCCGTACAATCCAAAGTTTTTCTCCCCTCTTCTGAATGTAGTACATTTCAGTGCTATAGATGCCTCTGTGTATGTGCCGTGACAGTGAGCGACAGGAGACTATTTGCCAATGAGGACCAATCTTTCGAAAGGAAAAACTGGATCGTATCTTTCAAATTGCCTCAGCACACTTAAGTTTCCAGTCGTCCATTCCGGGTCTCCGGAAAATCAGGCGGCCCTTGGCCACCCGCCAGCAGTCAGGCAAGTGTGGGAAAGGGGGCTCTTGTGGTAGGGAAAGGGTGGGGCGGTGAAAGAGACCGGAGCAGGCAAACTTTGCTCGTGAGCCTTGGAGGACCACTGCTCCTTCTCCTGGCCCACAAAGGAAATTAAAAAACACTTACTGCGAGGCGCTCTTCAGCCTCCCGATCCTCCGCACCTGGCAGGAAAGCTGCCCCGCTCAGGCTGAAGTGAGAATTTCTCTCTGGGCCCGCTGACATCATCGGACCACAATTAGCACGTGAATTAGGTATTGGGCGAGCGGCATAGCTGCCCATCCAGAAGCCTCACTTAAAATTGGAAACTGCGGGATCCACACAACTTTCTGGCGAGTAAATAACTCGGGGAATTTTAACCACCTACACACCCAGTTTCCACCAGGGTAAAATCCCATCATTTTCTTTTTAATGCCTTGTAATTTGGCCATTTCTGTTACATGGTCACGGATGTCACAGTCAAAATGATGACCGGCAAAATCACCACTGTTATCTGTTGGAACAGAATGGTCCCCACTTTTTTTTTATTACAAAAGCAGTCCTAGGTAAATCTCCCTTCGACTTTCTCTCCCCCTCCCCCCCCCTCCATGGGAGAGAACGAGTGGCCTGTACTGGCATCAATACCCAGCCGCACAGCCAAGAGTAAGAGCGTACCGTGAGAGCAGTCGCAGGGGCAAACCCTGCGCGGCCAGTCCACGCGATAACCACTGGCATTACGATTGGCCCACGCTGCCCACTTTCAAGGGCTGCACAAAAATATGCAGTCATTTCTGAAACAGCGGTCAGATAGACTGATGTCACGGTCGGGACGGCAGGAATCGGACAGGATGGGCTGGATTTTGCCGGCGCTCAGAGGGCGGGTTTGGAGGCGGGTCAAAGGGTAAAATCGTTTTGATTGACGGCGGGTTGCGATCCCGCCATCAACCTGCCTCCAAACAATTTTCCCAAGGGTTGGGTCCCCGATTTGCGCATGGACCCGACACCTAGCGGCGGGAAGAGGATTAAAGCCAATTACCTGCCTATTAACAGGTAGTTGATAGTAGTTGACAGGCTATTTTTTAAATTTTGCCGCTTCTGCCTCAGATTTCCCGATGTCCGGACACCACGCCAGGTAAGTGTGGCGTGTTGTGAGTCTGCTGTAATGTTTCTGGATTGATGACAGCTGCAGAAGTGGTGTGAAGGATCCAATGGTGCACTGGTGAGTCTCAGAGGTAAGAAAATGTTGGGAAAATCATTTTTAATGCATTTACACATTTCTTTAGGTAACAAGTTTTGAAATCCATGTCCAGGGCCTCCTCATTGGGAGAACCTCTCTCACCAGTGACAGATCGCTTCTGTCACCTCACCTGCAGCTGCCATCTATTCCAGCCTACGGAGGGAGTCATTGGAGAGCCTGGGTGCAAGAGCTCACCTTTGTGCAGTGATTGTCAGTGTTTGCAGCAGCTCAATGCTGTCAAACACTGAGAAATCAACCGTCAAAAAAAAATTGTGCGTAGTCCCTTTAAGAAAACCAGCAGATGAAGCGTCATCAAATGACATCATCTGACCGGCTTCCTCTTAATTGGCCGGCAAGCCCACGGGGTGGGGCTTAACAAGGTCAATCAACGTAAAATCACGTCTGTGGGCCGGATGGAGTTGGGGGCGGGACTGGAAGCCGGAAACCACCTGACCCGCACCCAACCCGCCTCCATTGATAAAATCGCGGCTGATGAGCTGAAGGGCGATTTTCAGGACATCTAATTTTCTCCACTAAACAAATGAATGTGTAAATGTGATGGTTCAGGGAGCTGCAGCTTGAGCGATAAATGAGCACAGGATGTTTCTGTTTGCTTTTTCTTCACTGCTGATAAGATGACACATCAGCTTAACGATGCAAAGCAGGCCGAGGGTGTGGGGAAATTGCCTTTCAGCTTTCAGTAATTATCTCCATGGATTGTACAAACCGCAAAAATATGAATTTATTCTGCCGAATTTACCATTAGGCTTCGTAGGTCACCTGTGACCCTGCTCATTGTGATTACACTGGTTCGATTGGTGGTTGGGGCTCCCCCTCATTGGATTAGGCACCACCCTGCGTTGAATTGTAGCCAGGCCCCAAATAGATTTTGCCTTTGTCAGCTGTGGCTCAGTAGGTAGCACTCCTGCCTCTGAGTCAGAAGGTTGTGGGTTCAAGTCCCACTCCAGAGACTTGAGCACAAAAATCCAGGCTGACGCTCCAGTGCAGTGCTGAGGGAGTGCTGCACTGTCGGAGGTGCCGTCTTTCAGATGAGACATTAAACCGAGGCCTTGTCTGCCCTCTCAGGTGGATGTAAAAGATCCCCTGGCACTATTTTGAAGAAGAGCAGGGGAGTTATCCCCGGTGTCCTGCCCAATAGTTATCCCTCACTCAACATCATTAATAAAAAGGTCATTATCACATTGCTGTTTGTGGGAGCTTGCTGTGCGCAAATTGGCTGCCGCGTTTCCTACATTACAACAGTGACTCCACTTCAAAAAGTACTTCATTGGCTGTAAAGCGCTTTGGAACCTCCTTGTGAAAGGTGCTATATAAATGCAAATCTTTCTTTCTTTGTATGACCTCTCAAAGCTGGATTCGCCCAATCAAAGATAGGCACCAACTTCAGCCTCTGGTTCCAGCATGTCTGCAGCCGCCCAATGACTATCTTGGTTAGGGATTTGCTGATATGGACAAACAGTACAAGCTGCAGGTTCTCCCCATCGGTCCACGGTGGTTCGAAAGCATCAAACTGACAGCTCACCAAATGCTGGAGCGTAAAATATTTCAGTCCCATTTTGGTGAGGGAGGGGCGGACGCAATTATTTCTCTGACAGTGTTGTTTCCGGCACAATGGAATCGTACATCTGTGACACTGGAGCAGTTGTCACTCCATTAACGTCGCACCAACTGGAAATCTATACCTGTCGCTTTAAAATGGGGGTCAAGCATTCTGCCAATATAGATTTTTTTTAAACCGTATAGACAATGGTCCTGAAGAAAGGGCAACGTAAAAATATGCTCCCAAAGTTGACTGAAGCAGCAGCTGAAGGTTGTACAGTGCCCAGTTACGCTGTCCTACCATCCAGTGGCAGTTTTGACAGCAGTGATTATTGTCTGGGAGGCTGCAAACCAACGAATTAGATTTTTAATTGGAAATGTTGAAAGGTTTTCTCTTCACAAAAGGAACTCCCTTCACGATGACTGGAGTCGTGCGACAGTGTGTGCAATACATCAGGAGGTTTTTACTTCAGGTCAGCCTCAGACAAAAACAATCGTACATACGTGATCCTGCTAGAGTTTCCACTGCGCGCAATCAACCGGCACACAGAATTCTGGAACCTGCAATGTAACCGAAGCAGGAGAGCGAGGCCTTTCACAAAGTGTCCCGGTCAACCCCTCCAGACCTTATCCAGAGGGAACACTAGCCCTCTCAACATGGAAACATAAACTTCATCGAGGAATGGGACAAGAAAACTCAGGCCGCATCCAGGCAAAGGATGGGGGTGGATGGGAACAACACAAACTTAGTCAAATAGTTCTGGCCATGCAAGGGGGGTTACTGGCAGGGGAGAAAATATATCCCCCCCCACCCCCCCAGCTAAGTGAGCGCATCATGTAAGAGGGAGGGGGCAATCCTGAGGTCATAGAGTCATAACGGCACAGAAGGAGGCCATTCAGCCCATCGAGTCCGTGCCGGCTCTCTGTAGAGCAATCCAGTCAGTCCCATTCCCCCGCTCTATCCCTGTAGCCCTGCAAGTTTATTTCCCTCAAGTGCCTATCCAGTCTCCTCTTGAAAACACTGAGTGTGTCCGCTTCCACCACTTCCGTCGGCAGCGAGTTCCAGGTCCTCACCACTCGCTGCGTAAAAAAGTTTTTCCTCACATCCCCCCCTGTATCTCTTGCCCAAAACCTTAAATCTGTGTCCCCTAGTCCTTGTACCATCAACTAGTGGGAACAGCCTTTCCCCGTCTAGCCTATCCAAACCCGTCATAATCTTGTGCACCTCTATCAAATCACCCCTCAACCTCCTTTGCTCGAATGAAAACAAATCCAGCTTCTCCAACCTGTCCTTGTAGCTAAGATCCCCCATCCCTGGAACCATCCTGGTAAATCTCCTCTGCACCCTCCCAAGGGCCTTCAAGAGCCGGGTAGATTGGGGTAGACACGAGTCAACGCCTGGTTCCGGGGGGCAAAGGCAGTGGTGTCTCAGCCTGTGCCCGAACCGGGAGGAACCGAGGCGGGCCTGAAATTGGGCGCTGGGCCTTGTTAATATTAATTGGACGCGCCTATCGTACCTCCACAGAGGTAGCTCGTCCGTCTGAAGATTGGCCCTTTTTACGCCCATAAAATGGGTGCAGCGGGGTCCAATTTCTACCCCGTTAACTCCCCTCGTTCCCCCCCCCCCAAATAAGAAACGAACAGGGAAAGAAGTGGTGGATGAGACCTGGTAGAGGAAATTAAGATTAACAAATATAACAAAAAATAATCATGTTGGACGAGGAGGACAAGTAAAGCAAAGAGCTCTTTTAAGACTGAATCGAAGGCCCCTAATTTAAGCCCGGGGAGGTTTTGAGCATGTGGTTGGGTGAGGGGAGTTAGAACCTCACCTGCTGCCCCAGAAAAGAGGCTCGGCCTATTTGAACTCTCGGGCCTCATTTAAATCCCATCAGGCGGGAAGGCGGTGGGAAATTGCGCGAGACAGAGGCCATCATAAGGTCGATGGCGGGATCGGCCTTCGGGGGCTGTCTTGCGGGGTCTCGCGTTCGGGGAAGGGGGATAATCCGCGGCAGGGCGGGCCGAAGCTTTCCTGCTGCCCCCACGAGGAACGAAAGAGAATATGCCCGATGGGACGTCCTCTGGCCCCCCGGCTCCTCTTCCCACCGTCTTCACCTGGAGGAAAAGCTACAGCAGTTCTCCCGCTCGGGCCAGCAGTTAAAATTGCAGTCGGGTCCTGACGACCAATCATCAGGAGCTGACATGCTTATGTAAAGGTGGCCCTGTCCTTGCCGCCTGCTCAGGTTAAAATTCGGAACGGCGAGCTGTTGGCGGCTTTGCAGCGGGTAAGTAACCTGGGTGATTTCAACTGCCCTCCTGCCAGGGGGCCGGGTTAAAATAGCGCCCCCCCACCCACACCCCAGTGTCCGACTGCAGACCACCAAGAGGATTTTGTGTCCACTCCAATCCAACACTCTCAGAGAATTGCTATTTTAAGCATCAAAATGCATTCAGATGATAACATACCTTGGGATTGTTAATTTTATCGAAACTCTTGACAGGTTGAGTGATGGCGAATTACAGAGCTCATAGTTGCTGAACCTGTAAAACCGGAGCCCAATAAAGATCTTGCATACACAGCAGCTTTTGAATCCACTTTAATTTTGTTTTGATTATATTGTCCCAATTCTTCATTTAATGATTCTGTAAGGTTAATGCTCTTAATTCAATTCTCTGCGCAGTTACTTTTTGGCCTCTCAATGACATTATTAATAGATATCAAATACAGATATTAAAGCTGCCAAAAGTGCATTTTGCAAACTGAATCGATTTTAATCTTTGCTGTCAGACAGCTGCAACTCTTCACTGCCACATCATCTTAGTTTTCTAACAGCCTCTGATCGCACTGCTAGCAACCTGTGTAGGTGAGCACTCACTAAACTACATAATGTGCCAGTGCAGTTCATCTTATTACAAGCTCGCTGTTTGCAAGAAACCGAATGTACTCTGTGCATGAATGTAGCCAAAAATCCAAGGGACTTTAGCACAGAGAATAAAAGCAGAAGAAGGCGGCATTGCATTTAAGCCACTTGAATTCTGAATGCTCATTGCTACCTAAAACATGCTGGAGGTTTGCAAAGGATGCAATCGCCTGATTTCACAAGACCAAGGAAAATGATGAAAAGAAATATAACCTACCGCCACTGTGCACTGTTACCATTCTCCAACTGTAGCTTTCCATCTAAAGTAATGCGGCACTGAGGTATTTAACGCTCTTTCGCATCAATAAGGCTTCAGCAACCTGGAGCTGCTTCTCTCGGAGTGTGCGCGAAGGCAGCTCCAGCATTTTAAATCAATCTTCTAAAGAAGATTACTGTCCTGGAATTTCCAAAACAGAATTATTTCCTCTTGTTTTCATTGCGTCTATAGATATGAAAACATTGTCTGTGTAGCCAGCGAGGTTGTAGCAGGAAACAATGGCAGGCTTTCAAACTAATCTACCTGCCATTAAATCTTAAAGCTGGACAACTAAATCCCAAAGCTGGACAGGCCAAGGGAGCACCAGAGCGAGAAGCCCACAATAAAATTTCAACACAGGACTCCTGTAAAATAATCTAGACCGACACTTTGAGTGCGGTTCTGGGGCAGCGCCGCATTGTCGGAAGTCTCTTGGTTGAGACATATTACAGAGGCCCCGGGCATCTGCCTGGTCAGGTGGATGGAAAAGATCCCATGGTACTATTTGAGGAAGATCAGTCAATATTTTATCCTTCAAATGTCACCACCAGCAACAGATTAATTGGTCATCATCTCACCGCTGTTTGCGGGAACCTGTTGTACACAAATTGGTTGCGGTGTTTACTTACATAACAAGAGTAATCGCACGTCAAAAAAAAGCAATTCACAGCCTGTGAAGCACTTTAAGATTTCCCGAGGATGTGAAAGATGAGAGATAAATGAAAATCCTTTCTCGCCCCCATTCTCGTTCGCCTACGGAGCTTTGTGACAGACAGTCACGTTTCTGAGTAGCGTGTCCGATACGGTCTGCGTTCAAAACTGAACAGAAAGGGCCGAACATTTAAACTAGACGTCCACTTTTCCAATTTACCTCTGGGGCTCGTAACGTGGAGGCATTCGTTATTAAGGTGACGAAGAATTCCAATGGATTTTCATCAGCACTAAAACACAAGCCACGATCTCACCTCTTGTCCAGTTTCTATTCTGTCCCCTATCTGGTTAGATTCTTGGCCAAAAAATGCCAACCCAATTAAGCAAAGGCCCAGCAGACATGGACAAAGACACATGACTCAACTTCCAATTGCACAAGGTAGTAATTTTGCACTAATGTCCTCAGAAAGCACTGAGTCACTGCTCCTATTGTAGCAATCCTGTTCTAATAAAGACCTAAAGTGAAAGGATGGTCGTAAGTTTGGGCTGTCAGATACTGATTGTGTTAACCCTACAAGTCAAACTGTAGTTCCAATATTCCATAATGTGCAAGATCGCTAATAGTTCATCACAGTATGTGTGTGAGAGTTGGAGCTCCTGCAGTATTATTACATTGAGGCTTTATCTGGGTAATGCTAAATTAGTGAGACAGACTCGACCACCATGGCCTGTGGAAAACGCACACTACATGAGCTACCAAGCACTTAGTTAAATGGGTAATAAAAATCCTTAATAATTACTTAGCATGCCTTTTCCATAGAAGGTACAATGCAACTTGAGTTAATCATAGATCTATTTGTACAGAATTACCATGGTAGACTGTTGGAATAGTCCACATATTCCAAACACTCTTACTTGGTGGGGTCAGTTTTAAGGGACCTTTGACTTTGGTTTGGCAGTGCTATTGCTCGAATCTTCATCTATGGAAACCTAAGCTATCTCCTGGGAGATACTACCTTAGGAATGGAGCCGTTTGGTATATGGAGTAGACTGGGAGTGTAGGAGTAAAGGTTATTTACCAATGCATGGTAGATCCTTACTCTCTGCACAAAGGTCTCCTCTGCATAGTGAGCTTTCATTCTCTCACCTCTCACAGCCATTACTTTAATGAAGGAGGGTATGAGCCCCCTACACACTAAATGAAACTTCAGTTAGCACATAAAGGGATGGATGTGGGAGAGACTGCCTGATTATCTCATGAGGGCTCTGTGATGTGAATGTTTATAGGAGCAGACAAGGCTCTCGGCCACTAGGCTTTGCTTATGTGAAACCTAGATGAAAAGTTACGCCAAATTTCTGTTACATCTTATGTACCAGATCTTTTCAACTCTTTCTCACATGTGCTCCATAATCGTGATGCAAAGCTTGGGAGAAGGGAAAAATATCTGAGGAATGATCTCTATCACACAGATGCTTGGCAGCACTGTGGTTGTAACTGTGTTTGTCTGAAGGCCCAGTCTGTACATCTCTTTCTATGTGGGGTCTACGACACTCCTTCTGCCACCGTTGCTTCACACATTCTCACTGCTTAAAAAGCTTAATGCAAATCAACCTATGAAGACAAAGCAAAGAAACCTCAACAATATTGTTCCAACATGAGCGAAGATTTTAATTCCATTTAACATTCCTGTATGTCCCATTTTTGTTTAATAATCCAACTTGCTTGAAGCTAATTCATCCAATGGGTTTAGGTCTATCAGAAATCTCCTTCCACCAGCACTTTTTATTTTACTAACCCTGTGGGCATACATTCAAAGTTATTGGGTGACATTATAGTGGCTGAAGGCAACTTTTTTTATTCGTTCACAGGATGTAGGCAGTGCTGGCAAGACCAGCATTTATTGCCCATCCCTAATTGCCCTTGAGAAGGTGGTGGTGAGCCACCTTCTTGAACCACTGCAGTCCATGGATACTTGGTTTGCGTACAACTGAGTGGCTTGCTCAGCCATTTCAGAGGGCAGTTAAGAGTCAATCACATTGCTGGGGGTCTGGAGTCACATATAGGCCAGACCAGGTAAGGACGGCAGATTTCCTTCCCTAACGACATTAGTGAACCAGATGGGTTTTTAACGACAATCTGGTAGTTTCCTGGTCACCATTACTGAAATTAGCTTTTTATTCTAGATTTATTTAATTAACTGAATTGAAATTCCCCAGCTGCCATGGTGGAGATTTGAACTCACACCTCCAGACCATTAGTCCAGGCTTCAGGATTACTAGTCCAGTAACATAACCACTATGCTACCGTTCCCTAACTGTACCGAGGACAGATGTCTCACGACTTAAGACTTGCTGGGAGATAAAATTAACAGAATTTGCATCGTCTAACAAACCCAATATTTCCCACAGTCTAATCTATATCCCAGCAACCCTGAGCCAGGAAGTCGTGGTGACGTTAGGCACCCAGTGTCAGCATCAAAGTGAAAAGAAGAAAGAACTTGCATTTATATAGCGCCTTTTGCCACCTCAGGACTTCCCAAAGTTCTTTACAGCCAAGGAAATACTTCTTGTTTTTGAAGTGTGGTCACTGTTGTAATGTAGGAAAGTGCAGAGTAAGGATCCTGATAGTGTGCTCTGGCAGTGTGCCTGCAACCCCACTGCATAATTAACCCCCTACTACCCATTTTCCACACTGCCAGTGCCAATTAATACCACACTAGATGCCATTTTGTGCAGTGAGGTACCTTCAGTAGGAAATGGGTTAAGACCAACCAAACTCATTTTGCACAGAATCATTACAATCAGCAGAGAAAGGAGACCTTCATCTCCGCATTCTTGGCTGGATTCCAACCAGAGTCCCAGAGGCAAAAGAACAGTCTGGTAATCTGTCCCCCGATACGATATACTTGTAAATGTTTTATAGGGTTTTATCTCATACATCATCGTGATATTTTTACTCAACTTCCAACCCACAGACTGAACTTCATCATTAACATAATTATGAGAACATTTCAAATGCACACAATCAACTTTTGTGTGATACAAGGCGGGACACTGATGGATCTCCAACAGGACTCTTGGACTCTCGCGACAGTGAGCTCCATTAAAAAAGAAAGACTTGCATTTCTATAGCGCCTTTTACGACCACCAGACCTCTCAAAGCGCTTTACAGCCAATGAAGTACTATTTGAAGTGGAGTCACTGTTGTAATGTGGGAAACGTGGCAGCCAATTTGCGCACAGCAAGCTCCCACAAACAGCAATGTGATAATGACCAGATAATCTGTTTTTGTTATGTTGGTTGAGGGATAAATATTGGCCCCAGGACACCGGGGATAACTCCCCTGCTCTTCTTCGAAATAGTGCCATGGGATGTTTTACGTCTACCTGAGAGAGCAGACGGGGCCTCGGTTTAACGTCTCATCTGAAAGACGGCCCCTCCCACAGTGCAGTGCTCCCTCAGCACTGCACTGGAGTGTCAGCCTAGCTCTATGTGCACTTTCCAGCGGGAGTCAATGGGTGAGTGATTGGGAGCAGAAACTCAGGCTGCTTTAACCCCACCCTCTCCCAGGAGAGTTGAAGCCAATTGTAACACATGAGATCCAGCACGGATGGGGAGTGAACCCAGGACTTTCCTAGTCTACAGGGCTCAGCTTACTAACTGAGCTAACAGGAGAGCAAAAACGAAAGCCATCTTAAGTCTATCGTGTTCTCATGAATTCAGGGAACAGTGACTCATTGGAGACAGTTCCCATGTTTTACTTTATAAAGCCCAAAACAATTTACAGAAGATCAGTTTTGTACGCAGCATTTAACGATTGAAACATCATAAAAGGAAGTTCAGTGCTGAAAGGGTTATTAACACAACATGACCCATCCACATTTAGCAGCACGTGCTACATCAGTAGGCCGGATAAATCGAGAATCTCTCCACAGTGGCCCTGAGTTATTACACTTCTTTACGAGGCTGGGAAAGACCCATAACTCAAAGACACAAGTGAATTATGATGGTCCTGTGCACAAGCAAACACATGCAGCACCAGTGCTAGAATCCTGGGTCTATCTCCTGGCCCCTGACTCTCGGTAAGGCGTTAAGCATGTCTTTCTCTGGTTTTTGGGACCGGGTATATTAATGTCCATTGTTACTTTATGCTTGCGAGTTATCATTTTAGATTTTTGCATCAGTAAAAGTATCTCACTGCCGTGGGCAGCGAGCTAACCATTTCATCCCATTGGGACGAAGCAAGGTCCATCAGTTAGAGAGCCAGGCTGATGAGCACCATTACCTTTCCATTATTTAAAATGGATTTTTTTATGCTTCAGAGACAGCGTCCTCAACATTTGATGGTTTAATCACACCTCCCCCCCAGCCCTGACCTTCTCCCGCCCCTTGTGGGGGGGTTAAGCTGTCAATCATGCGAAACGCGACCCTAATCCGTCGCGCGCGCACGCGCCTGTTGCCATTTTCACGGCGGCAGATTTCGTGCTCTCCGAGTGGCCCACCGTGGAGAGGCAAGGACACTTCATTAACATAATTTAAACCGGGCTCCCACAGTGCAGTCGCGAGCCCGGCTTAAAATGAACTGCTGCCGCGCGGGTTTCCCAGGGCTCGGGAAACCCGGCAGTGAAAGGGAGGCGGGAGCTGCCGGCTCCACAAGGTAAGAGCCTGCTTCAGCACTCCTTGTGGGCCAGGAGGAGCCTCCTCTCCCCTCTGCCGAGCGTTGACCTCCTCCCGCCCCACCCTCACCTCTGACCTTTACCCTCCCGGCCGCTGACCAGTCTGTCAACTTGGCCGGCTGCCGGGTGGGAAACGGATCCAAAAAATGATCATGAGATCCTGCGGTCAAGTTCGGCAGGACCTCCATGTCCCTGGCCTTGCCGGATTCTTCAGCTTTATTCAGCCTCCCCCGTTCCCTCCTCGCCTCCCTGTAAATAGCGGGGCCAGTGGTTCCAGAGCGGCACGGTAAGCATTGCTCTTGATGGCAACGACCATTTCTTCTGTGGGTGAAGGTTTCTGATCCTTTACCTAATGGCAATGGAACGGCCAGAACTGAAGCTCTAAAGGTCTTCGACCTGAAACGTTAACTCTGTTTCTCTCTTCACGGATGCTGCCTCGCCTGCTGAGTTTTTCCAGCGTTTTCTGTTGTTATTTCTCTAAATATACCAGTTGCACACAGATGTTTTCCTGTGGCTACTGTTGCTGTCAAACCAAACTTTGTCAAACCGAACTCGGCCAAACCGAACTCCCACACAATGTAAATAGGGTGGATTCCACAGAACCAGGACTACAGACTATTACAGAACCACTTCTATTTGAAGTGACTCTGTTATACAAGTACAACACTTGGGAAACTCATCTTCCGAGCCTCTGTCCTTGCTTGTGGGGTAGTCCATAGGCTCTACTCTGTCTACTTTGCATTTTCATCTGGTATACAGTACTACTGCACTGTATATGTGCACAGCCCCAGTCTATTATACAGGGTGATACTGGCTATTAGATCAGAATCAATGCAATCCCAGGAGCAGATTCAAGGCTCTGCTGGAACTGTGCATTGGTACAATGAGCTGAGCCATGTGGTGGATCTCAGCTGGCCTGTCAAGGGAGATGCTGGAGAAGTCTGAGATAACTCGCTGTTTCTCATACCCTGCAGCCAGCTCAGCAGTATTACTGGCCTGCGGATGGGCTACCTGCACACGTTCTCAATATGAGGATTGCTGTGTGGCACTGGGAGGCCCAAAGGAACGAGAGAGATTTAAAAAAAAGCAGATCATAAAAAGAACTAGTCTGTCTTCAAACAGCTGAGTTCTGCAGAATGATATACATCTGAGACATTAATCTGTCTTTTCTCTTTATAGATACTGATGGGCCTGTTGTGTATTTCCAGTATTTCCTATTTTTATTAGTCTTCCCATAACAGCTAAGTAGCTGAATGCATTGCTTGATATAGCAAAGAAAGAACTTGCGTTTATATAGCACCTTTAAGGATGTCCCAAAGCATTTCACAGCCAATGATTTACGTTTGAAAGTGCAGTCACTGTTGTTATATAGGCAAATGAGGAGGCCAATTTGCGCACAGCAAGGTTCTGAAATAAATGACCAGTTAATCTGTTTTGGTGCCGTGAGTTGAAGGGAAAATATTGGCCGGGACATCAGGAGAACTTTCCTGTTCCTCTTCAAATAGTGCCTTGTGATCTTTTACGTCCACCTAAACTGGCAGATGGGGTGTAATGCCTCATCCAACCACTGACAATGTAGCACACCCTCATTACCGCACTGAGGTCAGCACCATTTATTTTGTGCTCAGGTCCTGGGGTGAGGCTTGAACCCACAACCTCCTGACACAGAGGTGGGAGTGATACCAATGAACTAAGCTGCTACTGTGCTTTACAGGCCATAAAGCTTCCAGGTTCAAAGCTTGGCCTGAACTGGCCGAGCTGCTCTTAGCCAGGGAAGTAGCTATAACCAACCTCAAGGCCCCTGGGAAAGGGAGGGGAAGTATCAGTAGGGGTTGGAACTCTTGCCTGAATAGCATGTGAGTACACACGGTAAGTGGGGACAGGATTGGGTGAACATAGATTCAGGCTCGACTGCAAGGTCTGGTTAAATACCTTGCCGACACGTACTATCTATGCTCACACATGTACAAAGGCCAGTTAAGCAAGATACCAGAGTGTTTCTGGCATCTATAGAATCATAGCCCAGCAACATTTGGCACCTTCAGAAAGGGGAAAGGGTTGAATCATCACAGAGATACATTGATCGCACATTACAATTATGGATATTAAAAATCTAAGCATCATCACACATCCCATCCCACATCATAAGTGCCTTTTTAGGTTTCTCTGTCAAAATGGCTCACTACCAATCTTGTCCTATAATTTAAATCCATTAGAGAAAGTTTAAACAAGCTTGGTTAAGGTTTGGCCAAATGCTGACAATGAATGCACCATGAATATAAGAGACTAAACAATGGAAAGGTACCTATTAAAATAAGGACTTACTGAAATAAATCCTGAGAGGGCATTGTGCCAGGGCAGTTACTGTCCTGTACTTGAAGATGAATTCCCATCCTGAGCGCATCAGAAAGACACTATACATTCAGTCATTTTATGCTACGATTCTGTTTGAACACTGATGGGCTTATCCACACCTAGCCGCTACTTTACTCTTTCATCTAGAGACTAATACAAATCACAAAATCTAGATTAAACTCACACACATTGTGTCCACACGCCGCACAGTATTCAGTGATAACCTATGATGGCCCAGTCAGGTCACAGCCTCTCGGTGTCAGTCAGTCCTGCCTGTTTTATTTCACTAAATGACAGGCATCACTCACTGTCACATCCTAGTGTGAATAAGCTCCCATAAAAGAGCAAATTCAAACCTTACTACCTTATCATAAGCCCATTAATCATCCTCTACTGCTTTGATTTCTTGAAGGAAGTCACAGCCCAAGTTCACAATGGTGAACCCTATGACACTGTGTACTTAGATTTCCATTCCAAGGAACATTAATTAAGCGCAAAGCTGTGGGAATTGCAGGCAAAACTTGAGTATGGATAAGAAACTGTCTAAAGAACGGAAAGCAATGGTTACTGGTCAAAGGAGTTGTGTCACTCCAAAGACTCGGGCATAAAAATCCAGGCTGACACTCCAATGCAGTACTGAGGGAGTGCTGCACTGTCAGAGGTGCCGTCTTTCAGATGAGAAGTTAAACCGAGGCCCCGTCTGCTCTCTCAGGCGGATGTAAAAGATCTCATGGCACTATTTTGAAGAAGGGCAGGGGAGTTATCCCCAGTGTCCTGGCCAATATTTATCACTCAATGAACATCACTAAAAACAGATTATCTGGTCATTATCACATTGCTGTTTGTGGGAGCTTGCTGTGCACAATTTGGCCTACATTACAACAGTGACTACACTTCAAAAGTACTTCATTGGCTGTAAAGTGCTTTGGGACATCCTGAGGTCGTGAAAGGCGCTATATAAATGCAAGTCTTTCTTTTTAATTGGTGGGGGGGGGGGGGGTTACTCAGTGGGGTGTACCAGGACCACTACTGTTTCTAATTTACATCAATAATTAGATTCTGAAACTGGTTAAATTTTCAGCTGAGACTAAACTAGGAAGGGGCAGTGGAATCAAAGGAGGCAGCTCAGAAACTTCAGAATGAACTCACCAAAATATGTAAGTGGTCCGAATAATGGCAGATGAAATTTAATGCAGACAAGTGTTGTATTGCACATAGGAAGGAGGAAGCAAAAATGGGCAACCTGCACACTTTGTGAATGGTGATGAAACATCCCAGGATTAAGCTGATAAAGACCTAGGAGTCTTAGTAGACTCAACATTTCCAACCAATAAAGAGCTGCAATCAACTAAGCCAATTGAATGTTAACCTACATAGCCATAACAGTAGAAGAGAAGTCAGAGGAAGTCTTGATCAAACTGTACAGTGCTCTGGTCTGACTGCTCCTTGAGTATTGTGTCCAGTTCCGGTCAGCGAGGAACAAGGGAGGCATTCAAGTGTGCAGTAAAAGAGACCTGAGCTTTACAGCCTGGAGAGCAGGCATCTGAGAGGTGATCTTACAGAGGTGTAGAACTTAGTAAATGGTACGGGAAAAGGTTAATCCAGAGTACTACTATAAATTAAACAGGAGTAGGAAAAGGTGACACAGGTTCAAACGACTAAAAGTTAACTTTAGAACAGATACCATGAGATTCTTCTTCATGCAGAGAACATCAACACTTGGAATGGACTTCCGGGCAGAATTGTGGAGGCAAAAATGCTGGAATCATTTAACAAGCAGTAGATGCAGCAATATGAGGAGGGGCAGGGAAGTATCGGGTTGTCCTAGATGGATGAACTACGATGGTCCCAATGATCTTCCTCATCTGTTAAGCACCTTCTGGTCTTGTAATAAGCACCAATCATGTTGGTTACTTTGATCCTTCGTTACAGGTCTATCAAAAACGGCCAGGTTTGCTGGATTTAATGGTCTTTTCCTAAGTATTTCTGTGTTGTTGTAAACATGCACCGCCTGCCCTCTTCTACCTGTCCAATCCAATTTTTGATTCTGACTGCTCCCGACTGCTGACTCTGAATCATTTTACTCCCGAGGTCCTGTTTATGAAAGGTCACCGAGTTATCAGACATTTCAACGGCTGGCTGCGAATCCAGCAGAATTCTGAATGTGTCACTTGTACGAAGAATAAACGGGTTTTTCCACTAGTTCCTAAAATACCACCACACTACAGTGCATCTTAATTCTTACAATCCAGTCAGAAGATCATTTCTAGAGAGCTAATACAAGAAAAAGCCAACTGAAAATTAATCGCCAAACATTGTGAAGTTCTGGAAAGGTTATCTTCTTTGTTTTCAGTGATCATTTTTCATTCATAATGGGCCGTATTTTCTGATCGGAGGCTTCCTGTGTGCGGAGGCCTCCGATCTGGAAAAAATCTACGCACTTACCCGAGGGCTCCCGAGGTGTGTATAGTTCCGCTCCTGGGTCTCTCCAACTCCAAGTGCGCAGGGCCCACGTATCCCAGAGGTGCGGACGGTTCGCAAGCATCCCTGCGATCACGTGGGCCATGGGGAGCCAATCAAAGAAGGGAATCTCCCTTCATACACTTGACAGATAGACCTGTCAAATATATGAATGGAGATCATTCCCAAAAACACTTTAAAACATTAAATAAATTTTAAAAAAACATCACATTTTTAAAATTAGTTGAAATTACAATAAATTAAACATTTTAAACAAAAATTTAATTTTTTGAAAAAAAATAATTCAAGTTTTTTACGGGGCTAAAAATAAATCTACCTTTTTTTAAAGTATTTTTAAATGATAAATGAGTGAAATTTTTAAAAAACTTTTTTTCAACTCTTATCCTGGTAAAAGCAGGCCTCAACACCTGCTTTTACCAGGCGTAAGAATTCTAAGGGTTTTCAGCAGGCGGAGGGTCTCCAGAAAGCAGAACTATCCGCTCACAGAGGCCCTTCTCCAGGGCAGGCGGAGGATCTATCAAGAGCATTCTTGACAGATCGGAAATGCATGTTTTCAGCACATGCGCTGTGCATGCCTGAAACCGGCATTTCCGATGTCACTACGGGTGTGTACACAGCGCGTACCCACCCGTAGGGATCGGAATATCTGGCCCAATGTGTCAGAACAGAAAAGGTTAGGTGCAGAACAGGCTATGAAGAGAGGCTGAAATTATAGGCCAAAGGCTGCAAAAAGGATCGAAGGCCAAAGCCATCTGAAGATCAAAAGCTGATAAAATCAAAAGCTCGCCAACTGAAAGCTTAACAATTTCACTCCTTCTGCACCACCCTTCGAAGCCTGTGCTGGACCTGAGCTTTTCGACATTCCAGAATCTTCTATTTTGGTTCCCATTCCTTTTCTTCTGCTTCTCTCTTTATGTTTGCTTTGTTCTCAGTCACATCAGGCAGCCTCATGACAATCGTGATGGGGGCTGAGCGAATGAGAGTGGGAGAATGTCAACATTGCAGCTTTCCCATAAACAACAAACATCACCAGCACGCATCCCCAATAATAAACGACTGCGTCAGTGCTTTGAAAAGTAACGACCAATGTAAAAGACTTTACCATCAAAAAAAAATCAGTGTGGCTCGACAACAAGGTAAGGCACATGTTAATCATTTCTGTTCCCTAACTCTCCTTGTTCATTAACAGCCTCTCTCAATTGAGACTCTCAGCACTTACTGCTGTGAGTATGTGCGAAAATGATCAGTCCATTGCTGCCTTAGTGCAGGGTGTATCTGGCTGTGAATGTGTGTGGGAATGAGCTGCTCAGTACAGACTTCTTCTGGCTGTTTTTTTTAGGATTATTCCTTTGTAAAGTCTCCAGCAATCAGGAATTAAAATTTACTCAAACCATAATGAATAATAATAAATACAGTTTCAAATGCGGTATCTGCTCATTTATTTTTTGTTGTGCCTGTGTGTATATTCATGTACAAATATTTCAATTCGTAAAACCTTCTGTGAATAACAGCTCGAACCTCTTTTGAAAGTGCTACAAATACACTGATGACCTGTGAGAGTGTCCATCAATCTTTCATCTCCTCCTTATCTGCACTTGAGTTTTGACCTACTTTACCTCAGCTGCCAAATTGTTTCTCATGTTAGCCCAGCTTAATGTTAAAGGGCCACTGCCGACCTAATATGGAAGGACCATTTTCATGAAAAAGGAGCGTGCCAAACTTCTCGTTTGCCTGCAAACATTGCGGGGGTGATTTTGCCAATGGGGGTGCGTTGGAGGCGGGACTGCTGCTTGTCGGGTTTTAGTCCCGCCTCCCTCGATTTGTGGCCAACCCACGCTATTTTCCCTTGATTGACCTTGTTAAGCCCACCCAGCGGGTTTAGCAGGCCAATTAAGGGAAAGCCGGTTACAGAGAACTTCAGCGTATGACGTTTCATCTGTCAAAAAATTTTTGACAGATGAATTGTCATCGTTTGACAGCTCTGTGAAGCTGTCAAACACTGACATTCTCTGTAGTTTGATGAGTTCTTGAATTCAAGACCTCATCAAACCTCTTTCTTTTGCAGAAATTAGATGGTTGTTGCATTGGAGAATGCAGCGGCCATCTGTCATCTCTGCCGCGGAGGTGCGAGACTCTCCGCATACCCACTGATTGAAGCCTGCAGGAAGAAACAAAGGTAAGTAACACTTTTTCTAAGACTTTCCACTTACCTCAGATACTCACCTCTCCACACTTGCACCCATCACTTACCTCCACATCACAATTTTGGACCCTACAGACCCACTACTCGCCTCGGAGCCTTCGGGAAGCCCGCACTTGTGTGGGTAAAATGGGGATAATCCTCTTATCTGCCTGTTAACTACCTGTTAACAGGCAGTTAAGTGGCACTAATCCCCTTCCCACCTCCAAGGAGATGGGACCCGTCGCGGGACGGCTACCCGCCTCCCCAGGGCTGGCAAAATCGCCCCCTGCATTAATGGAAAGCACGTCACAAGCACACTTCTGTGTCACTTGTTCATGTCACCGTGACAAGCGCAGGCCATGTCTATCCTCAAACAGGCAACAGTTTCCTGCAGGCACTTACTTTATATATTTTGAAAGAAGAAGCTCTGCTCACCTTAAGATGCCTTTATTTCTATTTACTTCAGTCCCTTGCAGTATGACCTAGTCAACATTCCTCCCTTAAGTGTCAGCTGTGGCTCAGTGGGTAGCACACTTGCCTCTGAGTCAGAAGGCTGTGGGTTCAAGTCCCACTCCAGAGACTTGAGCACATAAAGCTAGGCTGACACTCCAGTGCAGTGCTGAGTGAGTGCTGCACTGTCGGAGGTGCCGTCTTTCGGATGAGACGTTAAACTGAGGCCCTGTCTGCTCTCTCAGGTGGGCGTAAAAGATCTCATGGCACTATTTCGAAGAAGAGCAGGGGAGTTATCCCCGGTGTCCTGGCCAATATTTATCCCTCAATCAACATAACAAAAACAGATTATCTGGTCATTATCACATAATGGCCCAAAAATTAGTGCCGCTACGCGAGAGTACGCACTGCGTACTCTCGCGTATTCTGTCTCCAATTGCCGGTTTTCTGCGCATGCGCTGAAAACCGGCACTTGGTGAATGGAAAAGGGGGCGGGTCCTAGGTGAACCGCGTGCGCGCTACAGGCTGCGCGCATGCAGTGCACTTAGTGGTTTCAACGCGCAGGTAAGTACGGAAGATTCTACACATAAAAAAAGGAGTAAGACCCACTTTTAACAAGGTAAGTAGTGAATTAAGTATTATTTTGAATTTTTTTTAACAGGTATATCTTTTTTAGAGACTTTAAAGACAGGTAAGTTTATTTTTATAACTTTTTAAAAGATTTTAAATTTTTTCAAAAATTTAATTTTTTATTTAAAATGGTTAATTTATTTAACTATACTTATTTTATTAATGTGATGGTTTTTTTAAAAAATTTAATTGAGGTTTAGCGGTTCTTTTGGGGGGCTATAGTATTCATAGCTTTCACAGCACTTATGTGAAAGTTATGAATGGAAGATGGTATGCTGCCATTGGCTCTAACTGAGTCACGTGATCCCACAGCTCGCACGAATTAACTACGCCGGTGGGATACGCAAGCCCAGCACAGCAGCTGTCCAGAACATCAAGTTCGTGCGAGCTGGAACTGAAAAAGCCAACGCGCAGTGAGAGATCGCGGGGAGGCCTTACCCTCGCACGAAGGCTTCCTCACGAATTTTTGGGCCAATCTGTTTTTGTTATGTTGGTTGAGGGATAAATATTGGCCATGACAGGGAGTTATCTTCTTCGAAAATAGTGCCATGAGATCTTTTATGCCCACCTGAGAGCAGACGGGGCCTCGGTTTATCACAGTGCTGTTTGTGGGAGCTTGCTGTGCGCAAATTGGCTGCCGCATTTCCCACATTACAACAGCGACGTCACTCCAAAAGCACTTCATTGACGGTAAAGCGCTTTGAGACGTCCGGTGGTCGTGAAAGGCGCTATAGAAATGCAAGTCTTTCTTTAACCACTGCCAAGTTCAACTGATGATTCATCTCATTTCGATCTATGTGGGATCTTGCTGTGTGCATAATCGGCTGCCATACTTGCCCACATAACAGTCACACTAATTCATTACATGTGAAGAGCTCGGAGATCTTTCTAAGAGATACGATCAGGAGCTTTATAAATGCAAGTTCTTTTTTAACCTGCTCATCTGGCAAGATAGTCAGGCCTTTGTTATCATTGTAAGCTTCAGAATTTCAGTGGCAGGGCCCAGCACGGTGAATTGTGCCGGCCAAGCACTCTGCTTCCCCTGATTCAAACGAAATGCAAGCATCACTCATGTACATCAGTGCAAAATTGGCACCAACAGATACAAAGGGGAGGTCAGACGGCCCAATGGGACACTCACAATATCTCCTCATAGACAGGTGGTGTTATTTGCACAGAATATAGTATCAATATACACAGAACTCGCCGGGCGTATGGTTTATAATCTAATTATATCCCCAGGCTATTTATAAAAAAACACTATAAACTTCGGCTTCAGGCCCAGTCAGTGTTCAAAATGAGCAGCACTATTTTATATTTACGGTAAAGTGCCAGATATGGGATCTGTACATAAGGCACTAATAGCTGGATGAGCAAATAACGGCCCCCAAAAGTGCAGCCAAACCATCCTGAGCGGATTTTATACTGAAATCAGTTCCACCATTTTGACAGTCAAGGGGCAATTTACTCATTCCCAGTAAAGCAATGAAAATAAGAGTGTTAAACAACTGATGTGTGAAGAAAGAATAGGGAATGTCACGGGGCATTGAGAGAAGAACTGCAGCAACAGTCCAAAAACGGTCTTTCTTACAAAAGCAACTTCATAGATTCCTAAAACAAGTTGTGCGGAGGGGGGAGGGGGGATGGGGGAGTCACTGTTATCTTGAAGCAGAGGGAAACCACTCGAGGTCATCGGGGTGAAACTGGTCCTGGGCACCAGAGCAGAACGGGCGCTGACGAGTCGACAGCCCGTTTCACACCCCGCCCGATTTTCTTTTCTATTTCGCACTGCCGTTAAAGAGCCGTTTCGTCCCCGACAGCTTCACACGCAGTATCCTCCGTCTATTTGTAATCTGCACTGTTTCAGTGCCATAGGTGAGTTTGATGATTTCGCTTTATGCCGACAGCGCGCACACAACCAAACATCGAGCCCAGGCCCCATTAAAACCCAATATGAACCGGGCTTGCCAAAGATCATTTTTATGCGAAAAAGAACAAGTCTGAGTTAAGGTGTGGCGGTATTACCTTGTCTTCAGTGGCTTTTTCACAAAATGATTGATGGCTCACTTGCGTTACAGTGCTGCCTTTGGCGGAAGCCTTGTAATATAAACAAGGTGATGCTTTTTACCCCTGGAGACACCAAGACCCACCATCCTGGGCTCGGAGACCCAAGGAACTCGAAAGGCACTATGCCTCTGGAGAGCAGCCATAAATGACTGCTATTTTTTCCTGAGCGTACGTGGCTGAACTGTCAGTGCACAGTGCAATTTTTACAATGGCCCAAAAATTCGGCCCTTCCTGGGTGAGTACCCGCTGCGTACTCACCCATATTCATTCCCGAAGTGCCGGTTTCCTGCATGCACTGCGCATGCGCGGGAAACCGGCACTTCCGGTATGGCAAAAGGGGCGGTTCCTAGGTGAACCGCGTGCGCGCTAGAGGCTGCGCGCACGCAGCACACTTAGGTTTTTTTTCAGGTTTCAACGCGAGGGTAAGTATTGAAGATTCAACGCTAGTAAAAAGGAGGCGTAAGACTCCTTTTGAACAAGGTAAGTAGTTAATTAAGTATAATTTTAAATTCTTTTCAACAGGTTTATCTTTTTTAGAGACTTTAAAGAAAGGTAAGATTATTTTTATAACTTTTAAAAAGTATTTTAATTTTTTCAAAAATTTTAATTTTTGTTTAAAGTGGTTAATTTATTTAACTATAGTTATTTTATTAAGTGATGGTTTTTTAAAAATTTATTTGAGGTTTAGCTGTTCTTTTGGGGCCGATTTCAATTCACAGATTTGACAGGCTGTCAAATCTATGAATGAAAGATGGTCTGCTGCCATTGGCTCTCCATGGCCCACGTGATCCCAGGGGTCGCATCGCACTAACTGCGCCCCTGGAACACGCAAGCACTGCGCGCCGGCTCTTGGGAGAGGCCCAGGACCCGAAGTTCCTGTGGGCCCGAAACACAACGGCAGGCGCGGTGGGTAAGAGCGCGCGCGATCCTTACCCCCGCGGCAAGCCGGCCACCCGAATTTCTAGGCCAATATAAACCTGCATAGAAGGTCCCTTGACAGCAGGGGGAACCCGTACCGCCAAACCTTTAGTCACAAGCACGAAACTTGAATAACAGCGCAGACACAGTTGACTCAGTGCCAATGTTCCCTCTAAGCTGGGGCCACGCAGCACTCGGGAAGGTACCGTGCGGCCGCGCACAAGCTGTCCCCTCTAAGATACCGCGCGGACGCGCAGCAACGGAGAGGGGACATTGCTCAGCGCCACTGCCAGTTCCGTGAACCTGCCTTGCAATGGAAATGGGGCGAGTTCAAAGGCATCACTGTGCTTGCTACACACAGCAGGAGCACTTCCCTCGGGCGCAGGTCAGCCCTAGAGGTACGGTGGAAGGTGTGAAGCCCAAACTACGGACCACAGGCCGCGTGCGCCCTGCGAAGCCCAGATCGCTTCCACCGCCCTGTAACGTAGTATCACATTCAACCAGTTAGCTGACCACATAGCTTGCGGGGCGGGGGGGGGGGGGGGGGGGGGGGTGAAGAGAGCTTATTCACATGCGCTAAATCACACTCAATGAATTCTTAAACAAAAGCATAATCGTGCGGGGATGCTGAAATAAAAACAGAAAATGCTGGAAACACTCAGAGTTATCGTTTCAGCTCGATGATATATCCTGACCTGAAACCTTAACTCTGTTTCTCTCTCCACAGATGCTGCCTGACCTGATGACGGGTTCCAGTATTTTCTGTCTTTGTTTCAATGAACTCTCAAGGACATCCCTTAATTTGTGGGGCACTGCTATTGGATTTGATGCTTTGTGCTGTAACTCGTTTGGAACAGAGGAGGCTGAGGGGAGACTTGATTGAGGTGTATAAAATTATGAGGGGCCGAGATAGAGTGAATAGGAAGGGCCTATTTCTCGTAGCAGAGAGGTCAATAACCAGGGGGCATAGATTTAAAGTAATTGGTAGAAGGATTAGAGGGGAGTTGAGGACAACTCATTTCACCCAGAGGGTGGTGGGGGTCTGGAACTCACTGCCTGAAAGGGTGGTAGAGGCAAAAACCCTCATCACATTTAATAAAGTACTTGGATATGCACTTGGAGTGCCGTAACCTACAGGGCTACGGACCAAGAACTGGAAAGTGGGATTAGGCTGGACAGCTCTTTCTCGACTGGCGCCGAATGACCTCCTTCTGTGCTGTAAATTTCTATGATTCTATGAGCTGTAAAGATCTCAGGTGCACAACTAAGTAGCCCATAAAGGTAAAAGTCTGGATATCCCTGTCATAAAGGACCCCAAACACTTGCAAATGTATACACCCATTCCACGTGGCACCACAGCAAATGGACAGGCACAGGCCTCCGCAAGTACGGGTGTTTTAAAAATTAAGAAGGGAAACAGACTACGGGCCCAGGGTTAGAACTGAGCATACTTGCTTTAGAGTTACTCTCTCCTTTGCAAACTGTGCGACCATTACTGTTTGAAGGTGTATTGCTTTCCATCGAATCGCCTGCTAATCAACTGCAGATTATTTCTCAATGAAGCTGCAGTAATGACGTCGCAGTGACTAATGCTCTTGTGTGAAAGTCAGCGCACAGCAAGGGCAGAGGGTGTCCTGGCAGTCGGCATTCACGGTGACAGCTGCTGTCAACACAAAGGCTGATCTAAATAAAAATGAAGAAGTATCTACTTAAAATAAATGGAGGATATTATCTCGGAAGAGTTGATTTTGTCTCTGATTTCCTCTCTTCCTTTCTTCAAATGTCCACAGATCCCTGAGGGTAGCAGGACAGGTAGATAAGGTGGTTAAGAAGGCAGACGGGATGCTTTCCTTTATTAGCTGAGGCATAGAATACAAGAGCAGGGGGGGTTATGCTTCAACAGTATAAAACACTAGTTAGGCCACAGCTAGAGTACTGCGTGCAGTTCTGGTCACCACATTACAGAAAAGATGTGATTGCACTAGAGAGGGTACGGAGGAGATTTACAAGGATGTTGCCGGGAGTAGAGGATCTTAGCTATGAGGAAAGATTAGATAGGCTGGGGTTGTTTTCTTTGGAATAGAGGAGGCTGAGGGGAGATTTAATTGAGGTGTATAAAATTATGAGGAGCCTAGATAGTGTGGATAGGAAGGACCTATTTCCCTTAGCAGAGAGGTCAGTAACCAGGGGGCATAGATTTAAAGTAATTGGTTTAGAGGGGCATTGAGGAGAACTTTTTCCACCCAGAGGGTGGTGGGGGTCTGGAACTCACTGCCTGAAAGGGTGGTAGAGGCAGAAACCCTCATCTCATTTAAAAAGTACTTGGATATGCACTTCAAGTGCCGTAAACTACAAAGCTATGGACCAAGAGCTGGAAAGTAGGATTAGACTAGATAGCTCTTTTTCGGCCGGCACGGACACAAAGGGCTGAATGACCTCCTTCTGTGTCGTAAACTTCTATGATTCTATGATTCAAATGTGGAACTTGCTACAACATGGAGTAATTGAGGTGAATTGCATAGATGCCTTTAGGGGCAAGCTACATAGGTACAGGAGGGAGAAAGGAATAGAAGGATATGCTGATAGGGTAAGATACAGTAGGGTGAGAGGAGGCTCATATGGAGCATAAACACTGACAAAGAGCAGTTGGGCCGAGTGGTCGGTTTCTGTGCTGCAAAATTTATGTAATTCTACGTAAGTTCTGACTCATGCTGGGGTCTAGCTCCATGGGTACTGATCAACCTCTGGTACCCTACACACATGGTTCTTCTACATATGCAAGCATAGGCAATGAGTGTTAACATGCTACTTGACCATAGGAAGGGCATCACAACATGATCCTGTCTGCACCTGATCTCCATGTATACACACTCCGGAAAAGGAGTCACTGGACAGCAATAAGCAAGGTCCCTCTTCTTTGCTGAGGGACACGGAGGCTAATTTTTTTTTTATCCGCTTTGGTAGGAAAAATAGAAAATCAGAGTATTTTTTAAATGATGAGAGATTGGGAAATTGGTGTTCAGAGGGACCTGGGTGTCCTTGTACACGAATCACTGAGAGTTAACATGCAGGTACAGCAAGCTATCAAGAAAGCAAATGGTATGTTGGCCTTTATTACAAGAGGATTTGAGTATAAGAGTAAAGACGTCTTACTGCAATTATATAGGGCCCTGGTGAGACCACACCTGGAGTATTGTGTACAGTTTTGGTCTTCTTACCTAAGGAAGGATATACTTGCCATAGAGGGAGTGCAACGAAGGTTCACCAGACTGGGTCCTGGGATGGGGGGATTGTCCTATGAGGAGAGATTGAGTAGACTAGGCCTATATTCTCTAGAGTTTAGAAGAATGAGAGGTGATCTCATTGAAACATACAAAATTCTTCCAGGAATAACAACAGAAAATGCTGGAACCACTCAGCAGGTCAGGCAATATCCGTGGAGAGAGAAAAACAGAGTTCACGTTTCAGATCGATGACCCTTCGTCAGAACGGTCATCGACCTGAAACGTTGAGACGAAGGGTCATCGACCTGAAACGTTAACTCTGTTTCTCTCTCCACGGATGCTGCCTGACCTGGTGAGTGTTTCCAGCATTTTCTATTGTTATTTCAGATTTCCAGCATCTGCAGTATTTTGCTATAAAATTCTTACAGGGCTTGACAGGGTAGGTGCAGGGAGGATGTTTCCCCTGGCTGGGGAGTCTAGAACCAGGGGTCACAGTCTCAGAACAAGGGGTTGGCCATTTAGGACTGAGGTAGAAGATCAACCATGATCTTACTGAATGGCGGAGTAGGCTCGTGGCGAAAGCGGTATTCCACATCGCCGGTTGAGTGACATACATTGTATAAAGGCACATGGCAGGGAGTGACTGCAAGGCTGGATTCCAGTCACAGGGTGCTGACAATGGTTAGACATCACTTCAGGGTTGTTTGCGCATTCTGAACTCTGAATTAGAGAAGCCTCAAGAATAATACACCTATCCCAGGGCAGCCCAAGAAAAGAAGCACTTGTCCCAATTAGATTGTACCTGCCCCATTTGCAAGGGAAACTGTGCCAGACCCACAGGCACAGAGCACCGTCACTATGAGCCAGGCTAAGTAACCGCCTTGAGGAACCACGGCTGAGTGAAGTCCTACTAATTTGGTGCATTATCACTGCAACAATGCATTTGCGCAGTAAGTCGCTGTACAGCGTGCCACATCTAACTGCTGGTACTGGGCAGGTCATCTAAAAAAAAAATCAAAGTGAAGAAATGCTACTGCAATCCTCAAAGGGTTAATTGTTATGGGTTACAAACGGAAGATCGCTAACCCATGGGCTTGGAGTCTCTCCCTGCAGATACTTCAAAAGAGCTTTATTTCACCAATAAAGTGTAAGCACAGCACATTTAAGTTTGGGTAGGAAAGGAAATGGTGATTGAAAATCAGCAATGTGACTAAACTAAACAGCACAGCTTGACAAACAGGAAAAAGCCAGTTCCCAAACAACCACCAGTTCAACGTCAGACAATGAATGAAGCTCCTCCAAACACTCAGCAATCAAAGACGGTGCCTTGTTGGCATTGCACACTGGATTACATCTTACACCAAGCAGAGAGTTACTGTGGGTTCATGACTCCAACTGCAGCCCTAAGCCTGCAACTACAACTCAACTCCTGAAAGCAGCTGGAACACAAAGGGAAGTAGATAAGGAAAGCCTAAGCCTGGAGATAAGGGAAGTTATCACCCTGTACTGCTGTTGTTACCAGTTATGCGACAGCAGTGGTAATTGGGAGAGGTCTGAAGACAGGTAAGGCACCTGCATTTTCAGACTGGACATGGTCTGTGCCATGGAAGTAATCATGATGCGGAGATGCCGGTGTTGGACTGGGGTGGACAAAAGTGAGAAGTCGCACAACACCAAGTTATAGTCCAACAGTTTTATTTGAAATCACAAGCTTTCGGAGCGCTGCTCCTTCTTCACCTGACGAAGGGGCAGCAGCTCCGAAAGCTTGTGATTTCAAATAAAACTGTTGGACTATAACTTGGTGTTGTGTGACTTCTCACCCATGGAAGTAAGAGATGGGAGGAGGAAGAAAGGGAGGAGGAAGGGGACGAGGAAGGGGAGGAGGAGAAGGACATGTCTAAAAGAAGAGAAAATTAAAGTGGAGGATTAATAGGAGAGAAATGTTGTTCAAACTATAGAAACCTGATCTGAGTGACAAGTAGTCATGACCCTTGTATGACGACTTTCCAACAGGAAAAACTCTTTCACATCCATAGAATTTCTGTTTTATCTTCTAAACTGTGAATTAAAAACTATGCAATACATGGTTTAAAAAATCCTGCACAACATTTGGCTGGTATAAAAAGCTTACAGGAATTAGGGAGGAAGAAACCCAGCTACCGAGGGCAAAAGGCAGTGATCTTGCGGTTAAGTCCCAGTCCTGACTTATATTAAAAAGTCCTACTCCAGTAATCCAGGATTTTGGCCAATTCTTGGTCAGGTCACCAGTCATGGTACCTTGTGGAGTCACAGTGCCTCTCCAGAAAAGACACAGCCATTCTAGAAACTTCAGCACATCATTTAGGCTGGCACTTCGGTGCAGTACTGAGGGAGTGCTGCAAATTTGAAGGTGCCGTCTTTCAGATATGGCGTTAAACCAAAGCCCCCATCTGCCATCTCAGGTGGACGTAAAAGAACCCCTGGCACTATTCGAAGAAGAGCAGGGGACTTCTCCCAGTGTCCTGGCCAACCTTCATACCTCAACCAACATTTAAAAACAGATGATCTGGTTAATTATTTCATTGCAGTTTGTGGGACCTTGCTGTGCGCAAATTGGCTGCCGTGCTTCCTACGTCACAGCAGTGACTACATTTCAAATGTACTTGGGACGTCCTGAGGTTGTGAAAGGTGCTACATAAAGGCGAATTCTTTGTCTTTACAGGCCCTTCTGCGCTCTAGAAAGTGTACCTTCTGCTGCATAAGCCTCCGAGTCAGAAGGTTGTGGGTTCAAGTCCCGCTCCAGAGACTTGAGTGCAAAAAAAATCTAGGCGGACACTCCAGTGCAGTGCTGAGGGAGTGCTGCACTGTCGGAGGTGCCGTCTTTCAGATGAGATGTTAAAACGAGGCCCCGTCTGCTCTCCCAGGTGGGTGTAAAAGATCCCATGGCACTATTTCGAAGAAGAGCAGGGGAGTTATCCCCGGTGTCCTGGGGCCAATATTTATCCCTCAATCAACATCACTAAAACAGATTATCTGGTCGTTATCACATTGCTGTTTGTGGGAGCTTGCTGTGCGCAATTTTGGCTGCCGTGTTTCCCACATTACAACAGTGGCTACACTTAAAAAAAAAGTACTTCATTGGCTGTAAAGTGCTTTGGGACGTCCGGTGGTCGTGAAAGGTGCTATATAAATGCAAATCTTTCTTTCCTTAATAGTGAGATTTGCAATTCTTAATGCAAATACAAATGTAAATTACGGGAGAAAATATGCTGTTAAATTTAGGCAAAAGAATTCAGGCCTGAGTCGGAAAGAAAAAGTTTGTCGGACCAGTGCTCGTTCACTCCTACAGCCTTGATTTCACGTGCAGAGAATAATGTTCTGCCTGATGGCTCGTAATGTGAGATTAATTTTGAGAATTTAAATCCAGTTCCCAGGGACACGGTCTCCTAGAACAATAGTACCCTCCAAAGCAGTATTAACTTGCACAGTCTCAACATAATAATGATCTTAAATAAATGTTGTTAAAGAGACACCGTCTTCATGAAAAGTCGTTCAGCAAACCTTTTTTTCAATCATTTGATACGCATAATGGATGTCACAGTGTGCCAGCTGCTTAAACCATTATGGCAAAGTACATAGTATTTACAGCACAGAAACAGGCCATTGAGCCCAACTGGTCTGTGCCGGTGTTTATGCTCCACACGAGCCTCCTCCCACCCTACATCATCCACCCTATCAGCATTTCCATTTATTCCTTTCTCCCTCATGCACTTATCCAGCTTCCCCTTAAATACATCTATGCTCTTCGCCTCAACCACTCCACGTGGTAGTGCGTTCCTCATCCTAACCAATGGAAGGGCTCTTCACCATTTTCACAATGAAGGAGACACTTCACGGAGGACCCATTTGTCACACTCATGAGGTGCCCTTCAGGGGTGTAAGTTAATGCAATGTAGAAGCTGTGCACGGCGTCTGCCTTGTGTCGCTCCTGATCCACATACAGGTGGCTGTTCAGTTTCTCAGAGCTCATTCCCTCACCTTGATTGGCAGCAGTATTTCTGCTCTGACACTGGGGGTGCAGTGGCACTGCTGCCCTCCAGCACATCAGGCATCTCTACGCAGGACAATAAACCTAAGGCTTCAGGCTGTTTCAGAGATGTGTGTCCGGATACTGTCAGCAGCATTGTGAAATGTGAGAGCAAAGAAGTCTTTTTATTTGCTCTCGGGATGTGAGCGACACTAGCAAGACCACAGTTATTGCCCATCCCTAGGTGGCCTGAGAAGTTAGTGGTGGGCCGTCTTCTTGAACCGCTGCTGCCCTTGTGGTGATGGTGCTCCCAGAGTTATCTGAAGGATTCTGGCAGCATATCCAAACCTTTGAGCTCCTCAACCAGGGAAACAATAGCTTTGGATTGCTTGGCACAGCACTTTTTTTTAGAAAACATATTTAGAAAGGATTTCAATCGCGGCTTAGAAGATGCCTGACGCAAGAAAACTACTAGGCACTTGGTCTAAGCATTAAACAAAGCTTTAATCAACTGTTTTTCAACATGGAGGTCTAGTTGTGTCCTTCACTAGTTCCTGTTGAGGAATGTCCTAAGCAAGCTGGGCCCATGCCCGAGTATTTATACTCTCCCTGGACAGCGCCACCAGCTGGCCGCCCAGTATTTACTTCATACATGAATGACAAGATTCATGTCAATGCCATCTCAGTGCAAATTGCCAGTTTCCCGATCTTGGGTGCATCCTGAGTTAGTGGACAGCAGTTGAGGAAATGGTAGGAGCAGTAGAGTTGGCCTCAGTCCATGGGAGATATGCTGTACATATTTATCCCAGGAATTGTGTGTGGACCTTGAGGGAAGAAAAGCTGAGGCACACCTGTGGCATCCCAGGAATGGGAAATGAGGGGACATGAGCTTTTTGCTTTGCATGGGTTATATCTCCTCTCCCCTGCTTCAAATCCTAGAATTGTTCCTACAGTAACCCCCCACCCCAACACTTTCTATTGTATTTCTGGGCCTAAAACCCTGCCAACACTCAGTGCCCGGGATAATACATGAAAAATGGGCAGGATAACAGGGCTGGGCTGGCTGGCACCCGGGAGGGGGTGTGGAGAAAATGGCACAATCGGAGAATAGCCAATGAAGGTCAAAACTGAGAGAATGCAAAATCAGTACATACAAATGGAGTACCGAGCTCAGTACTGTGCACAAGGGACTCCTGTGGGATAAGGTGTTGATACCAATGCAGTACAACACGTGTGACAAAATGGCAGGTTCATGGCCACCAATCTACACCAGGAATATACTCCCACATCTCAACACGCTCTCCTGAGGGGAGATTATGTGAATGATGGGAAAACCCAATGGCGTCATTTTCGTAAGGGACAGAAAACTGGTGGTAGGGGATTGGTTGCCCGTTTTATACCCGCACAATTTTACTTTCCATTGACCCCAGAGCAGCAGCATCAGAGACTCTGGGACCAGGCCTCTTGCCTGTGCTCTGAGGCAGGAAATGGTGCAGGGGATTGAAGAGGAAGAAAATCAACGAAAAAGGGACATAGAAAAATCTCAATGCGTAAATGACGTGTTCGATGTTGCTGATTATTTGTGTGGAGAGGGGCAGTGGCAAAGATTTGAATGATGGACACAGGAAAGGCTTTCGGTGTAGCAAAAGGCTTTGCCTCCAACAAAAGCTGAGAGACAAGTTTGACTGTCCAAACTCCAGTTCCGTCACCTCTTGCACGGAAACCCAGTGTCAGATTGGAGTCTGAATGGGCGGAACAGGCTCGAGGGGCTGAATGGCCCACTCCTGTTCCTTTGTAAATCCTGCCACGAGCGTCCATATCATCTCTCTTGTGCTCGTGCTTGTTATCCTGAAAAATGTAATGGATTTCAAACTGGACAAGTTTGGGGAACAGTGAGCGGGACTTGGGCTGGAGTGGAGCATCCAGAGAGGAACTGATACAGCTTTGGGCTTGCAACAGCTGATCTATTACTGGGGCTTCTCGTCACACAGTACAACAAACAAACATAGAATCATAGAATAGTACAGCACAGAAGGAGGCCACTCGGCCCATTGAGTCTGCGCCGGCTCTTTCGAAGAGCAATCCAGTTAGTCCCACTCCCCCCCCCCCCCCCCCCCAGCTCTTTCTCCATATCCCGGCAATTTTTTTCTCCTTCAAGTATTTATCCAATTCCCTTTTGAAGGCGACTATTGAATCTGTATCCACTGCCCTTTCAGGCAGTGCGTTCCAAATCCTAACCACTCGTTGTGTAAAAAGGTTTTTCCTCTGGTTCTTTTGCCAATCACCTTAAATCTGTGCCCTCTGGTTACCGACCCTTCAGCCACTAGAAACAGTTTCTCTTTATTTACTCTAGCTAAACCCTTCATGATTTGAAACCATACCCACATTATAGCACCACTTCTATTAAGAGGCTGCCTGCGTTTCACTTCTCCCACTGTCAACGCGGTGTTGCGGATATTCACAGAGGCAGAATGCTTTTCTGTGTCACAATGAGGGTGGGAGCAGCTGAATAAACACAGGCAAAATAAAATTTGCAGCTTTATTAGCTCTTTGAGCCGTGACTTTTTCCTGAAGCTTTCATAAAATCTTGCATGCAAAGATTCATATCTATTTTTATTGCTGAATGTTACAAAGTCTGTTGACCCAAACTTGTCTTCAATTACTGCAGCTTAATCAGTCACAAGTCTCCAATTTCTTCTTATTCTTTTTAATGTAGCCCCAGCACTGGCACTCACTGACTATTCTCACCAACTCAGCCCTTATATCTCCTGGGAGATCTCACTCACAGTTAATATGATGGAAACCCTTCCATTGTCATAATGGGTTCGGAGAAACAAAATGTTCCACGCTCGGCAATAATTTAAACCGCAGCAGGAGAATGAGCAACAAGCGGTTCAATGGACAGAAGTGGTCGGGGAGGGGTGGGGCAGTGCGACTCAGACCGACTCCACAAACATGCTGCAAAAAATGCCCGTTCCTGTTGGCAGTTCTGCACACTGACGTACTGGTCACCGCCACTCCGGCACGGTGAGGTACTGATCGATGAGCTGGAGCCGCCCCTTGGGGAAGGCAGGGAGAGCTGGGAGCTGAGTTGTCCCAAGTTGCTCTGACATAACTCGCCAGTGGCCAATACAGACATAACTCGCCAATGGCCTATACAGACATAACTCGCCAGCGGCCAATACAGACATAACTCGCCAATGGCCAATACAGACATAACTCGCCAATGGCCAATACAGACATAACTCGCCAATGGCCAATACAGACATAACTCGCAATGGCCAATACAGACATAACTCGTCGGTGGCCAATACAGACATAACTCGCCAATGGCCAATACAGACATAACTCGCCAATGGCCAATACAGACATAACTCGCCAGTGGCCAATACAGATATAACTCGCCAGTGGCCAATACAGACATAACTCGCCAATGGCCAATACAGACATAACTCGCCAATGGCCAATACAGACATAACTCGCCAGTGGCCAATACAGACATAACTCGCCAGTGGCCAATACAGACATAACTCGCCAGTGGCCAATACAGACATAACTCGCCAATGGCCAATACAGACATAACTCGCCAATGGCCAATACAGACATAACTCGCCAGTGGCCAATACAGACATAACTCGCCAGTGGCCAATACAGACATAACTCGCCAATGGCCAATACAGTCATAACTCGCCAATGACCAATACAGACATAACTCGCCAGTGGCCAATACAGACATAACTCGCCAGTGGCCAATACAGACATAACTCGCAATGGCCAATACAGACATAACTCGCCAGTGGCCAATACAGACATAACTCGCCAATGGCCAATACAGACATAACTCGCCAATGGCCAATACAGACATAACTCGCCAATGGCCAATACAGACATAACTCGCCAATGGCCAATACAGACATAACTCGCCAATGGCCAATACAGACATAACTCGCCAATGGCCAGGTACAGAGAAGAACCCTGGGTGCTGCTCAGTTGCCTGACCTATCAGTTGGGAGATGGTCCATGGACCAGACAGGATCCAGTCAGGTTAAAACTCAATGCTAAAAATAAAGAGTTATTCACAACTCCAGTTTAAACAACAACACAGGCTCAATACACATTTTAGACCAGTTAAAATTGCCCCCCCTTACCTCTTAGAGAGGAAAAAATAGTAGCACTCCGACCATCATCTTTATCTTTGGAATTCTCTACCCCAGAGGGCTGTGGAGTATATTCAAGACTGAGATCGATAGATTTTCAGACACTAAGGAATCAAGGGAACTAAGGAATCAAGCCTTCTGGACTCAACATAGAGTTCAACAATTTCAGATCATAACCTGGCCCCTATCATATATATATTTTTTATCCACACTTTTTGTTTGGCCTTCTGTTCTTCTCTCCCACATGGCAGCTGTCTTTCATTCTGCCAGCACAATTTCACAGAATCACAGAATCCCCACGATGCAGATAGAGGCCATTTCGGCCCATCGAGCCTGCACCGACACATATCCCACCCTATCCCCGTAACCCCACGTATTTAATCCCCCTAACACTAAGGGTCAATTTATCATAGCCAAATCAACCTAACCCGCACATCTTTGGACTGTGGGAGGAAACCGGAGCACCCGGAGGAAACCCACGCAGACACGGGGAGAATGTGCAAACTCCACACAGACAGTCATCCGAGTCCGGATTCGAACCCGGGTCCCTGGCGCTGTGAGGCAACAGTGCTAACCACTATGCCACCGTGTTGCCATGAAATTTACATTTCATCTAGAGCCATCCTTTGTTTCTTAACCTGTCCAATTACCATCTCCTTTTGCCTTGAATATCTCTTAATGTCTCTTAACTTCTCCTGCCTTCTATCCTATCACAGACCTTCCCTTTTGTTCTTTCATCCCCTCCCCCCTTGCCCAGCCCCTACCCTTGCTTAAAAATCTGTTCCATTTCCTGCTTTTTTCCAGTTCTGACGAAAGGTCATCGACCTGAAACGTTGACTCTGTTTCTCTCTTCACAGATGCTGCCTGACCTGCTGAGTATCTCCAGCATTTTCTGTTTTTATTTAAGGAATCAAGGGATATGGCGATCGAGCAGGATAGTGGAGTTGAGGTCGAAGATCAGCCATGATCTTACTGAATGGCGGAGCAGGCTCGAGGGGCCGTATGGCCGACTCCTGCTCCTGTTTCTAATCTAATCCTGTCTTTTGTTTAAAGCTGTTTCACAAAAGTACCACTAGATGGGGCCAACATTGCACAGAAGACAGTCTCAGCAGTCACGTGACTTGCGACGCTGAAGACCAGAATCACGGCCGGGAATGTCCCAGATTCACATCTCGACTGTTTCAATTAGCCAAGAAAATTGCTCGATTCCTACATTCACGATAAAAAGAAATAATCACCAGCTGCTGGAAAAGACTGCCTTGATCTGATGCTGAATTTAAATGCACCATATTATTCTCAAAAGGCTGCAGTGTGCCTGAAGGCCTGATCTGTTTTGCATTTACATGTTCTTGTAAATTACACTTCTTGTTAATATTTCTGTAATAGTAATATGCTTCATGTTAGTATATATTGGGGTTACTTTCGCAATGAATGACAAAATAGCTCTGAGCTGCAGACATTGTATTTTAAATTGATAACTTTGTATAAAATATCGACCCAAGCAGAATTCTGATCCGATCCTGCAACATCTTGGCAAACTGGTTAAGATTCGATTGTGTGCCCAGAATAAAAAAATCAAATCTGATGCACGTAGTTAGTTTAATGGCACTTTTGTTGTAAGTGAATGTCCCGTCAGCTGATGCACAAATCAATGCAATAACCCCTAACATATAGTCATCATCTGTATTCAGTAGCTTGACCTTGCTTGTGCCCTCTGTGCATTCCTCCTGCTACACTTATAAAAAAAGAAAGATCTGCATTTCTATAGCGCCTTTCATGAGCACTGGACGTCCCAAAGCGCTTTACAGCCAATGAAGTACTTTTTGAAGTGGAGTCACTGTTGTAATGTGGGAAACGCAGCAGCCAATTTGCGCACAGCAAGCTCCCACAAACAGCAATGTGATAATGACCAGATAATCTGTTTTAGTGATGTTGATTGAAGGATAAATATTGGCCCAGGACACTGGGGAGAACTCCCCCGCTCTTCTTCGAAATAGTGCCTTGGAATCTTTTACGCCCGCCTGAGAGAGAGCACATGGGGCCTCGGTTTAACGGCTCATCCGAAAGACGGCACCGCTGACAGTGCAGCACTCCCTCAGCACTGCATTGGAGTGTCAGCCTGTATTTTTGTGCTCAAGTCTCTGGACTGCGACTCGAACCCACACCTTCTGACTCAGAGGTGACGGTACTACCAACTGAGCCAGAGCTGACACTCAATAATGGTTGGGCTTGCTGGGTAACTGCGTCACAAAAGAACTAGGAGCAGGAGTCGGCCATACGGCCCCTCGAGCCTGCTCCGCCATTCAATAAGATCATGGCTGATCTTCGACCTCAACTCCACTTTACCATCCGATCCCCACATCCCTTGATTCCTTAGTGTCTGAAAATCTATCGATCTCAGTCTTGAATATACTCCACAGCCCTCTGGGGTAGAGAATTCCAAAGATAAAGATGATGGTCAGAGTGCTACTATTTTTTCCTAGAGTCCAAAATTCTAACGATCTCAGCCTTGAATATACTCAACGACTGAGCATCCACAGCCCTCTGGGGTAGAGAGTTCCAAAGATTCACCGCCCTCAGTGAAGACATTTCTCCTCATCTCAGTCCTCTGCATAGTTCCCACCATGAACTTCTGCTGACCGAATCATCAATTAAAGAATGGTTTCACTTTTATGAATAATCTTCATGAACTACTGCAGATTGGGAATCCAAAGCAGAGTTTAAGGTGTCAGCCTTGTGGTGGCACTCTCGCTGTTGAGCCAGAAGGTCGAGGGTTCAAGACCCACTCCAGAGACTTGGAGGAGGGGGTGGAATTTTAACCCCCCCCCCCAAACGGGTGGGTTTGGGTCGGGTGGGATGTTAAAATTTTTAAAATCTCAAACACGAACTCAACCTGCCTCGAAGCCGCCCACTTCCGGTTTTAATGCTGGCAGGATGGGAGCGGGCCAGCCAACCAGCTCATAGGAGGCGGCCCCCTCATTTAAATATTTTAATGAGGCTGCGTGCCTCAGATTTTATCTGGTTTCCAGGTTTAACGCTGACCGGCCGGGTTTCCGTGGCGACGGGAACCCCAGCAGCTAAAGGGAGGCGAGGACTGCTGCGATGAAGAGGTAAGTGCTTTTCCAGCACTGCTCGTGGGCCGGAGTGCTTCTCCCCGGCCCCCCCAAGCTAACTTGCTTCCCTCCCCGTGATTGGACACCCTCCACCGCCCCTGCTATCACCACCGCCCCCCCCCCTCCATCTCTCCCCCACTCTCCAAACCACACTGTACCCACCATCCCCCCTCACCCCATTCGCGATCCCTGCCCCAAGGAGCTGGAAACCTATCTGCTCCTGAGCTACAGCCTCTTCTGCAACGTTCCCCGCCCAACAGGGTGCCCAGCCTGTCAATCAGGCTGGCTTCCGGACGGGGAACCTGTTAAAAAAAAAAACACGCACGCTGTGGTGTTAAAACTCCATGGCGTTCCCGACCAGAACTCCTCTCCTCCCACTTGAAAATCCAACCCCAGTAAATATCGGGGCCTTGCTCACATAACATAGACTGACACTTCAGTGCAGGACTGAGGGATCGCTGCACTGTCGGAAGGTGCCGTCATTCGGATGAAACGTTAAACTGAGGCTCTGTCTGCCCTCTTGGGTAAATGTTAAAGATCCCAGGCAACTTTTGGAAGAAGAGGAGAGTTCTCCCGGTATCCTGGCCAACATTTATTCCTCAAACAACACCACCAAAACAGATTATCTGTTCATTTACCCCAGTGCTGTTTGTGGGATCTTGCTGTGCGCCAATTGACTGCATTACAACAGTGACTACACTTCAAAATGACCTCATTGGCTGTGAAGAGCTTGGGAACGTCCTGAGATTGTGAAAGGCGCTATATAAATGCACGCTCTCTCTTCTGTATAATGCTTCTTTGATGATCCAAAGCCACCCTCGGCAAGGTAACACCCCATAGATATCAAGATGGGAGAATGCTGCAGTGGATCTTACAGAACCAGAGATATGGCCAGTTTACCATTTTGCAAAGTGTGCAGATGCACCTCAACCACAAGGCCCCGTTCCCTCTCCCTCTCCCTCTCTCAGTTTGTACCAGTGCTGTTTATCTTGGGCTTGAAGTTCCCTTCTTGCTTCATTACTCGGGATCAGGCATCACGACCAAAAACCGCCCGCACGCTCCTCACCATCACAACATCGGGGATCAGAACAAAAAGAGTTCTTTATTCCTGAACTCAAAACTCTGCAAGAGCTACAAGCTACTGGGCATCCCACCGAGCTGCAAGGCATCACACAGGAAAGAACCTATTTATCAAAACACTCCAAATTCATTGTTAATGTGTGAGTCGCAGACTCGCACTCCTCACCCACCGTGGCAATGAGATGGGGAAATGCTGATGTTTTTGTTGCTGCTAAAAGCAGCAGACCAACTCAAATCCAAAGGCCTAGAAGTTGGCGGGGGGGGGGGTCGTGGGGAGGAGAGGGGGGTGGTACGCAGGGATCAGTCTCTGCACCTGAATGGTGAGGCCCGAGGAACGCGTGTGAATGATGATTGGGCCACTGCTGGCATTGCGGGCTGTTGGGAGTATCGACCGGGGGTTGGGGGAGGTAGAGAGCGTTGATCTAGGGTTGGGGCAGGGGGGGGGGGGGAAAGAGCATCAATTTGGGGGGTGGGGGGTGGGAGCGAGTAGCCAGTACTGGCCCACGTTCTTTAAATCTGGGTTGGGACGAGTACTCCTGCTCCTCCCGGCTCCACATTCAAGTAGGTATATTATCAAAACTTACCTTGTTGGTTGCGGCCTAGACTTCCTGAGTGGAGCCGGCTACCTCAGGGGAATCCAATCTTGCAGTGGAGGCCTCAAACAGGCATTAGGCCCCTTCTTTGGATACGCAAAGGGCCTAACAGCTGTTTCAGGCGTGTGTACTGCGGGACGGTTTTTTGTGGGAAACACGGCAGCCAATTTGCGCACAGCAAGCTCCCACAAACAGCAATATGATAATGACCAGATAATCTTTTTATTTTTTGTTATGTTGGTTGAAGAATAAATATTGACCAGGGACAACTCCCCCGCTCTTTTTCGAAATAGTGTTGTGGGATCTTCTACGTCCACCTGAGAGGACAGACAGGGCCTCGGTTTAACGTCTCATCCGAAAGACGGCACCTCCGACAGTGCAGCATTCCCTCAGCACCGCACTGGAGTGTCAGCCTAGATTTATGTGCTCAAGTCTCTGAAGTGGGACTTGAACCCACAACCTTCTGACTCAGAGGCGAGTGTGCTACCCACTGAGCCACGGCTGATTTTTGCACTCAATTCTCTGGAGTGGGACTTGAGCGCAAAAGTCTAGGCTAACTCTCCAGTGCAGTACTGAGGGAGTGCTGCACTGTCAGGGGTGTCATGGGAACATCATCGCTTCCAAGGTCCCCTCCAAGTCACACACCATCCTGACTTGGAAATATATCGCCGTTCCTTCATTGTCGCTGGAACTCCCTCCCTAACAGCACTGTGGGAGTACCTTTGCCACGCGGACTGCAGCGGTTCGAGAAGGCGGCTCACCACCACCTTCTCAAGGGCAATTAAGGATGGGCAATAAATGCTGGCCTTGCCAGCGACGCCCACATCCCAGGAACGAATAAAAAAAAATATACCTTCTGCTCTGTACATTCTCTCTTGTTCATCCAAGTGGTGAATGTTAATGCTGTGGAATGGAACACTTTCCCATTTCAGGTACCCAGTATCAATATCAAGCACTCCCGAGTCCAGTACAGCACAGCCAGCTCCCTCTACGCTGCACCAGAAACGTGCCTTTGCTGCAAAGCTCAGAAGAGCACTCCCTGGTGTACTAGTGTGACATTTTCATTTCCCATCGATCAGCGTCTCTCCGGCTGCTCGGAGATTGCCAAATTAACAGCAGCTGTGTGCTGTGGGCCTACATTCACCACGAGTTGAGCTGAGCCTGTGCCTAGGATTCTTGGAGCCAAGAGGGAACGAGGACCTTCATCCTAACTGTCTACTGGGCAGATTCGTGCCTCGGTCCCAGAGCTTAAAAAGATTGTTTACTGACCCAGGGTCTCACCCAGTCCCCACTCTGTAGATTCTAAGGACAGAAAACAGAAAATGTGATTGTAGGCCAGAGAACAGTAAGTGTTACATATTGAGTGTCAAGTTTCCTCAGGAGTGACCATTACAAAACAGACAGAGATCTCAGTTTGTGATTTGAGTTGTAGCAACCAGAGCAGGGCGCAGTGGTCTATCTTAACCAGCTCCTTCACATACTTACCATAAATACAAGACGGTGAACAAGTCATTCCTCACTGTAAAAGGAAACCTTGTTGAATCCCTCTACTGGGCACATGGGGATCAATGTACTCCATTAACCTGAATGATTGTAAACCTCTCCTGACAGTAGTCACCTTTTCCACAACTCCCGGGCCTGTTAATAGCTTTGCAAAGTGACAGATTACTAGCAGTTTCTGGGCACAACAGACAGAACGTTGCACATGCACCGAAAGGAAAAATCGGCAGGAGGGAGTTAAAAGGCAGCAAAAGAATCTCAAGATCTAGATGAGCTCGACAAGCTCATAAACTTACTGCGTGTCATCTGAACTCTAAACACTGTCATGATAGCTCCTGAATCAGATTTATTGACACACGATACATTGTTGATGCACAGTACGGACCAGCTCTTCATAACTTGCAGCGGTCCCTAAACGCACTGCTTGCTCCTGCCCCCGTTTATATTTCACAGGGCTACTAAACAGCCTGTAACTCCCTCATACCAACGCCTCATAAAGAGCTGAGGAGTAGGACATCAGCAGCCATTCCAGAACCTGGAGATGGGGGAAGAGGGAGACATAACCCTTGCCACAAAGTTTTGGCCGGGGGTGGGGGCGGGGGGTGCAGGCTCCCTTCACGCCTCCTCGCCAAGTGGTTGTCCCTATGCTTCTACCTATGAATTATCGCAGAGACAGCGAGCTGCTTTACTCCAGATCGGATGGTGTAAAACTGCAAATGAACATTACGCAACATGTAGCATCTGTCTAAACAGCACAACTTCAAAGGGAGTTACCAAGGTCAACGAAGGCTGATTAGCAGACCAGCACTAAAGCAAATCATTCACAGCTCATCAAGCTCTTTCATTAAAGTCATAATTATACCACCCTGCAAATGAGGAATACAGAAGAGATTCATTTTAAGTGACCATTTTTGCTGCCATTATTTTAGCAGCGAGTCTGGCCTGAAGTATTTTCATGCTTTGCTGGTGGTGACAAAAGCTGTAATATTTGACCCCTTTCTGCTTGAATAAAATTTCTGTTATCACAGCTTTTCAGTCAGTGCTTGATGCGCACAAGGTCAGGCTCTACTTCTCAATTCCTGCACGCCCTACAAATCATATCTGCCCAATTTTTAGACACTGTATTAAAGCAAATCCGCACGGCCTCCCAGAGGAATGCAGCTGTTAGCTGTACAGCAATCAATGAGACTTTGGGTGCATTCACACTTCGTCTGCACAAAAAAAAGTATTTGGGTTCACACTGAAACTGCGGCTATGGCGTAAGTACAACCTGAACCTGGAGTCGGAGCCCAACCCGATACCTCAACCAAGGTGAGTAAGACTCCCTGGAGGACGCAGGCTGACTTTCGAGTCAGTCTAGGTCTTGGGCCCCAACTTACGCTCCAAGGTTAGCGTCGGTACGAATGCACGCCAAGTGCTAATGTATGAAAAGATTATTCAAGATCCGAACCCACCAGCACAAATATGAACATTCTTTGACACAGGTCGTCTCATAATAATTAGCATCTGTGAGTTGACGGGGATGAAGAACGTGGAACTTACCCAGCCAGCTTCTGCTCAAATACACGGACACAAAGACAGGAGGGACGGTGAAGAAATCCACCACAGAATTCACTTCCAACCAGAACCACAGTTTATCGTTTGCTGCAATAAACTGGAAGAGAAATGAGGGCATCGTCATTTCAATATCCCCTCTCGCGACAGGGCTCGTTCAGTTTTACCAGAGATTGTCAAAACATGAAGAAACTTTACATATTGAAGTTATTACAGTGAGACATTTTAATAATATTCAGATCAATCTAATGATGGGACGAGGTGCGAATTGCTGGGCCTTTGGGAACAGCGTTGAGAGATGTGAAAATTCTTCAAGGTCTTAGCTGCCTAAACACGGAGCATGGAACTTCTCAACGCGAGATCTCGAGAACGGAATTCACGCACAGTTGGAACACATCCCCAGCTGCCTGTTGGAGAAGTGGATGTCGGAACCCTCCTTAGTTTTAGCTCCAGGCCGTCAGATACACAGCTTTCTATCACTCCTTTTACATTGAGCATTTTGGGGCAAAATCAGCAACTGCCCATTCAAGCCTTGGTGCAACAATCAGCCAATGCTGGGAGTTGAACCTGGAGGTCCCAGTCAATGGGCAGTGCATGGTGGTACTGGGTTACCGTCATTCAATTGTGATGGAAGTTTAAAAAAAAAAGTAACTCAGCTTTATTTTAACTTGCTGAGCTTGTCAGACTATAGACGTTATAGACGGTGATTTTGCATTTACTTCAGGAGAATTTCCAGCTACGATCCTTCCCTTAGCAAGGATGAATGTGAGAAGTCGCACAACACCAGGTTATAGTCCAACAGCTTTATTTGAAATCACAAGCTTTCGGAGCGCTGCTCCTTCGTCAGGTGACTTCATCTGACGAAGGAGCAGCGCTCCGAAAGCTTGTGATTTCAAATAAAGCTGTTGGACTATAACCTGGTGTTGTGCGACTTCTCACATTTGTCCACCCCAGTCCAACACCGGCATCTCCACATCTTAGCAAGGATGAGAATAGGTGTGGTAAATCAGGGCAATGCCAGGGCAGGAGGCCAGCAGTAAGTTCACAAAACAGTTCCCACCACTGGACTGCCCTGTGGCAACTGTGCAAAAGAGTTTTATCGTGAACCTCAACAGACCCCATACAGAACCAGAATATCCTTCTCAAAGAGGGAATTTTCCCGACCCTGAACTCCAGCATAGGAAGCACATGTTTCACTCTGCAACGAGACGGTATTTCATCCCGTACTGAATATATTTACGGGTGCTGTTCATTTTCTATGCTATGCTCTTTTCAATATTATACATTATCTTAAGACAATGGATTATAAAAGTCCCTTCTGCTTCCTGGTACAATTTTCTAATTGACTTTCTGTTCCAGAGAATAGGGATTGATTACATTTTTATTAGGCAAGGATATTAAGGGTGTAAGGGTTCGTATTAAGGGTTATGGAACCAAGGCGGGTAGATGGAGTTAAGATACAGATCAGCCATCAGTTATCCCATGGCTGGAATGGCGGAACAGGCTCAAGGGGTTGAATGGCCTACACCTGTCCCTATGTTCCCTGGTGGATACCTTAAGCTAAAGATAGTCTTCACCCATTTTCACACGCAACTGCAAGGGAGGTGGGGAAGGTAAATACACTTCCAGACTTGTGGTAAAATGGCTGTATGCGCTTGTTTCTGATATTAAATTTAACTTTGTAACGGGATAACTCTGAAAAGTCATCCCTTGGGAGCTTCTCCTTGTGGGGTTACAAAGAGAATCTCTTATTAATCAGACTGCTCTTGCATTATTTTAAATGGCAGCCTTGACATTTTCTTTAAGGTGACTAACAAACAGGTTGCCACCTTCTGCACGTGGCTTTCTGTCGAGCATTTACCCAACATGGTTTCTGTCTTTCTTTCTTTCAATGCTGAGCAGTCAATAATAAAACTTTTTTTTTTTTACATTTAAGGTATACATAATCTCTCTGAAATCCTCCTGGTCGTATCTATACGCGTTAGTTTTATATGAAGGCCGGTTATGTGTTAAAAGTGGCTATTTATCACCAATGCACCCACACATATCGCATGCGTAGCTTGGCATTTGGATGCACGTTTTGCTGCTAAAACCTCCACACAGCTTCCAAACGAATGGGGCTGCAGACATCTGCACAGCTTCAGCGCCAGTACCACGGTGTGTTCAGCCGACAGGATAAATCCGCCAAAGGGCAAGATGCACGTTATCAGTTATCCCACAGCTGGAATGAGTTAAATCCACCGAGCAGCCTGGCCCACAACCAATGGAACTCATCCGCACCAGGCTGACTCCAATGTCAAGCAGACCCCTTGACTCCGGCCTGTCCACAGGCTGTGAAACAAGCATCTAACCACTGTACTACTTGGAATAAAGCACGCGCTTCAATTAGAATTTGACTTTTTTTTGGAGCGGAAAACAAAAGGGGACATCAGAATAACATCGTGCCTGCCCTAAAGACAGCAAATGTTAACACGCAAATTCAGCTCAGATCAAACTTGATGATCTGTGTGTGTGCAGGATTCGTAACAAGATTCACTACACATGCGAATGATGTACAAGGTCGTCCTTTATTCATGAACTCAACCATATTAAAATTCTGAAAGGGGTATGAAGAAAGGAAGGGCTTGATGTCATGGCCTGGACATTACACAGTTCATTTAGAAAAGAAATATGTGACAAGGCATAATTTTGAATTTTAAATTGGGATTTTTTTTAAATCCATTCCTAAAATAAAAATCCCCAGTAGTTATGCATTTGCAATTGAAACCAAAAGTAAGGCAGAGACGGAACCTCAGATGACCTGATTTCATTAACAGCACAGATTGTGAGGACAGCAGCACAGAGATCACATTAAAAGGAATGTCTCGAAGATTCTAATGCAATGCTGTACAATTCAGAATGAATCTGATATGAGATACCACAAGAACCTGATGCATGCCCCCGTCCCACGGCCTAAACCCTCTGATGCTGCACTCCTCTTTTGGCATATTGGAAGACAAATCCTCAAATGTCCGATGTGCTGGGCTCTTTGGCTTTGCTTGCAGGGGATTCGACTCCCAGGCAGAATTATTGACTTTGAAACTGATTGCCCTCATTGGGCTTCAAAAGGTCCGGCCGATCCCTTGAATTAGGGCAGGCTGCGGCAGCGAAACGTTCCATCTCAACGGGTTGGGAAAACTATTCCACCGCACGGCTTCTGTCAACCAAATATCGACCGCCACGGATGGCGGCTGTGGAGGAGAGTGTAGCCGTAAAATCCCATCCCCCAGGCTGGGTGGAAAGAACGGGGATTCTCCCGAGAGGAAAATGGGGGCCAATCCTGCGGGTTTAGCTCAAACTGAGTCGTACAATCATGCAGCACCAGAAGGAAGCCATTCGGCCCGTCGTGCCTGTGCTTTTTGAAAAGAGCTATCCGACTAGCCCCACGCCCCCTGCGCTTTTCCCCACAGCCCTGCACGTATTTATCCAATTCAAAAAAGCAAGCAGGCACAAAACAACCAGAGAGTCATTCCCAACACTGGGAGACAAGGTTGGAAAGTGATTTGGCGGGGTGCGGTGTGGAAATTCAGGCACCGCTGCAGTAACAAATCTGTTAAAATGTTACACTGATCTGGAAAGTGGGATTAGGCGAGATAGCTCTTTTTCGGCCGGCGCAGGCACGATGGGCCGAATGGCCTCCTTTTGTGCCGTGAATTTCTATGATACTATCTGTTTGAGATGGTCTGGGTTATCCACCCCTGACACCTTAGCTCTTCATACCCACCCTGAGCGCCTTGGAATGGACAGCAGGATAGTCACCATTAGTGTCACTTCCTGTTCATAGCCATGTGTGAGTAGGGACCTCCGAGCCAGCCTTCCCTTCCTCACAGAACCAGCTGTTAACACAACACCTTCTTGGGAAACACGGGCTACCGATTACCAGGATTCAACTTGAGCCTTGCAAGTCAGGAATCCAATGCCATGATCCTGGAGCAACTGGACCAACGAGTATTTAGTTGTCTTGGAATGTTTTTCTCCCTGATTACTCCTTATATAAAGGAGCCTGCCTCTCACAAGAAAGCTGTGATGTCATGAGAGGCTTCTTAATATTGAAACACAAGCAGATCTCCTGTGGCATTGCTCACACCAAGGTCAGAGGACTGGCTCTAAGGACGGGAACATTATATCCATGTTACACACAGTGTATTCTGCTGTTAAGAGGAATCTGTGGGTAAACTGGCCCATCACTTCAAGGCCATAACACTCTAATGATGAACATAATCACAACCTGAGACCAATTGGAGGCTAATTGTTCTTAGATACATCCTGGGGTTAATTAGAAGGTACTTCCAGTTACTGGAGAAGTGTTGCTGAAACAAAGAGGACATGACTCTTTTTAAGGCATGCTACAGAAATGTGCATGTACATGTAATATAATGGCTAATTTCCTGTGGCCTTGGTCGGGGTTACTTGGAGGAACTAGTCTGTATTTTAGCTGTCTTTGTTGCAACGGGTCGAAATGGTGGGCAAATCTGGGCAACTCCCACCACAGCACCCCCAGTGCTGGGAGGACTGAATAACAGGCGCTGCAGCATCACCTATTAGACTAGTAGAAGCATGTTACTGTTATACTTCAACTGATATGAGGAAAAACTTTTTTACACAGCGAGTGGTGAGGACCTGGTACTCACTGCCGACGGAAGTGGTGGAAGCACAGACACTCAATGTTTTCAAGGGGAGACTGGATGGGCACTTGAGGGAAATAAACTTGCAGGGCTACGGGGACAGAGCGGGGGAATGGGACTGACTGGATTGCTCTACAGAGAGCTGGCACGGACTCGATGGGCCGAATGGCCTCCTTCTGTGCCGTTATGACACTATGATAACTCAGTGTCACAAAATCATGACAACAGGGGGATGGAGTATGCAGAAGGGGAATGGAGTATAAAAGTAGGAAAGTCTTGCTACAACTGTACAGGGCATTGGTGAGACCACACCTGGAGTACTGCGTACAGTTTTGGTCTCCTTATTTAATACTTGTATTGGAGGCAGTGCAGAGAAGGTTCACGAGGTTGATTCCTGAGATGAAAGGGTTGTCTTATGAGGAAAGGTTGAGCCTATACTCAGTAGAGTTTAGAAGAATGAGAGGTGATCTTATTGAAACATGTAAGATTCTGAGGGGGCTTGACAGGGAGGATGTTTCCCCTCGTGGGGGTATCTAGAACGAGGGGGCATAGCTTCAGGATAAGGGGTCGCCCATTTAAGACGGAGATGAGGAGGAATTTCTTCTCTCAGAGGATCGTGAATCTGTGGAATTCTCTACCCCAGAGAGCTGTGGAGGCTGGAGCATTGAATATATTCAAGGCAGAGATAGACAGATATTTGAGCTACAGGGGAGTTAAGGGTTATGGGGAATAGGCAGGAAAGTGGCGTTGAGGCCAATTTCAGATCAGCCATGATCTTGTTGAATGGTGGAGCAGGCTCGAGGGGCCGAATGGCCAACTCCTGCTCCTATTTCTTATGTTCTTATGCGCGGTATTTACAACATAAAATACGGTGAGCGGGACCTTTCAGGTTACTGTGCGGCCGCACGCACCTTAGCGGGAACATTGCTGCCTGGTCGTCATTCATACGATTACATTCCAAATACAACTTAAGTCGATTAAATTAGTTCTCACCCGCAGTCCAAAGTAGAGTAGGAAGAATACGTTGAATGCCATATCAATCTGCAACGTGAAATCATCGTAGAAATTCTGACAGGATTCTATCGGGCTAGTAAAACACAGGAAAGAAAGGTTTATTGCGAATCAAAACAAAACGATACACAGAAAATATAAGCCACAATGAAACATCTTCAGTCCTCATTTACACTCCTAAATAACAACAGGTTTTATGCCTGTAAATTTCCGTGTAAACTGTTTTAATATTACACATACATGAGGAGAGAGCATCCGATATCAGGGAATACCAAAAATGCATCAGGAATATATGGGATTTGCTGTAAAAGAAGGAACATGCAAAAATAAAGAGAGTACAAAGCAGATATCAATTGGAATTTTGTTGGTCCTTGATTAACCCTTAAAGGACTGAATATTTAAAACTCATTTTAAACATGACCAAAATGCACTAAATTGATTCCGCAAGCATGGAAAACCCATCAGTTCACTATAGTGCACACTTAATGTGGAGTGCCTCAAAACACCAATATACTAAATCTTTACAGAAATAGTATGTGCAATAGCAGTGCTTTAAGGGTTACTAAATTCATGCAGGATTATTTTTCTCGATATGAGAAGCAGCCAGAGCAAATGCTAAGGTATAGAATCTCTTCTTGTGTGTCAGTATCAGGCACCAGTTATTGACAAAGTGTGTATTTTAAACACATGCAATTTATACAAAACAAAATGATAATTACAACACCCCCAAACTTTACTCTCCAGAAACATTTGTTATCTGCCCATCTGTACGTGGGTTACAGGCCAGTAAATTATATTCGAGGGCTCTTCAAACTAATGCAATGGTTTAAAAAGTATTCAACCCAAGACTGCGCATGCAAACTGGCAAAGTCGCTTGAACGCACGTCAAAATTCAAGTAATGTTTTAGCTGAACAGAATGCCACCATTCTAAAAATGTTTTGTAATCAAATTCTGAAAATGCGGAAATATTTTCAGTCTTTTAGTTGCTTTCTGTGACACGAGGAAGTTTCGGTGCAAGCATTTCACTGTAATCGACTGAAGTTATGCCTGTTTTAGGTGTACACAGCAGCTTTATATGGGAAGACATGAATTAAACACCAAAGTTGGGTGTGTTAAGAAATAGAAAATGCTGGAAATACCCAGCAGTGCACAGCTCTGACGAAGGACTCAAACCAAAATATTAACTGATCCTTTCTCCTCCCCCAGTGCTGGTGAACCTGCTTTATATTTCCAACTTTTTCCATTTTTAGTTTAGATTTTCAAAATGAGCATTTTTTTGCTCCTGAACCCATCTGACTTCCTGCTCATAGGGGAGTTTTATAGGCGCTGCCGGAACTCCCGTGGCATTGCTCATGCTAATCATACACTGCCGTACAATGGGAGTATTACACCAATAGGCCATGGGACATTCATCTACTGCTCAGGTGGATCTGTGTTAAACCTGGCCTGTGAATTGAAAGCCAGTAATTGCTAAGAGTAAATATAGCTTGAGGTCACTCAGAATTTAGTTGTTCTTTGGTCAGGGAACTTGGCACATTGGAATGCGTCAGTCAATTTCTGGTTGAGGCTGAGAAGCGGCCAGCGTTTCAAGATCGTTTTGCAACTGCAACAAAATGTGACGTCTGCAACACGTTATCCATAAGCGCTGAGGTACTTTTAGCTATTTTACCAGCGGATCTCCCATGCTATTGCTCATAGCAAGTCAGCTGATAATACAAACATCAGTATTATTCCCTCTCATTGTCAAACTAGCATTCTCCCAAGGTGGAGCAATATCCCTTTAAGCTACCAAAATAGAACTGTTGTCCAATCAGAGTTTAGTTGCTGTTTGGTCGTGGAACTTTGCAGATTGCAATGTGCCTGTTGGTCTCAGGCTGCAGTTCAGAAGCACATGGCATTTAAAGATTGCCTTGCATCCATAACAAAGTGTGATAAACTGGAGAGTGACCTCTGCCTCCACTGAAGATCCGTTTTGGTATATTATCGCCGATAAATGTTTTCTAGACATTACACGCAATGTGAAGTGTCGGAGGGTGGAGCGGAGCTCAGTGATTCTGCTGAAGAATAGGAGGTCCACGAAGCTGCTTTAGTCTAGGGTAAGACAGGAACAAGTCACTGAAGTTGTGATAGTTGCATGGGATGGAATCAAGACGGAGAGAAAGAAAAAATGTTGTAGGCAAGAACTTGGAAGTGTAAAATGGACCTGGTTTTCACAATAGTAGAGTGATAGATAGAAAATATACATTCTGTTCAGCTACTTCCATTTATTGTTGACATTTTAGCGATGTCCATCAGTTGAGGGCCTACTGTGTGAGGATGAAAAGGGGAGAGGAAAAGGAGAGGCACGCTACACAAGCTTTGGAGGGAGGGTTTGTTTTTGGAGCTGTGGAATCTGCGTCCAACAGTTCAGCACGAGTGTTGTGAGCCTCCAACAATGTGTAAGTAGTGCCAGGAGAACAATTACATCCACAGGCCCTAATGGCAATATGGAATCGAATAACCTCTGCTCCTAGTGCACAGAGGCTGCCAGGGAGCAGAGGAATGATCCGAGTGCGCTCGCTAATACTGATCGACCGTTTTAGACAAGTGGATATGTAAAGCTGCAATGTCTCACAGGTTGGATTACGTGACGTTGAGGTGCAAAATACAATTATTTAAAATCACTAAAAATGATTTTGACATTTTCAAAGCCGGTTCATTTACAACAGAATACTGAGGTTATAGAACTACATACTCGTTACAAATGCTGCAGCATAACTAGAACCTCACAAGCTGCTCATTGCAATCTGTAAACAGCACGTTCTCATATGATCGCGATCTAAACGCAACAACAACAACTTGTATTTTTATAGCGCCTTTAACGTAGTAAAACGTCCCAAGGCGCTGCACAGGAGTGTTATAAGACAAAAAATTTGAAACCGAGCCACACAAGGAGAAATGAGGGCAGGTGACCAAAAGCTTGGTCAAAGAGGTAGGTTTTAAGGAGCGTCTTAAAGGAGGAGAGAGAGGTAGCGAGGTGGAGAGGTTTAGACAGGGAATTCCAGAGCTGAGGGCCCAGGCAACAGAAGGCACAGCCACCAATGGTTGAGCGATTATAATCAGGGATGCTCAAGAGGACAGAATTAGAGGAACGCAGAGATCTCGGTGGGTTGTGGGGCTGGAGGAGGTTACAGAGATAGGGAGGGGCGAGGCCATGGAGGGATTTGAAAACAAGGATGAGGATTTTGAAATCGAGGCGTTGCTTAACCGGGAGCCAATGTTGGTCAGCGAGCACAGGGGTGATGGGCGAACGGGACTTGGTGCGAGTTAGGACACGGGCAGCCGAGTTTTGGATGACCTCAAGTTGACGTAGGGTGGAATGTGGGAGGCCAGCCAGGAGTGCGTTGGAATAGTCAAGTCTCGAGGTAACAAAGGCACGGAGGAGGGCATAACTAGAAACGCAGCATAACTAATTTTTGAATAATAGAAACAAATTCAGCTTCTCTCAGCCCTCCAATTATATCAGTAACACATCTGCACTGACACTCTGGATGAACAGCTCCCTTAAAATCTCTTTAAAACAAACTGTTTTAAAAATATGTTAAGTCAGTCATGTATTTTCAATTCTGAAAAGTGGGTGTGTTCACTGATGGGGTTCCAAATGTTCAATGGCACTCCTGAGGACTATAGCAAGAGAGACAGGTTCGTGTTCATTTGCTCGCTCACAGGGGTCTCTGGACCATTACGGCAGCCTCGAGACTAGACACTGAAAACAGGAGAACAGGTTGCAGCAGAGCGCTGGTACGTTTAGAAAGAGCACAGAAGATAAATAACAATTACAGTTCTTCTGAGCCTGTACTATGTGACTGCATCAGCTCAATGAAAACAGCTGGTGGCATAGAGGTAACAATCAAATCAGTAACTTGGCATCACAGTACATCAGGAAATAACTTTCTGCGTTGTGAAGATAAAAGCATTAGGAATGGTCCAAAGTACCGAATGTGATTGCCCCTGCGGCCTGTTTCTCAGATGTAATAGGGCAATCTAGAATCCATAAGAAATAGGAGCAGGAGTCGGCCATTTGGCCCCTCGAGCCTGCTCCGCCATTCAATAAGATCATGGCTGATCTTCTACCTCATCTCCACCTTCCCGAACTATCCCCATATCCCTTGATTCCCTTAATATTCAAAAATCTATCGATCTCTGTCTTGAATATAGTCAACGACTGAGCCTCCACAGCCCTCTGGGGTAGAGAATTCCAAAGACTCACCACCCTCTGAGTGAAGAAAATTCTCCTCATCTCAGTCCTAAATGGCTGACCCCTTATGCTGAGACTGTGACCCCTGGTTCTAGACTCCCCAGCCAGGGGAAATATCCTCCCTGCATCTACCCTGTCAAGTCCTGTAAGAATTTTGTATGTTTCAATGAGATCACCTCTCATTCTTCTAAACTCTAGAGAATATAGGCCTAGTCCACTCAATCTCTCCTCATAGGACAATCCCCCCATCCCAGGACCCAGTCTGGTGAACCTTCGTTGCACTCCCTCTACAGCAAGTATATCCTTCCTTAGGTAAGGAGACCAAAACTGTACACAATACTCCAGGTGTGGTCTCACCAGGGCCCTATATAATTGCAGTAAGACGTCTTTACTCTTATACTCAAATCCTCATCTCAGTCCTAAATGGCTGACCCAACAATAATTTATTCTTCCCCAATAATAATTTATATTGATATAAGTACATAAGACATGATCTTAATTATTTATTGAATGCTTTTATTGCTTCAGTTACATGATTGATAAGACCTAAGCCAAAGTTAAACAAAGATTTACGTTTCTGTGCATTTTTTTTAGTGATTTTAGATAAAAATTCATGCGGAAAGGGACAAAGTCAGAGTCAGCCATCAACATAGTAAAAACAACTCAACTCAGAGGGATGTTAATCTAACCACTGTCGAACACGAGGAAGTTTCGGTGCAAGCATTTCACTGTAATTGACTGGAGCTGCAATTTGTTGTGAGGGAGAAGGTGAGAGCTAAAGTTAGGGGCCGACAGTGAAAGAGTTGCATTTTCTTAGAAGTGAAAGGTGAAGTAGGCTCCAAAGAAGCCGTCCAAATTATAAGGGTGTTCAGGTAAACTGAGCAACCAGCAAAAGTAATGCCAAGAAGCTCTCACAAAAACCAATTCTAAGAGGCTTAGGGTGAAAAATTTGGTTGGTTAGAGCCTCCCGTTAGTGCCTCCGGGGGGCGCTAACGGGGCGCTAGGAACTTAGCGCCCGAGCGAGGCGAGTTTAGTGCCGCTCGCAAAATTTACCAGTCGTTTTGCGGCGGCGCTAAACACTACCGCCGCGAACTCCTGCGCCTGCAGATCGTGACATCAGTCGAGCGTGCAACGCCCCGGTAGCGCCCCGGACCGGATATTCAGTCGCGTCCCCTGCCTTAGCGCCTGCCGCTAGGAACGACAGGTAGAGGGGAACGTTGTCAAGTCGGGAAGGGGCTGGGGGAGCGCTATTTAAAGGCGGGCGCTTCCTGCCTTTTCTTGTCGGCAAAATTGTTGGTACACGCAGGTTGACAGGGAGAGAGATGTCTGGTAAGATTTAACGCTGTCCTAAGGAGTTTTGGCCCTCAGCACCACTTTTGAGGTTCCTAAGCGCCGAGCTCCTTCCCTGGGCCTGTCCATTAGTGCTTCCAACACAATTGCTTTTGAGGTCTCTCCAGGCCGAGATTCAAGGCTGCAATGAGCAGGGAGTGGCTGGCCAGCAAGATGGCCCCTCCCCTTTAAGAACTGGATGGTGCCAGTCTGTCTGGCTTCCATGGTAACTGACATCGCCTGAGCTTCAGTAGTGTTCTGAGGTAGCGCCTCACTCCCCGACGTTTGCACCTTAAGAGAGGTGTGTAGCGCCTGATTTAGCGCTCAAATCACTTCCAGGGGCGATAGAGGCGAATTTTGCAGTTGGAGGCGATAATTAGCGCCGGGTGCTAAACTTTGCGCCCAGCCGAAATTAGCGCCCCAAAATGGGCGATATCGAATTTCTCCCCCTTACTCTAGTGTGTCCCAGTTTGCTAGGTAAGAAATGAAGTTCAAACGTACCAGCCTTTCGTAGTTTACTTGCTACTTACAAGTGCCTCCCCCATATGTGGAACATTGGAACACAGAAACAGGAGTAGGCAAATTCAGCCCCTCGAGCCTGTTCTGGCCTTCAATTAGATCATGGCTGATCTGCACCTCAACCCCAGTTGCCTGTTTTGCTCCATATCCCTTGTTACCCTCACCTAACAAAAATCTATCAATCTCAGTCATGAACGTTGCAATTGTCCCAGCATCCACAGCCTTTTGGGAAAGAGAGCTCCAGATTTCTACTACCCTTTGTGTGAAGAAATGCTTCCTGATTTCACTCCTAAAACGGCCTAGCTCTAATTTTAAGATTATGCCTCCATATTCTGGATTTCCCCCACCGGAAGAAATAATTTATTTGTATCTACTCTATGGAATCCCCTTATCATTTTAAATCACTCGAGTCGATCATCCGTCAATCTTCTACAGTCAATGTTCAAAAAAGGGTGTAAGGATAAACCCAGCAACTATAGGCCGGTCAGTTTAACCTCGGTAGTGGGGAAGCAATAATCAGGGACAAAATTAACAGTCACTTGGACATTGTGGATTAATTAAGGAAAGCCAGCACAGATTTGTTGAAGGCAAATCGTGTTTAACCAACTTGATAGTTTTTTGATGAGGTAACAGAGAGGGTTGATGAGGGCAATGCGGTTGACGTGGTGTACTTGGATTTCCAAAAGGTGTTCGACAAAGTGCCACATAATAGGCTTGCCAGCAAAGTTGAAGCCCATGGAATAAAAGGGACAGTGGCAGCATGGATACAAAATTGGCTAAGTGACAGGAAACAGAGAGTAGTGGTGAACGGTTGTTTTTTGGACTGGAGGAAGGTATACAGTGGTGTTCCCCAGGGGTCGGTTCTAGGACCACTGCTTTTCTTGATATATATTAATAACTTGGATGTGGGTGTACAGGGCACAATTTCAAAATTTGCAGATGACACAAAACTTGGAAGTATAGTGAACAGTGAGGAGGATAGTGATAGACTTCAAGAAGACATAGACAGGCTGGTGGAATGGGCGGACACGTGGCAGATGAAATTTAATGTAGTAAAGTATGAAGTGATACATTTTGGTAGAAAGAATGAGGAGAGAAAATATAAACTAAATGGTACAATCCTAAAGGGGGTGCATGAATAGAGAGACCTGGGGGTATATGTGCACAAATTATTGAAGGTGGCAGGGCAGGTTGAGAAAGTAGTTAAAAAAGCATACAGGATACTGGGCTTCATAAATAGAGGTATAGAGCACAAAAGCGTGGAAATTATGATGAACCTGTATAAAACACTGGTTCGGCCTCAACTAGAGTATTGTGTCCAATTCTGGGCACTGCACTTTAGGAAAGGTGTGAAGGCCTTAGAGAGGGTGCAGAAAAGATTTATGAGAATGATTCCAGGGATGAGGGACTTCAGTTACGTGGATAGACTGGAGAAGCTGGGGTTGTTCTCCTTAGAGCAGAGAAGACTGAGAGGAGATTTGATAGAGATGCTCAAAATCATGAGGGGTCTGGACAGAGTAGATAGAGAGAAACTGTTCCCATTGGCAGACGGGTTGCGAACCAGAGGACACAGATTTAAGGTGATTGGCAAAAGAACCAAAGGCGAATTAAGAAAAAACTTTTTTTTACTCAGCGAGTGGTTAGGATCTGGAATGCACTGCCTGAAAGGGTGGTGGAGGCAGACTCAATCATGGCTTTCAAAGTTGGATAAGGTGGCAGGGCAGGTTGAGAAAGTTGCAGAGAGCCGGCACGGGCTCAATGAGCCAAATGGCCTCTTTCCGTGCTGTAACTATTCTATGATTCTATGAAACTAAGTTTATGCAACCTGTCCTCAGAATTTAACCCTCAGTATCTTTCTGGTGAGTCTGTGCTGCACCCACTGCAAGGGGTCTTTATATTCATCTTAAGCCGATTTCCAGAGTGCAATTGCACTCAAAAATGATGGACGATGATGTGGAGATGTTGAACACTGAATCCACTCTCCCCCACTCCCCTCACAGTAAAACCGCGTCAATCACTAACCTGAAATAAAATACGTCGCTAAAAATATCCATCCTTCCATCAGGCAGCCCTTTTACACTTTCCTTGAGAACGTGCAAGTATAAGCTTCTTTTAACTTTCTGGTTACTTTTCTTCTCTTTGCAGTGCCTGGCCTACAAAGAGCCGGCACAGCAGACCACACCCAAGCCTGAATCAGAATAAATGACACAAGGTCACAAATATAGGAAGGTGTAGCTCACCCTGTGGCTCCACAAGTTGAGCTGTACAGACCAGGAATGTGCCAGGTTAGATTTCCACCCTATGTTGAGGTAGCTGAGGGCCTTGAGAGAGGTGTTGCAGTTAGCTTCACTGTTCCAGGATTAGGGTGGGGAAGAAATTGCCACTTCTGCTTGTTAGCCAGAGACCCTGCTGGAAGCACGTTGTGTGGCCATTGGATTAGGTCAGTACTGGCCATGGCTGAGCTACCGCCTCTCCTTGGATCATCTACTGACTGCCAAGGGAAGGTGAGAAAAAGTGCTATCAAATAAAGAGAGCGGATGCTTCCTCAAGATTCAAGTAAATAACATAGATGCCTTTAAGGGGAGAAAAGAATAGAAGGATATGCAGATAAGGGTAGATGAATTGGGGAGGAGGCTCGTGTGGAGCATAAACACTGGCATAGATCAGTTGGGCCGAATGGCCTGTTTCTGTGCTGTACATTTTACGTAGAATACCCCAGTTTGCTCAATTGTAGGAAAGGATCTAGGTCAGCACATACTAGGGATGCAGCAACGCTGTTGGCAGGTCAGAGAGACAAGAGTTGAACTTTACATTATTTTACTTCTCTTTCCCTTGATCTCCAGAAGGCCACAAGGGCGAGAAGCGAACATGCTCCCAGGCTGCTGTCAGAGTCACTCTTGAGATGCTTGGGATGACTTTCCCTCATTCAGTGCCTGTGGGAATGCAGCTGGTCCCTGGACGAATCCGTGTGCGACCAAATACAGCACGCTGGAGTAGCAACACCCCATGAGACTCCTGTGAGGCAATAATTAAATCAGCAGACTCCTTCAGCCCAAGAGACGGAGAGTGAAGATATGAAAGTAATGCACAAAGAGAGAGACACCAGCAAGGCTAACTTTAAAGGGAAGAGAATTCTTGCAAAATGGGAATGACACAGCCAAAAGATGAGCCCAAGGATACTAAAAGCTCTGGTAGAACTGCCAAAAGTGGATGAATTTAGACTTAGACCATGTCGCTATTTTTAGAAATTTGCCAACCATGCAATTTGGATTACAGGCAGCTTCAGGCCGCAATCACTGTGAGCTCACCATCAACAAGAGGTGCCTTCAAAAGTTCAAAATACTTCAAATCGACTGAATGGAGGAAAGAAGGAAGAGAGCCAAGCTGGCCCAAACCATCTTCAGAGATGACATTTAGAGCCTTGGCTTTTGAAACTAGAAAAGCACAGACTCACTGAAGAAAATGAAAGGTAGGCAGGCAATAAGGCAACGGTAGCATAGTGGTTATGTTACTGGACTAGTAATCCCAAAGCCTGGACTAATGATCGAAGAGGCGTGAGTTCAAATCCCATCCACGGCAGCTGGGGAATTTAAATTCAGTTAATTAAATAAATCTGGAATTAAAAAGCTAGTATCAGTAATGGTGACCATGAAACTATCGGATTGTCTTAAAAACCCATTTGGTTTACTAAAGTCCTTTAGGAAAGGAAATTAGCTGGTCTGGCCTATATGTGACTCCAGACCCACAGCAATGTGGTTGACTCTCAACTGCCTTCTGAAATGGCCCAGCAAGCCACTCAGTTATACACAACCACTACGAAAAACAATAATAAAAAAACCGGCACAGGCTTCGGACACAACAATGGTACACCCAGCCCAATCGACCCTGCAAAGTCCTCCTTAATTGGGAGAGCTATCCCACAGACTAGTCAAGCAACAGCCTGACATAATCATACCTTACAGCTTCTGTCAAAGCCAGCCTCCATCACCATCCCTGGGTATGTCACTGGCAGCACAGTGGTATACAGTCGGGAGGGAGTAGCCCTGGGAGTCCTCAAAATTAACTCTGGACCCCATGAAGTCTCATGGCTTCAAGTCAAGCATGGGCAAGGAAACCTCCTGCTGATTACGACCTGCTGATGAATCAGTACTCCTCCATGTTAAACACCGCTTGGAAGAAGCACTGAAGGTAGCAAGGGCACAGAATGTACTCTGGGTGGGGGACTTCAATGTCCATCACCAAGAGTGGCTCGGTAGCACCACTACTGGCCAAGTCCTGAAGACATAGCTGCCAGACTAGGACTGCAACAGGTGGTGAGGGAAAAACCTACTTGACCTCATCCTCACCTGTCGCAGATGCATCTGTCCATGAAAGCAGTGACCACCACACAGTTCTTGGGGAGACGAAATCTCGTCTTCACATTGAGGACACTCTCATCATGTTGTGTGGCACTATCACCGTGCTAAATGGGATAGATTCAGCTGAAAACTGGCCATCCATGAGGCGCAGTGGGCCATCAGCAGCAGCAGAATTGTATTCCACCACAATCTGTGACCTCATGGCCTGGCATATCCCTCACTCTACTATTACCATCAAGCCAGGGGACCAACCGGGCTTCAATGAGGAGTGTACAGGAGCAGCACCAGGCATACCTAAAAACGAGGTGCCAACCTGGGGAAGCTGCAACACAGACTACATGCATGCTAAACAGTGGAAGCAGCATGCTAAAGACAGAGCTAAGCGATCCCACAATCAACGGATCAGATCAAAGATCTGCAGCCCTGTCACATCCAGTCGTGAATGGTGGTGACAATTAAACAACTAACGGGGGGAGGAGGAGGCACAATGAATATTCCCATCCTCAATGATGGTGGAGCCCAGCACGCGAGTGCAAAAGACAAGGCTGAAGCGTTTCAGCCAGAAGTGCCGAGTGGATGATCCATATCGGCCTCCTCCTGAGGTCCCCACCATCACAGAAGCCAGTCTTCAGCCAATTCGATTCACTCCACGTGCTATCAAGAAATAGCTGAGTGCACTGGATACAGCAAAGGCTATGGGCCCTGACAACATCCCAGCTGTCGTGCTGAAGACTTGTGCTCCAGAACTAGCCGTGCCTCTAGCCAAGCTGTTCCAGTACAGCTACAACACTGCATTTACCCGACAATGTGGAAAACTGCCCAGGTATGTCCTGTCCACAAAAAGCAGGACAAATCCAATCCGGCCAATTACCGCCCCATAAGTCTACTCTCAATCATCAGCAAAGTGATGGAAGGTGTTGTCGACAGTGCTATCAATCGACACTGACCAATAACCTGCTCACTGATGCCCAATTTGGGTTCTGCCAAGACTACTCGGCTCCAGACCTCATTACAGCCTTCGCCCAAACATGGACAAAAGAGCTGAATTCCAGAGGTGAGGTGAGAGTTACTGCCCTTGACATCAAGGCAGCATTTGACCGAGTGTGGCATCAAGGAGCCCTAGTAAAATTGAAGTCAATGGGAATCAGAGGGAAAACTCTACAGTGGCTGGAGTCATACCTAGCACAAAGGAAGATGGTTGTGGTGGTTGAAGGTCAATCATCACAGCCTCAAGACATTGGTGCAGGAGTTCCTCAGGGCAGAGTCCTGGGCCCAACCATCTTCAGCTGCTTCATCAATGACCTTCCCTCCATCATAAGGTCAGAAGTGGGGATGTTCGCTGATGATTGCACTGTGTTCAGTTCCATTCACAACACCCCAGATAATGAAGCAGTCCATGCCCGCATGCAGCAAGACCTGGGTGACATTCAGGCTTGGGCTGATAAGTGGCAAATAACATTCTTGCCACACAAGTGCCAGGCAGTGACTATCTCCAACAAGCGAGAGTCTAACCACCACCCCTTGACATTCAACAGCATTACCATCACCGAATCCCCCACCAACAACATCCTGGGGGGGTCACCATTGACCAGAAACTTAACTGTACCAGCCACATAAATACTGTGGCTACAAGAGCATATCAGAGGTTGGGTATTCTGCGGCGAGTGTCTCACCTCCTGACTCCCCAAAGCCTTTCCGCCATCTACAAGGCACAAGTCAGGAGTGTGATGGAATACTCTCCACTTGCCTGGATGAGTGCAGCTCCAACAACACTCAAGAAGCTCAACACCATCCAGGACAAAACAGCCTGCTTGATTGGCACCCCATCCACCACCTTAGACATTCACTCCCTCCACCACCGGCGCACCGTGGCTGCAGTGTGTACCATCTACAAGATGCACTGCAGCAACTCGCCAAGGCTTCTTCAGCAGCACCTCCCAAACCCGCAACCTCTACCACCTAGAAGGACAAGCGCAGCAGGCGCATGGGAACACCACCACCTCCAAGATCGCCTCCAAGTTACACACCATACTGACTTGGAAATATATTACCGTTCCTTCATCATCGCTGGGTCAAAATCCTGGAACTCCCTCCCGAACAACACTGTGGGAGTACCTTCACCGCACGGACTGCAGCGGTTCAAGAAGGCGGCTCACCACCACCTTCTCAAGGGCAATTAGGGATGGGCAATAAATGCTGGCCTTGCCAGTGACGCCCACACCCAGGAACGAATAAAGAAAAACTGCAGACCAACAGCATGAGGTGATTCTTTGTATGGGTGAAAGCTGCTGAGATGTAAACTAAAGACTTCTCTCTATGGGACAAAAGTGGTTGTTGGTATTTTTCAACAAGTTAGTCATGTTGGGACATAGTCCAAAACTTTCTGGTATATGAATGTAATCAGCTGGCTATGCAATGTGTGATTCCTAGCATCAAACCATCGGTAACCCAATTGGCTGTTTCACCTTATTATATAAGTTGGAACAAGTCGTGTAAGGAAGTTGTCTATATGAGTACCATTAATATCAGGGATACAAACAATAGGAAGATTAGTCAAGAATTTAAAGAAGTACCTCACAGAGTAATATTTAATGTAGAATGGATTCCCGGTAGTATCTATGTCAATGGTAAACACTTTTCAAAATATTGGATTCTGCAGAGAAAGGAGAACCATTCAGCAACCCATTGAAACTCTCAATGTGATTGCAGAGGCAGCCTAACCCACAGTGTGATTAAACCTCCTCCCCCTGAACACATCAAAGTGGTGAAATTAGCAGTAAACTGATGCCCGTAATTTCCTGCGTGCGGATGCCTCCTATCGGAAAAAAATCTACGCCTTTACCTGAGGGCTCCCGCGGTCCGGACACTTCGATGCTGGGCCTCTCCACAGTCGAAATGCGCAAGGCCCACGTATCCCAGGGGCGCAGGCGGTTCGCAAGCGTCCCTGGGATCACGTGGGCCGGGCCAGGCCAGCCAATAGGAGAAGGGAATCTCCCTTCATACTTTTGACAGATAGACCCATCAAAAGTATGAATGGAGATCAATGAAAAAACACACTAAAACAGTAAATAAACTTTTTAAAAACCCATCAGATTTTTAAAATCAGTTAAAATTACATTGCCTGAAACCGGCATTTCCGATGTCCCTACGGGTGTGTACACAGCGCGTACACACCCGTAGGCATCGGGAAATAGGGGCCTATAACTCTGTGTAGGTAAAACTGTAGCAGAGAGTGAGGGAAACTGAAAGCTGAGGAGCTCTGTTCACTGCCTTGCTGTGTCATGGGGGAAATGAGCAGTGTCATTGTGACACGAGCCATCAGAACACTCAGCCTCAAGGTTAATTACGGTCCCACAGGAGAGCATAGCTGCACGGCAGTGCTGGATGCTTCAGGAAGAGCCAGTAAAACCAGAGCAGACCTGTCAAATGGTCTTGGTGATGGGATTACATCAATGTGAGAACATTCCTTGAAAATATAAAAGTGCTAAACACCCACACACAGCATTACAAAGCAGGAGCCTGCCCTTCTTAAACCAGTTTTAACATTGTGAGGCCATTTATTTACCTGCTGCAAAACATTTAGAATTTTCATAAATAATTGCCTGCACATTCAAAATTTGAAAATGAAATATAATGAGAAGGTTATAATCTTTTAAACTCAAAAACCTATTCAAGAAACAGATATTGAGGATTTTCAAAAGTGCAAAGTTGCATTAAAATCACGTCAACAGGGTCCAGGATACAATATCTGGGTCATTCAAAAAAGGCCGATGTAGCAAGTCAGAAATATCTGCGCACCTGCCCAAATGACCACCCTTGCCTGCAGTTGAAAGGATCCAGTGAAAGCACGGTGACAACTGCATCACAGAATGAAGAGGATTCCCGACTGTTGAGTCACTGAGGAACGCGCCGTACTGGAACAAGTGGCGGTTTCCGTGCCATCAATTGGCCCCATTCCCCATTCCATGGGGAAAAACTGAACTGAAACAGCCCCTAAACGTGTCTGAGCTTTTCTCTAGATTTTTGCAAATATACTTCCTGTGCTGGTTGGAGGAGCAATTGTTGAAAGAAACTCTGACCAGGAAGGAAAGCACTGGGTCAGTTGGTAATTAATGTTCCATGTTTTAATCGGAGTGCGTGCACACAGTTTAGCTAATTGGAAACTGCGTTTTAAAATATTTTGCTGAGAAGATATTTCAGTTGAGAGTTTTCAAAGCTTTAAAATTTAGCCTAATCTTCTGTCGGTATCATTGGGATAGCCCAGGAAGTTTTCTCAGGAAGGAAACATGTAGCAGACTTCAACATTGCAATGTAAGGAATTCCACAACAAAGGAACCTGAATAGACCAACATAAAGGGAAATGATTTGGAGATGAGAGAGTTCAAACACTTTGAGGTCAATTTTTATGTTATGATGTCAGTTCTAGATCGGTAAGATCTCACCAGAATGGTAGTACACTAATTGCACTCTATTTATTCACAACTTCAGGTGCAGATTTGGACATGGGCAGGGAGCATACAAGGGGCCCGAGAGGAAAAATTGCAAGTAGGTAAAATTTAAAGGGATGTGAATAATTAAAGCTTGTGGCAGTATAGGGGGAAAATTGATTTTCTCTGGGATGAGAAGGTTGTCCGATGAGAAATAGTTGAGTAGATTGGGCCTATACTCTCGAGTTTAGAAGAATGAGAGGTGATCTCATTGAAATATCTAAGATTCTGAGGGGGGTTGACAGGGTAGATGCTGAGTGATTATTTCCCCTGGCTGGAGAGTCTAGAACGAGGGGTCATAGGCCGGAATTTTGCCGGCGCTCAGAGGGCGGGTTTGGAGGCGGGTCCGCTGTCAAAATAGCAAAGATTGACAGTGGGTAGGAAACCCGCTGTCAACCCGCCTCTACGCGAGTCTCCCAGGTGTCGGGTCTGTCCGCGGAAAACTGACCCGACACCAAGCGGCGGGGGAGACAATTGAGCTCATTAAATGGCTTGTTAAGAGCCAATTTAATGGTATTTTGAGGCTTCCTTCCAATTTTACGTTCTCCCCCACGCGTTACCCGCTGCTCGGGGAACACGCCAGCTCACCCTGGCGTGAGTTGAGTCTGCTCTGATGTATCTGATAAGCTGACAGCTGCAGAAGTGGTGTAAAGGATGCCATGTTGCAGATGGTCAGTTTCAGAGCGCAGAAACTGTTAGTTACTGAATTTGTAAGACATATAGAGATTTCTTTAGCTTGCAAGTGTTTAGAGGCAACTGTATGTCCAGTGCCACCTCACTGGAACAGCCTCTCTCACCATTGACAGATCGCTTCTGTCATCTCACCTGCAGCTGACATCTATTGCAGCAACATCGGTGCCCTTGAAAAAATCTGACCTTGGTCCTCTGAATCCTTCCACGATCAGCCCCAATACCAACATCACCAGGCACACCAGCAGCACCAACAACATCACCAACCTACTCCGCCATCACTTGATGCTGCACAGGACACAGGGCATCAGCCCCTGACAACATTGCTGCCCAGGAGGCCAGCGATGGCATCACCATGGCCAAATTTACTTCACTTGATGCTGTAAATCCTGGCTGCCACATGATGCGCCAGGTTGACACCATCCCACACCAGCACCGTGAAGCATCCCTTTAATGTCCAAGCCATTCCATGCACACTCATCACTATAGCGGGACGGGGGGGGGGGGGGGGGGGTGGGCGGGGGAGTTATGTCTCAACATTCACTGGAACTCAGTAAGACACTTCTCAGGGTGCGCACAGATCTGTCCAATAAGGGGCAGTGTTGAAAATATAGATTTCACTGTATGACAACACATCACCAGAAACTTCACATGGACATTGGCTAAACCTCTCAAGTGCCTACCCTTGTGTGTTGTTAGTTGGTATGCTTACAGTAGGATGAGGGTGAGTGTGAGGGGTGGCTAGTGAGATGGGGAAGTGATAATGTAGATATAGATGGTTGGGTGGAGGTGCAAGATAAGTTGGTGTAAGTAAGGATGTGCAGGAGAAGGGTATGGAAGGCAGAGTGATGGGGATGTGTTGAGTGGCACAGCAGGGTGAGTTTGAGTGTGGCTTTGCAGTAATGTTTCGTGATCCAGTGAGATCATTGAAAGGTTGACGCCACTGCAGCCAGGGACCCAAGGACATCCCTCCTGTGCAATGTGCAACCAGGCTGCGTTGGTGTCCTGGGGAGGTCTCTTCCGCCCTTGGAAGGGAAGAGAACCTCCCTGCATGCTGTGACTCCCTCCATAAGCATATGGAGGGAGTCATTGGAGAGCCTGGGTGCAAGCGACCACCTTTGTGTAGTGCTTGTCAGTGTTTGCAGCACCTCTGTCTCTGTAATCTCCTTCAGCCCCACAACCCCCCCGCCCCCCTCCCCACCCCCCGAGATATCTGTGCTCCGCTAATTCTGCCCTCTTGAGCATCCCTGATTATAATCGCTCAACCTTTGGTGGCCGTGCCTTCTGTTGCCTGGGCCCTAAGCTCTGGAATTCCCTCCCTAAACCTCTCCGCCTCGCTACCTCTCTTTCCTCCTTTAAGACGCTCCTTAAAACCTACCTCTTTGACCAAGCTTTTGGTCACCTGCCCTAATTTATCCTTACGTGGTTCGGTGTCAAATTTTTTAATCTTTTAATACTCCTGTGAAGCACCTTGGGACGTTTTACTACGTTAAAGGCGCTATATAAATACAAGTTGTTGTTGTTGTTTGCAAAGGCTCAAAAGGTATCTCACTGCATTGGCAGCCTTTGGCAAGGTTGAAGGGGGATAGGGCTAAGAAGCGACAGGCACAAATGAAGGGAGAGGAAACTCAAACACATCTGCAGGCAAGTGACAGAGCAGCTCGGCATCCCCTCTCCCACCCTGCTTGATGGCTGCTGCAGTGGAGGTGCTGTTGCATGAGGTGGTTGTGAAGAGGCTGGCCCTGCCTGCCATGACACAGCACAAGGCCGACAGGTCAGCACTGCTACACGCTGAGAAGAAGGTGGAGGCAAGTTGGAAGCCGCAGCTGCTCATTGCTGTCACTGGCCGTGCCAGCTCTACGCTGCCCATTAGCTGCAGGTTGTCCTTGTAGACGGCACAGCCAAACATCTGGATCTCTGCTGACCACCCCCCCCACCCCCCAGCCCGTGAAAACACTTCCCCAAGATCATTTCCAGGTTGCCATGACATGCTCTGCAGATATGGCTGCTGGCATCTTAGCCGATGCAGTCAGTTAGGCTATGCTGGCTGAGGTCACCCTGTCATGCTTTCTGTCGTACAATACCAGTGAAACTAAGGCACACGGATTTCGGGCTGCTTTTGCAGAACTATCCAGCATTATTGGTAGTCAGGCTTTTGCCGATTGTCCCTGTACCATGGGCCTGCTGCCAGAACCATGCTTGGATTAATTGGATAGCTCTTTCAAAGAGCCAGCACAGGCCCGAATGGTTGTATCATTCTTCGATTCCATGAGAGTTGGAGCCTCTGCATGCACCAATCCTCTGCCAAAGCAAGGTATGCACCTCTATCCATAGACGCAGGTATGAGAGTACTGGTGGGTAGATACCCATGTGGTGCAGTCTGACCCAACCCCACCCCCCCCAACTCCCCCCAATCCTTTCCTCCTACAAAACACTTTGCCAGCCCTGGGGAGACGGGTTTGGAGGCGGGACTGCTGGGAAAATGGCAGAATCTGGGGGCGGGTACCCATCCCGCCCCCCAACCCGCCTCCGTGCCATCTTCCCAGGAGGTGGGTAGCCGACCCGCACTGGGAGCCGGTAGTTAACAGGCAGTTTTTTGGCTAATCCCTATTTTCAGCCCTGAAGTGTGGGCTTCCCGACGGCTCCGAACCTCACCAGGGTCAGCGAGGCGAGCCGTCGGTCTGCGGGGTCAGAGGGGCCGAGATGTCCGGTGTGCAGGTGAGTGATGGGTGCATGTGTGCAGAGGTAAGTGTGTGAGGTGTGTGTAAAGTGTTTTAATAAGTTTTACTTACCTTTACTTCTTCCTGCAGGCTTCCTCCCTTCAGTTCTCGGGAGTCCCTCAGCTCACCGGCACAGAAAGCAGAATGGTCACTGAACTGTCAAAAGCTGCAGCCTCTGCTTTCTGCTCAGGAGAGCTCGCTAACTCAGCCTGAGTGACTGGACTGAAGTTAGAGGACAGATTGTCAGTGTTTGACAGCTTCACAGAGCCGTCAAACGCTGACATTTCATCTGTCAAAAGCTCTTGACAGATGAAACGTCACTCGCTGACATCACCTGTACCCGGCTTTCCCTTAATTGGCCTGCTAGGCCCGCTGGGCGGGTTTAACAAGGTCAATCAAGGGAAAATAGCATGGGTTGGCCACAAGTCGATGGAGGCGGGACTGAAACCCGACAAGTGGGAGTCCCGCCTCCAAAAGCTCCCCATTGACAAAATCCAGCCCTAGTTTACTTAGCAGAGCAATTGTCATAAAGGTTCACGAAAAGCTGAAATGGCAGCAGAAAAAATACCCACCCATTTTCTACTCCATTGCACCCCTTGTGCACCAGTTTCTACAGCGTAATGGACACAAAAACCAGGGCTTTATAAGTTGGGGCATATCTATGACTTCAAGTTTATTGATAAGGGAGCAGGTATGTGGAATAATGAGAAATTAAGGGACTTAAGGAGGTTGAGTTATGGAGGATCTGCAGTGTTCAAATTCAAAGTTATGGAAAAAGATGGGTGGAATGAGATCTGAAGTTTCGGATTATAATGGCTAAGCTAGAGGCAGAATGGAAAAGATTTGAAGATCTTAGTACAATAATGAGTATATACCCCTTAGAACGAAAAACTGCAGCGAAATTTAACAATCCACAGTACTAGATTCCCAAGTGGACGAGGATGAGGCAAAGTATAGTAAGTGCGGAGACAGATAGCTACATGACAACTATCAATACATCAACAGAAGGGAGCAGTTTGCACAGAAAAATGGTAATGACAACAATGTAAAAAAGGGCCATCAGATTCTGATCACCAGCTCAAGGTGAATAGGTTGAAGTGTTCTTCAGGCAGGTGAGAAGGACGACAATGTGGAGCATCTCTCCGCAGATGCTGCCTGACCTGCTGAGTATTTCCAGCATTCTCTGTTTCTATTTCAGATTTCCAGCACCCGCAGTATTCTGCTTTTGGACTACGATGCATTGTGCTTGATTATCATGGTAGATTTCAATATCTCAAAATGTAAAGTGGACAGATCAGGGACAACCGAAATATTGCAGTGAAAGTGGGAAGAACTTCACACAGATAATAAATTACTCAACACAACATGTAAACAGGGAACGAGGCAGATGCTAGGTTCAATTTAGCATTTAGCAATGAATTTAGCACAAGAAATGATTAATAGCCTGGAAATGGATGAACAGGAGATGGAGTATTCATTGAATTTTCAGAAAACATTTGACATTTGTGATGCTTTTAAAGAAGATTAAGGCTGATGGAATTAATGGCAATTTACCACAGATGGAATGAAAGCTGGCTTGGCAAATAGCGGAAAGTGGCGATAAATGAAAAAGCTTGATCTGAAGGTCAGTGACGAGTGAAGCTCCACAACAACATCAAGCTGCATGACCAAGGGGCCAGTGTAAGAGAGAATGACAGCGTTCAAAGGGGGCTGAAAAAAAAATAAGATGCACTGAGGAACAACATAGATTTTCAAGTGGAAAATCTAAGGTAATACACATTCAAAGAGGAATCAGGTGAATGAACCTTACTTTACAATTGTCCTTTAGCCAAGCTGCCAAAGGGGAAGGATTTGGGTTCGATTATTGCCATTCAATGAGAATACTTAATTGATGTGAAGCTATACTCACCAAAACTAATCAAGAACTGGGAGGCAGCTTCAAAGAGATTTGTATCAAAAAGTCTCAATTTAAAATTTGGACTAACTCATCAGTGAAGGCACATTTGGAACTGTGTGCAACTTGGAGCAACTACCTCCAGAAGGACATTAATGGTTCGGAAAGACTCCAATGAAGTTTAATTTGGACAGCATAGCAGAATTAGAACACAACACACAAAATGAATAAGCCTTGGTTGAGGAAAGACAGACTACTGTGGAACCGAATTCCAACAAAATAAATTCCCTTTAAAAAAAAAGAGCTTGTTCTAGTAAAGGATGGGATTTAGGATTATATGGAAAGTGTCGGCATAGAACATCAAATATTCATTGAAATGCCATGGTCTCGGTGCTCCTGCAAGCATGGAAATGCCACCTCTGTAACGTAACAGGTTAAACAATGTTGATTATAATGTTGGATTGCTTTCCCAGAATTTCACATGTTTAAATTTCACTTGGGAGGTCATAGAGTTTTATCTACTTTGAAAATGTACCTGTGGTTAAGTAGGTTGAGCTCACAAACAGACAAATTATATATGGTCTGGAGAAGGAACAGACTCGATGGACCAAATGGATTTTCTTGCTTCATACTTTATCTTCTAATTTAGAATAAATGAGTGCTAAATAAACTACCGAACATAGTGTACCTGTATACTGAAGTTCCTTGATTCAGAGCAAAGCAATTGCAGCTACAGCCAGCTCCATTAAACATAGAGGAGATATTTGTGTTGAAGAAGGGAAAATAACAGCACAAGTCAGCTAAATAGCAACACCTAACAAATGTTGGGTCCTCCGTAGCTGAAGTTGATTTGTTTTCCTTGACTTCCTTTTTGGATGCAGGATAGGCATACTGACTGGAGGCCATGAGTTGGATTGGGCTGCGAGTGAGACATCTTACAGAGACCATCACGCCTTCTGCTTGTAAGCTTTCTCCTCGGAGCAACCTGCAGGTGCCAACCTTTGTGCAGACTTGTTTTTCTAATGAATAAATAAATATGTAGCACAATGGAAAACCAACCTGTGCACTGTCGTCAATTACTTGGATTGATCAGCCTCCTGAACGTGCTCCTCTAAACTCCAAGCTTGCAACATTAGAATTCTGGTGTAAAATGCCACCAGCTTCTATAAACCTAACTTAAGAAGTTGCCCTCACCATCACCAGATGCCATCCACTTGCCCACAATTTTTTAATTTATTCGTTTATGGGATGTGGGCGTCGCTGGCAAGGCCAGCATTTATTGCCCATTCTTAATTGCCCTCGAGATGGTGGTGGTGAGCCACCTTCTTGAACCGCTGCAGTCCGTGTGGTGAAGGTACTCCCACAGTGCTGTTAGGTTGGGAGTTCCAGGATTTTGACCCAGCGACGATGAAGGAACGGCAATATGCTTCTAAGTCAGGATGGTGTGTGATTGGAGGGGAACTTGGAGGTGGTGGTGTTCCCATGCGCCTGCTGCCCTTGTCCTACTAGGTGGAAGAGGTCGCGGGTTTGGGAGGTGCTGCCGAAAAAGCCTTGGCGAGTTGCTGCAGTGCATCTTGTAGATGGTACACACTGCAGCCACAGTGTGCCAGAGGTGGAGGGAGTGAATGTTTAAGGTGGTGGATGGGGTGCCAATCAAACGGGCTGCTTTGTTCTGGATGGTGGCGAGCTTCTTGAGTGTTGTTGGAGCTGCACTCATCCAGGCAAGTGGAGAGTGTTCCATCACACTCCTTACTTGTGCCTTATAGATGGTGGAAAGGCTTTGGGGAGTCAGGAGGTGAGACACTCGCCACAGAATACCTAGCCTCTGACCTGCTCTTGTTGCCACAGTATTTATGTGGCTGGTCCAGTTAAGTTTCAGGTCAATGGCGAGCTTCTTGAGTGTTGTTGGAGCTGCACTCATCCAGGCAAGTGGAGAGTGTTCCATCACACTCCTTACTTGTGCCTTATAGATGGTGGAAAGGCTTTGGGGAGTCAGGAGGTGAGACACTCGCCACAGAATACCTAGCCTCTGACCTGCTCTTGTTGCCACAGTATTTATGTGGCTGGTCCAGTTAAGTTTCAGGTCAATGGTGATTCCCAGGATGTTGATGGTGGGGGATTCTGCGATGGTAATGCTGTTGAATGTCAAGAGGTGGTGGTTAGACTCTCGCTTGTTGGAGATAGTCATTGCCTGGCACTTGTGTGGCGCGAATGTTACCTGGCACTTATAAGCCCAAGGCTCAACGTCGTCCAGGTCTTGTTGCACGCGGGCATGGACTGCTTCATTATCTGAGGAGTTGTGAATGGCTGAACACTGTGCAGTCATCAGCGAACATCCCCATTTTTGACCTTATGTTGGAGGGAAAGTCATTGATGAAGCAGCTGAAGATGGTTGGGCCTCGGACACTGCCCTGAGGAACTCCTGCAGCGATGTCCTGGGGCTGTGATGATTGACCTTCAACCACCACAACCATCTTCCTTTGTGCTAGGTATGACTCCAGCCAGTGGAGCATTTTCCCCCCAATTCCCATTCCCACAATGACTCCCACGTTCTTACAACTCAATGACGAAGAACCAAAGTAAGCCTCGGTTAATAAATTTAAGTCAGGACTCAGGCACACTCTAGTAAGTATGGGCTGCTGCTCATCAGCCAGCAACATATCTGCCCAAATGGAGAGCCAAGTGAGAGTGAACAATGTCACTATGGAATTACTAGGGTGAGTGGTAGCTCTCCCAAGTCAACCTCCGAGCTGAAACTAGTACTATCTGAATGACAACTGGCCACGTCAAGAGCTTCATCGCAGCCTCAAAGAAAGGGTAAGTTTGTTCTATAAAAGATTCTCAATACATACTGAAGCTAGAGATTTAAGAGGCTCTATTAATGAATTGGGTACCTTGTGGTTTTGTTTATGAAAATAGGCATCTTTCAGGTCTGTGACTCCCAAGCAGTTTTCAAGTAATTCGCCGATTAGAAGTTAAGACCATGTCTTGTAATTTTCTCCAATGCACTTGCGGTGCGAAGTTCACCACACATGGTACGCCTGGCAAGCCTGGATAGTGCCAATTATTTTTGTACAGAATGTGATTTTAAATCTACTATTTAAGTTTAGGTGCCCTTAATTTTTATGGAGTTCTATTTTGGGTACAGCTCTTGTTTCTGGGATATCTAGCCAAATGGCCATTATTCATGTATGTCGGTTAACTGTCAACAGACTGTTCTACCATGGTAGGACATCACAGCTTAGCCCAATCCTGCTTGCAGCAGTCCTGGAAGCTCCAGGAGAATCCTGGAGGGTTGGTAATCCTACTGGGGCTACCAATTGGAGTACGATTTAAAAAAAAAATCTTACCACTAAATTAATCAAAGGCCTCTCGGCCCAGACCTAATGTTTTCTTTTTCTCCAATGACTGGTGTAATGCTCCATTCCATCTGAGTCTGAACCAAAATTCTCAGAGAATTTTTATGTGTCTGACTTAAGAAAACTACTAGGCACTTGGTCTAAGCGTTAAACAAAGCTTTAATCAACTGTTTTTCAACATAGAGGTCTAGTTGTGTCCTTCACTAGTTCCTGTTAAAGAATGTCCTGAGCAAGCTGGGCCCATGCCCGAGTATTTATACTCTCCCTGTATAGCGCCACCAGCAGGCCGCCCAGTATTATTTCATAAGGCATTTCCACATGAATGACAAGATTCATGTCAGTGTCTGCAGTGAATGAAGGACCAGAACTAACTTCACTACAACCAGCAGAAGTGCTTGCTATTTCTCCTGTGGGAAGATGGGCCTTAGTGAGCTAGCACACAAGGACTTTATCATCTGGATTAAGAAAAGACGCTGAAGAATTGATTGATGCTTCATATTTGCTATTTGTTGCTACAATGTTTTCTGTCATCATCGGTTAAACTTTACAAATTTTTCAAAACTTACTTCCTGCCCAGCGTATGCATGTGCTGAAGAATCTTGGGTCACAGCAAGGGAGTTGCCGCCACTTTCCCCAGTAAATGAAAACGGCTATGTTTTTCCCTATAGCAGGGCAGTGGTCAGCACCAAATAAAAACCAAAAAAAACAGAACAGTCCAGCGAGAATCCAACCCAAGCTCAGTTGCTGCCAAGATCCAATGCAGAAGGCTCAGGGTGAGAATGAGGGAGGTGTGCTTTGGTCGAGGTGCAAACCTCAGTGAGGTGAGAGTGAATTCCAATGATTGCCCTTGTCCAGTAACCTCTAGTGCTATAGCAGATGGCTGACGAGAATATCTTGGCCTAGGTTAAGGGGAAGCTGCTTCCTTGCAGTATTCAGGGCTTTAGGAGTGCAGTCCTTAGCCAATGTTGCTTTCAACGCCTGTATCGGCAGGCTTGGGAGAAGACCTCGGGGATGTGTGCCTCAAAAGCAAGGCCTTACATTCCTGATGATTCTGAACCATTTTCCCTTATGGCAGTGACCTTCGTGTTGAATCACAAAGGAAGAAGCCACTTAAGACACGGTATGTTGGATAAGAGTTTTTTTCTTGACCTGGTCTTGCAAACATATCCATGATGTGAAGGCAGGGTGAAACAGAAGGCACCAAACATGACGTTGATGCAGCACTTAAAGCCAAGATTAGGCTAGAACCAAATCTTTAGAAACTTCAAGTTAAACTTGAAAACTGTGCCCTAAAATTATTAACTCGAGCCTAAAAAAAGGACAAAGTACTTGTCTAAAAGAAATGCTTTCTTCTCTTAATATTCCTCATACAAATAACAGAAGAAAACGAAGTTAGGATCATCAATATGTTGTTCTACATCGACGCTACAAGGGGATGCCCCATGGTTCTGGTAGGAAATTCTTAAAAGGCCAGGGAGCCCTTTGTATGCTTTACTTTTTTACCCCACTTGATTGTACCTATAGTATTATAGAACGGTTTATATTTATGCAAGGAAAATCTTGTGTGGCCAGAGCATGCATATATTTGCAAGACACTTAAATGTGCAGCAGGTCCAAAGTATTTGCAGCAAAATGATTTTCACAGGTTGGGCCCTGAGAAGTGAAAATATAAACAGTTCCACAGTATAAGGAATATAAGAGATAAAGAAAAGCTAGAACATTCGACTGAAACAGTTCTGGACTTTGTGCTTTTTGATTTAATTTTATGCTCATCAAAGTACAATCACTGTACAAAGGTGAGCTCTTGCACCCAGGCTCTCCAGTGACTCCAGCACATCTGTTCTGGAGAATGGATAATTTCTAGGGCTGATAAAGCATGATGCACAGCAAAGCTCCCTCGTCATTGCCTCAAGAATCCTTCTCTCGTTTTCTCTCTCTCTTCCATTTTTTCCCTGAATTGTGCGTAGTTTATGTGCTGTGGTTGCGGCCGCTTAAACTAATTTCAAATAGGATCCTTACATCCAGGAAAGCAGAGAGACTTTCATGCCATCATTTTTGGGCTAGCCTTGTACAGTACTAGGATTCAAGAGAATGAAAAGTCAGCATGCTAACCCATTGCTATGCGCCGTCTCCTGCCTCCACCTCTGATGTTACTTAAGTCGGTATGTTGTTTAACAGTATGTAGTGAGTTTCTCTGGAACTAAAAGCTGGGTAATATTTTTCTAGTTCAAAAATAATAGTACAATTTCACATCATTCATTTTGCCAGTCCCAACAATGTGTAAAATCAAATGAAATTAATATTTTTGTTTAAATCCTTCTTTTAGTTTTCTCCATCTTCTATTACGTACAAAACTGAGGTTTATGATCATTTAGGGTTTTTTTTAAATCACTATTTAATGTCTCTATTTCTTGTCAATGGTTTTAAAATCAATTTGATTACTGTGTCGATCAGAGAATGAGAAATACATATTACATTAAGGTGTGATACACACTGCTTGACGGCCAGTGTTCCACACAAGGCGAAAATAAGCCAGGCTTTCAAACAGTTTGACAGGCTTCTCGATATCTGAACTCTCTTCTATCCATTTTGCTTTTTATCTTTATACAGATACAGTTTGATAAGGTATGGTATTCAACTGTTAAATGGAAATTCCTAGGTCATCGTGAAATTGCTGTGAAACTGAAGTGAGCTCCTTAGACACAACTTATACTTGAAGTTGTATCCGACAGAACTTCATTACCCGCAACATTCCAGTACCACACCTTAATATACAAAATCATCCATGCACATACACTCCAAGACTAGCCAACAAAATAATAGATGTTAACAAACCAAAGAAGAAGCCTCACTTCAACACTGTGAAAATGTCTATTCAGCGGCACAGCTAGGAAGCATTTTGATGTCACTGGGATTAACAAAGTGCTTCAGCAGCTGCAGCATTAATTTATAGCTCAGACAGTCCTTCGCCACTGTGATTTTGCAATCCTACTTTGCATTCTGTCACAGCCGGGAACCAAAGATTGAATGATTCCACTATCACAGCACCTGGGCCGTCACTGAAATGTATTTCTCCACTGTTCTATTGGCTTGTCTTGGAGTCTTATACATTTAAATACGAGGAGTAACAGTTAAGTTTCAAAATTACCCGGCAATTACGGTAATTGCTCAATACAATGTATTGACACATTCAGAAAGGAATATTGTGTGTATAATTAGAAAAATGCTGTACATTCAGTTAACAAGTCACCAGGCTGGATATGTTGCATGCACAGGCAGCAGAGGCTTTAGCTATGGTTGGTCAGGGGAGCAATGGTTAGTACCATCATGCAGTTAGTGCATGGCTATAATGCCATGCAATAAACCTACATCAATGAGCCTGGAGTGCGTCTCCTGGGTAAGACATGATATGAAACAGGGCTTGGTTAGTACAGCAGTGATAGATCTAGGGCAAAATGCTGTTGCTATAAAAAAAAAATGATTTAGCAGCATTATATTCATTCTATAAATATTTCCACATCAGACGTACGACAAATATTTTGCTGTTCTCTTCGTGAGCAACAGTGAAACGGGCACCAATTTTATTCTGGAAGGGTGCTTGCAAATTTAAGCAGCACCCATAATTATTTTCACTGTCAGCAAGTTGGTCGTCCTCTTCGCAAGCGAAAGCATCACGTGGTGTCATCCGTGGAATCTATTCCCATGACATACTCACCAGACACAGCCTAACGTCTTTAATCTCAATGTCAAGTGTGTTCAAACAAGCCTTGTGCAGCTGCCTCCAAAATGGCTAGCCGTGTTGTGGTTCCACAGTGTGCATATCTTTATTTTAAAGTGACGCCCCCAATAGCTTTCCCCTTCGACAAGTATTTTTCACCTTCCTCTTCTTTGCCGAAGCCATCGATAGCAGTTGGTTGTTAGCTTTAGGCCTCTTTTTAGGTTAAACAAAGCAGAAGTCCTTTTGTTGGCCCACAAAGTCTATGATTAACAGCAACTAAAATGGCCGATATCTTGTCAAACAGTACACAGCTGAAATTTGTGCCGTCTTGAATTTGAGAGATAAAAAAGTCTGTATAGACCAACAGAAGGCAGGTAAAAGTAACTAGGAATGAGAATGGGTGTTTAGTGCAGGTTTTAGTGCATCAGTGACAGCTTTTAGCATTAGATGAAGCCATGTCCATGTACTAACTATACAACATCCCGTCATAAAAAAAACAAACTCCTTCTAAAATCATCACTGCCATTAGATTAAGGGTTTTACCACTTTTGACATTCATGGTTTATTTGTTCAACGTATGGAAAACACTGGTTTTAAAACGTTACATGATTAAGCTAGTTTTCAACCAAGAGAATTCTCCATTCTGAAGAGCCGTAATCTAATGCCTCTCTAAAGCATGAATTATCCAATGAAAACGTATTTCATTAGGGCAAATGAAGTTAATTTCTACTTTCTTGAGCCGGTGTATATGGATACATTTCAAACCGATCAAAGTGTACGTTTGATTGAATCCTTCGCTTATGTTTACTGGAACTTCCATCACAAGAGTAACTATTTATATTTATTTTTTTTCAATGTATAATTCATAGATTAAAACACTTGCAATCAGGTACTATTATCCTGACATTATTTAGTTCTGTCCCAAACTGATCCTTTCAGAAGGCTCAAGAACCCAGGAATTAATTTGCATTGACCTTAATGCTGCAAAATAATTAGCAGATTAGCAACATTGGAAAACTATTGAATCATTCAATTATCTAATTTTTTTCATGCAACAATATTACTCCCAAACACAAATGTGACCAGGATGGCATATCTGGCAACGAATCAGCACGTTCCAGAGAAGGTCACATTTGAGCACAATTTATATTCATATGAACTACATTAAGCTAGTTTTTCCACAAGTACAATTTAAGAGTTTCCGACCCCCTAGATCAGAATAATCCGAGAACTCCATTTTGTCTCTGTACTGCCACCATTTTGTGGATAAAAATCAGCCATTTTCCATTGGAGAAATTCAACACGTATTCCTGGAATTATCTGTCCAAGTAGGAATGAATAAAGAAGTGAATGCCCAGTTATTTGCTCAGTTCTTCACCATTCCCCCCACTCAAAACAAAAAGTGTTTGTAGAAAAAAATAAAAATACTGCGGGTGCTGGATATCTGGAATGAGAGCAAATGCTGGAAACACTCAGCAGGTCAGGCAGCATCTGTGGCGAGAGAAACAGAGTTAACGTTTCAGGTCGGTGACCCTTCAGCAGTTCACCCAGTTCTGATGAAAGGTCATCGACCCGAAACGTTACCTCCTGTTTCTCTCTCCACACCCTGACCTGCTGAGTGTTTCCAGCATTTTCTGTTTATATTTTATCCGAAAAGACTAAAATGCCTAAAGCAGGTCTGGATCGTGTGATTCCAGAAGGATAAGTTAAATTTTGGATCGTGGGCATACGACAGCATGTAGTCGCCAAGATTCTGCTTGGCCTTTGAAAAAGAGCGGCATCATCGAGCAACAAACGACCTCCGTGAAAAACACAGGGAAGATTATGCGCAGCAATGAGCCAGACCTTGTTAATTAGTCTCATAACAGATCTCTGAAGAGTTTTGTAAATACTGCACCAATTATAACACAATGCACTTTGCAGTCTTTATTAATTATCAATATGTGGCAGATGCCCAATAGCGAATGCATTATGTAGATTAGCATTTCTCGTAGAAAGTTTATTTTTAAAATGGCATCTTTCAGACATGAAGAAAGTCAGCGGCATAATCAATAGTATCTTACTAAGTGTTCTGAACATAATGGTAATCACCTTTTCATTAAGCTAGACATTTTTGTCACTCACTCACTCACATTTGTTTTGCATCACACAGATTGTGTCATTATTCCAGTCCACGATCTTTGCTGGGTGCATTCCAATTAATCGTACTGATCCCATATTCGAATGGCGTACTCCTATAAAGTGGTGATGGGTGCAATCATTCTATATCACTTATCCGCATATCGCAGTGTGACAGGAACAATGTTTATGTATTCAACGTTCTGTCACGCACAGAGCCAATTACTGCAATTACATTTGCAATTAACATAGACAGATTAAGTGAGCGGGCAGATCTATGGCAAGTGAAGATCAATGGGGAAGTGTGAGCCTTGGAAGGCAAAGTGGAAGAGACTGTGAAGGTGCAAAGGGATTCGGGTGTCCGGATATACATTCACTAAAAGGCAGCGCACTGGTACAAAACATATCAAAGGCTAATGGGATGTTGGCCTTTAGCTCAAGAGGGCTGCAATACAAAGGGGAGGAAGTGATGCTTCAGTTATACAGAGCCTTAGTCAGACCCCCATCTGGGATACTGCGTTCAGTTATAGGCACCGTACCTCAGGAAGGATAACATTGGTCTTGGAGGGGGTACAGAGCAGATTTACCAAAATTATCCCAGGGCTTAAAGGTTTAAATCATCAAGTCAGGTCGCATAAACTTGCGTTGTATTCCCTTGAGTTTAGAAGGCTGAGGGTTGATCTAATCAAGGTGTTTAAAATGATAAAAGAATTTGAGAGTAGATACAGGGAATTTTCTTGGTGCTTGATAAAGATTACGGCCGGAGTTTTCTGCAGGTAGGGGGGGTTGGGGGCGGGGGTCCTCCGAGGCGGGCAGGAAACCCGGCCTTCACGCAGGCCCTGCCGACTTCAACGGCAGGGCTTGATTTGCATGTGAGGCCGCAGATTCCCAGCCGCAGCCAGCCAGATTGAGAGGCCTGCAGATACGGAGAGGGAGCGAGGGGTCGGTCCAGGGGAGGGAGCGAGGGGATCGCGTGGGGCGGGGGTCGGGGATTGGCTGGGGAGGATCGGGGATGGGGGGGGGTGGTCGGGTCGGCCGGGGATATCGGGTATCAGTGCGAGGGGGCTCGGTTGGGGATCAGCGGGGGGGAGGGGGGCCGGGGATCATTGCGGGGGGGGAGACAAGATCAGGGCCGGTCACCAGAGGATTGTGGCCAGCCCCAGCATCATTGGTGGGGTGGGCGGGGAGGCCTCATGGTGGGGATCGGAGGCCTCGTGGGGGGGTCTCTGACCGCGGGGGGTAGGTTAAGCAGGAACCCTGGATCCAGGAGGTGGGTATGAAGCCACTTATCTCCTGGATGCAGCCGACCCCACCTCGGTTTAACTGCGAATCCCGTCCACATGCAGTTAAATTCAAAATGGAGGGGAAAAAAAGAGGCTTCCAGACTCATTATAATATTTAAATTGACGTGCCGCCCCCTGTGAGCGGGTTGGTCGCCCGCCCCCATATGTCCCGCCCCCGTCCTGCCTCCGTTAAAACCAGAAGTGGGCGGGCTGGAGACGGGATCAGTTCCCAGGAATCCCATTTGTAACAATTTAACTGCTCCCACGCTCGAAACCCATCCGTTTTCTTCGGGGAAAATTCCGGCCTACATTTTTAAAACTCCTCCAATTTAACTCATTGCATGCCAAACATTACTGCTGTGAAACTATACCTTGAGATACTAACCAACAAATGCTTAGCCTGCTTGTTTGAAACTGTTCATCTGCTACTTTAATTGAGGCTTTAAGCCCTCCAGTAAACTGGTGGCGAGAGATGGGCACGGTAAGAATTCTTCGACTAGTATCCCAAGGAACAATTTTAGGGTCTATTACTTTGACCGAGGGAAAGAGATCCTCAGAAGGAATAAAATGTACATTCAGAGCAGAGACGGAACAAATGGGTTATTGGAGCAAGAGAGACATTCGATCGGAATTAACATTTAATAATGAATATTCATACATTAAGATGCAAAGTCCAACGGGTGGTTTATACTGAAGTATTTCCACTTTAATCTGTATAACACTAACACTTCAATAATTATTCGAGGAAATTTTTCATGACTTTTCATTTCCACTTCTGAGCTCCCAACAAAATTGCTACACGTGTGCGCACATTGGCATCGTGTTAATAAATAAATCGAGGTCACACGCACGCTGAATTTCTATTACAATCTTAGCCCCACATAATTGATTCGGATTTACTCTATTTTCAGTCAATTCTTCCGAGTGCAATTCAGTTTGAACTTTCAAAGCAGTTCAACTTTCGACAGAAAGCTGGCGGAGAATAAAGTAACCATGGCAGCAGACAACACCTGCTTCTAGCAGTTGGAGATTGCAGTGTAAGTGGATAGGAATACAAATACTGTCGCTGTAAATGTTTTCCAGATTAGCTGTGCACTACATTTACAGAAAGGAATTGCAGACACATACCATTTTTGGACTGCTAGCAACATTTTGAAAAGCAAGTCGATCCACAGAATCAGTCTCACACAAGCTTCCCTTCTGCAAATTTACTTAACGGACGGATAATAAATTTCTCATAAGAAATAGGAGCAGGAGTAGGCCATTTGGCCCCTCGAGACTGCTCCGTCATTTAATGAGATCATGGCTGATCTGATCTTGGGCTCAGCTCCATTTCCCTGCCCACTCCCCATAACCCTTCACTCCCTTATTGTTCAAAAATCTGTCTATCTCCACCTTAAATATATTCAATGACCCAGCCTCCACAGCTCTCTGGGGAAGAGAATTCCACAGATTTACGTCCCTCTGAGAGAAGAAATTCCTCCTCATCTCAGTTTTAAATGGGCGACTCCTTATTCTGAAACTATGCCCCCTAGGTCTAGATTCCCCCACAAAGGGAAACATCTTCTCTGCATCTACCTTGTCGAGCCCCCTCAGTATCTTAAATGTTTCAATAAGATCCCCTCGCATTCATCTAAACTCCAATGAGTATAGCCCAACCTGCTCAACCTTTCTTCATAAGACAACCCCTTCATCTCAGGAATCAACCCTAGTGAACCTTCTCTGAACTGCCTCCGATGCAAGTATATCCCTCCTTAAATAAGGAGACCAAAACTGTACGCAGCACTCCAGGTGTGGTCTCACCAACACCCTGTGCAGTTGTTTCATCTTTCAGCTTCTATTCCTTAATGTTCAAAAACTGCACGACTGTTTTGCTCTGTTTCTGGGTTCTGTTTCAGTACCATTGAAGGAAGAACGACGAACGAACGATGTATTTATACAGCACTTACTGGCCCCGATATCCACGGGGAGGTGAGGAGGGTGCGGGGGTGCGTGGGGAAAACGCGACAAGGCCAGAGACGCGGAGGTCCTGCCCAATTTAACGACGTTATCATTTTTTTTCTTCCGTTTCCCGCGGCTCGCCTGTCAATTTGGATAACCAGCGGTGGGAGGCCGCAGCCGGGGACCTTTGGGGACGGTCCCTGGCAATCAGGAGGGAGTGAGAGATCGGTACTTGGGTGGTGGTGAGGGGGGGGGGGGGGGGGGGGGAAAGAGAGGTCAGCCGTGATTGCGGCATGCTGGACTACAAAGAGTGCTGAAAGAGGCACTTACATTCTTGAGCTGGCAGCTCCCGCCTCCCTTTAACTGTCGGGTTTCCCGAGCCCTTGGAAACCCACGCAGCGACTATTGAATCTATATCAGGCTCTCAACTGCACTTTGGAATTCCAGGTGACTTGGCAAAAGTAAGTACCCCAGATACCAACTATCACATGCAAAATAGATCTGTTTCTCCAAGAACTTAGCCATAGGCTATTAAGAAAAAAGTCTCAAAGATCTACACTATTTTGTTGTATCGAGTAACATAGAAACATAGGAACAGGAATAGCCCCTCGAGCCTGTTCCACCACTGAATGAGATCATGGCTGATCTGTAACCTAACTCCATATATCCGCCTTTGCCCCATAGCCCTTAATACCTTTGGTTAACAAAAATCTGTCAATCTCAGATTTAAAATTAACAATTGATCTAAGCATCATCTGCTGTTTGTGGAAGAGAGTTCCAAACTTCTACCACCCTTTGTGTGTAGAATTGTTTCTTAACTTCACTCCTGAAAGGTCTGGCTCTAATTTTTAGACTATGCCCCCTAGTCCAGGCAACCATTCCTCTTCCTTCAAAAGAGAAAACCACATTCCTGTAGTGTGTAAGTAGTATTCTCTTGCCAAGATCCAACAAAGTCAGCAATAATCTCCATTTTTCACTGGTAAAGGAAAGAGCTTTCAGTGTTTCTGGGAGGGGATGAATCCCTACTATTATCTCACAGACCGCCAAAGTCACACTGCGCTCCCAGTACAATAGGCAGGCAGGCAAATGACTGCTTTGAAGCTTCTGCCAGTACTACTCTGAGCCAACCATTCGGAGACCCACAGCAGCTAAGGATGGCATTCCCTCTGATTCTCCCTCCGATTCTCTCTCCCTCCCTCACTGCTGTGGGAAGATACCTGGCTTTTGTTAAGCACCTTCCACAGCCAAGATCAGTAACATAACCTTCTGATAGATTGAGCCTCTGATGTGTACACCACTCAAGTCTCCAGAATCCCTCTTCAAGTCCCACTCCAGAGACTTGAGCATAAAAATCTAGGCTGACACTCCAGTGCAGTGCTGAGGGAGTGCTGCGCTGTCGAAGGTGTCGTCTTTCTGACGAGACATTAACCCGAGGCCCCGTCTGCTCTCTCAGGTGGGTGTAAAAGATCCCATGGCACTATTTCGAACAAGAGCAGGGAGTTAGCCCTGGTGTCCTGGCCAATATTTACCCCTCAATCGACATCTAAAACAGATTATCTGGTCATTATCACATTGCTGTTTGTGGGAGCTTACTGTGCGCAAATTGGCTGCTGTGTTTCCTGCATCACAACAGTGACTACACTTCAAAAAGCACTTCATTGGCTGTAAAGTGCTTTGAGAGGTCTGGTGGGCGTGAAAGGCACTATAGAAATGCAAGTCTTTCTTTCTTTCTTTCTCTTCCAAAACTAATGATAAACAAAATAGGAATAAAATATATCAACGTCAGTACTTGCCTCTGCTTTGCTTCGGCAACATTTGTCTGAGATTCATATTTGTCTCTGTTTAAACTTCAATACATTTATTAAATTAGATGTGGTCAAATTTGCCTTCCAGCATTTCTGACCATCCTCCTTATGCACCTCTATTGGATTAAAGGAGCACTCAATATCATGTTTGGTAAAATTCCCAGAGGCCAAAAGAGTAAAGCGAGTTAGAAACTGGCTTATATAAAGTGGATGTGAATCTGATTTATCCCACAAACCTCACCTTAAACTCACCAAGTTTATTGTCGATCAGGGTAGTCAAAGTGGCTTCAAATATTCTTTGAATGGCACCTCACAACCAGATACAGCTGTGAAACTCACCTTTCCCCCTTTGATTGAGCAAAGGTATCAAATGAAAATCAGGCAACCAGCTCCATTCTCATAATCCTGACCTGAAATGGCTCATCTTGACTTAAATTTATGGAGCACATTTCTCAGAGACATCACAAAGTTCACAAGTATTCTAAAGGGCAGCTACGGTTATTCTGTATTACAACAGTCATTTTCTGTGCAACGAGCAGCAACGAGATGAACACCCAGTTAATCTGGGTTTTTTTTGTGAAGTTATTGATGAAAGAATGTTGCCCGGGCCATTAAATAGTGCTATGGGATCTTGAACAGTCTCATCCAAAGGACAGCACCTCTGATTGACACCTCAGTCTTGTATCGGAGTGTCAACCATGATTACCTGCTCAAGTTCTGGAGGGGGGCTTGAACCCACAACCTTCTAACTGGGAGGCGAGTGAGTCACTCTTCTGCTCACTTGGTCGATTAAGATTGTCCTAGTAAGGAGTTTCCTTGAAAGTGAATTCAATCACGTTTGAGCATGCACTGAAGATTTTTCCATCCCAATATTGGGGCAGATGATCAAGAAACACAAATGAAAATAACGAATTAAATCATTTACACATATAGCAATGTCTATTGTAATGGTGCAGTAAATCAATAATTACAATACATTAAATTTCTACCACTTAAATTATTTGTTTCTCTCCTGTTTTACCTTATTAGTTTCCAATTAGGGGAAAAATAATATTGGAGATGAACAGATTCTTTGATGTCATATGAAAGGAGCTACCTTCCATGGTTTGGAATACAAAATTCTTAAGGGGCTTGTCAGGGTAGATGCAGGGAGGATGTTTCCCCTGGTTGGGGAGAGTAGAACCAGGGATCACAGTCTCAGAATAAGGGGTCGGCCATTTAGGACTGAGATGAGGAGAAATTTCTTCACTCAGAGGGTGGTGAATCTTTGGAATTCGCTACCCCAGAGAGCTGTGGAGGCTCAGTCGTTGAGTATATTCAAGACAGAGATCGATAGATTTTTGGATTTTAAGGGAATCAAGGGATATGGGGATAGTGCAGGAAAGTGGAGATGAGGTGGAAGATCAGCCATGATCTTATTGAATGGCGGAGCAGGCTCGAAGGGCCAAATGGCCGACTCCTGCTCCGATGTCTTATGTTCTTATGTTTGGTTGCAATGGAAGTACTCACGATCCAGAACACAAGAAAAGGTAACAGCAGCCCTGAGCATTGTTTAAGAGTGAATAAAAGACAGGACAGAAAATATCATAATATGAACTGTATGCTGGAAGCAGGGGAAAGTTCTCCTCTTATCTTGTGTTGGAGCTGAAGAAAATAGGAACACCTCACAAAATCAAACAGAAAGCCCGCGACAGCTGCTAAACATAAATACAGAAGGACATTAGAGAGCCGAGTTTTATTTCTCCGAGAAAAAGCTCTTGTGTGTATACCCTCCCTCTCTGTGAGGAAAGGTTTAGAAGGCAGCTGGACACTATGCTGCTCTAATTGGGAACCAACAGAAGCTTTGGGTCAAGGAATGTTACTACACAAGTGAAAAATCTGACCATTCCCAGTCTAAATATGAAACCAACTGTGAGGATCCGGGGGACCAGGAGGACTTTCATGCAGGGTTTGTTTTCCTAGTATTAAAGAATAAACTTTGGGAGGAAAAATAAAAAAGCAAATTATTATTTAAATGGAGACTACAAAATGCTGCGGTACAGGAGGGATCTGGGGATCCTCGTACATGAAACACAAAAAGTTAGCACGCAGGTACAGCAAGTAATTAGGAAGGCAAATGGAATGTTGGACTTTATTGCAAGGGGGATGGAGTATAAAAGTCGGGAAGTCTTGCTACAACTGTACAGAGTGCTGGTGAGACTACACCCTGAGTACTGCATGCCATTTTGGTCTCCTTATTTAAGGAGGGATACACTTGCATTGGAGGCAGTTCAGAGAAGGTTCACGAGGGTAATTCCTGAGATGAATGGGTTGTCTTATGAAGAAAGGTTGAGCGGGTTGGGCCTATACTCATTGGAGTTTAGAAGAATGAGAGGTGATCTTATTGAAACATATAAGATTCTGAGGGGGCTTGACAGGGTAGATGCTGAGAGGATGTTTCCCCTCAGTGGGGGAATCTAGAACTAGGGGGCATAGTTTCAGGATAAGGGGGCCCCCATTTAAGACGGAGATGAGGAGAATTTCTTCTCTCAGAGGGTCGTGAATCTTTGGAATCCTCTACCCCAGAGAGCTGTGGAGGCGGAGTCATTGAATATATTCAAGGCGGAGATAGACAGATATTTGAGCTACAGGGGAGTCAAGGGTTATGGGAAGCGGGCGGGAAAGTGGCGTTGAGGCCAAGATCAGATCAGCCATGATCTTATTGAATGGCGAGGCAGGCTCGAGGGGCCAAATGGCCTACTCCTGCTCCTATTTCTTATTTTCTTATGAGTCTTATGCAGAAAGAATTTGGAGAAGTTATTGGTTTCTGAGCATCATTGCATTTGATGATTACCAGGCTAAGAAGACTGGTATGAACCTGTTTATTTTGGAAATAACTGAATTAACTTGGTGGAACATCCAATTTGGTGACCATGATAGACCAGAGTTACTGAAACCTTCTTCTCATAAGCTAAACAGTGCACTGAAGTACTAGATTACGACGATGTGGGTGAGAACAGCAGTCTCTCAGTGTAAGGGTCATCGACCTGAAATGTTAACTCTGTTTCTCTCTCCACAAATGCTGCCTGACCTGCTGAGTATTTCCAGCATTTTCTGTTTGTATCTCAGTGTAAGGTGCCTGGTCTGCCAGACTTTAAACAGATTGATCACCCTTCCCAAATCCAGCAATATTGGCCGGGATTCCAATACAGAGATAGTTAGTAATAAAGATCTGACAAAGGTGTAAACCAGTCATGTCCCAATACTGCTGCTGCCAGTTGCAAAATAATTGCAGCGTTCGCAGCCCCGGGCACTATTCAGGATCATCAAAATTAGATGAATGTTTCTATGAATAATCTGGGCTGTTAAATATCCTGACAGAAAGTGATGAATTTTAGAACATTGGCCATTTATTCATGAAAATATAAAGTATACTTTTGTACACAGGGATGAACACACTTGCTGTCAGAAGTCTATGCCCCAAACTGCACAGCCCCCTCTAGCTGAAGGAGGTATGGAAGTAGTAGGCGATAATCGTGGGATCTGAAGGAGAACATTGAAAAATGATGAACTCCCTGGACTAGATTTGTTTGGCTGGGCTCTGCTTCTTTTAAAAACACTTGTTTGCAATTTATTGTTTCCCCAAATTCCAATTTTGATCTCTCAAACCAAACTTGAGGTAGGTCAATGTACAGCAGACAATGGGTTGTTCTAATTGGATGTACGACATCTAGTGACTAAGCATTGTCTGCTTCCTGCAGGTTGCTGGACTGGAGTTCGGCTATCCTCGTTATCCTCTATGAAACCTCTTTGTTCCTATAAGTCGTTCATGGACCCTGCAGCAATGGACTGCTTCCAAAGCCAAGGCTTCTTAGAACTGTCAAAGCTCATCATGCATATTGGTCAAGTAGTCACAAAGAGCTAATGTCATAATTAATACCACTGTGGAAAAAAAACTCACAAAGACCGAAAAACTATTAGCTTTAACGTATTTTTGGTTACTTTCGTCTTTCTGTTGGCGTTATTGGAGTATTAAATTGGATGAGTTTCTGAACCTCACTGAATGAGAGAGTTCAATTATCAAAAAAGACTAACCAAGTGTCTCCTCAGCTCTCTCACGCCATTGGGCTCAGTAACTCCTCCAGTGTTGTCACTAGGAATTTAGTAAAGCCCAACAGAGGGTGTGTGAAATTTTCACAATCACACTATATGCATTTCTTGCTGGACTTCCAGTACAGGACAGAGGGTGTGCGAATTTTTTATATTATCTGCCCACTTGGACCATGAAAAAACTGGACAAGTGGAGAGTTTGTCCTTTGAAACTTGGGTAGTGCTGATGTTTTAAACTGTTAACCAGGGTGAAGTACTGAGGGTTACAGGTCAGTCACCGGTAGTGTTAACGCACGGAGCAATTTGAGGTGACAAACAACGCTCCATACAAGAAGCATTTTAACACATTAAAGGTCTATGTGGGACTTTTCCAGTAACAACAACATGTTCCCAAGCAGCTCTCCCAGCGATGCCCTTACTGCTCACTATAGAATTATATGGTCAAATCAAATTGAAAGAAAATATCAACCAATATGACTGATCATAATTTTTAGAATATACTTTTTGATACAATACATTTGTGTCACTATGCAAGATCTTTTACATAATTATTGCCCTATCAACAATTACATACTGATATAAGTGGGCTATTGCAACCTGAAATTATTTGAATCACAATGAGCCCAACCTTTAGCTTTCACAATGACTTGGGTTCCAATAGGCCTATATGTTTGGGGGCTGGACTATTCTGGAATTTATCGTGCCAAAGGTCATTGTTGGACCTGATTCACAGGCCCAATGCACAGGATGGCACACTTCACAGTATCCACGCCTGGTGCAATTTATAGTTGCTCCAACACGGCAACACGGTGGCATAGTGGTTAGCACTGTTGCCTCACTGCGCCAGGGACCCGGGTTCGAATCGGGCCTCGGGTGACTGTCTGTGTGGAGTTTGTACATTATCCCCGTGTCTGCGTGGGTTTCCTCCGGGTGCTCCGGTTTCCTCCCACAGTCCAAAGATGTGCGGGTTAGGTTGATTTGGCTATGATAAATTGACCCTTAGTGTTAGGGAGGATTAAATACGTGGGGTTACGGGGATAGGGTGGGATATGTGTCGGTGCAGGCTCGATGGGCTGAAATGGCCTCTATCTGCACTGTGGGGATTCTGTGAAGTTCAGCTCGTCATGCGGTGTGAAAAACAGCTCGAGTATTATTTCTCATTTTGAGGGCATCATTATTAGAATATTTTTTTATTAACTGTGCAATACAGTTATAAATGATGTGCTGGAATGTAGAAACAGCTAGAATTTTGATGAATGTTCTTAATTGTATATATTTTGGTCTCAAATGTGCCAATTTAGTGTCATCACCTTTTTACTTTATCACTTCAGTTGGCACTATCTCGATCTGCACGTCTCTCTTTTAACACTGAACCATACATTATCACTGCTCAGTCAACAGTCTTATTCCACGATGGACTTTCATTAAGCTATACTTCAAGAACAAATAAGCTTGGAGTAATTTGTCTTCAAATCTATCTCACTTTAATGAAAAAAAACCCCAAGGGTTTGCAGAGCCAAAAACTGACCGTCAGTGGCATCCTAACTCACCTGATCTCCGGTATAAAATACTAGAGGACACTTCTCCCTTTCCCCATTTGTAAATCCATGTATCGTCTCATTAATAAATGTTTTCAAACAATACAGATCTATTATTGTCTGATTCAGTATAATACATCTACACTCGCGAAAAATTACCGACACTTCAACTATTGCTGACGGACATTGAGTGAGGGATACAAGCTCAAGTAATTGCAGGACATTAGGCTGGATATTCCGACCCCCACGGGTGGGTACGAGGTGTGTACGCGCCTGTAGGGGCCTCGCAAGTGCCGGTTTCAGGGGTGCAACGCGCATGCACTAAAACTGGCACTTCCAATCTGTCAAGAATCCTCTTGACCAATCCTCCGCCTGCCCGGGAGAAGAGCCTCCGCGGGTGGAGAGTTCCGCTTTCTGCAGAACCTCCGCCCGCTGAAAACCTTTAAAAATCTTACGCCTGGTAAAAGCAGGTGGGCGTAAGGCCTGCTTTTACCAGCATAAGAGTTTTAAAAAATAATTTTTTTTCACTCATTTATAATTTTAAAATACTTTTAAAAAGGTAAGCTTATTTTTCGGCCCGTAAAAAACGTTAATTATTTTTCTCAAAAACTTCAATTTTTGTTTAAAATATTTAATTTAATGTAATTTTAACTAATTTTAAATACGTGATTTAAAAAAGAAATTTATTTAATGTTTAACTGTGTTATTAAATGTGATCCCCATTCATACTTTTGACAGATCTGTGCGTAGAGAACTGTCAAAAGTGTGAAGGGGGATTCCCTTCTTTGATTGGTTCCCCGTGGCCCACGTGATCCCAGGGACGCTTGCGAGCCACATGCGCCCCTGGGATACCTGGGCCTCTGCGCGCGCGGACCAGGAGAGGCCCAGGAGCGGAAGTCTCGGGACCTACAGAGCCAGCAGGTAAGTGCGTAGATTTTTCCCGATCGGAGGCATCCGCCCGCAGGAAGCCTCCGATCGGAAAATCCGGCCCATTTTGTGTACAATGAGTCCAGCGTGTCCAAAAAAATTGCACGACACGAAAACAAAGCCTTGTATCGGAAACAATTTTGCCTTTCGCAACAACCGGACGTAAAAACTGCGTTTCCCGTCAGTATAGAAGCAAACCATGTTCGCATCTTTCCATATTGCCTTTGTGAATATATAATTAACAGTATCACAGCGATATCATGGGAAAGGATGAAGCAGAAATGTATCCAGCCTGGCCTCTATTTAAAAAAAGGATCAGTTGCAAATAACAAGGCATTTCCTTGCACAACAGGAACTCCGGGTTTCCTGTGTCTGTAAACCCTGCTCTTCGCATTATGCAGATAAAACCACTTTATCCACAAAGTCTGATTTTGGCTTTATCGGAATCCAAGTGATTTGCTGCTATTTCCAGGCCCCCGTCCAGAGGCAGCCATGCAGAAGGGTATTTCGTTCGGCAAATGGAAGAGCAGCACACAGACAGGGGCTTTGGAAAACAAAAACAACTTCTCACAATGATTAGGAGGGCAGATACAGAAAGCAAAAAAAATCCTCATCATCATTAATTTTAATATCAGCCTGACACTTCGACCTGCTCCACATGTTAACATGATAATAGTAATCCTCAATTTTCAAATGCTATTAACATTTCACAATGCATGATTAATAATAAAATGCATATTATACTTGCACAATTCATCCTAAGGCGAAATACTTAAATTGGCTCCAATAATACGAGCAGTGCGTTAGCTCTAGTTGTTAGTCTTGGCTCGTTCTGTTCCCTTCCTCTGTTGGAAGCTGGTGATGTATCGGGTAAGGCTGGATTGCCTGAGGCTACCTGTCGGTAAAACCGTGAGCCTGAGGCGAAAGGTTTTTGGGAATTTTAGCCCGAAGCAACCAAAAGCTCCAGGAGCACAGGCCTAGAGCAGCACAGCCTGCGACTAGTAACTGCAGGGAGCTGCTGAATCATGGGCCGAATGCAAACGATACAAAACTGAGATTTGGGGCTGGATTTTCATTGACCTGTGGAGGCGGGTTTGGAGGCGTGTGGGGGGTTAAAATTGCAAGAACTGGCGGGCGGGCACAAGTCCACCTCCATCCCGCCTCCACGCAATTTTCATTAAATCGTGTCTGCTGGTCCCGACTCCGTCCTGCCTCTAAGAGACGGGATAGGCTGTTAAGGCTCTTAACAAGCACTAAATTGGCTCTATAATGCCATTTTGAAAGGCCTTTGTGATTTTAACCCTTGTTCTCCGTGAAGCACGCCTGTTCTGAACCACGAATGTGAAACCTGGCGGGAGTGCAAAAAAAATTCATTCTCTCTCTCTCTCTCTCTCCAGACTTAGAGCTGCTGCTCATTTTGCATCCAGGTCCTCTCACAGCAAAGGCCAGGCAGTCTCTGACCTTCAATGCAGCAGCAATGATGATATCATCAGAGGCGACTTTCAGACTGAAACCACTAATTGGTTCATGGGTTCCCACATGCTGGAACTCAGTTGCCCAATTAGGTGAAAATTGCATCAATCTCCCTCATCCAATTGCAGTCGGGTGGATAACACGAAAAGCGGATGACACGACCCCAACCCGCCCCAGTATCAAAATCCAGCCCTTGGAGTCTGAAAGCTGGATTCACCACCACAAGGCTGCAGACCGAAAACATCATAGTTGTGAAGAAATCAGATCAGCTGAACCTAGAGGCCTGAAAGGCGCCAGTTCTTACACCGGAGGTCGAAAGCTAAAAGCTGTAGAATTGCACATCAACGGATGAAAAATGTGAACCACAACAACAACAACAACTTGTATTTATATAGCGCCTTTAATGTAGTAAAACGTCCCGAGGTGCTGCACAGGAGTATTTTAAGACAACAAATTTGACACCGAGCCACATAAGGATAAATTAGGGCAGGTGACCAAAAGTTTGGTCAAAGAGGTAGGTTTTAAGGAGTGTCTTAAATGAGGAAAGAGAGGTAGCAAGGCGGGAGGTTTAGGGAGGGAATTCCAGAGCTTAGGGCCTAGGCAACAGAAGGCACGGCCACCAATGGTTGAACGATTATAATCAGGGATGCGCAAGAGGGCAGAATTAGAGGAGCGCAGATATCTCGGAGGGTTGTTGGGCTGAGGAGATTACAGAGATAGGAAGGGGCGAGGCCATGGAGGGATTTGAAAACAAGGATGAGAATTTTGAAATCGAGGCGCTGCTTAACCGGGAGCCAATGTAGGTCAGTGAGCACAGGGGTGATGGGCAAACGGGACTTGGTGCGGGTTAGGACACGGGCAGCCGAGTTTTGGATAACGGAGAGTTTGGGCATTTAAAACTCTTAGGGCGAGAAATTTGGTTGGTTAGCGCCTCCCGTTAGCGCCTCCGGGGGCGCGATAATGGGACGCTAACGGCTTACCGCCTGGGCGCGTCAATGTTACCGCCGCCCGCGAAATTCACCTGGCGGTTTGCGGCGGCGGTAACCCCTAGTGTCACGCTCTCCTGCGCCCGGAGATCGTGACGTCATCCGGCTGCACAGCGCCCCGGACCCTAAATTCGTGCATTTTGAAATGTTTTTTAAATGGCCCGATTGATCAGCCCTGCACTCTGTTAGAGTGCTTGGGGCTGATCGTCGAGGATCCCGGCTGCCGTCGGCGACGATGGAGATCGTTTGCCTGCAGCAATGGTCCTTGCCTTTAAGGGAGGGAAGGAGCCCTCGGATCCCGGCAGCGCTGCAGTGGTCATTGTGCAGCGCTGCACCTCTACCACCCCCCCAGCTTGGTTTAGCGCTCCACTTCCTTCCTGGAGAGCTAACACTGAATTTACTGAAAGCTGACAATCCTGGTGCTAACTTTTCCAGCTTTCAAAATTTAGCGGCCCCAAACGGGGCGATACCGAATTTCTCGCCCTTAGTGTTAGATTTTATAAATCAAAGCAAGTATATCCTACCTAACCTCTGTCCGAGCACTGGACCCTCAATTTGACGTAGCTTCAATAACTGTTATTTGATTTTATTGCCCCCTTTTCTTTCGGAGTATCCTTCCATGCTGGTATCGAAAGCCCTAGCTGTCTCTAAAGACAGAAACAGAGCTGGGCATTAATCTCCCGGAAATCAATTTGAAAAAAACGTTTGGGATCTCCAAGTAGGCTATTTTACCCCCTTATATTTCTGCAGCTATTATTCTGCGGATGATACTCCTGGGAGACTTCCAGAACATTTATACACAACAGATACTTAAAATACGCTGTGCATTCCTTCTCCCAATAATTTGTCTGCAATTTTTTTTAAGATTCTCATGCTCCATTTCTCTTCAGCATGTGGGCAGACAACTTGTTACCAACTCTCTGGAGGTATGTAATACTAAACTTCACCTTCCTCTCAATTTTCCACCTCCCCTTTGATGGTAGGGGGACAATTAAGAGGAATTAAGAGTGCTTCAACCTCTACTCTGCCAGATCGCAAATTCATTATTTGGGAATCGTGTGGGTGGGGAGCCTATGCTCTTGTTGATTGATGGAGCGGCACGCTGGTACATTTTGAGAGATTTATTTGCCATAAACAAAAGTTAAAATTAGCTTTAACTATCCAAAGAAAAGCTATCCAGGTCGAGGGAGTGGCCATGAAGATTGGCAGGAGAGGTTAAGAGAGGCAGTGGTCTCAGAGGAGAGAGGGCAAGGTGAGCGGAGATGGTGGTTGGAATCACCGAGGATGAGAAGTCATTCGGTGCAGAGGCTGAGGGAGGAAAGGAGTGAGGATATCTCGGTGAGAAACTTGGGGCGGGCGGTAGAGAACGAGGTTTCTAAAAGAGAGGCAAGAGAGTTGGATCAAGGTGAGGTCGCAAAGGAGAGGAATAGGTGGACAGACCAAGGTGAGATTTGGTGATAAGGGCCACACCGCCACCAAGGCAGTTTGGGCGCAGTGGGTGGTGGACGGTACAGTCAGGCAGGGAGGCTTCAGTAAAGGCCAAGCTGTTATCACCCATGAGCAAAGTTTGCGTCAAGGCCATAATGTCAATGCAATCTTGCACAATAAGGTCATGGATGGCAAGGGCCTTGTTCTCAGGTAAACGGGCATTCTGGAGGAAGATGTGGAAAGGACAGCAATTGTTGATCCACTGATAAAGTCCTTGTGGTCAGCGGTTGGAGTGGTGAGTGGCGTGGCCCGGCAAAATTAGCCCCTAGTGGGTAGGCTGGGTGGGAATGTCGGCAAGAGAAGAGGCTGGGGCAGTTGGGGTTGCTGATTGTATCAGAGACAGCGACGACTGCCTTGATGGTCCCTTCGGAGAATGCCGAGAGAGGCACAGAGGGAAGCTGTGGGCTTATCCATGAGGGAGTCAAGCCTGGGATGGCAGCAGGAAAGTAGGAAGGTAGCGGAATAGTGAAGCGTTGGGGTGGGGATTTGGTGAGGCAAAGTACCCGAGGAGAGAAATGAAAGGAGGCATGATTGAGCAATGGGCAAGGGAGGAGACAGGAGAGAAAGGCCCAAGAGGGGTAAAGAGAAGAGAAAGAGGAGGAAAAAGAGAGTAGGAATAATGGGCTTGGAATGGACACAGAGAAAATTCAGGTTACACAGGTATGGCAAGGATTAGGATAGATATGTTCTAGTTACGAAAGGGAGAATAGAGAGGAGACAATAAGTGAGAGTCCAAAGTTAAAGTCAGAGGTCCCGTGGAAGGATGAAGTTGACTTGTAGATAGGATGGAGTCAGCTTGGAGTACTGATGAACTAATGTTCAGGTTCGGAGACCGGTGTGGGGGGCGAGTGAGACCAGGAGCTGTTTGAGGCACAGAGTATCAGTGGGCTCACGGCTAGTGGCAGTTCCATGGATCACTGAGGGCCAAGGAGGAGTGGAGAATCGACCATGAGCCAAAGCAGAGGTTGATCCAGGAGTCCGGCGGAGGTGAGTGGTGGCCTCGGTGATTCGTGGTGCACACCAGCGGATCCAGTACACCATCGGAGGGATAAATGGAGTCAGCGACAATGAGAAGCAGGCAGGAAGTGGCAGAGCAAAGGTCATTCGGCAGCAGTCTGTACTCTGATGGAATGAATAAGAGCACCTAACTGAGTTAACTATATAAATTTAATGGCAACATCTTAAGTGCTGACATGGTAAATCGGAGTCATTAGCCTCTTCAACACCGAGAGAAACAATCGCTGTCCTTTTGACAGAGTGAGTCAGCAACCCGGCAGCCCTCCCATTTGATACAGCTCTGTTCCATGACTGGAACCTTAAATGAAGAAACTTCTGACTAAACCGAAGCAACAAACTGCAAGCTGTAAGTTACAGGGACGAAGGCGATGACAGGAGTTCTACAAATGGTCTCAAGTGCGGCCGGCTGCGAAGGAGAAGAATTGTCCAAGGTTCCCATATCTGTGGACGCCAGACAATGGTGGGATCGAGATCAGGTTCGCACGCACGCACGCACGCACACACTATGATGCCTTCCTCAATGGAATAGCCTGCAAATGCTCGCCTATATCAGAGAGCTTGTAGAATGTATGAAACCACCACCTTCAGTGCAGGAAGGGTAAGATGGGGAATTGTGCTACCAAGACGGATTTCACCCCTTCTACCTTTGCAATAACTAGACGCTATATTTTTAACCAGTAAGAAGCAACGTGCAACAAGAAGGTTACAGCAGTGAAGCAGGAGAATCCTGTGGAAATTCATCCTCCTGTCAATCCTGGGATCTAAGATCACCTTTCCACACACTTAAATTCCTTGTGCCTCAAAAAATATCGTTATCAAATGATGTGTCACTGGCTGCTGTTTGTGGAAGTTGTGAGAAATAACTTTTGTTAAAAAATCGGTGCGTTTTTTTTTAATTCAGTCGCAGAATATTCTAGTTAATTATATTCCAGGCTTTTTATTCAATGTGACCTGCGAAATGACTCAGATATATAATTGCTTATATGACAGAGCCTTCCCCTCCCAACACTTAAGTGACTCACAGAATTAATTGTTTGTGAGATGGAAAGAATTTTCCCTGGTGAATTGTTAAGTAACCCTTGTCAGTATGATTGTTTATGGCTGCAAGTGATACTCAATTGATTGCAACTGTGACTAAATACTGGAAGGCTCCTTCTGCAGATTACATACAACCAAGGGGAATCAGCCCAGTATCCTCATTCCAGTAGGGAAACAGAGAAAGTTGACAGTAGTTTTGAGGCTGTAATTAATGCCACTGAACCATGAAAATTGAATGCTCCACCACAAAGGCAGACAGTTTGTAAAGCGCTAAAGTCCCAGTGTAGGTTTATATTTTTCTTTGTTTACCCCTGAATTAACCCTGCAATGGTATAATATAAATATTTTTAAAGTTTAATATTCAAAGGGATGCTGCGTTAAACTGACGGGCCATTATTGTACACCTCCTGTCAGTTTATTTCACTTTGCAGAGCCTCATAAACATTTGCGGGCACACAATAGCATGAAATCCTATCACAGCACCATTTATAGAAACATAGAAAAATAGGAGCAGGAGTCGGCCATTCGAGCCTGCTCCGCCATTCAATATGATCATGGCTGATCCTCTATCTCAATACCATATTCCCGCTCTCCCCCCATACCCCTTGATGCCTTTTGTGTCTAGAAATCTATCTATCTTCTTCTTAAATATATTCAGTGACTTGGCCTCCACGGCCTTCCGAGGCAGAGAATTCCACAGTTTCACCACCCTCTGAGTGAAGAAATTTCTCCTCATCTCAGTCCTAAATGTCCTACCCCGTATCCTGAGACTGTGACCCCTCGTTCTCGACTCCCCCAGCCAGGGGAAACATCCTCCCTGCATCCAGTCTGTCTAGCCCTGTCAGAATTTTATACGTTTCAATGATTATAAAATTAATCATTTTCACATTCGAGCAAATAAACTTTTGCCACAGCCTATTTTCAGATAGAGTTGACACACTCCAAGGGGGCACCGTCTTCATGAAGAAGTGCGTGTTGAACAAACATCTGCAACAGGCACACTACACAAGGGCGTGCACATCATCAGGAGATCTCTCCCTGGGTTTTGGCCCAGCTACACTGGGCCATCTGGGTGCAGCGGATTTCGCAAAATTGGGCAGGTTGGAGCACATACCTTCAAGGAACCCACTCAATTTATCCTCTGCAGACCCAGGAACATCTCCCCTCTAGTCTCCCTTGCACATGCCATGCTGTATTGAAAATACACAGCTCTCCTGTCCATTCTACCGCAAACAAACAAACGCTAAAAAGGTCAGCGAAACATTTTTCAGGAAGAATGAGCCCCTTTAATGGGCATATCCTTTTCTGCTGTCTCCTCCAGCCTTCAGTCTGTATTTGGCCTACGTAATAAGAACCTTAATTTTTATTTTGAAATGTGCAGTTAGCCTTCCCCCAAATAGGGACTGATTTTCCAGGGCACCTTCTCTGCTGGAGACGAGACACTTTGTCCGACTCCACTCTCATTCTGGCTTGTTAATATTCAATTGTCTAAACTGCTCCCCGTTTCAAGTGGATTGGGGTCGATTTTTCACTTGCTTTGCTGGACGTTAACGGGGCGGAGGGGGGTTTAATGGCCTCAAAATGGGGTCGGTAGCCTACCCGCTCTGTTAACGCTGATGATGCAGGCCTATCCATTTTGAAAGGGTCCTACTGTCGGGTGTTCACAGCACCTGCCTGTTTCAGGCAGTAAGCCCCTTTTAGTAAGCAAGTCGGGGTCCTACGACAGAAACAGTACAGCAATGGCCATTTTAGGTTGGAACTGATTGGAGCGTGTGCGTAGTGCCGGCTCTGATCAGTACCACGGGTGATGGAGCTGAAGAGGCCCAGCAGAGCTAAGTTTGGAATTATTTTTGTGGGGCCCAGAGAAGGAATGCTCCTCCGGGCCTGTTCAAAAATAACACAGGCCGCTGACGCCCCTGGACAACTCCCCCCCCGAACTTACCTTGGTGGTGGCCGGGGCAACCCACTATTAGTGGGCCTCAATCCAGCGAGCTGCATCGGGACACTCGTTCAGCGCCACGCAGCTCGCCGGCTGACGTAAGTGAGGCCAGAGCCTCAAAATGGCAGCCGCCTCTTCGCTTCGAGTGCCTGCGAGCTCTGTCGGTCGGTCGGCCAAAAGTCAAAATCAACCCCGAGGTCTATTAAATTTGCACTTGTTTTATCCACAGATGGCGATACAATCCTGCCAGACTTATGCCACTGCCAAAGTTCAATGTTCTCCCCAGTATGCTCTGTAAAGGGTAATAACCGTCCTTTGTTCTCAGTCTTGCAACTTCGTGAAGGTGGCAATTTAAGTTTGAAGGTCATCTGTGGAGACGTTAAAAGCTATTTGCACATTCTTTGCTTCTAATGTCTTTTCATTGCCTCACTGAGATGATCGTTTATATTCTTTAACAGGATCCTGCATCTCCACTGAGTAGTTTCTGGATCAATCAACCCCATTAACCTCCTCTCAGTGATTGGAATCTGTGTTGACTTATTTCCTTACCCTTTCCTCCACCTTCTTTCTCTTCCACCCTACAAAGGGGCTTGCTTAACTTTCCGTTTCCTGTTCTGAAGAAGGGTTGCACCTGGCATTGCTGCATGGCCTGGCTGTGCATTTCAATGCAATTTCTGTTATTATTGGAGAGAACTTAATCTTTCCTTCTTCGTTACTGAGCGGAGAAGATTCGCCCCGAAATGGATGAGAGCACTTTGATAATGAACAGGTTACAGTGATGGTTTCATATTAAACTACATAAAGCTGGATGTTCTTCCAAGCATATTGAAGTTTATTGTTTGGAGATCTGAGCTGTCAGTCGCAAGCGAAAGCTTTAATAACTGAACAGTAAGCAAACAATATAATAGTACAAAATGAGGCTTTTTCACCTTGGACAGGTGAATAAAGCAAAAAATAGTTGCCATCAAGTCTACTTTGTTCTTTGATACAATATGTATCTTAATGCATCACTCCACTTTAACAGAGGTAATGGTTTAGAATTAACTTATCTTGGACTCTTAATACAGATTTTACAGTGAACTATGACTGTGACAAAAATTAAGTATTGTTGTCGAATTCTTTAATTCGGTCACAATACATAAAGGGGTTAAAAACCAGCTTCACTCGCAGAAATCATGTCCCCCCTTAACTTGATGCAATCATTCTAGATTTTGTCAGTTTATCTATGCCTCATGTCTAAAGGAGAGCCCGAGCTATTCAATTCAAATACAAACATCTTGTGGCATTTGTTCAAACGTGTGCTGGACTGGCAGTTTTTTGAAAATGTAACTCTGCTTGACCTTGTTCAGTTTTCAGAAACCCCTCTTATTCAAATCAGAGAGTCTGTCTGGAGCCTTCAAATAGAGAGAGTCAGCTTTTGTAGCTGGTGAGAAAATGAAAAGAGCCACTGTGCAGGAATATTACTTGTACCACAGCTTCGCACAGCAGCTGCAAAGTGTATTATTTTCTACGACGAAGTGCTAGATAAAGGTCAACAACTACTTTAAAACTAGATCTTGTGTTATTGCTATTTGCTTGTTCTTTTGCTGTTTAATAAATTTCTTTGACAGTTAAAGCCTAAGTCGAAGTAAAGTGCAGTGCTATTAGGCCTCCTCCTGAAGACAAGGAGGATCATGCGATAAAAACACAGGAAATAAACTGAAAATCTCTGTTCATTCACTGAGAATATTACAAACTCACCTAGGCATATGGGCAAATGAATATGTTTACTTATCATTTTGTAATACGGGCCAAACGCAACACACAAGTCCTGTGTATACAAGTGTCATCAGCACTGACATGTGCTATAATGTATGAATCAGAGACAAAATATGTATTCCAAGTTTCCAAGAACGATCGTAAGACACATATATTTGATGAATAAGGTTTCAAAAAACAATGCACCGCATTACATCTGGTGGATAGCGTATTACCAGATGTAACATACGCTCGTGCAGTTCAGTCAGTTTAGTCTTCAAGGTACAGTTATAGTAGCATTGGCCCTCCTCCACTGGAGGTTCACCAGAGGGAAGAGGTTACCAGCTACTGAGTCTTAACATCCAATGGCTCAGCTAACTCGTCCACTATAGGAGGAATAGTAAGTGATAAGCAAGAAGTGGAAGGATGAAATCCTGAAGCCAAGGGTACGGTTTCCAAAGATCTGAACAACCCCAACTCTCTCAATTCTGTTCTGAGGGTGGAATATACATAGCAATGTACAGGGATATACTTCTGCACAGGACTGGGGGAAAAAACAAACCACTGTGGTCCTTCTGGCTGGACCCAGTGTGTAGGAAATATCATACCCCATGATACCTCTCCAAGTGCTATATCAAACTTTTCGCCAGGCTCTTATCCAGCTCTCTCTTGGATTTGCTCCTACAATCAGCCCCCATTGGTGGTCCATTCCACACAGTCACCACCCTCTGTGCAAAGCAGATATACCTAAACTGCCCCTCTTGTAAAGTTTGAGGCTGTGCCTTATGTTGTAGAAGTTACCTAATTATCAAGGGTCAGTGATCATCTGCTATTCATCCCTTAGCAAAATCCAAGAAGGAAATCCATACAAGGAACCTGATCTCATTTATCCATGATACAACACATTCTGTGAGGAACGATATCCTGGGAATTTTTGGCTCCAAGTGGACGGTGTTGGCAGAAAACCCCATGTGATTGTAGTGTATTTGCCCACACCACCTCGTGTCCTATGATTGGAATGCATCTCCATATAGCATATTAAAGGTCAATGAGTTGGTCAGGATTCAGAAAAATCTCCAGGGAATCCCAAAGGTAATGGAGCGGTTTGCTTAGTCGGTTATCTTGATAATGACCATGACCTACTTCAATAACAGAGCCCAACCTGTGGAGAAGTCCCAAATTATCATAAGCAAGTTGATGCACGCTCACATCCTCTTCAACACACTGCAGACGTACGAAAAGTTCTAACACTGAAGCCGTGCTACTGCACAGCATGTAGTGTGCATGATCTTCAGTCAAATGTCCCTTACTTAATTGCTGATCAAAATGTTATGTACAAATAACCATGTTCGCTCCCGTTCTTTGTCTGTACTCGGAGCATCTAAAGCTTTTGCCCAAACCTCTCCAGCATTAGCTGGTACTCCCCTATTTCGTAAAAAGATGGCATGAACAAAAACATCCATTTGCTTTCTGACGTAAATGAAGTAAAAACAGACTCTGATCAGGCCAATATGACTAATCTTTCCTGAGGTCGCTGGGTTGTTCAAAAAGTAACATATCTGCAGATACTAATAAAAATAACCATCTTTATATTGAAGCTGATCGTAAAAGTATTTGGAAGATCTTGTTGATCCTTTGTCCATAATTACCAAGAAACACAATTCTCTTGACATGCCAATGATTGAATTCCACTTCCTTAATTTGGGCGTGGGGGTGGCCGGGGGGGGGGGCGATATAGATTATACCAGAAAAGAAAAGCAGGTAGACAGACTTGACAAGATGTGGAAGCAATGATAAATATCTCTCATTGTCTGGATCACTGCACCCATTATATCGTGAGGGACATCAAGTTTCTAGAGAGAAAAGTTAGACGGCGTATAGTTTGCGAATTACAACATTTCTGATCCAACCCCAGGCAAAGATGATGCAATTATCGGGGCAGAAAGTATGTTCTTCAAAATGTAGAGCATGCAGTTCAGGAAAGTTATCCCTTAAATTCTCGAAAGATAAAGAGCTCTAAAGCTAATCAATGACTTCTTAAGGTTTCAGAAAATTCACTTATCTGTGAGTGTGCAACTGTAACAACATTTCTATAGCATCTATAATGTAATAAACGTCCTGCGGCAGTTCACAGAGGAGATACAGAGGCAGAGCAGTGGTGGAAGAGTTGGAGAAGTGACCAAAAGCATGCTCAAAAAGGACAGGCTTTGAGGAGGGTTTTGAAGATAGGGAGAGAGGTAGTCGGATACCTGGGTTTAGCGAGAGTGCTCCAGAGTAAGGCCGAGAAGGGTGGAGCAGACGAAGGCCACAAATCACAGGAAGCCAGAGTCAGAGGACCAGAGGGTATGGGGTGCGAGGCTAGAGAAGAGTGCAGAAGTAGGTATGGGTGCGACAGAGGAGGAGGTTTGTAAATAAGGTTAAGATTTTGAATTTGATGCACTGGGGTGGCGTTCAGCGAGAACATGGATGATATGCGAAGGGGAGTTAATGCTGATGCAGGTGAGGACACTGGAGTCTTGGTCAAGTTGGAGATAATGAATGATGGAGCATGGAGCTCAGGTGACAGATGAGGAGAGAGGTAAAGGCAAGATGGATAATGATATGGAGGTGGAAGTAAGAGGCCTTAGTAATGGACTGGATATGAGGTTAGTAGTTCAGTTCTGGATTGAACACAATGCTAAGGTTTTGCACCATCTGTTTCGCCTGATCAAGCAGTCAGGAGGGAGATACACTCATTGACATGGGCGTGGAGTTTTTGGCAGGAGCCATAAAGCTGGTGTTAGTCTTCGCAATGTTGAAGAGGAGGAAATTATGGCTCATCCATGACTTAATCCAAGACAGGCAGCTTAACAGCATGGAGTTGAGGGAGCTGGTAGAGAGTAGACCTGGGTGTTTCAGCATCCAAATGGAAATTTACCCCATACCGTTGGCAAATACATCCGAGGGGCAACATGTAAAAGCAGAAAAATGAGAGGGGCAGGGATGAATTCTTGGTGAGTCCCAGAGGTGACCATGTATGGGCAGGAGAAGAAACCCTTGTTGGAAATGCACTGGCTACATTGTGACTGGTTGGCGAGGAACGGTGCGAGTACAGTCCACGGAGGAGACTTGGCGGAGGCGGGTGGAGTTATTGGTGCCACTGCAAGAGGGGCAACCAGACTGAAGGAATTGAATCATAACATGGCTTTCAGTATATTCAATAAACTCAAAATACAAGGTGAGAGCTTCATTTTTGTTTTGATTCTGTTGGATAAAGAGCCATGACCTGTGAACTATGTTACCCTTGATTGCGTGTGGTGCTGGACAATACATGCTGTTATACAAGTTCTGGAGGCCCCGAGTGACCTGGACTCCCGTATATTTAAATCTTAATTGATCTATTTAAAAGGCGAAGAAACCCCTAACACTAGGTAAAGGGAGCAATTTTGCTCATTTTATGACGATGAGCAATGCTGCTTAACAAAAGCCATCGAAAATCAATATTTTGGAAAGTTAAGCTATTTTGTTAACAATCTTTATCGTATTGCAGTATTAACTCAGTTCCTTGTATCTATCAATCTTCCTCTCTGGTTAACGTTCTTCTTAGATTTACAAGACAACAGAATGTTAAGCGGAAAATAAATGTGAAGTTAATTCCCGAGTAAGAACATACACGCTGAAGCTCACTGGAATCTCATTACTTCTCATCAGTGAGTTGTAGAAGTTTTGCATTTGCAAGCCCCATATTGATCAGACTATTGATGAATCATTACCAGTGTAACAGAAACATTGCACACTAGAATGGACTAATGTCTGCCTCAGCATCTTAAACAGCTAACGTTAGGCAACTAATCACTGGTTAAGTAGAAAATCTCTGAATAAATAGGTGAAGAGTGCGGGGGGGGGGGGGGGGAACCTCCTGTCAGGGTATTTACCAGAAGAGATTCATCCTCCACTATTTAAGAAAATCAAGGCAGACAGCTGTAATACCCGACACTTGCATTTCCTGTGATCGTTTGCCCTACAAAATAATCCTACGCAAAACCACCGTACCGCAACTGCTCAAAGTTGTGTCAGGTACAAATATATCAAAAACACTGTAATATAGATTCTTACAAAAAATTAAACCATTCTACTAAAATAAATGTGATCAATGGCGGCCATTTCTAGATCATGCATTGCTCTTTGCTATCTACAGAAAGCATTCCCAAATCAGCAAATCTCTACAGCTAATATAGTTATACAACGGAAAGGACTAATTGAAGAGAAAGGCAGTGCTAATGAATTCAGTAGGACTGTCCCAAAGTAAGTGGGTGAGGGACTGCATGCTTCTGTACTCTAACAGCAGTTCTACTCAACGTTACGGTCTCTAACGTGTCTACATTCCTCAGCAGTGCAAACGTGTCTAATACAATTAACAGAGTAAAACAAGAGCATGCACATCTTACCTTGACGAACTAATAATTTGAATTTTTTTAAGAGGAAATGAATGGGAGAAAGAGCTGGTATTAGATCAAGTTATTTTGATGGCAGGTTCCATTAGTAAAATGTTAGTTTGTATCTTCTCTTGGAAAAAAAACCTCATTATTATCTCTCTAGCTTCCCAGCCAGTAAGCACCAGGTAGCTTTTGACAGGCTGCCTGTCCCCACCAAAGCTGTGCAAAGCAGCCAATGAGAAAAGTACTCCAGATGTTTTGTCTTTCCTTCAGCAGGCTGGGATGAATGATATCAGGCTTTTGTGTTGCGAGGAAACAAAAAGTCAAATGAAACAGCACCGATGACATTTGTGCACTCTCCTCTTCCCAAAACATCTGTAACCAGTGTGATTCATGAGAAGATCGGCCTGAAGACCACCTCAGTTGAGTACAATAAACCCAAAGCATTTTCTGTTTCCAAAAGGGTAACATTTAAGATTTAATAAAAGTAGACATTGATTCCCTTTTCCCTGTTCTATGCAATCTACCAATAAAGGACTGAAACATTTCATCTACCACACGGTGTAAATATTCAGCAAACCCCATTGGTTCCCATCCCAGGTGTGCAACTAAGGATCGTTTGCCATCCAGTGCATTTGAAGTTGGGTAGGGGCTCACAACAAAAAAAAACATTTACAAACACTGCGTTCACATAGAAGTTTTAGTGTGTTAATGTGATACCACTTGATGCTTTCAATTTCACTGGAATCTTAGTGACAAGATTAGGAGCTGAGCTGGTTGATGTACCCGAATGAATCCATCGCTTTCCTCGTCTATCTGAATTGCTGAAGCATGAGACAGAGATGATAAAAGGCACGGATTCCCCCTATGTTGCCGATGTTGTAGGCGGGGTTTTAAAAACCAAACTACCGAAAGTCATTGAACAGCCAGTGAGTTCCTTTTCTTATTTTCTAAAAGAGTTTACAGTCAGAACCAATGACAGCAACTCGCCATACACCAGCTGAGCATTTGTTAAGGCCGTCACTTACATTGTACCGTCCAACTTGAAGTTTTGTTAAAACACAGGTGATTTGATCAATGTTGCATTGTGTTGATAACATTCTATAGTTTCCTCTTATCTCTGTCTTATATGAATGAATATTTTCTCGGCCAGCAGGTGCTGGTACAAGTTCTGCTGTTGGCATTTGCCTCCCCTCTGGTCCTTTGTCTCGTTATTGGCCCATTACCACTCTCCTTTTGCCTCGCACCATCATCCCTTTTGTCCTTTAATCACTCCTGCCCTCCGCCCGATCACAGACCTTCCCCTTTTGCTCTTTCAATCCTGCCCCCACCCCACCCCTGGCCTGTTTTTCCCTGGCTCTGTATGTGCTTATAAACTGTTCAATCTGTAACTTCTTCCAGTTCTGATGAAAGGTCATTGACCTGAAACGTTAACTCTGTTTCTCTCTCCACAGACGCTGCCTGACCTGCTGAGTGTTTTCCAGCGGTTTCTGTCAAGTAATTGGCAGCCCTGCTCACAGAATGGTACAGCACAGCTGGAGGCCATTCGGCCCATCGTGCCAGCTCTTTGAACGAGCTATCCAATTAGTCCCACTCCCCTGCACTTCACCCATAGCCTTCCAATTTTTCTCCTTTTCAAGTATATATCCAATTCTCTTTTGAAAGTTACTATTGAATCTGCTTCCAAAACCCTTTCAGGCAGTGCGTTCCAGATCATAGCAACTCGCTGTGTAAAAAAAAAAATTCTCCTCATCTCCCCTCTGGCTCTTTTGCCAATTATCTTAAATCGGTGTCCTCTAGTTATCGACCATGTGTCGATGTTGAAAAAAATACCCCCATTTGTGTGCAATGCTAACAGCTAATGTAAGAAGCATATGCTTGTTATGAATAAAAGTAATCCTCCCATTGACCAACTGTGAGAAAACAGCTTATTTTCTCTCTAGACTGCAATCCCAACGTATTCTGGAAAAAGGAGGTGGCAACTGTCAAGAGACCAGGTAAGGAGAACACATTAAAATGCTCCCACAGTCGTGGATTTCATATTTGTAAATCATTTTTAAAAAATCACAAATATAGAATAGCAGAAAATAATTTATATGTTGGCAACGTGAGTACGTTTATTAACACGAGTATTAGTTCACAAATTATCCTAATCAAAAGAAAATGTGTACAAAACTATGAATAGAAATGATTTGCATTTTTTGCCTAGAATCCACAGGAACAGCAAAGTTAAAAAGTCTTGCGGTACTTACTCTGAAGAATCTATGAAGTATATTACAAGTGCACCAATGCTGAGAGCAAAGACCAAGACCACCTGAAAATGAGAGAAAGAAGCAGTTGTTAGAATACTGGACCAAAGAGAAGATTTTAACAAAAGAGAAGTGAACTACAAATGCAATCGGGCAGAAAAGCTGAGCTGTTTATTACTGTTGACTTCCAATCAATATTGACTTTATCTACACGAAGATTCCAGCTAAATTAAATGAGCCAGTGTTTTGCCAAGGCAAGTCGCTGCCTGTTTTTACTATAAACAACATTTTTCTCCTTATGCCTCACACATTAGTAAATCCATCACGTTCTGGGCTCTGGACTCAATGCACAGCCTGATAGGGCGGCGGATACAGATTCAATAGTAGCCTTCAAAAGGCAATTGGATAAATACTTGAAGGAGAAAAAATTTGCAGGGATATCAGGAAGGAGCGAGGGGAGTGGGACTAACTGGATTGCTCTTCGAAAGAGCCGGCGCAGACTCGATGGGCCGAATGGCCTCCTTCTGTGCTGTACTATTCTATGATCCCACTTCGGTACCAGTCAGAACAATTATGTAGCATAACTAACTTGTGCACACACATTTAGGCTGATTTAGTTGACGAGTCTGTCGAATTTGGTCTAAAATTAATTATGTAGTAACAATAATACCTTTTGTTAGATTTGTTACTTTACTTAATTTGAGAATAGCACACACCTAAACAATCAATGTCATAGCCTACTGGCACTATGACAACCAATGGAAGGTCACTGATGGTCAGGGTCAATGGTACATGGTCATCAGCTTAATGGAGACTAAAGCAGGGGGATATTCAATTCCATTCAATTGAACAGTTTGGACGAAGGGTCTATAGAATCATAGAATGGTTACAGCACAGAAGGAGGCCATTCGGCCCGTCGAGCCCGTGCCGACTCTCTGCAAGAGCACTTCAGCTAGTCCCACGCCCCCACATTTGCAAAGTAAACCTATCTTCTCTTTTCAGATATTACCTCTGTGTATTTTTGGACCTTTTTAAAAAAAATCATAGAATCAAACAGCACAGAATGAAGCCATCGTGTCTGTGCAGGTCTTTGAGAGAGCTATCCAATTTGTCCCACTCCCCTGCTCTTTCTTCATAGCCCTGCAAATATTTCTGCAAATATTTCTTTTTCAAGTGTTTATCCAGTTCCCTTTTGAAAGTTACTATTGAATCTGCTTCCACCACAGGCAGTGCGTTCCAGATCATAACAACTCGCTGCGTAAAAAAATTCTCATTTCCCCCCTGGATTTTTTGCCAATTATCTTAAATCTGTGTCTTCTGCTTACCAATCCTCCTGCCAATGGAAACAATTTCTCCCTATCTACTTTTTCAAAACACCTTATGATTTTGAACACCTCTATTAAATCCACCCTTAACCTTCTTTGCTCTAAGGAGAACAAGCCCAGCCTCTCTAGACTCCTCACATAACTGAAGACCCTCATTCCTTGGTAACATACTGGTAAATCTCCTCCGCACCCTCTCGAAGGTCTTGGCATCCCAAATCAGTGACAAAGGTGATTCTGGGTTTCACGGCTTTAAGTTATGAGGAGAGATTTACCGAGCTCGACATTTCACTGAAGAAAAGCTTGAGAAGGGGACATAATTCAGGTCTTTAGCATGCAGTTATGTAGCTGCATGCAGGCTACTTAACTCAGAATGCGAACGCGGGGCTAAAGAATACAAGTTTAAAATGATAAGCCTCAAGTGAGTCTTGACATTAGAAGGTTTTTCTCGTTTCGCTCTGCGGACACCATAGGAAGCTCCTAGTCTAAAAGAGAAGTTGGATGCTGCCAGCAGATAGTTCCTTACACTCTTGGACCAAAATCCACTCAACGCCGAGGTGAAGCGGGCACACGATGTATAGCCAGCAACGGATAGAAAAATCAGCCAGTGTGACTGGACATAAAACGCTTCATAAAAACAATTAAAAGCAAAATCATTTGACAGCAATCATTCTGTTTCAGCTGTTGACACCAGGAGCCTGTGAAAAATTGTGTGCATGCTTTTGCTGCACCAACAAAATGGTGGACAGCACGAGCAGAAATGACACATTTTGATGTGCACATCCTGCAGCATTTTCTCAAAAGGAGTCTGAATCCCGAGGGAATAAAGCTGAATTTTCATAACTTAAATTAGCCCAATTTAAATAGCTTCAGGCACTAAAATTAGTTCAGAGCCTATCCGTATTTAGGGCTGTCTGCATCATTAAAAAATCTCATTTATCTTAATGAAGACAGAAAACTGGTGAGCAGCCTGTTTTACAATGACCATCGTCTCCATGTCTCCCATTCTTTCACCACCACCCACAATAGTAAAAGAATAATTCCTTGCCAATTAATATTTAAATCGCTGTTCATTATTTATTACCCCGCTTTTGAATCCATTTTTCCTATCCCTGCTCCCCAGGCTAGAAGATGGCCAGCTGGCTGGCTACCAGGCCTTAGCAATGATGGTCTTGAGCTAGTCAGTGTGACAGCACAGGTGAGAGCGAGCAAACTCTTAACCTACTGGTAGATTAAAGCCATCAATCTTCATAATATATTTTGAGGCCTTGTTTTTTTCAACTGAACCTAAATTTGGATCTATGATGGCTTATAGTCGCTCATGAGGTCACTCGTTATATCTGTAAATTCTGACAGAACACACACTCTCGTAACCAAACGAAAACGCTTCAAAATGGCCGAAGATGTCGGACTGTACTACAGGGACTGAATGGGACTTGTGTCAGAGAAAATGAGGACTCCATCCATGGATAAGGTTATTATATGGGACTGCCACAGGCCTGGATTCCCCAGATAATGGCATGACCTTCTATTAGAGTTGTCAGGAGATTTGAGCAGAACTGTGAAAAGGAGTAGTAATGAGGTCATCAGTGTTGCTGCTCCCCTCTATAGCAAGCAAGTAGCATGTTCGACAAGCCTGATGGACTTATTTTCAAAACAGTAAAAGCTAGAGAATAACTGAGCAACATTTAATACTCATTTCAAGACTGCCTAAATACAATAGAAATTCCAAACACCAGCATATTATTGCACCAAGCCACGACTGCAGAGCACGTGTTAAATCGTGGTGTGACTCAAATTGCTTTTGACACACTGGCATTATTTTTGGTACAAATTTAAATTACGTAATTATTGCACGTATAATGGCAACTAACACTGAAACATACGCTGAACCGTATATTGAAACAGACACTGAAAAAGACCACTGAAATCTGAAATAGCAACTTTTTGGAACAAATGGAACTCTAGCAGTTTTTTTTTTAAATATTGGGGGAAAAATTGGGTCGCGCCCCCTTTGGGGCGCTAACTTCGCCGGGGCGTTATTTTTAGCGCCCTGGAAAAATTAGCACCCCCACGCCCGAAATTCACTGGTAGCGCCCCAAGAGGGCGCTAACGGGAGGCGCAAATCAACCAAATTTTTCCCCCATCGGGTTTAAAAACGACATTTTGAGCAAAATAACATTTCTGCCTCTGTCCCATCACCAACACTGGGAGTTTCTTAAGTAAAGGGAGGAAGTTACCGTCCCTGCTGAGCCCTATACATTAAAGATCCCCTCTCACTGTACTGTCTTTGAATGTGTCAGATAAAGTCATCCAGGTGGTTACTCATCCCGATATGCACCCAGCAGAAAAATACAGGTTCCGAATCAACATAGAATGAGAAGAGCTATGCGTGCAAGTGGAACTATAAATAGATAATAGCACAAGGCAAATGTCAGAGGGTGGGATGGTGTTGTCCATGAGAGTACACTTAAGGCAATATGTTGTCATCTGCAGGTCCAGCTTTCTGTATCTAAAGGCTAGTGTCTGATGCTCGCTGGTACAATCGCAAAAATATTTTCTGTGTAACTGACCAAACAATAACTTGCATTTAAATAGCACTGGTCACATGAAAGAACAGTCTCAAGACGCTTTACAGTCTGGAGCGTCCACGGGCACAGGCTGGAGAGGCAAATGATACAGAAAATACCCTCGAGTGCAGCTCCAAGTGAAACTGCAGGAAGAACAACATTCAGAAGGTTGCCTCCTCTCCGAACCCTGCCCACCCTTAAAGAGGTGGTTTTGGTAACAGTTTGTAAAGTTATTTGTCAAGATCGAACCGGCCTGGAAACGATGCTATAAAATGAAACTGGTTTTCATTCAAAGAAAGACTTGCATTTATATAGCGCCTTTCACGACCCCAGGACTTCCCAAAGCGCTTTACAGCCAATGAAGTACTTTTTTTGAAGTGTAGTCACTGTTGTAATGTAGGAAACACGGCAGCCAATTGCGCACAGCAAGCTCCCACAAACAGCAATGTGATAATGACCAGATAATCTGTTTTTGTTATGTTGATTGAGGGATAAATATTGGCCAGGACACCGGGGATAACTCCCCTACTTTTCATCGAAATGGTGGCATGGGATCTTTTACGCCCACTTGAGAGAGCAGACGGGGCCTCGGTTTAACGTCTCATCCGCAAGACGGCACCTCCGACAGTGCAGCACTCCCTCAGCACTGCACTGGAGTGTCAGCCTGGATTTTTGTGCTCGCGTCTCAAGTTTCATAACAAACATTCGGGACATTTTACAAACTGAATGAACTTATCTTACCCGCATTAAAAACACAAGCACAACAATGCAGCTGCTATCTATTTTTAAGCTGGTTGTGCAGTGAAGTGACTGTACTCCAGTGTCATTGAACACCAATATACTTCTTGATTTAATTTCAAAAAGAATAATTGGATGATACTCGCGAATCAGATCAGCGAATTTCATGGCCTCAATTTGGACATAATTAGGTCACGGCTAAGTGCTCACTAGTAATTTGTCTAAGGAACTGGTTTTATTGCAAAGCAGGTTAAAGATTTCTGAACTACCTTTCCAAAGTTTAACATCTGTAAAATTTCAGTTAGATATGGAGCAGCTTTTTAGTCAAGGTTGTGTACTGCCCGAATGCATTTAAAAATCTTCCCCATTGTGTGATCCTAGCAAGCCCGTTTCCAAATTATATACACAGTAACATTTAAAATCTCTCCATAATTAGTTTCCATGGAAATATGCCTATAATAGCATTTGCACCATAACAATAAATACACGTGCTTCTGATGATCAACATCAGAAAGAGAGAGGGACAGGAAAAGTATAGGCACCGCACTGAATTGGGAAGAGTCCAGATTCAGCACTTGAGCATGGCCACATCAGCCCACATCACCCCGAATCATGGGAATACTCTGAACAGGAGGACGGGAAGATGATAAGGGAGACCTACAAGTGGAAGCTGACAGATTTGAAGAAGAAATGTCAAGACTGTGCTCAGGGTCACAAACAGCAACAACACCTTTGATGTAAGAAAACGTCCGAAGGACCTTGACCAAAAAGGGAGAGAGACAGACACTGAGCAGGTGTTAAGAGAAGAGTTAGGGGAGGTGATCAAAGCTGTGGTCAAAGCCAAAGGTTTTGAGAAGCTTGTGAATGTGGGAGAGATGTAGTAAGGTGCAGAGAGGATTTCAGAGTGCAGAGTCAGGGTGGACCGGAGTTGGGGGGGGTGGGTGCGGGTGGAATACAGAGTAGACCAGAGTTGGAAGAGACTGGGGGAACTGAGGCACAATGGTGGAGCAGGTTGCACAGGTCGGGTGGGGTGAGTGCTCTCCTGTGAGTGACTTGTTGACAGTTCCCAGCTGGCCTCAGTGACCAAAGGCCACAAAAAAAAACTTACTTCTGAATTCAGATAGACCTGGCCTGGGTAAATATAGAAACATTGAAGTATTGGCCCACCTGCAGTTGTTGAGTTGTTAGGGCAATAATGAGGCTCTTAGAAATCCTCTTACACGTCAAGCCTAAGACTTTAAAAACCACTCCATTAGTTGGAGAGGCTCTTATGGGCTTTCACCTTGGTTTCTCCTTAAGAAAACTAATTCTCACAGGAAAATAAAGCTCTTAAACCAGTGCATATCGTGCTGTATGTCTGTTCAGGTAGCCTGCAATGAGATAGGAGTTTCAGTGCGGATATAATGAGGTGTAATCAGATGCAGTTTGTAAGAATGTTTAAATCATTGGCGCTGGTTCATTCCTCGCTGAAGCAGGCTCAGGCTCAGGTATTGTGCTAGGATAATCTTTTTGCTGTTCCATCATGCTGTAAATTTTTGCAATAATCTAAACATTGATAACAAGCTTTGCTCAATGTGTTACTATATTCAAACCTCGAGGATATATTTAGAGAGCTAGAACATATTAGCTTTTATTGAACTATGTGTAAAAGGAATTAAATCTTCCTGAACAACCCTTGGGTAACTTTTATTACCGGAATGATCAGCATAAGCCCATTTGTTATGCAGAAAGAAGAACATACTGTATTTAAAATAAAGCACTGGGGTGTTCAGGCTTGTAGGTGCAGCTTCCCTCAGACAGATTCATGTAAAAACAAATTCAATTAAAGAAAAATGCAGACACCCACTTATATATAAGGTTAAGGGGAGATTTATTAGAGGTGTTCAAAATTATGAGGGGTTTGGATAGAGTAGATAGGGAGAAACTGTTTCCAATGGCAGGAGGGTGGGTACCCAGAGGACACAGATTTAAGATAACTGGCAAAATATACAGGGGGGTGGAGGTTTTTTTTTTACACAGTGAGTTGTGATCTGGAATGCACTGCCTGAAAGGACGGTGGAAGCGGATTCAATGGTAACTTTCAAAAGGGAATTGGATAAATACTTAAAAAGGAAACATTTGCAGGGCTATGGGGAAAGAGCAGGGGAGTGAGACTAATTGGAGAGCTCTTTCAAAGTGCCGGTACAGACATGATGGGCCGAATGGCCTCCTTCGCTACTGTACGATTCAGTACATGTGCACCCTTTACGCAGTTTAGAAACAGAGGCCCGTGATGCAGTTAAAGACAAGCCTATAGTGATGGCTTGCGGTGTAGCAGCATGCACCTCGTCAAAACCAGTGATAAAATACAAGCACACTTATGCAAGGTGTAGAGGTTCCCAACAAAATATTTGCTGTTTACTGAAACTGCAGTATCCACTTTTCCACAGTTACAAAGTCATCTAAATTTTGGTAACCTCCCGCAAACACAATCTGTTCTGGACAAGATAAGTTGCAGAACAGAGCAGTTTTGTTTTGTTGAAGAGGGTCAGCTTGGCTCAGTCAGTAGCACTCTCGCCTCATAGTCAGAAGGTTGTGGATTTAAACCCCACTCCAGCACTTGAGCATATAGTCTAGGCTGTCACTCCAATGTAGTACTGAGGGAGTGCTGCATTGTCAGAAGTGCTTCAGGTGAGAGATTAAAGCAAGGCCCCATCTGTTATTCAGGTAGCAGCTAAGATCCCATGACACTATTTGAAGAGCAAATAGTTTTCTTGCTGTCCTAGCCAACATTCCTACAATGGTAAATAAGACCTTCAAATAATCAACTGTAATTATCGCCCGTTATGATATACATCATAATCATGAATCCTTTAATGTGGATGTCAATACACAGCAACTACCAGAACTGCCTTGGCTATTGATATCTTTGTGACTCCCACTGTCAGCCCAAAGATAAAAGCAAAGATTGGAGATAGAATGTTTGTGTAGAAAAGAAAGACTTGCATTTATATAGTGCCTTTCACGACCACCGGTCATCTCACAGCCAATGAAGTACTTTTGAAGTGGAGTCACTGTTGTACTGTAGGAAACGCAGCAGTCAATTTGCACACAGCAAGCTCCCACAAACAGCGATGTGATAACGACCAGATAATCTGTTTTTTGCTATGTTGATTGAGGGATAAATATTGACCAGGACACCGGGGATAACTCCCCTGCTCTTCTTCAAAATAGTGCCACGGGATCTTTTACGTCCACCTGAGAGAGCAGACGGGGCCTTGATTTAACGTCAAAAGATGGCACCTCCGACAATGCCACACTCCCTCAGCACTGCACTGGAGTGTCAGCCTAGTTTTATGTGCTCAAGTCCCTGGAGTGGGACTTGAACCCACAACTTTCTGACTTAGAGGCAAGTGTGCTACCCACTGAGCCACAGCTGACACAGGACTGTAATATCATCCCAGGATTGAGGTGGCAGTTTATAAACTGCGTAAACATTAACCGTTTATAATGACATCTGAACGCCTTGATGAGATTACTGCCTTGCAGTCACCTGAGTTAGCTGTTCTCTATTGAAAACATATTGTATGAATAAGCTAATCCTCTGTTACAAGATAAATGGTGGAACCTTAATTAAAGTAGAAAAGGAAGACGATTTGGGGCAGGGTTTTGAAAATTTGTGTACAGCGTGAGATTTAGATCGAGCAGAATGTGAAGGAGTGCTTCCAGAAGTATGGAGGCCAAGGGTGTGGGAATAACTCTGTACCGCAGCATACTTGAATAGTTCTGGTCTCCGTTGTGCCTCCAAAAGGACAGTGATTTATTAGAATGAATATAGAGAGCAACAAAGAACCCTCCATTTAGGTTACCATGCCATAGCAATTAATGGAAGAAGAGTTGCGAGTGGATCCTGAGCAATAGTGTGTGAAGTCTGAGGTAGTGATTAATCAAGTGACCAGCTACAGAAGTGTGGAATCCAAGTGCAAGAATGCGACACTCTCTAATGCAAAATCAAAATCACAGTTTAAAAAAAAATAATTATTAGATAAGTAGAAGTTGGTCATTAGTGAAATGCACTTGGTCCGTCTTAATCCAGCTTCAAGCCGCTGCTAGGGGGAAAATTCGGTTGCTTTGCGCCTCCCATTAGTGCCCTAAGAGGGCGCTAACGGGGCGCAAAGCAACTAGCGCTCGGGCGCGGCGCTGCCAACGCCTCCCGCGAAATTCAGCGGGAGGTCAGCGGCGGTGGTAACCGTTAGCGCCCCGCGGCTGGCGATGATGTCATCAACATGTGCAGCACCCCGCTCGCGCCCTGGCCGCGATCTTCGGGAGCGCCCCCTGACTTACCACTGGACGCTATGTCTGACGGGGTCAGGGAGGCCTACCTGCGGCCGGGGCGGCGCTAATTAAAGGCGAGGTGCCGGGCAGCCATTTTTGTTGCTGGCCACCTGCCAGCACCTGTCCCCATTGCTGTCCCCGGCCTCTTTACCCCGCCCCCCCCCCGCGGAGTGCCGGTTGGGCTCCGTGAGCCCGGCACTTCTCGAGTGCCGGGCTCTTTTGCCAGCACTCCGATCCCTGGTGGCCCAGCTGGGCCCCGGGTCGCACTGAGCAAGGCCCCTCCCCTTTAAGAAGAGGCGGAAGGCCTGCAGTACCGCGGCATGTAGTGCCACGATATTCCCTCGCAGCGCCCCAAGAGTGAGGCGGGGCGCTTCTAGTAGCACCCCGCTTCCCTCTTGGGGCACTACCGATGAACTTCAGCCACGGGGGCGCTCATTTTTTCGGGGCGAAAGGGGGCACGACTCAATTTTTCCCCCTTAGTCTTTAGCACAAAGCTGCCTGTAATTCTGGAGCAACTGGCACTAAATTGGCAGTTTTACTAAAACATGCCGTAGGGATAGGTGATGGGGGAAACTGGAAATGTTACGGAGCAAGATCATCCCGGGATTGAGGTGTCAGTTTATAAACTTTGCTCTAGCCAGTCATAATGACATCAGGACCCCTTGATGCAATTACTGCCTTGTAGTCACTCTCTGGTGCTGGCTGTTCTCTATTATAGGGACATAGGAACAGGAGGAGGCCATTCAGCCCCTCGAGCCTGTTCCGCCATTCAATGAAATCATGGCTGATCTGTAACCTAACTCCATATACCCGTCTTTGGCCCATATCCCTTAATACCTTGGTTAACAAAAATCTATCAATCTCCAATTTAAAATTAACAATTGATCTAGCAGCAATTGCCGTTTGCGGAAGAGAGTTCCAAACTTCTACCACCCTTTGTGTGTAGAAGTGTTTCCTAATTTCACTCCTGAAAGGTCTGGCTCTAATGTTTAGACTATGCTCCCTGGTCCTAGAATCCCCAACCAGCGGAAATAGTTTCTCTCTATCTACCCTATCTGTTCCCCTTACTATCCTGAAAACTTCGATCAGATCACCCCTTAAACTTCTAAATTCCAGGGAACACAACCCTCGTCTCTCCTCGTAATTTAACCCCAGGAGTCCGGGTATCATTCTGGTTAACCTACCAAGGCCAGTATATCCTTCCTAAGGTGTGGTGCCCAGAATTGCTCACAGTACTCCAGGTGTGGTCTAACCAGGGCTTTGTCTTGCTGCAGCATAACTTCTACCCCCTTGTATTCTTGGATCAAACTCGCCGCTGAGTGTCTGTTGATTGAATGCACTGGTTTTATTTAGTCGTGGATCCAGTTTTGTGCCAATGGTGGCTTTCTGGTACAACAACCAGCGAGCTCCTAACTGTGGCGTACATCAGTGGTCAATGGGAAGAATTAAGGATTGTAACATTATTACCGCAGGTTTCTCAAGTGCTTATTTGCAATTTAATACCATGTATCCATCGCATTATAGTTATTCTTACTCTTCGAAAACCACCCCTATCTGATTAATGTACAAGGCCTGCTTAGATCAATTCATAAATCGGAGTTTGAGGCCAAAAAAAGAGAAAGGACAATTTATTTGGGAAAGTAAAAAGGAAATAAAACGTTAACCTAAATAATTGGTAGTGCTTTAGCTTAGCGAGAGTGGAAAAAAGCACAGCCCTAGGGTTCTTACATTAGCTTCGAGAGTCACTGCAACTAACTTGTTTGACATTTTTTAATATCTGCCGTCAGTGCACTCAGGTCTGACAGTTTCTGTTATCTCAGAACTAACATTCCTGTCCTGATAATTCCTCAGTAATTTGTAAAACCAATTCCTTGTTCACACACCATTCAGCACTCGGATAACCCAAGTTCCGGAACAGCAATCACAGCAGGTTCAATCAAATGGACTTCATTTCAGAGCGATACACTCCACCATGGCTGACAAGTTGAGATGCTTTCTTGTCCCTATCTACACTCCAGAAGAGACTGGACTGTAACCATCACTTGAACACTGACTTAACGTTTCACATATCGTGAGCAATCTGGGCAATGACTGCAGAAAGCAACGCTGTAACACCCATCTTCGCCCGACTGTAAATCATTCTGTGCAGTACATCACCAAGGGTTGGAAATACCCTTCAACACGTCTGCACCATATTATCTATCGCAGTCACCCAGCAGCAGTGACGGTCTTCCATGGCTGCAGAGAACCGAAAAGGGTTGAAATCAGTTCCACATGCACACCCTTCTGTGCAGCTGTACAAATTGCCAATGGGTTGACCATAGACATTTACAGCACAGAAGGAGGCCATTCAGCCCATTGTGTCTGTGCTCACTCTTAACCAGTGCAATCTAAAACTAATTCCACTCTCCCCCCTCCCCCATAGCCTTGTGTCTTTCTCTCTTCAAATATTGATTCAACTTTCCCTTAAAAGATACAATGGTTTCTGCTTCAAGCACCTTCTGTGACAATGCATTCCAAGCTCCAACATGCTGTGTGAAGAAATATCTTCGAACATCTCTCCTTACTTTCTTTGTGCCATTTTTAAATTGGCAATCCTTCGTCACTGACTCCCCAGCCAAAGGAAATAGTCGTTCACTATCAACACGCTTCATAATTTTAAAAATCCCTATTAAGTCTCCTCTTAGCCCTCTCTGCTCCAGAAGACACAGTTTCAGATCATGTCTTTCCTCATAAATGTAGTTTCCCAATGCTGGCATCATCTTGGTGACTCTACTCTGTACACTTGCTTTAATGAGCTTTGTTGCAAGCTCAGCATTTCTTTGAGAGAGAGAGAGAGAGAAAGAGAGAGACGGTGCGCTGGCTACACTGGTGCTAAGTGTTTGCATTCTGGAACTGGCGAATTTCATTTGGAGTCAAACCCTGTTAAGCAAGCAACGATTTTGCCAAGAGGTTTGACAATCAGTCAGGATTGTGCTTGGATCAGAATTCCTGGGCAGATCTTTGTACCAGGGCCCAAATAAATAAATCCAACCAAAGTAGAAAACATCCCAGAATATATCCGTGCCCGCCACACCAAGTGATCAGATTATGTGTCTCTGACTGAAATTGCACTACAGATTGATGACATTTATAATGCTGAGGACAAGGAAAAATAGATAATTGGGGAACTGCTCAGACCATAACTTTGTAATCAAATGTTGCGCTTGGCTTGAGAATTCAATACACAGGACTCACTGGGAGCTGGGCTGGCACATTGGGAGTCCCTGTTTGTTTGCAGACGACCGTACTAAAAGAAAAAAGAAAGACTTGCATTTATATAGCCCCTTTCATGACCACCAGACGTCCCAAAGCATTTTACAGCCAATGAAGTACTTTTTGAAGTGTAGTCACTATAGGAAATGCGGCAGCCAATTTGCACACAGCAAGCTCCGACAAACATAATGATAATGACCAGATAATCTGTTTTAGTGATGTTGATTGAGGGATAAATATTGGCCCCAGGACACCTGGGGATAACTCTTCTTCGAAATAGTGCCATGGGATCTTTTACGTCCACCTGAGAGAGCAGGCGGGGCCTCGGCTTTACATCTCATCTGAAAGATGCACCTCCGACAGGGCAGCGCTCCCTCAGCACTGCACTGGGAGTGTCAGCCTAGATTTTTGTGCTCAAGTCTCTGGAGTGGGGCTTCTGACTCAGAGGCGAGGGTGCTACCCAGTGAGCTATGGCATGGCTGAGACTGGCATTAAAAGGTTTCTTCATTCAAAATTTGCAATTCCGTTAATCCTTTACTAAGGTTTCATTGTTCTAACCATGGACATATGTATATTCTCAGATCGACGTATACAACATGACCAGCAATATTTCTTCTGATATATCTGGGGGGGGAAATGTGATGTTTTAAAAAACATCAGCATGTAGTGACCAACAGATGGCAGCACGTTAGTCAAGCGACAAGCAACATGTTTTCGGCGTTGATGATCAGGGTTTGTTCCAAGGACCACTTTTATTGTAATGACACAAGTAGATGTAAACGGCATTTGCTCTTAAAAAGGAATTCCTAATTAAAAACAGGATCAGTATTCTGTAAATCAGGACATGTTCATGGTCAAATAACTGCTGCTATATTCTTGCATTTAAATTTACTACCAATGTCAAATCACTGGATTTACATTTTCTCAAATCTTTCTCAGCAAAATTAACTTTGAGCCTAAGCGCTGGTGCTGTTGCCTAATTTACAGTATATGGGACACAGGCTTGTGCATAGATCATAGGGGGTTACAAGACAGTGACAGATTGCACGGTTCAAATGGCATCATAAATCACGGCCGCCAAGCTTCAGCAGTTTACTAACGTTTCCAGAACTCGGAGATGTTGTGCCCTTGCAACACTGTCCAACCCATGCCGCTCTGTCAAGTGGACACAGGCTTCACGGTGCCAATTCGTTTCACTTTCCAGGACAAAGTTTTATGATTTGAACTGGCCAAATCTACTTTTAATTTACAGGGAGATATAGTCTCAACTAACGGACTTAAATAAATATAAGTCTCCCCTGCCCATCACACCTAAAGCGTCATACTTGGAAAAACACCACTCACAAATTTAAATAAAATAGCAATCAGAAAAAGTCCAACAACTACCAAAAGCAAGTAGCAGTCGGGAAAATTAATAAAAGTATTCCAAATACTGTTTGAGAAATCATTTTTGCCAATATTCTTTTTCACTAAGCTGAGAAACTTAGTGCTCAAAATAAGGTTTCAACATAATAAAGACATAAAATATACAAGAAAATGATTAAACTTACCAATATAGTAATATTTTGTTCTCTAACAATATTTTCATTTGGAGGCCTGTGCATCTCCGAGAGGCCTAAGGCTCGAGTTTTACATCGGATTACATAGGATATAGGGCACAGAAACAGGCCATTCGGCCCAACCAGTCCATGCCAGCGTTTATGCTCCACTCGAGCCTCCTCCCGTCTTTCCTCATCTAAATCTATCAGCATAACCCTCTATTCCCTTCTCCCTCATATGTTTGTCCAGCCTCCCCTTAAATGCATCTATACTTTTCGCTTCAACCACTCCCTGTGGTAGCAAGTTCCACATTCTCACCACTCTCTGAGTAAAGAAGTTTCTTCTGAATTCCCTATTGGATTTCTTGGTGACGATCTTATATTGATGGCCTCTAGTTATGCTCTTCCCCACAAGTGGAAACATTCTCTCTGTATCCACTCTCAAAATTTTTCATAATTTTAAAGACCTCTATTAGCTCATGGGGCTTCACACAGCTATGACTATCAGCTGAAGATAGTCACCAAGCTTGCAAACCGCAACTTCCAGCAAGGGCCCATCCCAGGATTTTTTGGATGACTGACTGCAAGACTGGCCCTTTCCATTCACAATGACTGGGCTCGCTGTTTGTAAACCTGCCCCATCTCCCCTGATGTCAACTGATAAAAACATAGAAAAATAGGAGCAGGAGTAGGCCATTCGGCCCTTCGAGCCTGCTCCGCCATTCAGTATGATCATGGCTGATCCTCTATCTCAATACCATATTCCCGCTCTCTCCCCGTACCCCTTGATGCCTTTTGTGTCTAGAAATCTATCTATCTCCTTCTTAAATATATTCAGTGACTTGGCCTCCACAGCCTTCTGTGGTAGAGAATTCCACAGGTTCTCCTCATCTCAGTCCTAAATGTCCTTTCCTGAGACTGTGACCCCTCGTTCTAGACCCCCCAGCCAGGGGAAACATCCTCTCTGCATCCAGTCTGTCTAGCCCTGTCAGAATTTTATACGTTTCAATGAGATCCCCTCTCATTCTTCTAAACTCTAGTGAATACAGGCCTAGTCGACCCAATCGCTCCTCATTCAACAGTCCTGCCATCCCAGGAATCAGTCTGGTGAACCTTCGCTGCACTCCCTCTATGGCAAGTATATCCTTTCTTAGGTAAGGAGACCAAAACTGCACACAGTACTCCAGGTGTGGTCTCACCAAGGCCCTGTACAACTGTAATAAGACATCCTTGCTCCTGTACTCAAATCCTCTTGCAATGAAGGCCAACATACCATTTGCCTTCCTAACTGCTTGTTGCACCTGCATGTTTGCTTTCAGTGACTGGTGTACAAGGACACCCAGGTCCCTTTGTACATCAGCATTTCCCAATCTATCACCATTTAAATAATATTCTGCCTTTCTGTTTTTCCTACCGAAGTGGATAACTTCACATTTATCAACATTGTACTGCATCTGCCATGTATTTGCCCACTCACTCAACTTGTCTAAATCGCATTGAAGCTTCTTTGCATCCTCCTCACAACTCACAATCCCACCTAGTTTTGTGTCATCAGCAAACTTGGAAATATTACATTTGGTTCCCTCATTCAAATCCTTGATATATATTGTGAATAGCTGGGGCCCAAGCACTGATCCCTGCGGTACCCCACTAGTCACCGCCTGCTACCCCGAAAAAGACCCATTTATTCCGACTCTCTGTTTCCTGTCTGTTAACCAATTTTCAATCCATGCTAGTATATTACCTCCAAAAGAATTGCCGAGGTGTAAAATTAAAAGGAAAGCCATTATGAGAAGCAATGAAAGTAACTGGAAATTTACAGACAGAAGCAAAGTTGAGTGACTTGAACATCCACAGCCCACTGATCCCGACCTAAGGGTTGAGAACTGCCTTCTGTTAACCTCCACCACTGTGGGAATGTGGGAGGTTCTCTATTTTAAATATTCCTGGTGGGCACCTCAACTATTTTGGGTGCATTTCAGTCACGTGTGGTGGGGGAGGGAGTGGGGAGGAATTGAGAGAGAAGCTCAGCAGGAATAGGACCTGGCAGCCCCAATCCCAGCAATCTTCTGTGTGGGGCCATCCAAAATCTACACAGGATGGTGTGAAGTCTGGGCCCCTGGGCAGCATCAGTGAGGGCTCAGCAGGCCTTGTCATCAGTTTGGTCTAGTTAATCTGGTCAAGAAGAACATGGCTGACCGGTCTTGCTTCTGGCTGACACAACCTGGAAACTAAGGAGAAATTCCTGATCATATCGCACCTTGCCCTCTGGATCGAGCAATTTCCAGCACTCTTCTTTAAATTTACACACCAGACTGGCATCAGGGCCTTTATCTGGTGCTGGTCTCGGTGCTTTCACTTTCAGGAATGGTCTCCAAAGCATTTTGTTCAGGTGGTACTACAGGCACGATCGGAGTTTCCCAGTCGCTGTGGTCGATTTTCTCAATTATGCCCTCACGCTGTGTGCCACTGAAACATAGGAACATAGGAACAGGAGGAGGCCATTGAGCCCCTCGAGCCTGTTCCGCCATTCAATGAGATCATGGCTGATCTGCGACCTAACTCCATATACCCGCCTTTGCCCATATCCCTCAATACCTTTGGTGAACAAAAATCTATCAATCTCAGATTTAAAATTAATAATTGATCTAGCATCAATTACCTTATGGCGGAAGAGAGTTCCAAACGTCTACCACCCTGTGTGTGTAGAAGTGTTTCCTAATTTCACTCCTGAAAGGTCTGGCTCTAATTTTTAGGCTATGCCCCCTGGTCCTAGAATCCCCAACCAGCGGAAATAGTTTCTCTCTATCTACCCTATCTGTTCCCCTTACTATCCTGAAAACTTCGATCAGATCACCCCTTAAACTTCTAAATTCTAGGGAATACAGCCCTAATTTGTGTAATCTCTCCTCGTAACTTAACCCTTGAAGTCCAGGTATCATTCTGGTAAATCTACGCTGCACTCCCTCCAAGGCAAGTATATCCTTCCTAAGGTGTGGTGCCCAGAACTGCTCACAGTGCTCCAGGTGTGGTCGAACCAGGGCTTTGTATAGCTGCAGCATAACTTCTTACCCCCTTGTACTCTAGTCCTCTTGATATAAAGGCCAGCATTCCATTAGCCTTTTTGATTATTTTCTGTACCTGTTCATGATACCTTTAGTGCAGTGGGTACTGCTCTGGGATTTAAAAAAAACTGCTTTGCCCTTCCTCCTTTAAAAGTCTTTCTACAGACTCACTCCGGCGAGACCCCATTGGATACGCTCCGATTTTTGTGACAAGGTAGACCACTACTGCAGTAACAAATTCAATCTTCTGAACAATGCACTGTCCGTTATCCTTGTTGCCACTATTACGCCCGAACAAAGAATCAAATCGGGGTGGTAATAATTAGCTGCTTTATATTCCAGACCCTCTCGAACATTCCCAACAAAGAATAACACAGGAATACAAGAGAAGTGTAACTGCTACAGTGTGAATGATCAGAACTGTCTTGAATATTAACAATGTAGGTTAATTCTATTAGCGTTTGATTTGAGTGTTTATTGAATGATTGGATTGGTCCCTGCCAACACTGTTTTGCGTTAAAATGTTGTATATTTGTCCCATTGAAATTTGTTTTGCTGATTATAAACATTGGGAGATCTACAGTGCAGCGAGAGTGTAATCCCGTATTTTATAAACGCATTTACGATTTTACAACATAAGGGACATCCTGTCCTATTGGGCCTGAATCTGCGATCAGAGGTTTCCCGCGGGCGGATGCCTCCCATCATCAAAAGATCTACGCATTTACCGGGTGGTCCGGGAGATACGGAGGCTTGCGATCCTGGGCCTCTCCTGGTAGAAATCCGTAGAGGCTCACCTATCCCAGGGGCGCAGGCGGTTCGCAAGCGCCCCTGGATCACGTGGGCCGCCCAACCAATGGAAGAAGGGAATCCCCATTCATACTTATGGGAGTTGCGTACGTACGGAACTGTCATAAGTATGAATGGGGATGTCTTAAAAAATACACAAACCCAGAATTTTTTTTTTACATATATAAAATTAATTAAAATGGCATTTAATTAAATATTTTAAACAAAAATTTACTTTTTGAAAAAAAAAATGTATATGTTTTATCGGGGCTAAATATAAACTTACCTTATTGGGCAGGGTTTTTAATGTATAAGTGAGTGATAACATTTTATTTTTGTATTTTTTAGAACTCTTATGCTGGTAAAAGCAGGCCTTACGCTTGCTTTTACCGGGCGTATGAATTCCACGGCCTTTCAGCGGGCGGAAGTTGGGCAAATAGCGCAACTCTCCACCCGCAGAGGCCCATCTCCCGGGGATACGGAGGATCTGTCGAGAGGAAATTCTTGATAGATGGCAAGTGCCGGGTTTCAGCTCATGCGCTTCGCACGCCTAAACCCGGCACTTGTGCGGCCCCTACGGGCGCGTGCGCACCTCGTACGCACCCATCGGGGTCGCAAATTACGTCCCGTTGTGTTTGTCGAGCTGAAAAGACACATATATGCGCACAGCTAATTTCAGCCTTTTATCTGGACGTCAATTCAGCTTCAGAAAGTGAAACTCGAAAGTAGGACAGACTTCAGTATTTTCAAATCTCCAAGCAGAAAATGCCAAATAAATATCATTTTTACCTTTCTAATACACTGAGAAAAATAAGCGTGATTTTTTTTTGTGCCGCCTTCTTGCGTGTGTGTTGTGGGAAAAGGCCAGACAAGATTTCAATCTGGGCCCCACTGAAATATATCGAACATTAATGCAGACAAATTAAGTTTACGCCCGTCCGTCTCAGAGAAAATTGAAAGTGTGGCCCCGGTTTGAACCAGGATTTATTTTTCCTGCTGATCTGCACACCTGAGGATATCAACCAGATGGCCAGTGACTGATTTGCTTCCAGAGCAGCTGGACAGTATATTCTCAACCTTTTGAAAAAAAAACTGACTGAAACATGTAGAGTGACGTAACCTCGTGGGTCGCAACCATTAATCTGTATACTGAGAGACATGAATTAATCTAAAATGTTACTGAAAATAAAAGGTTAGGTCCCCTCGTGACCCAGATGATCTGTGGTTCATGTTTTTGTGGTGTCATGCACTGATAGAACCCACCCCTGTGGGACATACGCAGGAAAATCTGAAATGTGAAGAGTCTTGTAGATCCGACTGCATCACGCTCGGATTCTAAGTGGTGGAAAGGAGAGCTGTCTCTGAGCTGTCGCTGTTTCTCAGCCTGGCACTTGGTGATGCTTGAAGGAGGTGTGTGTTGGCCTATCTTCTTTTATCTGTGTCCTATATGGGAGAGCCTTTCCTGAAAGCCTGGCCGAGATCAGGAACTCGCTCATGGGGAAGAGGGCTAATATATCCCTGTGACCTCCAGTTGCATATGTCCAAACTCCTGTCGAAACATACCTGTCTGAGCTTTTTGGATTGGCAAGGCGAGTTCATTTTTAAGAAAAGAACAGTCATGGCAGAATGTATAAATATAGAACTTATTTCAACAACTTTACTGAATTAAAAAATAGCTTCTTGTGTTTTTCATGCCTGTGTATATCAGATACAAGAATATTACATTGTGTGATGGATCGAGGTGTTAATCCACTTATAAGAAAAAAATTAGAACGTACTAGTGTAGTGCATTCAGATAGACCGAAAGTTAAACCCCCTATTCGTCAGCTGTGGCGTAGTTGGTAGCACCCTCGCCTCTGAGTCAGAAGGTTGCGGGTTCAAGTCCAGGGACTTGAGCACATAAAGCAAGGCTGACAATCCAGTGCAGTACTGAGGGAGTGCTGCACTGTCGGAGGTGCCGTCTTTCGGGTGAGAAGTTAAACTGAGGCCCTGTCTGCTCTCTCAGGTGGACGTCAAAGATCCCATGACACTATTTCGAAGAAGAGCAGGGGAGTTATCCCCGGTGTCCTGGCCAATAGTTATCCCTCAATCAACATCACTAAAACAGATTATCTGGTCATTATCACATTGCTGTTTGTGGGAGCTTGCTGTGCGCAAATTGGCTGCCGCGTTTCCGACATTACAACAGTGACTGCACACCATAAGTACTTCATTGGCTGTAAAGCGCTTTGAGACGTCCGGTGGTCGTGAAAGGCGCTATATAAATGCAAGTCTTTCTTTCTTTATTTGATTCCTGTGGTGAAATTATTTTTCTGCCATGAACTGTGATCATTTTGATTGCTGCCCCATTACTTGGGGCGGTGTGCTAGTCACACACGTTCACTTTCGTGAAGAACACGATTTCAAGGAGCTCAGCAAAGAAACGGCAGCTTCAGTTTGGTGGCTCTGCCAACAGCTGCTGGAGACTCGGACAAAGTGCCCGAAGCCCGATACGTGTCTGTCAGGTTCAGTCATCTCTTGCGCTATATAACTGCATTACAGCGCTGGAGGAAGGTGTTAACTAAGAAGCTGCAACACATTCAAAGGGGGGGGAGGCGGTCTGTTGGTACCATAAATGATCATAAATGTGAAGTTCATCAATACCCAGTTACTACAGTACAGCCTCCAGCATACTTACTACAAAACTGCCCCCTCTCACTCTCACCACAGTTGTCCATTCAGGCTCAAATCTCTTCCACATTTCTCCATTTACATTGAAATCTCCCCTGACTGACACAGATTTTTCATTCATACTAATTCATCTCCCTCTCTGGCTGTTTGGACCTTCTGAGGCTGATGTATGGATTGTGACAAAGATAAGTAGCATACCAGCAGGTTACTTTTTATTGTGCTTCATCATATTTGTCATTACGCTGTAGATATTCTAACTTTACTTACTTCCAACTTGCGGTTAGTAGCACAGGCTAGACGACACCAAGGGGGCGATTTTGCCAGCCCTGGGGAGGCGGGTATGGAGGCGGGACTGCCGGGAAAACGGCAGAATTTGGGGGCGGGTGCCCAACCTGCCTCCATGCCATCTTCCCAGGAGGCGGACAGCCGTCCCGCGCCGGGTCCCATCTCCTTGGAGGCGGGAAGGGATTAAAGCCTATTAACTGCCTGTTAACAGGTAGTTAACAGGCAGAAAATAAGATTATCTCCTTTTTGCCCTCACAAATGCAGACTTCCCGAAGGCTCCGAAACCCGCCAGGTCAGCGAGACGAGTACTGGGTCTTCTGGGTGCAAAAGTGTGGTGTGAGGGTAAGTGATGGGTGCAAGTGTGGAGAGGTGAAAATCTGAGGTAAGTGCAAAGTGTTATTAAAAATGTACTTACCTTTGTTTCTTCCTGCAGGCTTCAGTCGGTGTGTATGCGGAGAGTCTCGCACCTCCGCAGCAGAGATGACAGATGGCCGTTGCATTCTCAGATGCAACAACCATCTCATTTCTGCAAAAGAGGTTTGACGAGGTCTTGAAGGCCTCATCAAACTACAGAGACTGTCAGTGTTTGACAGTGTCACAGAGCTGTCAAACGATGACAATTCATCTGTCAAAACTTTTTGACAGATGAAACGTCATACGTTGACGTTCTCTGCAACCGGCTTTCCCTTAATTGGCCTGCTAAACCCGCTGGACGGGCTTAACAAGGTCAATCAAGGGAAAATAGCGTGGGTTGGCCAGAAGTTGGTGGAGGCGGGACTGAAACCCGAAAAGTGGGAGTCCCGCCTCCAAAAGCTCCCCATTGAGAAAATCACCCCCAAGATACTGTATTAAGCTCTCTGAAGATTTGAATAGCATTTGTATCCTACAAGCAACAAAGTCACAGATTGCTAATGTGCACTGTAACAAAATATCATAGAATAGAATCATAGCATCGTACAGCACAGAAGGAGGCCATCCGCCCCTCATGCCTGTGCCAGCTCTTTGATATTAGGCCTGGCAGACCTGGGGATGGTTGGAGGCCCTGATTGCTCAGCGGGCCGGTTGGCATTGTTGAAGTATTTTTTTGTGTGGGTTTGGTGAGGTTTAAGTAAGTATAGACTGTACTGGGTGGAATGATTGTTTGAGGGGCTGGCAGTTTGGGAAGGGGTGGGTTAAGTGGGTGACCTAGCATGTGGTATGAGAGAAAAAAAAAGACTTGCATTTAAGTAAGTGTTTTAATGCTTCTGTCAGAAATCTCACAAACCACTTCAAAACAAATGAATCACATTGAAGAGCCGTGACTGTTGTTATGTAAGCAAATGTGGCAGCCATTTTGTGCAAAGAAAGATCCCACAGGCAGTAATCAGATGATTGGCCAGTTAACCTATTATTTTCTTAAATGTTGGCTGAGGGGGAAATGTTGGCCAGGACATCAGAAGGACTTCTTGCCTTTCTCTGAATGTTGCCGTGAGATCCTTAACATCCTAAACCACTGGAACATGCCGACAGGATCTTAGCTTAATGTCTCATGTGCAGGACACTACCACCGGCAATGCAACACTCCCATCAGTAAAGCATTGAAGTGTCAGTCTAGTTTAGGAGCTCAGGTACTTGGGGCTTGAACTAATAACCTTCTGACTCAGAGGCAGGAGTGTTGCCAATGCAAAAAGAAATAAAGACTTGCATTTCTATAGCGCCTTTCACGACCACCAGACGTCTCAAAGCGCTTTACAGCCAATGAAGTACTTTTGGAGTGTAGTCACTGTTGTAATGTGGGAAACGCGGCCAAGCTGACACAAGTAATCATGGTTTTCTGACACTGGGTCGATGGAAAAATATACATCAATTAAAATGTTACACCACAGCCTCACAAAACCAATGCCAAGTTTAAAAAAAAAAGTATGTGCATTGCCCACAGCACTCTGAATGTGCCGCAAGCATTGTGGCATTGATTCTATCTCAAACAGCACTTGCTACTGAAGTTGTGGGCACACAGGTGTATACAATCCTGGAGGGGTGAACAGCGTAAGCCTTTTGGTTAATGGTCCGTGGACTAACCCAGTTTACCTCCAGGAATTATGTGGACGATTTCATTAGACTGAGTGACCTTTGTCATTAAGAGATCTGGAAACAGCGACACCTTATGTCGGTTTGAGGCCTCAAATTGACAGAAGGAGTAAAAGAAATGTAAAGGAAACTGAAACACGACAGCTACATATCATGGAAAGATATGGGAGATCACACAATGTTTAAGAGTGACCTTCTTCCAGCCTCGCTGTAATCTGTCTCTGGGTGACAATCTTGTGTCAGCTGTGGTTCAGTGGCAGCACTGAGTCAGAAAGTTATGGATTCAAATCCTGCTGCAGAGACTTGAGTATGTAATTGAGGCTGACACTCCAGTGCAGTACTGAGGGAGTGCTGCGCTGTCGGAGGTGCCGTCTTTCAGATGAGACGTTAAACCGAGGCCCCGTCTGCTCTCTCAGGTGGACGTAAAAGATCCCCTGGCACTATTTCGAAGAAGAGCAGGGGAGTTCTCCCCGGTGTCCTGGGCCAATATTTATCCCTCAATCAACATCACTAAGACAGAGTATCTGGTCGTCATCACATTGATGTTTGTGGGATCTTGCTGTGTGCAAATTGACGGCCATGTTTTCCTACATTACAACAGTGACTACACTTCAAAATTATTTCATTGGCTGTAAAGCACTTTGGGATGTCTTGGGGTCGTGAAAGGCGCTATAGAAATGAAAATTCTTTCTTCTCTTTCTTTTATCGTTGAATAAATGTTGAGGAGCAGTGAGACACAGTAATTGGGTTTGTAAGCTATGTATTTTCCAGTCAGTCAATCTGTGTATGAAAATAATCAAGTTACTTTACTGCAGTGAAGGAGGGAAAAACTGGAGGAAAAAACTGGCAGGAAAAATGGGAGGGTGTTATTAAGATGATCGTGACGCCTTTTTATATGATAAGGAGGGTTTAGTGGCCAGGTTAACAGACAATTGACTGGATTAGCCGGTTGAGGTTGTGCTCTTTTTTTAATTCATTCATGGGATGTGGGCGTCGCTGGCAAGGCCAGCATTTATTGCCCATCCCTAACTGCCCTTGAGAAGGTGGTGGTGAGCCACCTTCTTGAACCGCTGCAGTCTGTGTGGTGAAGGTGCTCCCACAGTGCTGTTAGGGAGCGAGGTCAATGATTTTGACCCAGCGACGATGAAGGAACGGCCGATATACTTCCAAGTCAGGATGGTGTGCGACTTGGAGGGGAACTCGGAGGTGGTGGTGTTCCCATGCGCCTGCTGCCCTTGTCCTTCTAGGTGGAAGAGGTCGCGGGTTTGGGAGGAGCTGTCGAAGTGTATGAAATGATCAAACTGTCCAAGGTCAAACTGGAATCTGGGGCATGGGGCAGGGATATATTTTGTTTTTAGCAGATTCATTTTAATGAGATAGAGCCCTTTAATTCTGCTACGACTTTTCATCTCTTGCAGACCAACTACTTTCTTGAAAATACCATGTCAAATTAAAATGCCAGATTAAAATATGGCACCCAAAATGTAACCGTAACCCCCGCCCCCCGCCCCACACACAACATTATACCTGCCCCACATCCACCAACATTTCCATTCTCTTGTGGTCAGAGATTATCAACATAAAATCCAGGGGCACACCTCGCCTGCACTTGACATTTCCCTAGGCAGCATAACGGAGACTGAACTGTTGGCAGGAAAGGGCGGGGGGGGGGATTGAACCAGTGCTCCTCCATCCTATGGCACTGCTCACTGGTGCCCCACTGCAACGTGTCACCGAGCTCTCTCTGAGCAGACCTCCGAGTTACAGAGCCCAGCTGGACAGGTCCACCTGTGCACCTAGCCAACTCAGTAAAGATTGATCAGTGCTTCTGCATCTTTCATTCTACACCAAGCTGAGACATTAAACAGGAGCAGTGAATGCCGTCAGTAAGACTGCAACCTAACAGTGGCCCACCCAGTTCAATCCATAACAGATTCTACATTTTATATGCCCTCGGCATTACAATGGCCCCTATTTTCCGATGCCTGCGGATGGGTTCGCACTGTGTGCACACCCGTAGGGACATCGGAAATGCCGGTTTCAGGCATGCAAAGCGCGTGCGCTGAAAACCGGCTTTTCTGATCTGTCAAGAATCCTCTTTTAAGGCCTGCTTTTACCAGCATAAGAGTTTTTAAAAGTTTTAAAAAAAAATTCACTCATTTATAGTTTTACAATACTTTTAAAAAAGGTAAGTTTATTTTTAGCCCCGTTAAAAACTTTCATTATTTGTTTAAAATATTTAATTTATTGTAATTTTAACTCATTTAAAAAATGTGATGGTTTTTTAAAAATGTATTTAATGTTTTAGTGTCTTTTTTCAGTGATCCCCATTCATACTTTTGACAGGTCTATCTGTCAGAAGTATGAAGGGAGATTCCCTTCTCCTATTGGCTGGCCTGGCCCATGTGATCCCAGGGACGCTTGCGAACCACGTGCGCCCCGGGATACGTGGGCCCTGCGCATTTCGACTGTGGAGAGGCCCAGGAGCGGAAGTGTCCGGACCTCGGGAGCCCTCAGGGAAGAGCGTAGATTTTTTTCCCGATGGGAGGCATCCGCACGCAGGAAGCCTCCCATCGGAAATTACGGGCCAATGTTTAAAGGGGCTGTGACTGTTAAGAGCCCCTTTGACTTAGCTGTGGCAGACTATTTAATAAATTTCACACTTAATGCTGGGTTTTGCTTCACATGATGTACTGCCTTGCCTATGGAAACTGCCTTCTGTGGTGAGAATGTACCCGAACTGTAACACTAACAGCTCGCCAAACTACCAAGTAAAAGCAGCTCCAGAATAAATAAATACATGAACATCAGAGAGAGATGGCAGTGGGTAGCTGTTGCAACTGACGGGCCCATACGATTGCAGGCATAAAGCCTGTAAATAAAAAAAAATCGCACTACACCGTTGTAAACAGGTTGTACACAGCCCTTGGCAGGAGAAACCCTGTACTCGTTAAATCTTACTAAACCTCTTCAGAAGGTTGGATAAGTATCTGAAGGAAAAAAAAATTGCAGGGTTACGGGGAAATGAGACTAGCTGAGAGTCGGCACGGGCTGGAGGGGCCGAATGGCCTTCTTCCGTGCTATAACCATTCTATGATTCTAAGGTTAAGCTGGATCCTTACAGGAGTCACTGCTTAATTGAACCCCAAATGATGATCTTTTGTTCACTCAAGCAATAATTAACTTGCATCAGACATTTTCCAATAGGATTTTCTATTATTTCCTGAGGAATTGCTAACCTAATACTTTACTTAACATTTCAACAGTGGTCCATAACTGTTATTGTATGGGTTTCCCCCCACCCCACCACAGGTTAGTGTCTGGCAATGAATAAATGCCAGTGGGGATGGGAGGGAACTATTTCACACCTGGCGATCAACCCTGTGCTCGAACAGTACGGTCCCTGTCCATGGTACTGAAATAGGAGCGAGGTATTTCTGGCTTGAGCACGTTTGGAATCATTTTTCTTCCACTGGTAGTCTTGCTGCTTTGAAGTAGCCGTGGATATCTCACAGCGTTGTCCGTGGGTAGCCTTGGGATCTGAAGCACGGCCTATCCTTTTAAAGCTACTGCTCAAATAATACCTGTGTGAAGCCAGGTAACTGTATTTGCTTTTGCATTCCTCGGGTCAATTACAGGGCGGTAAATCATGTGCTAATTTCAGGCTCCAGGATAACATACCTGGCCATGATTCTCTCTTTTTATGTTATTTTGCATCTGTAATAAAGTGCGATGTCTGGAGTGTGACAAATCTGCACTTGAAGCAATTTTTTTATAGAAAATATCATTCAGATTCCTGGCCGTAATACATTAAAATAATAAACTTACAACAGAGGTCTTTAAGATAATATCGGAGTTTGATAGGGTGGACGTAGAGAAAACATTGCCACTTGTGGGGACAAGTCCAAAACTAGAGGTCACAATTACAAGATAGTCACTAATTCACTAATAAATCCAAAAGGGAATTCAGGAGAAACTTCTTTAGAACGAGTGGCAAGAATGTGGAACTCGCTATCACGAGGAGTAGTTGAGGCGAATAGCGTAGATGCATTTTAAGGGAAGCTAGATAAACACATGAGGGAGAAAGGGATAGAAGGATATGGTGATGGGGTTAGATGAAGAGGGGAGAGAGGAGGCTGGTGTGGAGCATAAACACCGGCATGGACCAGTTGGGCCGAATGGCCTGTTTCTGTGTTGTAGATTCCATGTAACTTTTATGCAAAACTAACATGAATCAGCACGGAAACAAAAGTCTTTCACTTAAACAGATCTACTATTTATATGCGCCATAAATATTACAGCACAGTGCAAGCCTCTTGTATGCATTAAACAAAAATATAACTAGCCATTCCTGATATATGCATTCCTTGCCCATGTCAGGAAGGCCTGCCTCGTATTAAGTGTGTCACCAACAAAAATGGAACTCTTCTATTGGAGCTCATTTAGATCAGTTTATTAAAATGATTTTTACAGATGCGCGCGGCGTCCCAGAACATCATTCTTTCTCGCAACAACAGTGAAGATGACATGCAGCAAGGTATCAGCAAGAGGTATTTTATGGAGGTTCGTAATGGAGAGTGAAGTATAGCATAACAGCCATCCTGATATCATTTCAAATGGTGCCTGGTCATGTGATGTAGTGCTAACCATACTCACATTTATAATAATAACTTGTATTTATATAGCCTCTTTAACATAATAAAACATCCCAAGGTGCTTCACAGGAGCGTTATCAAACAGAATTTGACACCGAGTCACATAAGGAGATATTAGGGCAGGTGACCAAAAGCTTGGTCAAAGAGGTAGGTTTTAAGGAGCGTCTTAAAGGAGGAGAGAGACGTAGCGAGGCGGAGAGGTTTAGGGAGAGAATTCCAGAGCTTAGGGCCTAGGCAACAGAAGGCACGGGCACCAATGGTGGAGCGATTAAAAACAGGGATGCGCAAGAGGCCAGAATTGGAGGAACGCAGAGATCTCGGAGGGTTGTGGGGCTACAAGAAGATTACAGAGATAGGGAGGGGCGAGGCCACGGAGGAATTTGAAAACAAGGATGAGAATTTTTTAAGTCAAGGTGTTGCCGGACCGGGAGCCAAATGTAGAGCAGCGAACACTGTAAAACGACTACCAATAACTCGCTGTAGCATGGAGTGCACCTTAAGTCCACAGAGCAGCTAAAATATGTAAGAGGGAACTGGACCTGACAAAATATTAGTGCTTGGTAATGGACCAAATATTGAATTTGGAATGAAGGTGATGCCTCAAGTGTGTCAAACTGGTATGACATTACTTGCTGTCCACACAGAATCCGTCCTTATAATTAGAAAAGCTGAAAGGTCCACCTTTAACATGCATCACATGGGCAACAATGCATTCCTGATTTTCATTCCTGATTATAGAGTCATTGAAGGATACTGCACAGGAGACCATTCGGCCCATCATGCCTGTGCTGGCTTATGAAAGACACAAAGCACTGGGGTGTGCCAACCTGCAACCCTCATACCTCTGCGCTCCTCCAATTCTGGCCTCTTGCGCATTCCTCTTTTTCCTTTTGCGAGCCTTTCTCCAATCAGAGTGCTGGCTGCGTGTGAGGTGATCGAGCAGTCAGCTCTTGCAGCAGGGAGAAGGAGGTGCCTCGTACTTCCCCTCTCAGTGACTGAGCTCCAAAACACTGCCACAAAGGTTTGGAGAGGCAGGCAGTGGAGGTCAGGCACTTCCTCACACAGTGTGTTGGGGGTGGGGGGGGGGTTGGTGAAGAAGCCTACAATCAAGTCGTCTCCTCCACTCGACTGACTGCTCTGGCCTGGTTAGAGCAAGAAAAGGATGGGTAATAAATGACTCAACTAAAATAAGAATTATTATCCTGACACATACCTAAAGTCCAGACTTGAGACGGTGCAGTGTGTATGACCGTACGCTTACTCCCAAACCCAGCCCAGACAGATGGGTTTTAGATCTCGGCTCTCTGTTTTGGGTACTGAGCGGGCCAAGCGGGCATAAATCCAGCAACCTCGCTGAGCGAGCACATGAAGATAAAAAGTCCAGGAATAACGTCACAGTAAGGGGCCTACTTTGGAAGTTGGGATTCAGGCAAATTGTCAGGGTCATGGGATGAGGGTCATTGGATGAGAGCTGTGGCATTGAATCTGAGCCATCTTTCTCCTGACTTAGCATTGCTTAACCTCAGTGCATGCAAAGCAAAAATAATGTTCAACTGGCTGGCACTGTCTCATTATCTGGCTTAATATGCACAATGACACACACATAGACATAATAAATTACATTACAATACATCCAAGAATATTGTGTGCTGCAAAGACCATTACATTATAATTCAGAATAAGTACTAAACAAGGCCTGCTCAAAATCCCTTCACCATAAAACACTCTAATGGTCTGCATATGTACCTACCTTCTAGTAAGCACTTAAAGGGCTAGAAATTCGATATCGCTCCGATTGGGGCACTAAATTTTAAAAAGTTGTAGAGTTAGCGCCAGGCGCTAATCCTTCTGACCTCCAGCTAAATTGATTGTTAGCACTCCAAGAAAGAGCTGGAGCACTAAATCAAGCGCTAATCGCCTAACTTAGGGCGCTAAACACAGAGGGCGGGCATTACCCGCAGAGCGATAACCAATTTCAGTGCACTCCAATCGGGACTCATCATTCACACTGGCTCCTTCCAGTTCTTAAAGGGGAGGTTCAATCATTCTGCACAACCTCATTCTCAACATTGCTGGCTCTGAAGGCGACCTCCAAGAGGCTAAACCTCTTATCCTCATGGCTGATCCCAGTCCCAGGGAGAGAACTCGCCATTTCAGCGACCAGGCATTGGAGGCATTGGTCACGGCAGTCGAAAGAAGGAGGGCAGTGCTGTTCCCGGCCATTGCCCCAGGTCTTCAGGGCAATGTGGAGCCAAGTGGCCCAGGACGTCTCGGCCAGCAGTGTGGTCCTCAGGACCCTCACACAGTGCCGTAAAAAATTCAACGAGCTCACTCGGGTGGTCAGGGTCAGTACATGCTTCAGCAAGTCCTACATACCAGCATCTGAACCTCAATCTGTACACACTGCACACACCACCACACCCCCACCACTCACCCACCAAGCATCTCCACCTACTAAATCTCACATCCACATCTCACGCCTTGCCTACAATCACAGTTATTCAACTATGACAGGTGCATCTCCTAAACACATAGCAACACACTCACTCACACCCTTTCCTTTCTCTTGCAGGCCAAGATGGCCTTCAACAGAAGTGAGCAGGAATGAACAGGCAGGAGTGAAGCGGACATCCAACAGCTTACAGACCTGGAGGAGCGAGTGCTGAGAGTCACTGAGCGCCAGGTGGTGGGCGCCGTGGCTGTCGGCGACGCTGACCCCCTTGGGGACAACAACGGTATGTTCATCCCCTCTCCTTCTCTCATCTCACTTTCCCCTCACACCACAAGCCTTTCCCACTTTCCAGCTCATTATACTGTCTGCATTCCTTGCTCCCTTCCTGCCCCCCTGCCCTCAACTTAACACGATTCTTGTGCCTTTATGCTATCAGAGAATCAGCAACCAGATGACCAGCCTGTCCCTGAGCCTCCCAGTGAGAGTGAGGCGGGGGAAGAGGAGGAGGCAGAAAGCACCACGTCACTGCATGTCTCACCCGCAGGCACCACCTCAGATACTGGGACTACGCGATCTTTAGAGGCAAGTTTAGTAGAGGACTCTGCACTGGGTGATGAACCGGGGAGCAAGGTCAGGGGGAAAGGGTAGCCCAGGAGCCAGCTCCCCGGAGGGCCAGTTCTGCTGCACAGGACTCAGATGAGGGTCTCGATGGGGAGGCGTTCACAAGAAGGGTGATGGGCATGCACACGGAGATGATCGGTGCAATGGCAAGGGTGCCCGAGAGCCTGTCGGAAATGGTAAGGAGCGTGGAGGAGTCCGCCTCCAACATTGCACAGAGCTCTGCGCACACCATGGAGCCCATCCTTGGCAGTCTGCAAAGGATGATGGACTCCCTGAGAGACCATGGGGACCCAGACCTCATGCTGCGTGTCATGGGCGATGTGGCAGCATCCATTGCAGCACAGGTGGAAGCCACGCAATGTCTTCGTGCTGTAATGCAGTCAATGGTTGCTGCCATCGAGTCTCAGACTGCTCTCATGCAGTCTCAGCTTGATGCCACGCAAACTCTGACTGCTGCCATTGTCGCTGGGTCCACCACAGTCCACCGGGGTCTCACGGTGTCGCAGCAGGCCAGCAATCTGTGCTCCAGCAGATTGGTAGGGATACTGAGGTGCTGTTCCGGGGGAGTGGCAGTGTGTCGGTCGAGCAGGAAGGTACTGTCCTCTCTCAGGATGACAGCATTCCTGCTCCCACCACTGCCACTCCACCATTGCCCTTGTCGCTGCCTGTTATCCAGCCAGGCCAGACTGCCACCGCCGAGCCTGAGGTGATGCAGTGTACAGCCGGGCCTTCCAGGCCCAGAGCTGGCCGAGGGCGTCCTGCAAAGGCCATCTGTAGTCTCTGGCACCAACACCCAGCAGCCTTCCACCAGCCCTGCTGCAGCCACTGGGGACAGACTACGTAGGAGCAGTAAATTAGGAAAAGGGATTGTAAAGAGGGGAAGTAAGGGTGTGCACAAGGATTGTTGTATAATATTGTTGTTGTATATATGTGTTGACTGAATGTTGATAAATTTATTAATGGAATTTTGCATAATTTATGCTGTCTCTCATTTCAGCTTTGCACTGTGATATGGCATGATGGGGATGTGGTGAGGTATAATTTATTGGAACCGCAGTCTGATGAAGCGGTCACGGACCGCCTTTCCAGATGGCCGATTGAGTGGCTACCTCCTCCCTCACTGCTGTTCCTCCTCCTCCTCCTCCTGAGGTAGTTCCGCTACACCTGGTGGCAATGGCTGGGCCCTCATGATGGCCAAGTTGTGCAGCATGCAGCAGACCACCACGAAATGGGACACCCGCTCAGCCGAGTACTGGAGGGCTCCTCCCGAGCGGTCAAGGTAGCGGAACTGTTGCTTGAGCACCCCGATGGTCTGCTCGATGATGTTCCTGGTGGCGGCATGGCTCTCATTATGAGAGTGCTGGGCACGAGTGTTGGGGTTGCGGAGAGGAGTCATGAGCCAGGTGGAAATCGGATAACCCTCGTCACCGACCAGCCAGCCGCGGGCTTGAGGTGGTGGGTGAAACAGTGCTGGAACACAGTCTGACGCAGGATGAAGGCATCGTGGCTGCTGCCAGGATAGCGGGCAGTGACGGTGAGGATTCACTGTCTGTGGTCGCACACCAACTGCACATTAAGTGAGTGGTAGCCTTTGCGGTTACGGAAGATCTCAGGATTGTTACGGGGTGCCCGCAAAGCCACGTGGGTGCAGTCAATGGGGAAGCCTGCTATCCTGGCAAAACCACATGCACGCTCGTCCTGCTTCTCTCTGGTGATGGGGAAGGAAATGTAGTCCCTTCTCCTTCTGTAGAGAGTCTCTGTGACCTCCCGGATGCAGCGATGGACGGCGAACTGCGAGATGTTAGATATATCTCCTGCTGCAGACTGGAAGGATCCACTGGCGAAGAAATTGAGGGTGACGGTGACCCTGACGGCCACAGGGAGAGCCGTGATGGTCCTGATCTGAGGCTGGAGATCTGGCTGCAGGAGGTGGCGGAGCTCTGTGACCACCTCCTTGGTGAAGCAGAGCCTTCGAAGACACTGCTCCTCAGTGAAATTTATGTAGGAGAAGTGCTCCCGGAATACCCTGGGAGGGTAAGGCCTCTTGTTGAGGGCCCTGTTGGCCCTTCTCCCTCTAGCCACATTTTCCAATCTTTGTCTCTGCCACCTCTGCCTCCAACGTTGATGCTGGAGGGCGAGGGCGAGTGCCAGTACAGCCCCCATTAATGTAACCAAGTGTAGGACTTCTAAACCGTGGCAAAATAAAAGTGACAATTTTTTAGCAGGCAGAACACTCCTGAAAGTAACAAACGAGGAACTCACTGAAAACGGCTGTTTCCATCTGTCAAACTGAGAAGGCAGCATTGATTGACGACTAAAATGAAACCGGATGTTGATCCCTTTAAATACCGCGGCCATCCGAATGCATACCGCCTCCTCTTCCTGCCGTTGTTCAGGGGGCGAACGTCAACTTTGCATCTGGGTCATTAACGGGGCGTTCCAAAGTCATTGACGTCCCGATCTGGGAGCCGCTAACGGTCGAGGCGCTAAAATCCCAGGTGAATCCCGCGTGCGCCGTTGGATTTGCCGTGCCCCGCCGCAAACCCACTGACGCCCCCAGGCACTAACGGGAGGCGCTAACATGCCGAATTTCTCCTCCTGATTATCTTACTGCTGTACTGCTAGACAAATGCCACAGACCACATTTGTATTAGCAAGGGTACCAGATCTACAAATGCCAGGACTCCAACTAACAGCACAAGGAGAGCTGAAGGCAGCTGTGGTACCAAGAATGACTTGCATTTATATAGCACCTTTCATGACCTCAGGATGTTCCAAAGAGCTTTAAAGCCAGTGAAGTAATTTTTAAGTGTAGTCACTGTTGTAATGTAGGAAACACGGCAGCCAATCTGCACACAGCAAGATCCCACAACAGCAATGTGATAATGACCAGATAATCTGGGTTTTTTTTAAACGATGTTGGTTGAGGGATAAATATTAGCCAGGACACCGGGAAGAACTCCCCTGCTCTTCTTCGACATAGTGCCATGGGATCTTTTACATCCACCTAAGAGAGCAGACGGGGCCTCGGTTTAACGTCTCATCCGAAAGACGGCACCTCCGACGGTGCAGCACTCCCTCAGTACTGCACTGGAGTGTCAGCCTAGATTTCTGTGGTCAAGTCTCTGAGTGGGACTTGAACCCGCAACCTTCTGACTCAGAGGAGAGAGTGCTACCAACTGAGCCACAGCTGACACAAGGGACAAGGCTCTCCCGACCTTGCCAGATAGGATGCAACCTCCAGCTGCCCTTCTTGTCGTAATTACTTTTCTTTTCCTAGTTCAGCCACATTGTTCTGTCCGGTAAATTAAATCCTCCAGCACTAGGCTGCTATGAGATAATAAAAGATAATATACATTTATAGGAGCCTGTGTCACAAAAGGGATCCAGAACTGCACCATTTTAAATATCACATGATGCTGTAGTCCATCTATTACAAGTCTGCACACACTAAGAAATGGAATCACCCATCAGTAGATGGCAAGAATCAAGATAGCTGTTCCAAAACTCATAAGTGAGTTATGCAGGCCTGTCTCAATCCTGCAATAAACCCTGTACCATTCATTCCCATTACATATTTGATCTTTTTCAATGTTTAATTTCTGGTGGTTGTTGTATTGCAGTTTCTGAGAGGATTATTGCGCGGTTTTATGCACTGAAACATTAACATTCAGCGTTGCCGAGTGAGACTCTACAGGTTCAGTCCTGTCCCTCATTCAGTTCCCAATCTGAGCCACGTCAAGCTAAGAGGCTCCAGTTGGAGTCCGTGGAATCTCGAGCGCTGTGCTGTCTGGTAGTGACTTGTTCCTCCCAGTGGCAAAGCGTGGCTGGCATGGTAATATCGCCATGTTCTTCAACAAGTATGGAACATTATTTGACTTCGCTCCAATGTAGAACCTCTGCGAACTGTAGTACACATAATTTATAAATTCAATAAAATGCTTTTACTTAAAAAAATATATATACGGTTAGAATGACTGTTGGTGATACTAATAGAGGCTTAACAGATTTGTAAACCATTTTTTTTTATATTAACAGAGCTCGTTAACCCGTTAAAAATGAATGGGGCCAACACCTCTATTAAGACAGCAGACAGGAGAATGTCACACAAAGTGCGAAATGTTTTCCCACTAATATCAGCAACAGTCACTTCTCACATTACAGCTTCCGGCTTGTAAAATGCAAAATGTCTATTGACACCACTGTGTTAGCCAATGAGTTGCACTGGGAGGGAATTAGAGCAGGACAGCGGGTCGGAGGAAGGAGCTACCTGAGTCTTGAGGTGTTGTGATGATTTTTAGTTTTTGTTTTTAGGTCAAATACAGTTTGAGCTGTGATAGTCTCAGTCTGCCGGCTAAATTTCAAATCATGCTGGGGGTGTTATGACTCTGGCTAACCTAACTACACTCGAGTCCACACCAGCTAAAGATTTTTTCTGAAATGATCATTCAGAAACACTTGGCATCGTAAATAACAAATACAAGAGAGGAAATCTATAACCCAGTCTCAGGGTTTAGGTTACATTATAAACTACCAGAGAATGTCGCTCTCACACCTGTAAAATGTGTCTGATCTTGACTGGTTTACAGACGTGCATCACTCCTAGCAAATTTTTAATCTGTAACTAAATACAGTGCAGTAGGCTTCACATTATGCCATCAAAGGACAACAATCCTCAACACTACAATCAGTGTTGATGCATTGGCAGCCGTTCCCTCAGCTATCTAGGCCCCTCACTCTACAAATCCCTCCACTTCTCCACCTCCAGGACCACCCTTGAAACCACCTCTGTGACTAAGCAGTTGGTCACCGCTCCCAATCTCTCCTTTGGCTGGCCATCCATTTCTATCCTTACCCCTCTACGAAACACCTTGAGATGTTTCTCTATATTAAAGGCACTGTATAAATGCAAGTATTGATGGTTAGTCCCTTATACAAAAGCACTGCAACTTCTCATATTTAAAAAAGTGTCCAGTGCCAATAATCCAATTGACTGGATTTACATAGACAGCTAAACGGTCCCAAACGACCTTTCTTTTCATTCTTTACCCAGTCTGTGTCTGGTAGTAAATCCGACAGGGTTTTGAATTCTTGAGATATTCTAACTGTTACATAGTATTTACAGCACAGAAACAGGCCATTCGGCCCAACTGGTCCATGCTGGTGTTTATGCTCCACACGAGCCTCCTCCCACCCCTCTTCATCTCACCCATCAACATCTCCTTCTATTCCTTTCTTCCCAATATGGGTTTCAATTTATGGGTTGAAGTCCCACTCCAGGGACTTGAGCACATAAAGCTAGGCTGACACTCCAGTGCAGTGCTGAGGGAGCGCTGCACTGTCGGAGGTGCCGTCATTTGGATGAGACGTTAAACTGAGGCCCTGTCTGCCCTCTCAGGTGGACGTAAAAGATCCCACGGCACTATTTTGGAGAAGAGCAGGGGAGTTATCCCCGGTGTCCTGGCCAATACTTATCCCTCAACCAACATAACAAAAAATAAACAGATTATCTGGTCATTTATCACATTACTGTTTGCGGGAGCTTGCTGTGCACAAATTGGCTGCCGCGTTTCCCACATTACAACAGCGACTCCACTTCAAAAAAATACTTCATTGGCTGTAAAGCGCTTTGAGACGCGCGGTGGTCGTGAAAGGCGCTATATAAATGCAAGTCTTTCTTTTCCCTCATGTGTTTATCGAGCTTCCTCCTTAAATGCATCTACGCTATTCGCCTCAACTACTCGCTGTGGCAGTGAGTTCCACATTCTAACCACAAATGATAAGTTATGATATGCACAGCCTCCCCCTCCCCATGTATTATAATGCAGAATCTAAAAATGACCTGAGGACAAAGTGAAAGCCCTGTATATTAATGCCTGAGATGTAATATTAAGATATTAGTGTCTCCAAGAGATGGGGATGGCTTGCTTTCCAGAATGATTCAGTGGAATACTGATGTAAGAATGACTAACTGGTGACAAGGGAGGTTGCAGCAGCTCTCTGAGGTGTTCGTATACAAACTAGAATCACTTCATGCATTATGAATAGTCACAAGTGGGAATACTTTTTCCACAATCTGTTCAGTATTGTTGAGTGTCATATGTCAACTATGTTGGGTTAAATCTTTCATGGTATTGAATATTTTTGCAGCACCATTTCAATGGCTGTCATTTATTGCAACATCCCCTGAGCAAATGTGACTGTAGATTTATGTGACCATGCCAAGAGGAGAGAGGAATGCATCAGGATTTTCCAATTCTAGAATATTCCACCTGCTGTTCAGTCAGGTCTCCATGTGTCTTGGGGACAAATGCTACGTGGCAGAGTATTATGGGATATACTGGTGGGGATTTTTTTGGCAGGGGCTCTTTGCTTCATGACCGAAGCTCTACCTATTCTCCAATTTCAGTGTCTCTGGGCATAACAGTGAATACCTAGAAAATAACACACGACACTTCAGGACTTGGTTAGAAGGAACAAAAGTATGTTTGCAAACTAAGCATTCAGTGAAGCCCCGTGCAGCAGAGTTACAGCAATTCAAAGATCATAAGAACATAAGAAATAAGAGCAGGAGTAGCCTGTACGGCCCTTCGAGCCCGCTCCACCATTCAGTACGTTCATGGCTGATCTTCGACCTCAACTCCACTTTCCTGCCGATCTCCATATCCCTTGATTCCCTTTTCAAAAGGAGTCCAGCCAGATTAAGGCTGATCTCATTGAAACAAAAGATTCTGAGGGGAATTGACAGGATAGATGCTGAGAGGTTGTTTCCCCTGGCTGGAGAGTCTAGAACCAGGGGGAATAGTCTCAGAATAATGGGTCGGCCATTTAGGACTGAGATGAGGAGGAATTTCTTCACTCAGTGGGTTGTGAATCTTTGGAATTCTCTGGCCCAAAGGGCTGTGGGTGCTCAGTTGAGTATATTCAAAAATGAGAAGTCGCACAACACCAGGTTATAGTCCAACAGATTTATTTAATTTTACAAGCTTTCGGAGCTGTCGCTCCTTCGTCAGGTAAGTTAGCAATGAGAGAATCTCCCAGAATTCACAATTTAAACCCAGACAAAATCTATTCACATTATTCGCTACAACAAAGAGCACAGCCAAGACAATGAGATGTGTCCCAGGGGGTCCAACGTGTCAAACCACCTGCTGGCTGCATATCCTGTCAATTTGTGTTCTTGTGTTAGCCTTTTTAAAAAAAAAAACAAAAAAAAAAAACACCTGGGAAGACCGGCCATGATGTCAAGTCACGTTCTGTATCGTGACATGAACCCGATATCGCGATTGAGGCCATCCTCATGAGTGCGGAACTTGGCTATCAGTTTCTGCTCTATGATTTTGCGCTGTCGTGTATCTCGAAGGCCGCCTTGGAGAACGCTTACCCGCAGATCCGAGGCTGAATGCCCCTGGCTGCTGAAGTGTTCCCCGACTGGGAGGCAACCCTCCTGCCTGGCGATTGTTGCGCGGTGTCCGTTCATACGTTGTCTCAGTGTCTCAGGGGCATTCAGCCTCGGATCTGCGGGTAAGCGTTCTCCAAGGCGGCCTTCGAGATACACGACAGCGCAAAATCATAGAGCAGAAACTGATAGCCAAGTTCTGCACTCATGAGGATGGCCTCAATCGCGATATCGGGTTCATGTCACGATACAGAACGTGACTTGACATCATGGCCGGTCTTCCCAGGTGTTTTTTTTTTTTGTTTTTTTTTTTAAAAAGGCTAACACAAGAACACAAATTGACAGGATATGCAGCCAGCAGGTGGTTTGACACGTTGGACCCCCTGGGACACATCTCATTGTCTTGGCTGTGCTCTTTGTTGTAGCGAATAATGTGAATAGATTTTGTCTGGGTTTAAATTGTGAATTCTGGGAGATTCTCTCATTGCTAACTTACCTGACGAAGGAGCGACAGCTCCGAAAGCTTGTAAAATTAAATAAATCTGTTGGACTATAACCTGGTGTTGTGCGACTTCTCATTTTTGTCCACCCCAGTCCAACGCCGGCATCTCCACATCATGAGTATATTCAAGGCTGAGATCGATAGATTTTTGGACTCTTGGGGAATCAAGGGATATGGGGAAAGGGCGGGAAAGTGGAGTTGCGGTCGAAGGTCAACCATGATCTTACTGAATGGTGGAGCAGGCTCGAGGGGCCGTACGGCCTACTCCTGCTCCTAATGTTCTTCTGTCCTTATTAAAGGAAGCTCCTGATCCAAGTCTGAAAGAATATTCGCATCAAAACTTTATTTAGTGTCCTTCAGTCAACTTTATTCCTCAGAGAAGATCTACCAGTTGATGAATTACATTTACATCAGAAGGTGATGTAAATTTTTCAGTCGATGAAACAGTTATGGTCAAAAGATCATTTAGAAACAGTGGAGTTTGAGTGTATCTGGGCGATGTGTGTAACAGTGCACTTCTTAAAAGCTGCATTTATAACACCAACATTGTACAGCTTAGACAAAGCTCACTTCAGACAGTTTGATTCTGTCATGTATACCAGTTGGTTATGTAACTAGCACCAGAGCCATTGGGAATGACATGCAAGTCATCTCCCACCACTCAATGTCACCATACCTCAATAAACCTGTTAGGACTGATTTATTTCATTGTTTCTTCTGATTTTCTCCCCTCCTAAAGGCCAATGACTCCTTGTCGGAGTAGGTTCCACTGGGCATCCATAGTACCTCACCCAAGTTGTGAATGAGTGAGCCTAGACAATGACTACAAACAGGCTATTGATCCATGAAGACATCACAGTTGGGCCCAAGACAATCCTTGTAACATGCACATACGTACACTTCTCACAAGGGTCACTGAATAACGATGAGGAATGGGAACTCCTGGCTGGTTTTCCCTCCTTAACTCAAGGGCATGGAAGTCTCCATCCCAACTTAAATCAAATAATTCAGTGCAGGTGGGATCAAATCTGGGGCCTTTGTGATGTCTAAGACTCAGTTAAAGAAAGAACTTGCATTTCTATAGCGCCCTTCACAACCTCAGGACGTCCCAAAACGCTTTACAGCCAATGAAGTGCTTTCTGAAGTGTAGTCACTGTTGTAATGTGGGAAACGCGGCAGCCAATTTGCACACAGCAAGCTCCCACAAACAGCAATGAAATAAATAACCAAATCATCCGTTGTTACGTGTTGGTTGAGGGATAAATATTGGCCAGAACACCGGGGGAACTGTCCAGTTCTTCTTCAAATAGGGCTGTGGGATCTTTTACGTCCGCCTGAGAGGGCAGATGAAACCTCAGGTTAATGGCTCATCTGAAAGACGGCACCTGTGGCAGTGCAGCACTCCCTCAGCACCGCACTGGAGCCTCTCTTCTGACTCAAGAGCTGAGAACGCTACCACAGAGCCACGACTGACACACATCCCACCGGAAAAACTCACTCAACCATCTGGAGCCCCCGTCCACCCTCCTTCAGCTGACTGATTCTATATTGTTTGTTTTTTGGGGGGGGGAAATTTCATGCAATAGACCAGCTTTCAATTATTTATGTTGTAATAAAAAGAGATATAAAATCAGTGAATGTTTGACGACCCAGTGTTGCTCGCAATGGTCAGGCTGTAAACTCTTGGCATTTTTATTCGAATGGATTTTTTGATATGCATTGATCATAAAAAAGAACAGTAGCGGGATAATTTGTTTTGCTGTTAACAGCATACAATGTCTGAATTGATTTACAGCAACTGCCTGCATCTATATAGTGCTCCTCATCTTCGGAAGGACTTCTTAGAACACTCCAGAGATTTGAGCACAAAAATCCAGGCTGACGCTCCAGTGCAGTGCCGAGGGAGTGCTGCACTGTCGGAGGTGCCGTCTTTCAGATGAAACGTTAAACCGAGGCCCCGTCTGCTCTCTCAGGTGGACATAAAAGATCCCATGGCACTATTTCAAAGACAGGCAGGGGTGTTACCCCAGTATCCTGGCCAATATTTATCCCTCAACCAACATCACCAGAACAGATTATCTGGTCATTATCACACTGCTGTTCGTGGGAGCTTGCTGTGCGCAAATTGGCTGCTGCGTTTCCTACATTACAACAACAGTGACTACACTTCAAAAGTACTTCATTGGCTGTAAAGCGCTTTGGGACATCCTGAGGTCGTGAAAGGCGCCATATAAATGCAAGTTTTTTCTTTCTTACAATAAGCAGGAAAGAGTCACTAAGCATGGGGAGAGATGAGGGCAATGGAGAGACCAGAATGGGGAACCAAAGGCATGGTGAAAGGAAGAGTTTTGCGAAGGTTTTTGAATACACGGAGAGAGATAGGAAGGTGGAGAGAACTGGATAGAGAATTCCAGAGGGCAGGAGCTTAGTGTCTCAAATGAGTAGCCACCAATGGTGGAGAGAAGGGTCGAGACACCCAGCGTCAGAGGAGCGGCCATTGCGTGTAGGGATGTGAGGCAGGAGCAGATCACTAATGTAAGGTGTGGCGATGACGTGGAGAGATTTGAAAGTAAGGGTAAGAATTTTGCAATTGACACACTTGGGCAGAGGGAGCTCGCGGAACTTGGAGAGAAGTGATTGGATGTGTGATTCAGTATGTGTGCGGAATTCTGCATGCAATTTGGTGCCACAGAAAAGCATTCATAGCTGCGGGACCAGTGCACATAACGGAGCGTGCAGTCACTTAAGAAGGGAACAACCAAGGTGAATATATATAACCATCTTTGGTACTGTTGAAACTCGCTTGGTGTATCTCTGTAGCCACCAGAGGGGGCAATGAATCTATAAAATTTGTAAAGACACTCTCCAGGCTCCCAGCAATATCTGTATAACACAGAGTGTCCACCTCGTATCGAGTTCCTGGCGCTCGTTTCCAATCATTTCATCTGCAGCAAGGAGGCATTTTCCATTCATTTGACAGCAACCACTAACTGTTTTGAAGAGATGGTTAGGATCCTTTTTTTTAAGACCAGATGCCACTGTCAGGAAGTAATAACAAAGAAATACTTCTTCCTTGTTTGGAGAGTTCCCTACAAACAGATTTTTTTTATTTGGCTAGTTTAAAGTTAGGATGACCAGCCTCCAACTCTTACTTGCGTTAAGTCCCATAAGTGCTGGAGCACTCCAGTACAACAACTCCGCTTGTTCTCCTCTGCTATTCTCCACCTGTCAGCTATTTAACCAGGCGGGGCAGCACGGCCAAGACTGTGCAGTCCTTCCCTCATATCCTTCTGGAAATCCTTACCTAACTTAAAACAGTGACTACACTTCAAAAGTACTTTATTGGCTGTAAAGCGCTTTGCGACATCCTGAGGTTGTGAAAGGCGCTATAGAAATTGCAAGTCTTTCCAGAAATGGGAGGAGGTAGCTCGATCGGAATCATGAGTGGAACCCTGGCAGGTTATTACCGTCCCTGACCCAGAAGATGCTGAGGGCAAATGCTGAACCCCGACTGCCACCCTGGTTGAGATTGCCTACCTCAACACGGGCTACAGATAAGCCCGAGAACGTCCCTAGTCCAACTCTGGCCTCTTGCGCATCCCCGATTTTCATCGCTCCACCACTGGCGGCCGTGCCTTCAGCTGCCCGGGACCTAAGCTCAGGAATTCCCTCCCTAAACCTCTCCGCCTCTCTACCGCTCCACCTCCTTTAAGATGCTCCTTCAAACCTACCACCTGTCCTATGTGGCTCGGTGTCAATTTTTTGTTTGGCAACACTCTCTGAAGCCCTCTGGGACCTTTTTCTATGTTAAAGGTGCTATATAAATGCAAGTTGTTGTTGTTGTTGGTCGGTATGGCGCATTACCCATAAAGTGACTGGGGGAGCTGCTGCTAAAAATCTTGAATTCCTTTTTTTCCCCGAAGTATGGAAGGAAAAAAAAGACTTGCATTCCTATAGCGCCTTTCACGACCACCGGACATCTCAAAGCGCTTCACAGCCAATGAAGTACTTTTTGAAGTGTAGTCACTGTTGTAATGTGGGAAACGCGGCTGCCAATTTGCACGCAGCAAGCTCCCACTAACAGCAATGTGATAATGACCAGATAATCTGTTTTTGTTATGTTGATTGAGGGATACATATTAGCCAGGACACCGGGGAGAACTCCCCTGCTCTTCTTCGAAATAGTGCCACGGGATCTTTTACATCCACCTGAGAGAGCAGACGGGGCCTCGGTTTAACGTCTCATCCGAAAGACGGCACCCCCAACAGTGCAGCACTCCCTCAGCACTGCACTGGAGTGTCAGCCTAGCTCTATGTGCTCAAGTCTCCTGGAGTGGGACTTGAACCCATAACCTTCTAACTCAGAGGCGAGGGTGCTACCCACTGAGCCACAGCTGACACTATGGTCAGACATTTCTCCTGCTGGGCATGGATTTTAAGGCAAGGTCCCTACGTTCACTCGCAGCGGGTGATTACTGGGCATCGACTGACGGTAACAGGCAGCTGATGAATGCGCACGACGCAGTAAATGACCGTCTTCAGTCACACTGGGATCTCTGCTCTGAAGAAGCAGTTCTGTTTTGCTGTGTGGGTGAAATGAGTTTTTAAAAGCAGTTCTAAGAACGAGGGATTGGAGAAGCTGTCAGCTCAGTAAATCTACAGAGATACTCGACAAGAGCTGGGAGATTAAAACACTGTCACCACTCAGAACGGTTTGATAAGTCAGAAACAGCGTAACAGCAACCGAGAATGAAAACAGATTTCGGATTCTAACCTGCTTATTAAACTTCATGGGGGCAATGATCGCATCTCGTGTTCCCGGAGCAGAGCTTTGTGTGTCAAGGGCGCACATCACGAGTCTGGTGCACACCTTTATGTCCGATACGCATCTTTGGCACCGCACACAGCTCTATACCAGGAACGCAAAGCAAAAAGGCTCAGTGTGTATGTGGCTGTGTGTGTGGGACATCCGGGAGAATCACAGAATCAGAATCACAGAATCCCCACAGTGCAGATAGAGGCCATTTCGGCCCATCGAGTCTGCACCGACACATATCCCACCCTATCCCCGTAACCCCACGTATTTAATCCCCCCTAACACTAAGGGTCAATTTATCATAGCCAAATCAACCTAACCCGCACATCTTTGGACTGTGGGAGGAAACTGGAGCACCCGGAGGAAACCCACGCAGACACGGGGAGAATGTGCAAACTCCACACAGACAGTCACCCGAGGCCGGATTCAAACCCGGGTCCCTGGCGCTGTGAGACAACAGTGCTAACCACTATGCCACCGTGAGATGAGGGCACGGCTCATAGTGTTGGACCAGCAAGTTTGAAAAGAACAGGAGTTAAGACCAAACAAATCAAGTAGTGGTGGTTACGTAACACCAAGTGCGGGATATTAAAAGCCTGCAGACTGTGGGAGGGAGGACAGAGGTGTGGGATGCTTCATAGATTGGATCCTGATTGACAGTCAGAGAATCAAGACTTTATTGTATGCTTTCACAGGGACCACTGGCAGCTGAGTAACATGAAGACAAAGATATCTTGATGAATAATTCTCAAAAAGTTCTTGGGTGTCACATTTTCTCACAGGTAGAAAATGGAACTCTGCCCTAACACGCTAGAATCAGTTTTTAAGTTTTAGCTACTAACAATTGAAAGATTCTCAAAATTCACAGATCCCCCAAAACTCGGAGAAAAACCCTAAAGAAAAGGACTTTGGACTCTTTTCTAACCACTTCAGGGTGATAAAATGTATTGGGCCTTACAGAGGGAGATTCAAGGTCAAAAACCAAGATTTGGTATTTTAAAAACGGCATGTTTGGGCTTGGAAAGGAAAAGGCTGCAACAGGAGTCGGGTTCAACCTCTGTAATAGACGGTTTGAGAATTGGAGTTAATAAAACTGTCTGGGGAACTGTTTAATGTCACTCAGCCCCTATCAGACAATAGACCCACGGAAGAGCAGTCCCCACCCAAATTACAGGACCCATCCAAAACATGCATAAAACAAATCACCTAGCCCCACTCCATAGAAATCTCAGGCCCAGTCAGGAAACTTGAAACCTGAGCACAATGACCACAATCAAGTAAGAGCTCAACAGCTCATGGAACCCTCCCGAAACCACTTCACACATTCATAAACAAGTTACTGTTAACGAGCCTGCCAAAATCTTACAATAAACCGGGACTGATTTGGCGCGCAGATTAGGAGGCCCCAATTAGTATAATTGAGGGCCTGTTTTCTCAAGAAGAGGAGTTCAACAGTTCAGCAGTTACACAGAAGTTCACCAAGTTCTCTACAAGCTCTGCAGTTCTCAGGAGTTCATCGAGTTCGAAGAAGTTCACCGTTCTAAAAGCGGATCAACACCAAGAAGAGACCAGAGCAACAGTTCCAGTGACCATCAGACACCTCGTGGCAACAAGGGCCTTATGAAACAACCAACCGAATATTACCACCAACCAACCGGGTAATTTTGGGCAACCGCGACCAAAGAAAACCAACTCGGGAGAAAACCGAAGATTCGCAAGTTTTCCACTCTGCAATCTATTCCTGACTTACCCCTGGGTAAGATTTTTACTTAAAAGACTCGAAACCCTATCTCTAACAGAAGAAAAGTGGGTACTCACCCGATAAATCCAATACGCACCCTACCGCATCAGCGGACTCGCGAAGACTGACCAGATACGCAATCGAAGTCCTCAACCGCGTCCGGGGTACGGCAGGCACCAACCAACACACCCAGCGAACCCCGAAACAGCTCGACTGTCAAGGATTCGTTTGGTGAGCATTATCCCTGGTCCTCTATAGCCCAGCTTAGCTAGTAAAGTGGGATTCGGAGGGGTGAGGTATTATTCTACTGTAATTTCCCTCGTGTGTATCGAAGGGTTCCCCACTTTATTAGAGTGTTAAGATTATTGTGTTATATTTTCTCTCTTGAATAAAGATCAAAGTTTCTTGCACCAAAACCAGTTGTCTGCTGCACTTTTTGTCACAACCCCCAAATAAGTCCAAGGTCTAGAACCAAGGGAGTGGGAGCGATTCGAACCGCTCATAAGTCAGAGGTGAAGCTGACACACACCGCCACCCCCTACACAATAAGACCCATTACATAGTAAAAAGTCAGGGAACATGTCAAAATACCCTCAAAGCAGGTCTGCTGCCCCGCAGATAGTAGTACTGAGCCCCAAAGACCATGCAAATCCCATCTTTGATCCTATGCGGAGTTAGCACAGTCCATCAGTGGGGTGCGACAATTGACCTCACTGTCTCTGCTTTGGGAAGGTGGCACTCCTGATCTACAGCTGGAAAATGCACCTGTGGGCATCAGCAGAAGACAGGAGCAGGCTCAGTGGTGATAGCTTTCCAATGGCCACGTAGCCTGCTCATGCTTAGCATCTAGGTCTACATGTGGGGAATGGTCTTCTTGGGTGAGGTAACAATGGGCAGCCATGATCAGTACCACCACATCCAAGTGTGAATCACTAGTTACAGGAGAGGAAACAATTAGGAGGATGGAAGAGGAGAATGACATCTCTCTACATCCCTCTCTAAGTGTGACAGAATCTTTCAATGATTTGCAAGCCTGAACCGAACCACCATGCAATCTGGTCAGCCGTGGCTCAGTTGGTACCAGCCTCGCAGGTTGTGGGTTCAAGTCCCACTCCAGAGACTTGAGCACAAAAATCCAGGCTGACACTCCAGTGCAGTGCTGAGGGAGGTCTGCACTGTCGGAGGTGCCGTCTTTCAGATGAGACGTTAAACCGAGGCCCCGTCTGCTCTCTCAGGTGGACGTAAAAGATCCCATGGCACTATTTCAAAGAAGATCAGGGGAGTTATCCCCGGAGTCCTAGCCAATATTTATGCCGCAATCAACCTCACAAAAACATTTGTAATTTGTGGGAGCTTGCTGTGTGCAAATTGGCTGCCGCGTTTCCTACATTACAACAGTGACTACACTTCAATAAGTAATTAATTGGCTGTAAAGCGCTTTGGGGCATCCAATGGTCGTGAAAGAACATAAGAAATAGGAGCAGGAGTCGACCATTTGGCTCCTCAAGCCTGCTCTGTCATAAAGTAAGATCATGGCTCATCTTTAACTTCAACTCCACTTTCTTGCACTATCCCCATATCCCTTGATTCCCTTAATATCCAAAAATCTATCGATCTCTATCTTGAATATACTCAACGACTGAGCCTCCACAGCCCTCTGGGGTAGAGAATTCCAAAGATTCACCACCCTCTGAGTGAAGAAATTTCTCCTCATCTCAGTCCTAAATGGCCTGACCCCTTATGCTGAGACTGTGACCCCTGGTTCTACACTCCCCAGCCAGGGGAAACATCCTCCCTGCATCTAGCCTGTCAAGCCCTGTAAGAATTTTGTATATTTCAATGAGATCACCTCTCATTCTTCTAAACTCTAGAGAATATAGGCCGAGTCTACTCAATCTCTCCTCATAGGACAATCCCCTCATCCCAGGAATCAGTCTGGTGAACTTTTGTTGCACTCTCTCTATGGCAAGTATATCCTTCCTTAGGTAAGGAGACCAAAACTGTACACAATACTCCCGGTGTGGTCTCACCAGGGCCCCATATAATTGCAGTAAGATGTCTTTACTCTTATACTCAAATCCTCTTGTAATAAAGGCCAACATACTGCTTTTCTATTTTTCCTACCAAAGTGGATAACTTCACATTCTCCACATTATATTCCATTTGCCATGCTCTTGCCCACTCACTTAGCCTGTTTATATCCCGCTGAAGCCTCCTTGCATCATCCTCAGAACTTACATTCCCGGCCAGCTTTGTATCATCAGCAAACTTGGATATATTACATTTGGTCCCATCATCCAAATCATTGATGTAGATTGTGAATAGCTGAGGCCCAAGCACTGATCCTTGCAGTACCCCATTAGTTACAGCATGCCAACCCGAAAATGACCCGTTTATTCCTACTCTCTGTTTTCTGTCCATTAACCAATCCTCAATCCATGCTAGTATATTACCCCCGATCCTATGAGCTCTAATTTTGTTCAATAATCTCTTGTGTGACACCTTATCAAATGCCTTCTGAAAATCCAAATACACCACATCTACTGGTTCCCCCTCATCTATTCTGCTAGTTACAACCTCAAAAAATGCTAACAGATTTGTCAAACACTATTTCCCTTTCATAAATCCATGTTGACTATGCCCAATCCTATTATTATTTTCTAAGTGCCCTGTTACCACGTCCTTAATAATAGATTCTAGCATTGTCCCTACTACTGATGTCAGGCTAACTGATCTGTAGTTCCCCTTTTTCTCTCTCCCTCGTTTCTTAAATAGTGGGGTTACATTTGCTACCTTCCAATCTGCGGGAACCGTTCTGGAATCTATGGAATTTTGGAAAATGACAACCAACGCATCCACTATTTCCACTCTTTCAAAACCCTAGGATGTAGGCCATCAGGTCTAGGGGATTTATTGGCTCTCAGTCCCATTAATGTCTCCAGTACTACTTTTTTACTAATACTAATTTCTTTCAGTTCCTCATTCTCGCTCGAGCCTTGGTTCTCTACTATTTCCGGGAAGTTTTTTGCGTCTTCTTCCGTGAAGACAGACACAAAGACGGCGGTTTTGCCAGCGCTCAGAGGGCGGGTTTGGAGGTGGGTCAGAGGTTAAAGATTCCACACAACCGATTTGCGAATGTACCCGACACCTAGCGGCGGGAAACGGATTAAAGGCAATTAACTGCCTATTAACAGGTACTTGTGAGCAATTTTCAGGGACTTTTTCAATTTTCCAGCTTCTGGGTCGGGTTTTACGACGTCTGGACAACACGCCAGGTAAGTGTGGCGTGTTGTGAGTCTGGTCTGATGTTTGTGAAAAGATGACAGCTGCAGAAGTGGTGTCAAGGATGCCATGTTGCACATGGTGAGTTTCAGAGCAAAGAAAATGTTGGTTACTGCATTTTTAATACATATACAGATCTCTTTAGCTTACAAGTTTTTAAATCCAACTGTATGTCCAGTGCCACCTCATTGGGAGAACCTCTCTCACCAGTGACAGATCGCTTCTGTCATCTCACCTGCAGCTGCCATCTATTCCAGCAACATCGGAGCCAATGAAACAATCAGACCTTGGTCCTCCGAATCCTTCCACAATCATCCCCAACACCAACATCACCAACCTCATCACCAACCTTCGCCGCAATCACCTGATGCTGCCCTGGACACAGGGCATCAGCCCCTGACAAAATTGGTGGCCGGGAGGCCAGTGATGGCATCACCATGGCCAGACTTTCTTCACTTGACGCTGTAAACCCTGGCTGCCACATGATGCGCCAGGTTGACACGGTGGCATAGTGGTTAGCACTGGTGCCTCACAGCGCCAGGGACCCGGGTTCGAATCTGACTCGGGTGACTGTCTGTGTGGAGTTTGCACATTCTCCCCGTGTCTGCGTGGGTTTCCTCCGGGTGCTCCGGTTTCCTCCCACAGTCCAAAAATGTGCGGGTTAGGTTGATTTGGCTATGATAAATTGACCCTTAGTGTTAGGGGGGGATTAAATATGTGGGGTTATGGGGATAGGATGGGATATGTAAGGGGGAATTAAATACGTGGGGTTACGGGGGTAGGGTGGGATATGTGTACTGTGGGGATTAAAGCAGGGATAGGGTACTGGATTTGGATGATCAGCCATGATCGTATTGAATGGTGGAGCAGGCTCGACGGGCCGAATGGCCTACTCCTGCTCCTAGATTCTATGTTTCTATGTTTTCTATGACACCATCCCACACCAGCACCGTGAAGCATCCCTTTAATGTCCAAGCCATTCCATGCACACACATCACTATAGCAGGGCGGGGAGGGGGGGAGTTATGACTGAACAATCACTGGAACTCAGTAAGACACTTCTCAAGGTGTGCTCAGATCTGTCCAAAAAGGGGCACTTTTTGAAAAAGAGATTTCACTGTATGACAACACATCACCAGAAACTTCACATGGACATTGGCTAAACCTCTCAAGTGCCCACCCTTGTGTGTTGTTAGTTGGCATGCTTGCAGTAGAATGAGGGTGAGTGTGAGGGGTGGCTAGTGTGATGGGGAAGTGATAAAGTAGATAGAGAGGGTTGGGTGGAGGTGCAAGGTAAGTTGGTGCCCTGGGGAGATCTCTTCCGCCTTTGTAAGGGAAGAGAACCTCCCTACGTACTGTGACTCCCTCCATAAGCATATGGAGGGACTCACTGGAGAGTCTGGGTGCAAGAGTTCACCTTTGTGCAGTGATTGTCAGTGTTTTCAGCACCTCAATGCTGTCAAACACTGAAAAATCTAAATAAAATTGTGCATGGTCCCTTTAAGGAAGCCGGCAGATGACGCGTCATCAAATGACGCCATCAGACCTGCTTCCTGTTAATTGGCCGGTAGGCCAATCAAGGGAAAATCACATCTGCAGAGCGGAGGCAGCTGGGGGTGGGACTGGAACCTGGAAACCAGCTGACCCGCCCCCATCCTGACACCGCTGAGAAAGTCGCGGCCAAAGTATTTGTTTAATTTCTTTGCAATTTCCTTATTCCCCATTATAATTTCTCCTGTCGCAGCCTGTAAGGGACCCACATTTACTTTCGCTAATCTTTTCCTTTTTATATACCTATAGAAGCTTTTACAGTCTGTTTTTATGTCTCTCGCTAGTTTACTCTCATATTCTATTTTCCCTTTCTTTATCAATTTCTTGGTCCTCCTTTGCTGAATTCTCAAATCCTCCCAATCCTCAGGCTTACTGCTCTTTTTGGCAACATTATAAGCCTCTTCCTTTGATCTAGTATTATCTTTAACTTCTCGTGTCAGCCACGGTTGGACCACTTTTCCTGTGGGATTTTTGTGCCTTTAGCAAATGTATATTTGTTGTAAACTATGTATTAATTCTGTAAATGCTAGCTATTGCTTGTCTACCATCATACCTTTTAATGTAGTTTCCAATCTACCTTAGCCAACTCGCCCCTCATACCTACGTAGTTTGCTTTGTTTAGATTTAAAACCCATGGGGGCGATTTTCTGACGTCCGAGGAGGCGGGAAAATCGGAAACAATGAGTGTGGGTTCGGAACCCGCCTCCAACCCTCCTCTGCGGGATTTTGCCGGTGCCGGTTTTGCAGGGTGGGAAACAGGTCCCACCTCCAGCTGGCCAGAGAGCTTGTTTAGAGGCTTAACTGGTCGTTAAGGGCCTCTCTAAGCCTATTTTGAGAGGCCCTCATTATTTTTCGACCATTTTGGCGTGTTTCACGACCCTCCTAAACCACGCCAGCTAAACCTGGCGGGTTGACAAGTGGGTGGCCTCCTCACAGCTGCAGCTCCACCATTAAATCGGAGGTTTCATCAGGGATTAGTTGCAGGTGGCAGAACTTTGTTTTAAAAGGTCTTTGAGCACTTTTAGCAGGCCTTCCGAAGTCGGAGGTGCTGCAGCTTGAATCTATCAACTGGGGGACCTCCTTGGAAGACCCTCTCCCCACTTGCAATGAGCGCTTTCCCCAATGGAGGCACCTGCAAGCAGCATGGGAACCATTCATTTCCTTTCACCATGGACCTCAGATTCGGATGAGGAGCATCCATGACAGCAGCAGAACCAGGCAGCTCAGCAGCAACAGCAGCAGGAGCCCCAACCTCCTGCTCAGCCACCTGATGCTGCACAGGGCAGAAGGTGCCAGTGCATCGAGGCACCTCACCGCAGGAGATACCCTCGACAGAGGGTTTACAGACAGAGGATGAGCTACCTCAACATGAGTGAGCAGCAGTGCCAAAGGAGGCTGAGACTTTCGCGAAAGGTTGTCCGAGAGATCTGCGGACTGCTGCAGCAAGACCTGGTGCCCAGAGGAACGGGTGGACACCCCCTACCAGTGGCTGTCAAAGTCACCACCACACTCAACTTCTTTGCCTCAGGCTCCTACCAGGGATCATCAGCAGACATCAGCGGCATCTCCCAGTCGGCCGCCCACAGTTGCATCACACAGGTTACCGATGCCCTTTTCGCTAAGGCCCACAATTACATCCAGTTCCCAAGGGATCAAGCAAGTATAACCGCACGTTCAGTTGGCTTTGCAAATATGGCAGGCATGCCAATGGTGCAGGGCCTCATAGACTGCACACATGTGGCCCTTAGGGCACCCTATCACAACCCAGCTATCTTTGTCAACCGAAAGGGCTTCCACTCCCTCAACGTACAGCTGGTGTGTAACCACAAGGAGGAAGTTTTGCATGTTTGTGTTAAGTTCTGTGGTAGTTGCCATGACTCTTTCATCCTGCGACACTCTAGTGTTCCTCCGCTTTTCAATCTGCCAAACCAACTTAACAGATGGCTCCTGGGTGACAAAGACTACCCCCTGAAGAAGTGGCTAAGGACGCCGATCAGGAGGTCAGCTAACGAGGCTGAAGAGCGCTACGCCAGCCACACTTCGACCAGGTCCATCATCGAGCAAACCATTGGGTTGTTGAAGATGCGCTTCCGATGCCTTGACCGATCAGGTGGAGCCCTGCAGTATACACTATGCAGGGTCTCCAGAATGGTCGTGGTCTGCTGTGCACTGCACAACATCGCACAGCGTCGTGGCTTGCAGCTTCCTGATGAGCAAGTTGCTCAGTTCCAGCCCTCCTCAGATAAGGATGAGGAGGAGGAGGAGGATGAGGAGGCTGAGGAGGAGAAGGATCTGGAGGAGGAGGAGGAGCAGGAGGAGGTCAGAGCGCCGGTGTATCGACCAGCAGCAGCAGCAGCACACGAGCACATGGCTGCCCGTGATGCAAGGGATGAATTTATCCTGGCCAGATTTGCATAGGTTGCCCAAGTTGGCACATGTCCTTGGCTCCATCTTAAGACATCATCGACAATGGACATGACTCTCTGGCCTCCTTTCACTCTAGCCACCAACCTGACAACGCAAGTGTCACGGAGCCCGCAATGTGGAGCTGCCTAAGGCGAAAGAACAGATGCCATGACGCCAACATTTTGCTATCAAATCATTTTAATGCTTTCCAACAGGGATGGCATTTCATCAATACACAGAAACATTCACCCAATCTGCACACAGATCTGGAGGTTATATCCCTTGCCAGCTGGACCCACACAGCCTTGGTTTCTTTGGGAGGCCTCTTCCTCCCAGATGAGTGGAAGAGCACCTCCCTGCTAGCTGTCACCCCCTCAACCAACATTTGCAGCGTCTCATCCGAGAACGTCGGGGAGGCCCTTGCCTCGGAATTGGACACAGTGGTTTCTCAGAATATGTTGCAGGTGGTGCAGCATAGGCAGAAATCCAGTGGAATAATCCAAGGCAGCAAGCAGCCCTTCAATCAGGCTGGAATAGTGATGTCAGCAGAGGCGAGTTTCAGTCCCAAAACACTAATTGACCAAGGGCATCCCACACCTCTGAAATCAAGTGGCCAATCAGGGGAAAATCACAATTTTTTCAAAACTATCAGTGGAGGCGGGTTTCAAACCCACCCAAACTGAAACCCACCTCTAGTGAGAAAATCGCCCCCCTAGTTTCAGATTTAACTAAATCACTTTCAAATTCAATATAAAATTCTATCATATTATGGCCACTCTTACCTAAAGGCCCCTTTACTACAAGGTTATTAATTAACCCTTTCTCGTTGCACAATACTAGATCTAAAATAGCCTGTTCCCTAGTTGGTTCCTCAACATACTGATCTAGAAAGCTATCTGGCATACATTCCATGAATTCGTCCTCCACACTATTACTGCAAATTTGGTTTGCCCAGTCTATATGCAGATTAAAGGCGCTATATAAATGCAAGTCTTTCTTTTCTTTCTCGTCAGCTCCTAGAATATCTGCTCATCTTACTTTTAAATACACCTTGGCCTAAATATCTGAAGCACAGGCCAAATAAACACTCGTCTGTAAAGGTGTCGGCTTTAATCCGACCTGCTGTTGCAAGCAAGGGACTAGACAACTAATCAAGATTCATATCGAGGTACAACTTTCAAAGAATACTGATGCGATCACCTTTCACAGCTGTCAACCATCGAAACAGGTTGCTTGGTTTCAACAGAAGGAGTTTGTAATCTTTGAAACAGTGCCGATCAGCATGTTTAAGGTGTAAGACGTTGTGTTGATTAAATGTGGACACATGTTGAAATCCACCCTGTGAAGACTAGCGCTGATGAGGGATGGCTCCCTTCGAGGAGTACTACAGCACCAAAAACATCAGGACAGACAACACAAGCAAGTCCAGTGTTCCCGTATCATAGTTGCATACATCACAATGTCCCTTTCCCTAGTTCCCCCTGACATGAATCTCGTCATTCATGTGGAAATGACTTATGAAGTAATACTGGGCGGCCTGCTGGTGGCGCTGTCCAGGGAGAGTATAAATACTCGGGCATGGGCCCAGCTGGCGCGGGACATTCTTAACAGGAACTAGTGAAGGACACAACTAGATCTCCATGTTGTGAAACAGTTGATTAAAGCTTTGTTTAACGCTTAGACCAAGTGCCTAGTAGTTTTCTTACGTCACCCCCCTAGTTGTTTCCCCTGTAATTTGCAACTCTTTATCGTGCGTTTATGGCTGCTTCTTTTGAATGCAATGTCAAAGTGAGGCACGGCTTGCCCTCTCAGTCGGACATAAAAGATCCCTTGGCACTATTCACGGCACGATGGGCCGAATGGCCTCCTTCTGTGCTGTAAGTTTCTATTCAAAAAAACCCCAGGGAGTTCTCTCAGTGTCCGAGCCAGCATTCTTACCTCAACCAACAGCACAAAGAACAGGTTATCTGATCACTCCTTCATTTTCTGTCTCTGGGGCCTTGCAGTGTGTAAATTCGCAGCCGCATTTGCCTACAAACCAACGCGACTACACTTCAGAAGTCATCTGTTGGCTGTAAAATGCTTTGGGACATCCTGAGGCCTTAATCAGGTGCTACATAAATCCAAGTTCTTTCTTTCTTCATTACACACAAGTAAAAAAAGATCACATACGGCATTAATGAAAAACTTCTTCATGTACAACATCAACAAAAACAATTTGTATTTATATAGCGCCTTTAATGTAGTAAAACGTCCCAAGGCGCTTCACAGGAGTGTTATAAGACAAAAGATTTGACACCGAGCCACATAAGGGGGAATTAGGGCAGCAGAGAGGTAGGTTTTAAGGAACATCTTAAAGGAGGAAAGAGAGGCGGAGAGGTTTAGGGAGGGAATTCCAATGGTTGAGCGATTATAATCAGGGATGCTCAAGAGGCCAGAATTAGAGGAGCGCAGCCATCTCGGGGGGTTATCGGGCTGGAGGAGATTACAGAGATAGGGAGGGGCGAGGACAAGGATGTGAATTTTAAAATCGAGGTGTTGCCGGACCAGGAGCCAATGTAGGGCAGCGAGCACAAAAAACCAAGAATATTTATTCAATAACATAGAAAAAAGATGCTGCTGAACATATCCGGCCAGAAATTATTGCCAGCGATATGATCGTATGAACACACAAGAGGCCCGTATCAAATTTCTATGCAATATCAAGATAGACAGGTGAATGCCTCTTTTAATATAGCACTGGGGAATTTGATCCGAACACATTAATCACTCATACGATAACATCACTGACAGTAATTTCCAAGCTATTGTGCATCAACAACTGGAATTACCGGAAGTGTGGGATAAAGCTGGACGAGCCAGCAGATGTAACACTGCCAGTCATTATGGATCAATTGTTCAAGCTGGAGAAAAAAATGTATTCATAAGAACATAACATAAGACGTAGGAGCAGGAGTAGGTCATTCGGCCCCTCGAGCCTGCTCCGCCATTCAATAAGATCATGGCTGATCTGGTCTTGGCCTCAACTCCACTTCCCTGCCCGCTCCCCATAACCCTTGACTCCCTTATCGTTCAAAAATCTCTCTATCTCCACCTTAAATATATTCAATTCCTTCTGATGTCCGTTCTTAACGTACGGCCAAGTGCAACTACAAATGGCCACAGGACATCCTTCACCTCGTATTTACAAAGAGAATTAGAAATAGAAACCAACAATTGTTCTGTGGTTTGGCCCAACCACAAACAAGCTAAGCTTTGTCTCCCACAGCCACTCCATATTATCAGTGCACCTGATGTGCAGCGATAGGATCTTGTGTGTTTTTCCACCCAGCCTTCACCTCACAGCACGTTGGACCACAATGTGCTAGCTGATCCACAGACCACCTTACAAAGTATTACAACGTATTTACAGCTCAGAAACAGGCCATTCGGCCCAACAAGTCCATGTTGATGCTCCACACGAGCCTCCTCCCACCCCTCTTCATCTCACCCCATCAACATATCCTTCTATTTCCTTTCTCCCTCATGTGTTTATCTAGCTTCCCCTTGAATGAATCTATGCTATTCGCCCCAACTACTCCCTGTGGTAGCGAGTTCCACATTCTCACCACTCTCTGGGTAAAGAAGTTTCTCCTGAATTCCCTACTGGGTTTATTAATTCTTAAATTAAATCTTATATGTATGGCCCCTAGTTCTGGGCTCGCCTGCAAGTGGAGACAGCTTCTCTACGTCTACCCTATCAAACCCTTTCATAATCTTGAAGACCTCTATCAGGTCACCCCTCAGTCTTCTCTGTTCTAGAGAAAAGAGCCCCAGCCTGTTCAGCCTTTCCTGATAGGTATTGTGTTCCATTCAGAAAATGGCTCAATGTGTGTAAATTGTACACTGTACCTGTAAGAGAGCTGCAAAACAGCAAGTGAAGCTCCCCTGACGACTTGTTTGGTAAAGCTATTGTACAGCCGAGCCATATAGACCAGCAGGTGTTGGGTTCAAATTTCTTGGACACGGGCAGATGTGGTGAACTGGAATGTAGGGTTAATTATCCTTACATGATTTGGGTTGTTGAATTGAATAGCAGATCACGCACTGAAGTGAGCAGCCAGATCGGACTAGGGAAAGTTTTTGTCTTCTATAACAACTGTAAGCCTTGTCTCAAATTCCCTTGTGCTCTCATGCCTCTTCTGTCATTCTTCCCTTGCTCTCTGCTCCATCCATTGGCAAACACTGGACCACCATCATTCTGCAACCAAGTTAAGCCTGCTTGTGAGGATTGCTTTCATAACTGTACTCGTTTTGACCATATGATGTCGTTAAATAAAGGAGTCGTTGGTGCTAAACCTGTGCCCTGCTCGGTATTCAAAAGCTAAAAGTTAAATCGCACACTAACCAGTATTGCACTGCAGTTCTGCTGATCGCAGAACAGTGGCTTAAGCATGGGTTAATCAAATCAGCTTATGTAGGACAATTCAAAGTGAGCTAAATTAGACATTATACATAAAACCCTAGACATCAATAATAAATACTGGTTTATTTAATGCCAATTAAGAAGCTCGACACCATCCAGGACAAAGCAGCCCGCTTGATTGGCACCCCATCCACCACCTTAAACATTCACTCCCTCCACCACCGGCGTACCGTGGCTGCAGTGTGTACCATCTACAAGATGCACTGCAGCAACTCTCCAAGGCTTCTTCGACAGCACCTCCCAAACTCGCGACCTCTACCACCTAGAAGGACAAGGGCAGCAGGCGCATGGGAACACCACCACCTCCAAGTTCCCCTCCAAGTCACACACCATCCTGACTTGGAAATATATCGCCGATCCTTCATCGTCGCTGGGTCAAAATCCTGGAACTCCCTCCCTAACAGCACTGTGGGAGTACCTACACCGCACGGACTGCAGCGGTTCAAGGCGGCTCACCACCACCTTCTCAAGGGCAACTAGGGATGGGCAATAAATGCTGGCCTTGCCAGCGACGCCCACATCCCATAAACAAATTTTAAAAAATGGCAGAGGAGGTAGGCTTGGCTGAGACTCTCCTACTACACTTTGGGGCTTTCAGTCTGCTTTTCAATCTACCAGTACATGCTCAGGTTTCTCAGTTAGTGTGATGGTGTGGCATTATAAATGGCCTCAGTTAGCAATATTCCTCCTTCTGAGCATTGCCCAGTGACCTCTGCTAGAACATGTGTGGACGTTGGGCGAGGTCAGGATCAGATCTGCTCCCCACAGTTGAAAGCCTGCCAATGCTCAGTATTGAGGCTGACACATGAAGAAACATCGCTTGCACAAAGTTTTTTTAAATTCATTCACAGGATGTGGGCATCGCTGGCCATCCATAATTGCCCTCGAGAAGGTGGTGGTGAAGGTACTCCCACAGTGCTGTTCGGGAGGGAGTTACTCTGTCGCAGCAGTTTGCTACAACGGAGTGGCTTGCTAGGCCATTTCAGAGGGCAGTTAAGAGTCAACCACATTGCTGTGGGTCCGGAGTCACATACAGGTCAGACCATTAGAGAACCAGATGGGTTTTCGCAACAATCTGATAGTTTCACGGTCACCATTACTGATACTGGCTTTGCATTCCCAGATTTATTTAATTAACTGAATTGAAATTCCCCAGCTGCCGTGGATGGGATTTGAACTCATGACTCTAGCTCAGAGTCTCTGGATCACTAGTCCAGTAATATAACCACAAGGCTACTGTTCCCTTCGTCACTGTGCTACACGTCGATCGACTGGTGCATATGGAATAATAAGATTTGGCACATTTAAAAGAGGAGGAGAGGAGAATAGGGAGTAAGCTGACAAAAATTACAAAAAACAAAACAGTCCGGAATCCAGGACAATTAATTGGATCAAAAGCAAGTTAATCCCAGAATGGTTAGGATTGCTGCCAACATCATGCTACTCAACCAGTTTAATTCATCAATAGGCTACAACATGAACATTGAACATTCCAGGGTCACTGATGATAATGTTGTGAATGTTTTGACATTTGCCAATAACCAGGTGAAGAGCTTACATGACCAAGTGGAATTGCACCACTTAGATAAAGGTCCAAAACTGTGCAGGAAGATCAGTGGTGAGAACATTGAAGAGTTAGTGTCGTTTAATGCTTAAGTGTTGTTCTGGGAGGTGACAACCGATGAGGTAAAGGGAGCTTCACAAGTAAATTATTCAGTTTCTCTTCTAACAGAGAAATGTAAAACAGGGACTGTTGGACTTCTCAGACACAGCAATGTGTCAGCAAACTGAAAGAGCGCGCTAAGAATATAAATAACACCAAGCAAAACCTCCAAGGCTGCAATAAGACACAGCAAGACTGGCACAGGCTGTTCTTCACGCCGTTAGTGAAATACCTGCAATCACATTGCCGAGGTGACTCAAGTGACAAAGCACTGGCCTTTCAACCTCGAGTAGCACAGCCCTGCTGTCAAGGGATGCATCAACCCCAGTAACAGGTCCGTTCCCACCCCAGCGAACCCAACCTCACTGCAGTGCCCCTTGGCAAATCCTTCCGGGCAAAGAATCCTCCCTTTAAAAATAGACTCTAATTTTTTTGAAATAAAATCACAAAGGGGACGATTTATTTTGTAACACTGACCTTTCACTCGTGCAGTACACAGTGCTGCCTATAGCTCATGAGTCCAGGGCTTGAATCACATCTTAACTGGCACCAAGTGCTGTTACTCTTTATGGCACGAGCTGGTGTTTCTCGGGGAATCTGTCGGAGAGACTATCCCACAGTGATGGATCACTGCAGAGATTGAGCAATAAACTGACCCAATAGAAGCATCTCCAATGGATTGAGATACAGCAGCAATGACTGAATCCAATGTTGTTTTCACACCCACACAAGTGATGCAATTAGACTTTAGTAACGTGGACATCCGGAGTTGTACGTTTCGAGATACAGCTTGAACGCGACCCAACAATGTGACGAGGGCGACAATAATCCTTGGGAGAGAATCCTGTCCAGCTCGTTTCTCAGCTCTCTCATCTGACCAGTTCGACGGCAAGCAAATAAGTCTCGAAAGACTCCACTTTCAAACAGGAGAGGGCTCCCCCCCGCAGCAAGCATTACAAGATTTTGATGCGAAACCAGGGTTATAGCGGGGTCACCTCAGACAGAAATCGTTTTAGTGAACAATATCATTTCAGTTTACACCCGTGGAATACTTCTGTATATGTTGCAATGCGATCATTTCCATTCGTCTTGTAAAATGGCCCCTCTTCCAAGGCAAGGCCAAATGGCGAAATATTGCAGCCTTTGAACTGGCAAGAGGGAGGCTCATCGTCAAGTTACTGTTAAGTACATGTTAATGATCAGCTGCAAAGTGACTTGGTGGAACTGGGTTGAGCTGTAGGATATGAATGGGCCGCACGATATGAATGGGCCGCGCGATATGAATGGGCCGCACGATATGAATGGGCCGCGCGATATGAATGGGCTGCTGACCCCTGTATGAGAAGAGAAAAGAACAGCAGATGGATTTCATTCCCTTACAGAGAAGGAAAAGGGTCACTTTACACAATACAGCATCTGCCATGTTCAGAGAGTTGTTACAACACAAACAGAAGTTTTGACAAGGAATGAGCATTGGCAAGATGGGCTGAGTGGCCTCCCTCTGTGCTCTAATCTTCTACAACCCTGGGTGGAATTTGTTTCAATTTGGAGACTGACCTGGAAGTGTTCAGTCGCTCAGGGCTTCATACAGCGAGTGACTGGACATACCTTCAGTCAGCCAGCAGGTATTCAAGAACCTCGAGGTGGTGAACCAGTTCAACACGAGAAAATGCTCTCAACAGAGGTCTCAGCAACCTCTTACATACAAAAACTGCAGGCTAAAAGTCAATTTACTATTGATGCACACAGAAAGGTATTACAATGATAAATCAAAAGAACCATTGTCACTGAGGCCTTAGGCAGAAACTGTACTTCAACAATTTCAATGTTATAACTCTTTCTGACAATTAGAGCATTGATTAATTAATGCATTAATGCATTCGTGGTATGTAGTTTTAAATAGAAAAAATTATCCAATTTCATTTTTAAGTATTACTTTTTCAATCAAGTCAAACCTGGTTCTAGGTGTCACACAGACTGGGACCAGACTCTTCCTTCCTCCATCTCGTTATATTCTAACCCTTTGCAAAGTCAGGTTTTTAACAGCTGGCTAGCAGTATTTATGAGTTCTAACTTATATATAATGAACGCATCTACAAGCACTGAAGAAGCAGGAGCGGGATAAGATATAGGACAGGGAAGATAAGATCAGAAATGCAAAACAAATAGCATACTTGAGATTTTCTGCATTTAATTGCTATTTTGATTTTTGGTGGATCACACCTTGTCAATGTTAGAGCATGCCACAAACTACAAAGAACCACATGCTGGTAGATCTGAAGACCAGACAGTTTCTTTACATATGTCCTCAGCTGAATAAAAGCTGAAAGCACAAGTGCTGACTTACACCCAACTCCAGGTGCTGCTAGTAGGGCTGCCAACTCTTTCTTTTTAGTCGTTCATGGGAATTGGGCCTCGCTGGCAAGGCCAGCATTTATTGCCCATCCCTAATTGCCCTTGAGAAGGTGGTGGTGAGCCGCCTTCTTGAACCGCTGCAGTCCGCGTGGTGAAGGTACTTCCACAGTGCTGTTAGGGAGGGAGTTCCAGGATTTTAACCCAGCGACGATGAAGGAACGACGATATATTTCCAAGTCAGAATGGTGTGTGACTTGGAGGAGAACTTGGAGGTGGTGGTGTTCCCATGCGCCTGCTGCCCTTGTCCTTCTAACTGGTAGAGGTCGTGGGTTTGGGAGGTGCTGCCAAAGAAGCCTTGGCGAGTTGCTGCAGTTCCTCTTGTAGATGGTACACACTGCAGCCACGGTGCGCCAGTGGTGGAGGGAGTGAATGTTTAAGGTGGTGGATGGGGTGCCAATCAAGCGGGCTGCTTTGTCCTGGATGGTGTCGAGCTTCTTGAGTGTTGTTGGAGCTGCACTCATCCAGGCAAGTGGAGAGTATTCCATCACACTCCTGACTTGTGCCTTGTAGATGGTGGAAAGGCTTGGGGAGTCAGGAGGTGAGACATTCGCAGCAGAATACCCGGCCTCTGACCTGCTCTTGTTGCCACAGTATTTATGTGGCTGGTCCAGTTAAGTTTCTGGTCAATGGTGACCCCCAGGATGTCGATGATGGGGGAATCAGCAATGGTAATGCTGTTGAATGTCAAGGGGAGGTGGTTAGACATTCTCTTGTTGGAGATAGTCATTGCCTGGCACTTGTGTGGCACGAATGTTACTTGCCACTTACCAGCCCAAGCCCGAATGTCGTCCAGGTTTTGCTGCATGCGGGCATGGACTGCTTCATTATCTGAGGAGTTGTGAAAGGAACTGAACACAGTGCAATCATCAACGAACATCCCCACTTCTGACCTTATGACAGAGGGAAGGTCATTGATGAAGCAGCTGAAGATGGTTGGGCCTAGGACACTGTCCTGAGGAACTCCTGCAGCGATGTCCTGGGGCTGAGATGATTGGCCTCCAACAACCACAACCATCTTCCTTTGTGCTCGGTATGACTCCAGCCAGTGGAGAGTTTTCCCCCTGATTCCCATTGACTCTGGTTGGATGAATTCCTGGAGATTTCATCACAAGAGATACTTTCGTACCGGGGATGAGGGAGTTCAGTTATGAGGAGAGGTTGGAAAAGTTAGGACTGTTCTCTTTGGAACAGAGACGGTTAAGAGGTGACCTAATCGAGGTTTTCAAGATGATGAGGGGGTTTGATAGAGTAGATAGAGAAAAGCTGTTCCCTCTGGTGAGTGGGTCAATAACCAGAGGTCATAGACTTAAAATCATTGGAAAAAGATCTCGAGGGGAGATAAGGAGAATTTTCTTCACTCAAGAGTTGTGGGGATCTGGAACGCTCGACCTGAAAAGGTGGTGGAAGCTGATTCCATGAATAATTTTAAAAGGGAGTTGGACAGGTGGTTGAGGATGAGGAACGTACAGGGTTACGGAAAAAAAGTGGGGATGTGGGACTGAGCACGACTGCTCTTTCAAAGAGCCAGCACCAGCATGATGGGCCGAATGGCCTCCTTCTGTGCTGTAAGTTTGTATGATTCAACAAGACGTCCCACCTCCAATGGCCCTGTACAGTAAAACAGCCTTGTTCCCCATTTGAAGTATTTCTATATCTAACAAACCAAATTCTTCAAAGAAATTGAAAGAAAAACACTTTTTTTTTTGAATGCCTCTATGATTTTCTTCTCCTGGGTGTTGCTCCAGCAGTGTCCAGGAGATCAATCTTCGGTTCCTGGAGACTCCAGAGCAATCCCGCAGGGTTGGAAACCCTAACCTCTGGCCAAATTATAATGAATGCATTAGCCCTTCTCATCACAGATCTGAAATACCCCAGATCCCTCGGGCTAAACAGCATTGCTCAAATGTGGCGTCTCTTCCCTGCCTCTCTGCTAGTCACATAAAGCCACTGACAGCAACAGCAATAAACTTGGGGAAGTAGAAGAGAGACTACAATTGGGGAAATCTTTCATTATATTTCAAAACTACAGTTTTTTCTGTGTTTTCCTGCAAGAAAAACATCGGAGATTAATTTGGTCACTGCAACCACATCAATCTTTACATCTTAGGCTTTCAGCAAGCTAGTAACACTGGGAGCTTCCTGAGGTTGGCCCATCGATTATTTTCCTTCACACAGTCTTCAAGGGGCTTTCACCAGGCTTGAAACTTGCTGCTCAGCCTAAGCAAACCCTTTAGGCCCCACCTTCAAAGTGGAGGCTCAGAGACATAATGCAGAAGGAAAGAGGTAATTAGAAGGTTTAAAACTCAATTTTACAGGAAATAAATACGGAGACAATAAGCTGGACAAAAGTACAACCGAAGTAGAAAAAAAATTACAGTAGAGAAAGCAGAAGGCAATGGAGGGAAATAGGAACTGAATTCAAAGGAATTTTTTTCCATGAAAATTATGCTGCGAGTGTTTAATTTAGATTAGGGAAGCTGTATTTTTTTTAAAAAAACAGTTGGTCTAGTGAGACAGGAATTTCTTCAAGAAAGACTTGCATTTCTATAGCGCCTTTCACAACCACCGGACGTCCCAAGGCACTTTACAGCCAATGAAGTACTTTTTGAGGTGTAGTCACTGTTGTAATGTAGGAAACGTGGCAGCCAATTTGCGCACAGCAAGCTCCCACAAACAGCAATGTGATAATGACCAGATGATCTGTTTTTTTACTGATGTTGATTGAGGGATAAATGTAATATAACTCCCCTGCTCTTCTTCGAAATAGTGCCATGGGATCTTTTACATCTACCCGAGAAGGCAGACGGGGCCTCGGTTTAACGTCTCATCTGAAAGACGGCACCTCTGACAGTGCAGCGCTCCCTCAGCACTGCACTGGGAGTGTCAGCCTAGATTTTTGTGCTCAAGTCTCTGGAGTGGAACTCGAACCCACAGCCTTCTGACTCAGAGGCGAGGGTGCTACCAACTGAGCCACGGCTGACACTTTAGATCTGTCAATCATAAGTTCTCTGGGCACAATATACGCTATCTTTAATGCGTCCATTATTCACCGATTATCTTCAATCTCCCTTCCAATGTGTTATTTTTGAAGCGGAAAGAATAATGGAATTACCTTCACTGCATGCATTCAATCTAATTTTCATGAAAAAGCACGGAGCGGGATTCCAGTTTAACGCCATGCATTATTTATCAAATCTGTTCTTTCACAAATTGGTGCATCTTCAACAAATTCAGAAGATCTGATAAAAGAGAAGCAGCTGCTCCAAAATATCCCTTGTTTTCTGCTGTGTTGCAGACTAATTAGCTGCTATCCATGACAGCTCCACCCTAATTATAACCACCGGCAAACTGAAAGGTCATTTACTGCGATAATGACCGACTGTACGGGTCTGTCTGAATAAAACCGCAGGAGTCCATAACTGCAGGTAGCACAGCTGGGTTTTTTTATCTGTTTATATGCCCTACTGGAGGCTGTTACCTCAGGTTTAATAGCGTATTCTCGAGACTCCCTCCTATGATCTGCAAATGTGAGTTTTCTATAAGCTGAACAGCAACAAGGGGAATCTAATGTTGCCTTATAAAGAAAGACTTGCATTTCTATAGCGCCTTTCACGACCACCGGACGTCTCAAAGCGCTTTACAGCCAATGAAGTACTTTTTGAAGTGGAGTCACTGTTGCAATGTGGGAAACGCAGCAGCCAATTTGCGCACAGCAAGGTCCCACAAACAGCAATGTGATAATGACCAGATAATCTGTTTTTTTTGTTGTACATGTTTTTTGATAAATATTGGCTAGGACACCGGGGATAACTCCCCTACTGCTCTTCGAGATAGTGCCATGGGATCTTTTACGTCCACCTGAGAGAGCAGAGGGGGCCATGGTTTAATGTCTCATCTGAACGACGCCACCTCCAACAGTGCAGCACTCCCTCAGCACTGCACTGGAGTGTCAGCCTAGATTTTTGTGCTCAAGTCCCTGGAGTGGGACTTGAACCCACAACCTTCTGACTCAGAGGCGAAAGTGCTACCCACTGAGCCACAGCTGACACTGCAGTGATACCTTCGTCAGAGCAGATCTGGACCGGCCACACCGAGTTATACTGACGGCTCTGCACTTGGGTAAAGCAGAGCTCTGGTCATGCACATTTAACCAATGCTGAAAAGAGTTCCATTCCCAAAAATTGGAACGATGGTGAAATTTGCGTGAAAGAAACAACCGGCAGTCCTGTTGGCTTTCTACTAAGATGATAAGGGGTAAGCCATTTAGGACAGAAATGAGGAAGAATTTCTTCACCCAGAGAGTGGTGAACCTGTGGAATTCTCTACCACAGAAGGTAGTTGAGGCCAATTCATTAAATATATTCAAGAATGAGTTAGATATATTTCTTAAAGCTAAAGGGATCAAGGGATATGGGGAGAAGGCAGGTACAGGGTACTGAGTTTGGATGATCAGCCATGATCTCATCGAATGGCGGAGCAGGCTCGAGGGGCCGAATGGCCTACTCCTGCTCCTATCTTCTATGTTTCTATGAGAAATGTAAAGGTCGTCCAATGAACCAACTGGAAAGTTTTAAATCAAGAAGCAAGCCTTAAAAAGTTTTCTATGCAACATCTTCTCTGCCATCCTGGGCCTCTCCACAGTCGAAGTGCGCAGGGCCCAGGCAGTTCGCAAGCATCCCTGGGATCACGTGGGCCATGGGGAGCCAATAGGAGAAGGGAATCTCCCTTCATTCTTTAGACAGGAAGACCCATCAAAAGTATGAATGGAGATCACCCCAAAAAGACGCTAAAACATTAAATACATTTTTTAAAAACCATCACATTTTTAAAATGAGTTAAAATTACATTAAATTGAATATTTTAAACAAAAATGTAATTTAAAAAAAAATTAAAGTTTTTAATGGGGCTAAAAATAAGCTTACCTTTTTTTAATGTATTTTTAAATTATAAATGAATGAAAAAATTTTTTTTTTTTACTTTTTTCAACTCTTATGCTGGTAAAAATAGGCCTTACACCTGCTTTTACCAGGCGTAAGATTTCTAAGGGTTTTCAGCGGGCGGAGGGTCTCCAGAAAGCGGAACTCTCCCCCCGCAGAGGCCCTTCTCCAGGGCAGGCGTCCGATCTGATCGGAAATGCCGGTGTTTAGCGCAAGCGCTGTGCATGCCTGAAACCGGCATTTCCGATGTCCCGTAGGCATCGGAAAATACAGGCCATGAGTGAGAGAGATTAAGATTGACTGACTGGAACTAAGTGGAAAATATTCCAGTTCTAAACATGTCCAAACATTTACTTCTATTGCTAAACAACCCGAGCTCTGTGGGAGCACTGAACTCCGTTTTTCATTAGACAGGGTGAGTTTTGCATGCACTGCCATTCTTTCAAGCTACTGTTTGATCTTGCAGAGCGAACACTGGCTGATTTTTGACACGGACTACCTTACATCCACAAAGAAAAGGTCAAGCTCCATATAAATAGAATGTGTTACAAAAAGCTGTGCGGAACAGTATTTCGGGATGTTGGGCAGACAGCACGAGGGATATTTCCGTGTGCCGCCCTATTTACACTCAGTCCCAAAGCACTGGGCCGTGCAATGACCTACTCTCCCACATATCCACTCCTCCAATGAGCAAAGAAATACATTTAAAACAAAATGCTTGTCATTTTCTATATCTATTTTACTGAGGCCTGCAGAAGGTCGATTGGGAAAAGGCAGCTTTTCTTGTTTGACGAACAAGATTCAGAATATTCTAAAAATTGCTGAAAATCACCTTGAAGGATGAACGTTCCTCAGTTAAATAATGAGCTTTGGACGATGAAGACTGCAGCAATTTCCGGGTCAGAAAGTCACTAATGATACTTAGTGAAAACCTAACAAAGTTTACTTAAAGATAACATCCTGACTTGGAAATATATTGCCGTTCCTTCATCGTCGCTGGGTCAAAATCCTGGAACTACCTCCCTAACAGCACTGTGGGAGCACCTTCACCACATGGACTGCAGCGGCTCAAGAAGGAGGCTTCTGAAGGGCAACTAGGGATGGGCAATAAATGCTGGCCTTGCCAGCGATGCCCAGATCCCATAAACGAAGAGGGAAAAAAATCTGTTGACATATTAACAACAATATAACAGTGAAGGTTATATCTTGCAGCCTTTTTGTCAAAAAAACACAAAAGATTAAATAAAACATCCTGAATTCATGAAGAGAAGGACAGAAATTAACGTCAGCACACATCAGTGATGTCAAATGCAGGACTGCACTTAAAACTGTGTCTCACACTTAAAAATGAGCTTTGCATTGGGACCAAAAGATCACAAAATAAAGCGAGATGAGGGAGGCCATCTAACTCATCTTAGCTCATCCTTTCATAATAGACCTTGCAGTCTCCCCCAACACGCCATCCACCAAATTGCTTGGGACATTTCACGACATTAAAAGGGATTCTATGGGCTGGATTTTGTCAGCCCCGAGGAGGCGGGACTGCCGGTAAACTCAGAGAAAGTGGGGGCGGGTGGCAAACCCGCCCCCATCCCGCCTCCGTGCCCTTTTGCCAGGAGGCAGGAAGCCATCCTGTCCCGGGTCCCGTCTCCTGGAGGCGGGAAAGGGATTAAATCCTTTTAACTGCCTGTTAACAGGTAGTTAACAGGCAGAAAAAGGGATTAGTGCCATTTTACCTTTACAGGTGAAGGCTTCCCGACCTCGAAGAGCCCTGCCGGGTTGGAGGAGTCGAGTAAGAGGTCTGCGGTGGTCGGAGGCACCTGGAAGTAAGGTGTAGAGGTGCGTGATGGGTGCAAATGTGGAGTGGTAAGTATGTGAGGTGAGTGTTAAGTATTAGAAAATGTTCACTTACCTTTGTTTCTGCCTACAGCCTTCAGCCGCTGTGGCTCCGGAGTCCCCGACATCTCCATTGTAGATTTCACAGACTGGCTGTTGGATCCTCCGAAACAACAGTCATCTGCTTTCTACAAAGTTGAAAGGTTTGATGAGTCCTGAACACAAGGACTCATCAAACTACACCGAATGTCAGTGTTTGACAGCTTCACAGAGCTGTCAAACGCTGACATTTCTTCTTTCAAGAAGTCTTGACAGATGGCACGTCAGACGTTGACGTGCTCTGTCAGTGACTTCCCCCTAATTGGCCTGCTGAGCCCGCCGGGCCGGCTTAACAAGGTCAATCAGGGGAAAATCCCGCTGGCTGGCCAGAACATGATGGAGGCGGGACTGAGACCCGACAAGCAGCAGTCCCGCCTCCAGCACGTCTCCATTCACAAAATCCAGCCCAAAAAGTCCAAGTAGTTGTTGTCTTTAATGTAGTATTGACTAGTAATGTTAACAAAATCGCTGCTTTAAGTTATTACAGAGAATTTCATAGAAATGATAGCACAGAAACAGGCCATTCGGCCCAACTGGTCCATGCTGGTGTTTATGCTCCACACGAGCCTCCTCCCACCCTTCTTCATCGAACCCCATCAGCATATCCTTCTATTATTTTTGCCCTCGCGTACTTATCTAGCTTCCCCTGAAATGCATGAAGGGCATGAATTAATATTCAGGGGAGGACATAGGACTGGCCACGTAACGTGATTGAACGTGATAACACGGGAAAGGTTTATAAACACTTACAGAAAGAGCGTCCAAGATTCCAGCATCTTTATTTGCCAAATGCTGTGTAGAAAATGTGATCCTTTTTGGACAATTTGTTTGCAGCAGACATTTTGCCTGTCTATCGCCCCCTGGCTGCTGTCAATCACAGAGCCAGTCAGCACGAATGAGGAGCAGAGGTCAGTGCCATTTGTAAATACATTTAACCTGCAAAAACGTCTACAAAACAAATTGCATTTGAAATGTGCTTTGTAGGTTTTAATCTGAATGTTAAACTTTGCACGAGTGTAGGAAGGCCCTACAGCTTAGACAGTTCAATTATTCAGTGACTCGTAACTATTGCGTTCGGAGAAACAGCACAATAATTGGTTTTATATCAGCAGAAAGTTACTTAAAAAGGAAACCATTCGACTCAGGGCTTTGTGCCAGGGTTTTCCCAAGTGTACATAAAAATAAACAGTAATTTCACAGGTTCCATTAATAATTTCTCTCAGAGCTGGCTGGCCTGTGCTGCCCGTCTGAAGGTGATATTCCCAGCGGAATTTTTGCATTATTGGAAACATTTATTTTTGGATTGCATTCAGCGACAATTTTATTTTGGGAACTCCGTATCCCTTTCAAGCTGCCCGTGTCCCTCGTTATATTACGGAGGCCTCAGAGTCATCCCAGGTTCTGTCAACCATTTGGCCAACAGTTGTGCCTGTGTAATTCAGAAGGGCAACGTATTTGTGTTTTAAAAATGTAGGTCAACGCGCACACACACATTCTATTAATATAGCAGTCCATTATTTATTGGCAGCTTAACCTACAATTGGAACACTTCGCAGTGCGAACAATGCAGCAAGCTTCTGCCCAATGTGGAGAATGGCTGCCTGGGCACTGACCATGCTCCAGTATCTCACCCATTCATTATGTGTGAGCTGAGATAGTGAGTGTTGACAGGCTAATCTCCATTAGAACCGAGTCCGATTATATCCTCACTGATATCTATCCACGCATACACACGATAAAACAGTTACTGGGTGACAATCAGGAACAGAAACCCTGGCTGGCTCTTCTGCACAAGGTGCTGAGGGCAACTATCTACCTGACCTACATTGGCTCCCGGTTAAGCATCCTTGTTTTCAAATCCCTCCATGGCCTCGCCCCTTCCTATCTCTGTAATCTCCTTCAGCCCCACAACCCCCCCGAGATATCTGCGCTCCTCTAATTCTGCCCTCTTGAGCATCCCTGATTATAATCGCTCAACCTTTGGTGCCCATGCCTTCTGTTGCCTGGGCCCTAAGCTCTGGAATTCCCTCCCTAAACCTCTCCGCCTCGCTACCTCTCTTTCCTCCTTTAAGACACTCCTTAAAACCTACCTCTTTGACCAAGCTTTTGGTCACCTGCCCTAATTTATCCTTATGTGGCTCGGTGTTAAATTTGTTGTCTTAAAATACCCGTGAAGCGCCTTGGGACGTTTTACTACTTTAAAGGCGCTATATAAATACAAGTTGTTGTTGTTGTTGATCAGAACAAGGCTTGAACATGTGACTTGTCTTGGGTCTCCATCACACAGTTCCACACTGTGCAGTGCTTCTACCAACTGAGCCTCCATGTGATGTAACAGTGACGTCACAAGAGCTGCTGCCATCTTATGATGATCACTGTTGCTGTGAACAGGCTCATAACAGCTGGCAAATGGAATTCAATCCGGAGAAGTGTGAGGTAATGCATTTGGGGAGGGCTAACAAGGAAAGGGAATGCACATTAAATGGTAGGACACTGAGTAGTGTAGAGGAACAAAGGGACCTTGGCGTGCATGTCCACAGATCCCTGAAGGTAGCAGGCCAGGTAGATAAGGTGGTTAAGAAGGCATACGGAATGCTTGCCTTTATTAGCCGTGGCATAGAATACAAGAGCAGGGGGGGTTATGCTTCAACTGTATAAAACACTAGTTAGGCCTCAGCTAGAGTACTGCGTGCAGTTCTGGTCACCTCATTACAAGAAAGATGTGATTGCACTAGAGAGGATACAGAGGAGATTTACAAGGGTGTTGCCAGGAGTAGAGAATCTTAGCTATGAGGAAAGACTGGATAGGCTGGGTCAGTTTTCCTTGGAACAGAGGAGGCTGAGGGGAGACCTTATTGAGGTGTATAAAATTATGAGGGGCATAGATAAAGTGGATAGAAAGGACCAGTTTCTCTTAGCAGAGGGGTCAAAAACCAGGGGGCACAGATTTAAAGTAATTGGGGAAAGGTTTAGAGGGGATTTGAGGGGAAATTTCTTCACCCAGAGGGTTGTGGGGGTCTGGAACTCACTGCCTGAATGGGTGGTAGAGGCAGGAACCCTAACCACATTTAAAAAGTACTTGGATGTGCACTTGGGATGCTCTAACCTGCAGGGCTACGGACCAAGAGCTGGGAAGTGGGATTAGGCTGGATAGCTCTTTGTTGGCCGGCACGGACACGATGGGCCGAAATGGCCTCCTTCCGAGCTGTAACTTTCTATGATTCTTCTATGATTCTATGAGAAAAGTTCATCCGTCTGTTCCCCCAGCTCCTCCACACTTGTACCCAGCCTCATTTTCAACAATTACTCATAAAACAATTTGTTAATGCAGTTTCTCGCTTCCTGCCCAATGCATCAGGTGTCTGACATCCACAATGCCCTAGCTATATTCTGATATAATTTTTCATTCTCAGATAAAGATTGTTTTATTTGGCTGTGGATTTTTTTTGTAAACTAATTCCTTTTATCATTCACATCAGGCACACTTCATCGCAATTCATATGTCGGTCAATGTTATAAGGCTCCAACAATTCATAATTTGCAGTAACTGGAAGACTCAAATTCTTGCTAATTGTTTGCAAGCAATCTAAAACACGCAGCACTGACAATGAGCATAATATTTCTGAAAACATACCCCTAGTGAACCAGACCCAATGACCACAAATACTGCCGAAACTGATCCAATCAGGTACTTGCCTCCTAGACTGGAGCGATATCCGTCCAGATAGTGAAGGCAGGAGTTTTTAGGAAGAGAGAGAACTTATTTGGCCCAACAAGCAAGCTCCTTTTTCATCTCTTTCAATCAGTAAGAAAAGCAATAAATTGTCTCTTGACCCCATGTATACTGTTATTCCAAGGACCTTCCGAGATAACTTATTTCATAGATCATTAAGCTTTAGGGGAAAAGTTCTATCTGACTTTTTACTTCCAATTTTTTAAACTTGTGTCTCCGGGTACTTAAACCCTTGGTCACAATGAACAATTAGACCAGATCAGTTTTGTCAATCACCTTCATAACCTTGAAAACTTCAATTAGTGTTGGCTCAGTTGGCATTGATGGCCTACTCTGATGGGCCTTAGGAAGGTGGGGACATCTGTTAATCTCCAACAGAAACCATAATCTGCCACTCAGTGTGAAGAAGCAATTCCCTGTTTTATAAAAACTTTTCTCATTAGTTCTATCCATCTAGCATTCTAACTGCTGTTAATACAGAACCAGCCTCTACAAATCCATACAAATTCTCCTGCAATATTCTGGTGGTCCTGATTAATTTGATAATCAATTGTTGAAGTCCTTGGGCTCTGTTTGCTGGTCAGATTCCTTGTGGATATAGTTTCAAAAAACATCTCAAATATCCATACCTCAGTGGGTAGCACTCTCGAAGGCTGTGGGTTCAAAGTCCCACTCCAGACACTTGAGCACAAAAATCTAGGCTGACACTCTCCGTGCAGTGCTGAGGGAGGGCTGCACTGTCGGAGGCCCCGTCTGCTCTCTCAGGTGGACGTAAAAGATCCCAAGGCACTATTTCGAAGAAGAGCTGGGAAGTTCTGCCTGGTGTCCTGGGGCCAATATTTATCCCTAAATCAACATCACTAAAGCAGATTATCTGGTCATTAACACATTGCTGTTTGTGGGAGCTTGCTATGCACAAACTGGCTGCCTATATTACAACAGTGACTACACTTCAAAAGTACTTCATTGGCTGTAAAGCACTTTGGAACGTCCTGACGTTGTGAAAGGCGCTATAGAAATGCAAGTCTTTCTTTTTCTTCCATTTGTAGTATTGGATAGGACTGTTGAACTTTAAAAGGTGGGGGGGGGAGGGGGGGGGGATTCATGAATTATTCGCAGAAAAGACCAGAGGTTTTTTGGACAGGTGGGGTTTCTATAAGGACCACAGCTGCCTCACTCTAAAACTGCAGCGGCAAATCCAACAGTTCTTGCTGCCGTTTACCGTACCTGTTGTAATGCAGGCTAGGCGGCTTTTTAAAATGTTATTAATATAAAGATATAGCTTTTCCTCAAAGCTGAAAAAAATCAAGATGGCGTGCATCTTGTTCAAAGTACCCTCCCCCCTTGCACTTAAAAAAAAATGTATGCTCAGAACAATATTTGATATTTCAAAAAATAATGGTGTTACACATGCAGTTTCCTGCCGTGTTGGGTCTCTTTGCCTCTTTAGTAGCCCTGATGACACTGGTGGGGGAGGGAGATCCGCGAAGCCTTGAGCAGTTCCTTTCATTACAATGGGACCCGTGGCGCCAGACTGGCTCGGGGGCTGAGCCGGAGCGGTCTTGATACCAGCTGAGAATGCAGCATACCCATTCAGTAACAATCCCCCCATTGGGTGGCTCCAGATCATCCTGATCAGGATTCACATTGCCCCAAAAAAACCAGACAATGGAGTTGTTCCAATAATGTCGCCAGGGTGTCACGATGCATGCGGACACGGGACTTCACAATGGAAATATGAGCAGAATGAATGGCTTTAAAATGGGGACTGAAGTCCGGGACTTTTTAATATAGTAAAGTTGACAGGAAGTTTGCATAGGTGTAAGTTTTAATTTTTATATATAGTCTCACTCTCGCATTCCAGGCATCGCCCGTGCAAATTTCTGAATCACAGTTTGTTTTTTTTAGAAAGGAAGGGAAGCCAATGATTTTGTGCTTGTTTTAGAAAAAACTTCCTCAGCAACAGAAATTATGGGATGTGTCCTCAGGATGTGTTTACTTGCACCAATAAAATGTTGTGACTTACAAGTACTGGCCACACTATATACTGTCCTTTAGCAGCATAATACGTTGTGTATTACATGGTATAAAGCTCCTGTCCCTGTAAAACAAGGGCAGCAGGCGCATGGGAACACCACCACCTCCAAGTTCCCCTCCAAGTCACACACCATCCTGACTTAGAAGTATATCGCCGATCCTTCATCATCGCTGGGTCAAAATCCTGGAACTCCCTCCCCAACAGCACTGTGGGAGTACCATCACCACACGGACTGCAGCGGTTCAAGGCGGCGGCTCACCACCACCTTCTCAAGGGCAGTTAGGGATGGGCAATAAATGCTGGCATTACCAGCGACGCCCACATCCCATAAACGAATTTAAAAAAACAGCGCATCCTTTAGTTTAGCATGAGCAATGCCACAGGAGACCTGCAAGTTCTGTATTATTGCTACTGTGCTCTGAGTTACCATGGTCAGCGTCGAGCCGTCCGACATCACGTGTACCACAGGCCAGCTGCAGGTGGAAGCTTCTTCGTCTCTTCCTCACAAGTGTCTCTGAAATTGATTAGATATACAATGGGGCAAGGTACTTTTTACCCCCCCTAGTCTGTCCCTCCCCTTTAAAAACAAATGGGAAAAAGGCAATGCAATTACTTGACAGCGCACACATTTGCTCTCAGACCAGTAACATGTTTTGGCACAATGAGTTTCAAAGTGGCAGTGGCCCTTTAAGACTTCCAGAGAGTATTAACATCCCAATGGCTCTTCGGTTTTGCACACAAGACTGTCGTCAGGGTTTACGGTCAGTCACTGGTTGGTGGAAATATAACTTGCGCAGTAACTTTAATGGCGTGTTGTTTCTTTAAGTACATTAATATCTGGCTGTCAGCTGAGCGTAGGCAAAAGTGTAAAAAAAAATTTGTCTCTTTGGTTTGATGGATGGTCAGGTCACTTTACAATAATACATCCAACAGAAAACAATCACGCTCGCTGTTTTGCCCCAGTCACTTCAAATGACGCACGTTTCCTTCTCTCGCTGGCCAGATCAATTTCCAACCTCAGCAAGGGGTGACTTAACAGGCTGGAACATCAGCTTCAACATTCCCAGCGAAAATACCATGTACTCTTTTCATCGAAAGTCTCCACTGAGAGTGCTGCATGCGTCTCCAATCGCTGACACTGCGAAACACCAGGAGCATTAATAAATGAACTGGTTTAAGATTATTTAAATGGGTATGTCCTTTGCTGATCTCAATTATAGACGGTTTAATAGAGTTTTATTCTATATTATTATGAAGTAAAAAGCATGCATAAAATCTTCACATGGTGAATGAAGTGCAGCTGAAAACATAAGAAATAGGAGCAGGAGTAGGCCATACAGCCCCTCGAGCCTGCTCCTCCGTTCAATATCATGGCAGATCTTCGACCTCAACTCCACTTTCCTGCCCGATCTCCATATCCCTCGATTCCCTTAGTGTCCAAAAAATACTTTTGAAGAGTGGAGTTCTTCAGATTTACAAGTGATTAGACAAACATATTTTATGTCTCATCAACATTATCAAAATTTGCTGCAACACTCTCGTCTCCTTTTTAAAATTATAATTTTCCCAGTCCTCAGTCTGCTCTCAACTGTGCGCCTTCTTTGCCATGGGTGAGCAAGGAAGCCACTGCCAGTCTTGTGTCAATAGGAACATAGGAATTGCTAGATGAAGAAAGACCAAGGTCCACCTAGTTCGCCTTCTACCATCCTGGGAGTCGCATGATACAACGATAATGGAGTTGTTGGCTAATCATAGCAATCAATCTCTATCAAGTAGTCTGCAACAGACCCAGACACGACACGAGAAAGGCCCAGTGGCAGAGAACTTTGGGAACCAAAGGTCCAAAGTCACCTTTTCCCTTCCAAACATGCTACACTTAACACGTGCCATGTCTCAAATTACTCATTTACTGTATCCCAAAATGTTATTTTCTGAAAGAAATCTGTCTAATTTGAATGAATCAATACTAACGGCTTCCACTCTCTCCCTCGGGAGCCTGTTCCATAGATTGACCACTTGCTCACTGGAATATTGTTTCCATAGATTAGTTTTGAATTAATCCCCCTTCAAGCGCAGGCCGTGTCCTCTGTTTCTGGACAAGGAAAATAGCTTGCCATGGTCTACATTATCTTAGTCCTTTTAGAATCCGAAAAAACCCAGCAATCATATCACCTCTCAACCTTCTCTTATCCAGTGAGAACATGCCCAATTTACATATGACATATGCTGACCACCCGCTCGGAGCTGCATATCTCTGGCTAAGTGGAACTTGCTCTTGAATTACTTCCTATCAAGAGTCATCTCATCGCTGCTGAGTGACTCCTTCTGAGACCCAAGCTCAGATCAAGACTCACCATCACGTCAGAAACAACTGCTATCAATCCAAGTCCGGCCACTCTGTGCCACCCACGTTTATTGAACACAAAAAGATGGCTTCACACAGGAAAACCTGCTTGAGTCTGAGGGTAGCATCAATTAGCGGCAGCCAGTACAGTCAACTCTGTTTCAGCACCGAAGGAAATATTTGGAATGGTTCAAGATAGAAGTATTGAAATACTCAACAGGACTGAACATTTCTGTAACCAGCTGAGGAAAAATATCATCAGTATCAGGTTATCGAAGCCCAATTCAAATTTTGATGAGTAAAAATGGAAATTAAACTCTTTCTCAACTGTTCAATGCTCCATTGTTGCTCTAATATATGCAAAATGGAGAAGAAATACATTTTGGTTCAACAGCACATTCTCAAGATTTCTGTGAATTAAACAAGTGATCCAATTGTCTATTTAAATTGAATCTCTGTATTGTCAGCTGTTAATGAAAGATGACATTCTAATGAGCAAACTGAACAAGGGAGTAGCAGAGCCAGGACTTAATGAACTCATTCCATTGAAAAAGAAATTAGCAGCGCTCCTGCTGGCTCACGTGGTACATCCACTGCCCAATATGGAACTGAGCCATACAGGCCCGAGATTGGACCGCCCAGTCTGCACTGGTTAGCTGGTCTCAACCAGGGCGGTGGTGCCTAAGGGTGCTACAATTGGCCTCAGCACCCTTGAGCAAGTGAGTGGAGGAATAATCAGCCAGTGTTTCCACTCCCGAGCACTATCCAGTGACTCTTGCTAAAATATGCGCGTACAAACCTTGGGGTTGGCTGTGATATCGCCCTTACGTCTTTCACAGAAACAAACATTTAGTTTGTGGACTGCTGACCACGTTTGAATCTGCTACCTCAGAATCACAGGACAGGTTAACAAAGCAGTTAATAAAGCATATAGGATCCTGGGCTTTATAAATAGAGGTACAAGAAACTCTTTATTAACCGGCACCGACGGGACCGGCGTGGTGCCGGTTAATCAAAAAGTCCGGATAACGGAGAGTTATATCTCCCAACGTACGAGAGCCCCGTACACATTGACATGTGCCTGCATTCGGAGCTCCGTCTCCCCGGGGACCGCCAGCTGACCATCTGTCGTGTCTGATGCCTACCCGGGCTGCACATTCCCCTCCCAATCTACATGCTCCGATACAAGGCAAACGCCTCGGGGTTTTTTTTAAAGTTATTTTTAAAGGAGAGATGAAGGAAAACCCCGGTTACCTACTCAAGAATTTTGCCGGTTAAGAGAGATTTCCGGTTATTTGGGTGCCGGTTAAAAGAGAGTTTCCTGTATAGAGTACAAAAGCCAGGAAGTTATGCTAAACCTAGATAAAACACTAGTTCAGTCCCAGCTGGAATATTGGGGGGAAAATTCAGTTGGTTATGCCTCCCGTTAGCGCCTTAAGAGGGCGCTAATGGGGCGCAAAGCATCTAGCGCCCAGGCGCGGCGATGTTTGCGCCGCTCGCGAAATTAACTAGACATTTTGCGGCGGCGCTAAACACTACCGCCATGATCTCCTGTGCAGGCAGATCGTGACGTCAGTCGAGTGCGCAACGCCCCGGAGCGGATATTGAGTGGCGCCCCCTGCCTTACCGCCTGACGCTAGCAACGACAGGTTGAGGGGAGCGTTTTGCAGTCATGAAGGGACTGGGGGAGCGCTATTTAAAGGCGACCACTTCCTGCCTTTTATTGTTGGTGCCATTTTTGAACCACGCATTCTGAGAGAGAGAGAGAGAGAGAGAGACTTCTGGAGAGATTCAACGCTGTGTTAAGGAGTTTTGGGTACTGAGCAGCACTTTGCAGGTTCATTTTGATTAGCCCTTCCTTGTATCGATTTAGAAGAGACTGTGAGGGCTGCACTCTGAGCTCTTTCCCTGGTACTCTCCATTGTTCTTCCCAGCAGATTTGATGTGCAGGTCCCTCCAGGCCGAGATTCAAGGCTGCAATGAGTAGGATGTGGATGGAAAGCAAGATCAACCATCCCCTTTAAGAACTGGCCCATGCCATTGTGTGTGTGTTCCATTGCTGACTGACATCACATGAGCTTCGCCAGCGCTCTGAGGTAGCGCCTCGCTCCTCGGCCTTTGCGCCTTAAGACAGGTGTGAAGCGCCTGATTTAGCGCTCCAATCACCTCCAGGGGCGATAAAAGTCAAGTTTGCAGTCGGTGGCGATAATTAGCACCAGGCACTAATCTTTGCGCCCGGCCGATAATTGCGCCCCAAATGGGGCGATACTGATTTTCTCCCCCATTGTGTCCCATTCTGGGCACCACACTGTAGGAAGGATGTGAAGGCTTTGGAGAGGGTACAGAAGAGATTTACTAGAATGGTACCAGGGATGAGGGATTACAGTTACGTGGATAGACTGGAGAAGCTGGGGTTGTTCTCCTTAGAGCAGAGAAGGCTAAGAGGTGTTTAAAATCATGAAGGATTTAGATAGATTAAATAAAGATAAACTGTTTCCAGTGGCTGAAGGGTCGATAACCAGAGGGCACAGATTTAAGGTGATTGGCAAAAGAAATCGAGGCGACATGAGGAAAATCTTTTTTAAGCAACGAGTGGTTAGGATTTGGAATGCACTGCCTGATAGGGTGGTGGATACAGATTCAATAGTAGCCTTCAAAAGGGAATTGGGTAAATATTTGGCGAAAAGATTGCAGGGTTATGGGGGAAGAGCTGGGGAGTGGGACTAACTGGATTGCTCTTCGAAAGAGTTGGCGCCGACTCGATGCGTCGAATGGCCTCCTTCTGTGCTGTACTATTCTGTGTAAGACCACATGCTTCAGCACCAAAGAAGAGCCGAATTTTTTTTTAAATGTAATAATGATGCCGCATTGGTGGCAGGCAGCAAAATGAATCGCTGTACTTGCATCATTAGACTGCTAATATGGCGTTTACCCATCTATATGAATGCTGTGTGGCCTTCGACAGAAAGGCAATGGAACTGATGAAAGACAGAACCCAGCAATTAATCAGAAGTCCAAAACTTCCTCTGATTATCAAATCACCCAGCAGAATAATTCTCCAAAACCATGCAGAATATAATGGGAGAACTTGAGCTTGTAAGAGACCTCGCACGCCGAGATGTTTAAAGCATTCAAATGTAATTGCACAGTGTGCCACAAGGATTCCTCAAGAGGCCCTTTTATTGAGTGGAGACCAGAATCGGTTCCCTTGTCACGAAGCTGTGTGAAAACCATGAGCCTTTGCCATTAGTCTTGGTCACAAACAACCTCGGCCTCCCAACCCCCACCTCCACAACATTAGATGGGTCTGAAACAGACTTTTCACTGGGCTTATTTTATGCACCATTAACCCAGTCGAAAAGATGCAGATTTATCAATTAAGAGTGCCATTGTGCTACTAGTGGTGCCTTGAGTCTGCTATCTGCTTAATGCAAGGAGGAACTGGGAGATCAGAGTTATACAGTACTCTCAGCGCTGCACCGAAAATGCAGGCTTGCAGATGCGGGTTTAGTGTCGACGTGAAGGAGCGGATGAACCAGTGGGCTTCCCCCCCCAACGTTAAACAACCTCAAAGTGAAGTTAAAGAAGTTTCCTGCTGCTCCAGCGACTTCTCACATCCGGCATAGATGCAAAGTCACGACTTCATATCAGCACAATGACGCATGAGAGATTAGAGCAGGGATTTACTCCAAAATGCATCAGTATTCTAAGCATTGGTGAACCTTTCCTGTAAAACAGCAGGCTTTTAACTCACTCTTTCCTTTGAGAATTTATGCCTATTTAATATTCCATAATTCTACCAATACATTTTGGGCCTTCCCCTGCCAGTGACTGATACCATACTCGCTCACCTCTTCATTCATGTACACTGGAATCCTTAAGTAATTTAAGACTATATCTTATACCTTGCAGAAGACCCTTATAGCTTTCTAGAACAAACCTTCGAGAATATTATAGGATAAATTGTGTGGCTTGATTGATTTTCCCCAGGCCTTATAAGATTCAATTGGGCGATTTGCGTTTTGCTGTTTGTGAGATACCATTAATACAGGTTAATCCACTCACTTGTCTGACCTGACCCATTGGCCTGCCTTATTCGAGTTCCTCTGACGTATCGGCACAGGCACTTTAACCCATTTATAGTTTGATTCAGACTAACGATCCATTATCACAAATATATTTTTACTTACAAACCATTATCCATGCCAACCTATTTCAGGATCCAGGGCACATTCCACTGGGCTTGCGGAGAATGAAGCAACGGGAATGATGCAGGGATACAAGCACAAAATAGTTCTCAACAGCTGATGAAGGAACAGGTCAGCAAGTCATTCATAGGAGCAGAGCACAAGCCTAGTACAGGAGATTTACTGAGTAATTATACTGCTAGTATATGTTACACATTGATAAATGAATAACTAGGAGTGAGTTACAACTATAATTCAATTGAGGGGTTTATGTTACATCAAACTGTAAGCAGTTCAAAGCTGCAGTTAATATTAAAAGGAGTATTGGACTTACTTTTAAATCCAATTTTCTTGTACCTGCCAGCTCCAAATGTTATAACAATATAAATGAGATCATTTTAAGAGTAGCAGACAGGGAGGCCAGGACTGCAATCAGTCTCACTCACAGCTGCACCCCGACACTGCAGTGCTCAGTATTTAACCCAAAACAGCTGAAGAAAACAGAAACTTAAATATATATACTTTTAAAAAACTTGCATATGCAAGCACTACATCAGCGTGTGCAAGCCCACGCATGTGTCATGGGTTCTTTTCAAATTCATTCTCATTTAAAAAATTTGCTTCAGCCAGTCCCCGGCACTGCACCCGAGGTTATGTCGTGGAAAGCTTGCTGTACGGGGCTGCAAGAAGCAGGCGATAGCATCGGAATCCAGAGCGCAAAGTGCAGGGCAATCTTCAAGTCAGTCCAATATAATTCTTACACCAGACGACCTCGTGGTAGATCGGACGACGCGCTCTTCCGTAAGGTCAGCAGCACTACATGACGTGATGGGCAACGTATTATTCCGCTCCTATTGCGTCACATCGTGTCTCCTTTTAAAGTCACAAGAGGCGACTGCCTTGCCTGCTTCAAGTCAATTTGAGGCCGACTGCTCTTAGCGGGGCATCAAGTCAACTGGAGAACAGTCTTGCTTATTTTATCAATGCTGCTTAAACATGCAAAAATGTACATATGTGTACCTACACTTACTTTCATTAGTGAATCCCCTATGATGCTGATCACATTGAGTTGGAGGATATGGTCTTCTATAACAACAGGGGTGTTATGACAGCTAATGCACAATGCACGATCAAGGCCACTGATTTACACTGACTGAATAAGTCAAATTCAATTTTCATTACATGGAATTGTGAGATTTGTACTGGCGATTTGGGAATCTAATTTCGTAACTCCGTCTATTTTAAGAAAACTAAAATGGAGTGGCATTGATTAGTATATGTTCCTTTATTGTTGTATTTCATTTTTATTTCTTACCTTATTTAAAGTCCAGAATTCACACAAAAATGACATGCAAAATATTCAAGTTTGGAAATACGTACCTGATGTTTCTCAGCAATGGAGGTTGGGGATGTCATGGGGGTGGGCAGCGCAGGGGTGGGAGGCCATAGGATGGGTGGCCTTGGGGTTACTAGCACTGGGGCGTGGAGTTCGACAGCTCGGCGGTTGGGATGTTGGTGTCTAGTGCATGTGCAGCATCCTATAGTTTGGCACCACTGTGCCAAGGGGAAGCTGGAATTTGGTAAAGCTGGAGGGGGCTCAGACTGCTGAGACTCCCTTCAGCTAACAGATTCAGAGCTAGGGGAAAACGATATCAAGTGCAAGGCAAGTCTTTTGAGAAAGGGTGAGACCTTCAAGTAAAATCATTAATAAACATACTCAAAGGCAAAAAGGATAATTTTACCTTTAGGTAATTTTAAATATGTAATTTTTATAGTTCTTTATTGCTACATAAAGGGAAGATTGAACAGCAGGGGGCTCTTTTCTCTCAAAAAGAGAAGACTGAGGGATGATCTGATAGAGGTTTTCAAGATTATGAAAGGGTTTGATAGGGTAGACGTAGAGAAGATGTTTCCACTTGTGGGGGAGACCAGAACTAGGGGTCATAAATATAAGATAGTCATTAATAAATCCAATAGGGCATTCAGGAGAAACATCTTTACCCAGGGAGTGGTTAGAATGTGGCACTCACTACCACAGGGAGTAGTTGAGGCAAATAGCATAGATGCATTTAAGGGGAGGCTAGATAAGCACATGAGGGAGAAAGGAATAGAAGGATATGTTGATGGGGTGAGATGAAGAGAGGTGGGAGGAGGCTTGTGAGGAGCATAAACACCAGCATGGACCTGATGGGCCGAATGGCCTGTTTCTGTGCTGTAAATACTTCGTAATACTTTGTACAAACCCGATTTTCAGTGTGCAGATGGTTGGTTGGGGGGTTTGTGGGGGGGGTGGCGGAAGTCGTTGAGCAATGCGATTAGCTTACTTTGTTTGTTTTCTGCTTTCTATTAAGTTTGCAAATGGCTGACTTACAATTAATAAATTTACATATCAGCCAAACAGCTGGAAGAAGTTTGCAATTAGCTGGGGAAAAAAATAACTGGAAGAATTTGAATATCAGTCAGTTTGCACTTCATAAATTTGAATAATTCAAGTCTAAGAAACTTGCATGCAAGCGTGATGCCAAGGAAGTGTGACAAAACTGCAAGATAGATTCACCGCTTTTATAATACTGAAATAAAAACCATGTTTTCTTTGCAGATTTGGCAGCAAGGTTGCAGAAATTATATCTGGCACCAAAAATATTATTGCTTATAAACCGGTTTAGAGACTGTGCTTTTGTTATTTGTGTCATATAGTGTTCTGAGTATAGACCTGTCCTACACTACTAGCCTGTCATGCGTTACTACTCACCACAACTATTGCGCACGCAATCAATAAAACAAAATCTATACCTATCAAACAGTGCATGAGCCAGGAGCGATTCTCAGACCCCAATGAATATCCTACTTGTGAGTATATAGAAGTAGAAGTGGAGTTGATACAAACGAAAGTGGAGTTGAGGTCGAAGATCAGCCATTATCTTATTGCATGGCAGAGCAGGCTCGAGGGGCTGTATGGCCTACTACTCCGGCTCCTATTTCTTACATTCTTATATAGATGTAAAGCCTTGCTTGTACTTTCTGTTGATATTGATAAAACCAACAAGTTAGTTTATCTCTGGAACACCGAACCTACATAATTTGGATTAGTCTACTCAATTAATCTAACGAATTCCTTCCTTATTTTCTTCTTTGTGCTTAATTGTTCTTTTTCATTCCCCTTGTATTTCCTTTCCTGCTTCATGTGTTTCAATAGTTGACACCAACAACCTCAAATCCCAGTGAAACGGCTGAATTTTCTTGTGAAACACTTACAAGCTGATGCATGTGTTCAAATGCTGATGGGTAGCAAACATCTAGCTAATCTCCTTGCATCTCTTTAAATGTCTTCTAGCTCCTGTTGTCATGGCAAGATTCAAGGACCATGACTGGGAGGTGGGTGCTATCCCAGTCTCCCACACAGTGTGAGACTGGACTATGATCTAAAGTGAGAGTAAGTGGGCTTAAGAGTGGGAAAGTTTGGAATAATGCACCAATCCACCCAGCACAGTGATCACTCTCCAATTGGCACAATGACGAGAGTGGAAGTGAGGCAGATTGAGTAGGAGAGAGACAATTAGATCTGGTAGACACAAGGTCCATGGGGTAGATTTTTATGTGACCCCTTCCATCGGGCAGAGGGTGGGCAGAGAGAGCCCGCCGCTCGCCCGATGGGATTGGTCCAATGCCCGAACCATTTCCGTGGTTGGGCTCTGTTAGCGTTCTGTCAGCGAGCTGCTTGCTCATTTGGAGCAGTTCGCTCATCAAAGGGAGTGGGAAATCTTGAAGCTCCACTGCAGAGCCCAGCCACTGCAAGTAAGCTAAGGGGCGGAGGATGGGGCAGTCCTGGCGGAGGGCAGGAGAGGATCAGGCATTGGGGAGGTGGAGGGCGCCCATTTTCATCAACTGGAATTTGGGAAAGGAGGAGGGAAAAGTAACGGTGTAGAAAGAGCGGGCGCAGAGAGGAAGAGAAATACAAAAGGAAACAGCGAAGTGAGTCAGCACAGACAAATAAAGGACAGCAGAAGAGGCAGAGAAACAACACAAGTGGAAGAAACAGGTGAGAAGAGCAAAAGAAAAGCATCTAGACGAAGCAAAGGCCAAGAGAGAAGCTTCATGAGAGTAACCTAAGCTGTAAATCTCAAGGGCAATTAGGGATGGGCAATAAATGCTGGCCTTGCCAGCGACGCCCACATCCCATAAACGAATAAAAATATAAAAATAAAAGCAAAAGGGACGTATCGAGAAGTAACAGGAAGAAAGTTTTGCCTACACAAAGTCTGATTGGGATATTGGAGCGGTGGATAGGTGAGAGACAGCTCACACTCAAAGGGATCAGCAGCAGTTATAATGGGTTCCATTAAAATTAAAACTAATTACTGGAAAAGTGTTTCCAAAAGCGACATTCTGTCCCTTGTGAGTCACCTTATCCACGAAACTATTACACCGTCATTCTTTATCTTCTATTAACGTGATACTGCAAATGGAATAGAAGGAAGCTGTGTGTGATTTCTTAAACCCTTGCCAACGGCCTGTTTTATGTTCTTATTTAAGTCAAACCTCAGACTTTTTTGACCTGTATAAACAGGGGCAGAGCTCGGGTCTGATCGAGGAAGGAGAGGGGAGAAATAAGGTTTACCTCAAAAGGATGTTACATTTTTGTTTAAGTTATCGGGACAAAGCCAGAGTCAAGGCAGCATGTTTTAGCTTGTCAAAGAGGGGAGGGTAGTTTGTCCTTCTTTCTGCTTCCCTTCCCTCTCCTTGGCTCAGTCAATACATTTTGTAAGTAGGTCAGAGGCCATTTTGTGTTCACATTTCTTACGTTAGATTTACCTATAGAACAGTGCATGAGTCACGGCCTTCCTTAGGTTATCTAATTTACACAGCGACGCTATGTTGGTGCTTCAGTTGCTCCCTAATAATTGGAAGACTGACAGACTGTGATTTATGTATCAGCTTTGCACTGTCGTTGCCAATGGACGAGCTTCACAGCTCATGTTTCTCATTTTAAATAAAAACAGAAAATGCTGAAAACACTCAGCAGGTCAGGCAGCGTCTGTGGAGAGAGAAACAGAGTTGACGTTTCAGGTCGGTGAGCTTCCAGTTCTGACGAAAGGTCACCGATCTGAAACGTTAACTCTGTCTCTCTCCCCACAGACACTGCCTGACCTGCTGAGTGTTTCCAGCATTTTCTGTTTTTATTTCAGATTTCCAGAATCCGCAGTATTTTGCTGTTGTTTCTCATTTTAAAACCTTCTCACATTTAGTAACCCAGCAATCCCCAGCTTCAAATCTAAAGTCCAACAACAAAATAAAAATATGCTTTATTGCCTAGAAAATAAAAATATACCCTTATCATAAGGTGTATCGACAAGTAGGCCTAGAAACTGAGCCACATGGCGTCCATTTTTCAGAAGCTACTTAGCCTACTCAGGCCTGAAGTGCACCGACCACCATACGTATAAAAAATGACTTGCATTTATATAGCGCCTTTCACGACCACCAGATGTCTCAAAGTGCTTTACAGCCAATTTTTTGAAGTACTTTTTTTTGAAGTGGAGTTACTGTTGTCATGCAGCCAATTTGCGCACAGCAAGCTCCCACAAACAGCAACGTGATAATAACCAGATAATCTGATTTTGTTATGTTGGTTGAGGGATAAATATTGGCCCCAGGACACCGGGGATAACTCCCCTGCTCTTCTTCGGAATAGTGCCGTGGGATCTTTTACGTCCACCTGAGAGGGCAGACGGGGCCTCGGTTTAACGTCTCATCCGAAAGACGGCACCTCCGACAGTGCAGCACTTATTCGGTAAGGACTAACAAGAAGCATCCTTTGCCCATGCCAAAAGCAGGCATTAGACCCTTTGCAGATGCAAATAAGGGGTCTAAATGTTGCATGAAGTGACCTGCTCCAACAGTGGTTTCCCCTGGAGCAGCTATCGTCATCGTTGGCGGAGATGGTTTCTCACGGGAATGCAGCAAGAGCCAAGTCCGTGGCACTACGAGTGGCTCAGCTGCACAGGAGGGGAGGAAAAAGAGTGGGAGAGCAATAGTGATAGGGGGTTCTATCGTAAGGGGAACAGATAGACGTTTCTGTGGCCGCAGACATGACTCCAGGATGGTATGTTGCCTCCCTGGTGCCAGGGTCAAGGATGTCACTGAACGGCTGCAGGGCATTCTGAAGGGGGAGGGCGAACAGTCAGAGGTCGTGGTTCACATTGGTACCAACGACATGGGTAGAAAGAGGGATGAGGTCCTGCAACAAGAATTTAGGGAGCTAGGTAGCAGTTTAAAAAGCAGGACCTCAAAGGTTGTAATCTCTGGATTACTCCCGGTGCCACGTGCTAGTGAGTATAGGAATAGGAGGATAGAGCAGATGAATGCGTGGCTAAAGAGTTGGTGCAGGAGGGAGGGCTTTAGTTTCCTGGATCACTGGGTCTGCTTCTGGGGAAGGTGGGACCTGTACAAGTCGGACGGGTTGCACCTGACCCGGAACGGGACCAACATCCTTGCGGGGAGGTTTGCTAGTGCTGTGGGGGGGGTTTAAACTAACTTGGCAGGGGGATGGGATACCGAGTGGAGCTATAGTAGGGGGTGATGCACAGCCAAATATAGAGGAAAAAACAAGTCAGCCTGGAAGGCAGAGTAAATATGTAACGGCACAAGGGAGTATGGCAAGGCTGGATGGCACTTATTTTAATGCAAGGAGTCTTGCGAGTAAGGCAGATGAATTGAAGGTGTTGATGAACACATGGGAGTATGATATTGTTGCTATCACAGAGACATGGTTGAGGGAGGGGCAGGACTGGCAGCTCAATATTCTGGGGTATAGAATCTTCAGGTGAGACAGAGGGGGGTGTAAAAGAGGAGGGGGTGTCGCAATATTAATCAAGGAGTCAATTACTGCTGTAAGGAGGGATGATATCTTAGCAGGTTCCTCTAATGAGGCCATATAGGTAGAACTTAAAAACAAAAAGGGGGCAAGCACTTTGCTGGGACTGTACTATAGGCCCCCAAACAGTCAGGGGGAGATAGAGGAACAGATATGTAGGCAAATTTCAGAGAAGTGTAGAAATAATAGGGTAATAATAGTAGGGGATTTCAACTTCCCCAATATTAACTGGGATAGTCAGAGTGTGAAAGGCTTAGAGGGTGCGGAATTCTTAAAGTGCATCCAGGAGAGCTTTTTGAGCCAGCATGTAGAAAGTCCTACAAGAGAGGGGGACCTAATTCTAGGGAATGTAGCCGGGCAAGTGGTCGAAGTGTCAGTAGGAGAGCATTTTGGTGACAGTGACCATAATTCGGTGAGATTTAAGGTAGTCATGGAAAAGGACAAAGATGGGCCGGAAATAAAGGTTCTAAATTGGGGGAAGGCCGATTTTAATATGATAAGGCAGGATCTGGCCAAAATGGACTGGGATCAGCTACTTGTAGGAAAATCCACATCAGCGCAATGGGAGTCTTTCAGAAAGGAAATAGAGAGTGTACAACGCCAACATGTTTCCGTAAAGGTCAAGGGTGGGACCAACAAGCCCAGGGAACCCTGGATGTCAAGGGATATACAAGAATAGATTAGGAAAAAAAGGGAGGCTTTTGGCAGATACAAAGGACTAAAAACAGTGGAAGCCCTAGAGGAGTATAGAAAGTGCAGGAGGGTACTTAAAACAGAAATTAGGAGAGCGAAGAGGGGGCATGAAAAAACACTGGCGGGCAAAATAAAGGAAAATCCCAAGGTATTTTATAAGTATATTAAGGGCAAGAGGATAACCAGGGAAAGAGTAGGGCCCATTAGGGACCAAAGTGGCAATCTGTGTGTAGAGCCGGAAGATATAGGTGAGGTTTTAAATGAATATTTTGCATCTGTGTTCACTGTAGAGAAGGGTGATGTAGGCATAGAAATCAGGCAGGGGGATTGTGATATACTTGAACAAATTAGTATAGAGAGGGAGGAGGTACTAGCGGTTTTAGCGGGCTTAAAAGTGGATAAATCCTCAGGCGGTGATGGGATGTATCCCAGGCTGCTGTGTGAGGCAAGGGAGGAGATTGCAGGGGCTGTGACACAAATTTTCAGAACCTCTCTGGCCACAGGGGAGGTGCCAGAGGACTGGAGGACAGCTAACGTAGTACCATTGTTCAAGAAGTGTAGTAGGGATAAACCAGGGAATTACAGGCCAGTGAGCCTAACATCAGTGGTAGGGAAATTATTGGAAAAAATTCTGAGGGACAGAATTAGTCTCCACTTGGAGAGGCAGGGATTAATCAGGGATAGTCAGCATGGCTTTGTCAGGGGGAGATCATGTCTGACCAATGTGATTGAATTTATCGAGGGGTTGACTAGGTGTGTGGATGAGGGTAGTGCAGTTGATGTAGTCTACATCGACTTCAGTAAGGCTTTTGACAAAGTCCCACATGGGAGACTGGTCAAGAAGGTAAGAGCCCATGGGATCCAGGGCAATTTGGCACATTGGATCCAAAATTGGCTTAGTGGCAGGAGGCAGAGGGTGATGGTCGAAGGTTGTTTTTGTGACTGGAAGCCTGTGTCCAGTGGTGTACCGCAGGGATCGGTGCTGGGTCCTTTGCTGTTTGTAGTGTACATTAATGATTTAGATATGAATGTAGGAGGTATGATCAGTAAGTTCGCAGATGACACGAAAATTGGTGGAGTGGTAAATAGCAAGGAGGGAAGCCTCAGGCTACAGGATGATATAGACGGGATGGTTAGATGGGCAGAACAGTGGCAAATGGAATTTAACCCTGAAAAGTGTGAGGTGATGCATTTTGGGAGGACAAACAAGGCAAGGGAATACACAATGAATGGTAGGATCCTAGGAAGGACAGAGGATCAGAGGGACCTTGGTGTGCATGTACATAGATCCCTGAAGGCAGCAGGACAGGTAGATAGGTGTTAAAAAGGCATATGGGATATTTGCCTTCATTAGCCGAGACATAGAATATAAGAGCAGGGAGGTTATGATGGAGCTGTACAAAACGCTAGTTAGGCCACAGCTGGAATACTGTGTGCAGTTCTGGTCGCCACACTATAGGAAGGATGTGATTGCATTGGAGAGGGTGCAGAGGAGATTCACCAGGATGTTACCTGGGCTGGAGTGCTTCAGCTATGAAGAGAGACTGGACAGGCTGGGGTTGTTTCCCTTAGAGCAGAGAAGGCTGACGGGGGACCTGATTGAGGTGTACAAAATTATGAGGGGCAGAGATAGGGTAGATAGAAAGGAACTTTTCCCCTTAGTAGAGGGGTCAATAACCAGGGGGCATAGTTTCAAGGTAAGGGGTAGGAGGTTTAGAGGGGATTTGAGGAAAAACTTTTTCACCCAGAGGGTGGTTGGAATCTGGAACTCACTGCCTGAAAGGGTGGTAGAGGCAGGAACCCTCACAACATTCAAGAAGCATTTAGATGAGCACTTGAAACGCCATAGCATACAAGGCTACGGACCAAGTGCTGGAAAATGGGATTAGAATAGACGGGGCTTGATGGCCGGCGTGGACATGATGGGCCGAAGGGCCTCTTTCTGTGCTGTATAACTCTATGACTCTATGACACTTGGAGAAACCAGCCTTAGCGATCATATGCAACAAAGCAGTTAAGTAACTTAAGTGCTCCCCCCAACCCCACATTAAAGGATCAGAACGCTGCTACTGACCCCCAACCATCGCTGCTGCTTACAACCCCCCTCACACCACTGCATCTCCCAGGTGCTAGTTGCACAGCAGCATTGGCAAAGGGCTAAGAGCAGGTCCTCCCACCTTCTCAAATGAAGAATGGCAAAAGACAGACAGCAGAGAAAATGACTAAAAGAAAATGCGAATCTCCATAAAAACTTGCACAATCTTGGATTTTCTTTACCATTCAATTAACCAGCCAAGGAAGACGCAGATGCTCATACTATTTAAATATTTCATCGCAGTACCACAAGTGTAATATCTAACGAACATGCTCTGATTTGTCGGCAATATTAATCAAGTGAGTTATAAATATTGCACTGCACAAAATGCACATGTACATCTATTCACTTGTCAACGTGTGATAGAGTTGAACAGAACAGTATGTGGTGATGTCATGTACTCCTTCAGTGCAAGTTGATTCAGTATCTTATCAAGAAAGACTTGCATTTATGGAGCACCTTGTCAATTCCTCAAAAATGAGTCATTTCTTCTTCACATACAATGACTGACCTTGAAATGCAGTGACTGTTGTTACGTGGGCAAACACAGCCGCCATTTACACCATGCAAACCCCAGTAAGGCGAACAACCTGTTCATCTGGTTTTTGCTACTGTTGATCGAGGGAGTAAAGTTGGCCAGGACAATGGAAGAACTTCCTTCTGTGCTTTCAATCATTCAACGGGATTTTTACCGTCTACCCAAACTACTGGACCAGACAGAGGGAGGTCACAGCTTAATGTCTCATGCGAAGGTTGACATCTTTCACAATACAGTATTGGCCCAGAGATTGCTGGAACATCGCAGCTCGCAAGGAGCGCCGTGAGTTGGATTTTTTTTTTACCTCAGCCTTAAGGTTGTGTTATTTTTGCGAAGCAATTTGCTGGAAGCGCGAGCTGATAACAGCGTGGCGAGGTCAACGGAGCATCTGGGACCATGGTGAATGATGGGACCAACAGCCTATCTCCTTAACCAATGAGATTTAAGGAAAAAAGAAAGAAACAGAGCAAAGGACAGAAGAAGAATTAGGGTGAATTGGAGTGTCTGCTCTCTCAGGTGGACATAAAAGATCCTACGGCACTATTTCGAAGAAGAGCAGGGGAGTTATCTCCGGTGTCCTGGACCAATATTTATCCCTCAACCAACATAACAAGAACAGATTATCTGGTCATTATCACACTGCTGTTTGTGGGAGCTTGCTGTGCGCAAATTGGCTGCCGCGTTTCCCACATTATAACAGCGACTCCACTTCAGAAAGTACTTCATTGGCTGTAAAGCGCTTTGAGACGTCCGGTGGCCGTGAAAGGCGCTATATAAATGCAAGTCTTTCTTTTCTTTTTTCAAATTAGATACAAAAAGAGAAACAAAGAGGGGAAGAACGATTGGATTAAGACAGAGAAAAGAGAGACAGGAAGGAAAAGTAAGAAAAAAATGTAAAAATATTTTAATTTTAAAAAATCTCTAGGAACTATTTACTACCTGTGGGAGTGAGACAGTTTCAATTATTCCCTTTCTGGGCCTCCAGGGTTGAGTTTCAAGTCAGGACCATAAATCACGTCATTAGCAGGGACCTTATGACATGAATTACTAACTCTAAATGACTGTGCAAGATTCATTCGTATTGACGGCGCAAATACAGTCAGTCAGCCTACAATTGAGTGTCCAGATGCTTAAAACTCCTGAGGCATGCTTTAAGGCCTATAATGATTACAAAGTGTCCTCCACATTATCTAAAGCTAAATTATTGTTTCTGCTTGAGTATCTTTACAAAATTAGTTATGCGCTTGTTAAATGCACTGTAATATATTCCCATGCCTTTAACAATGACAAATGCTGCCTTTGCTATTGAGACAGTTAGCATTCTGCTCCCAGACTTCTGACAATGTCACCTTTGGCAGCAACTGAGAACAGGACATCCAGCCAGGACATCCCAGTTTCTCTGCCCCTCTGAGGAGGCATCACATTTCGTACCCAATGCTTGGCGCTGCTCAGATAGTGAACTGAGTAGAGCGGGGAGTCAAGCCTATGTCCTTGCACCCTGTTGCACTGAGTGTTGGCATTCCAGTTCTGTACTTTGTTCACGGATGCCGTGTGCCAGTTGTCATTGGTATACCAACGTGCTGCCCCACAGTGATAGGGCACAGGTTGCCAGTATCCCCACCCAGTAAACTCCCAGTCTTAGCAAGTCATAGAATCAGAGGGATGGGTTTTCGCTGTTCATCAAGCGGGCGGTTGGGAGGAGGAATCTCATTACACGTCCAATGAAGCTCGCTGGAGATCTGAACTATTTTAGTGGTCAGGTCCCATTCGACTAACATCGGCAAGGTACCAGCACTGAACTGGCGCTGATGCGCAATTCTGATTGGTGGGGGGGGTGGGTGTGTAGGAAATCCGGCAATTCCTCCATGGAACCAAAATGAGAAGTCGCACAACACCAGGTTATAGTCCAACAGATTTATTTAAAATTACAAGCTTTCGGAGCGCTGCTCCTTCTTCAGGTAAAGTAACTTTACCTGACGAAGGGGCAACAGCTCCGAAAGCTTGTAATTTTAAATAAATCTGTTGGACTATAACCTGGTGTTGTGCGACTTCTCATTTTTGTCCACCCCAGTCCAACACCACCGGCATCTCCGCATCATGACCTCCATGGAACCAAGCCAAGCTTTGAAGGGCCTCCTGGTCCAACAAAAATTGTTGGAAAAAGGCGTTGAAGCACTTTTGGAGCAGCCTTCAGCAATCCCTTTAAGGACTAAGAACATAACAAATAGGAGCAGGAGTAGGCCATTCGGCCCCTCGAGCCTGCTCCGCTATTCAATAAGATCATGGCTGATCTGATCTTGGCCTCAACTCCACTTTCCTGCCCGCTCCCCATAACCCTTGACTTCCCTGTTTTTTCAAAAATCTGTCTATCTCCGCCTTAAATATAGTCAATGACTCCGCCTCCACAGCTCGCTGGGGTAGAGAATTCCAAAGATTCACCACCCTCTGAGAGAAGAAATTCCTCCTCATCTCCGTTTTAAATGAGCGACCCCTTATCCTGAAACTATGCCCCCTAGTTCTAGACTACTGGTTCGGCCACTCAACACTGAGTTCCACTCTGTCCAGGGAAAGAGCAAAATTGTACCCGGGTCCTAAATACAGTGTAGGACCCTGTTTTAAAGAGTTTTAATGAGGCTTTCACCTGTTTCAGTGAGAACACTGGCCACCCATTTCAAGGCCCAGTAGAAGATCGAGTTGAGCGGACCTCAATAAGGGTGACACCTGCCTATCACCCATGCACGCTGACAATGATGCAGCAGGCAAATGAAAATCACCCCCACAATATCATACAATTTTGCCGGACGGAAGGAGCCCATTCGGCCCATCATGCTTGTGCCGGCTCTCTGAAAGAGCTGTCCAATTAGTCCCCGTTCCCTCACCCTCTTAATTCTTTCTTCAGGGAGAGGTTTTTTCTTTAGAGCAGGAAGGAGAAAAGTTAATTGGGATAGCATGTCGGCCCAGAGCATAGAAGCATAGAAGATAGGAGCAGGAGTAGGCCATTCGGCCCCTCGAGCCTGCTCCACCATTCAATGCGATCATGGCTGATCATCCAAACTCAGTACCCTGTCCCTGCTTTCTCCCCATATCCCTTGATCCCTTTAGCCTTAAGAAATATATCTATCTCCTTCTTGAATATATTTAATGAATAGGCCTCAACTGCCTTCTGTGGTAGAGAATTCCACAGGTTCACCACTCTCTGGGTGAAGAAATTCCTCCTCATCTCAGTCCTAAATGGCTTACCCCTTATCCTTAGACTGTGACCCCTGGTTCTGGACTCCCCCGCCATCGGGAACATCCTTCCTGCATCTAGTCTGTCTAGTCCTATTAGAGGGCATTTTCCAAACAGTTGCATTCACGGGTGTTCGGCCAGGTGTCACAGAGTCATGGAAATTTGCGGCACAGAAGGAGGTCAGTCGGCCCGTTGTGCCACCCAATACCCGACCATCTCACAACCAGAGCATGTTGCAAAGTGGCAAGCACATAAAGAAGGGCGAGGGAAAGAAGCACTTTAAAAAAAAATGATAACGTTGAGAAGAAATTCCATAATAATTAAGCCATGTATCATGTGTCATTCTCCAATCTAAAATGCAAATTACTGAGCTGAGCTGAGCAGTGTGTGGCATCTCATTAATATATAGAACCCATGAATAAAACTAAGTCGTGTACTTTCAGCTCTTTGAACTTGAATAGAATTAGTTCTTTGCGCTCAGTAATGGTTTTCATCTTCAGCGCCATCGATAAATGCTCGGACATCAAACTTAAAAAAAAAAAGCTGAAATATAAACAGAAAATGCTGGAAATACTCAGCAGGTCAGGCAGCATCTGTGGAGAGAGAGAAACAGAGTTAACGTTTCAGGTCGATGAGTTTCCAGTTCTGAAGAAAGCTGAAACGTTAACTCTGTTTCTCTCTCTGCACCGATGCTGCCTGACCTGCTGAGTGTTTCCAGCATTTTCTGTTTTTATTTCAGATTTCCAGCATTCGCAGTATTTTGCCTTTGAATCAAAAAAGAGTTTAGTGTTTACTTCTGCCTTCTCCTCTTTGGAGGTCTAGCTGCATTCTGTACTTGATGGTGCCTGGATTGCCCATGGATGGATCTATCGGAGCTTTGGGTTACCAGTGTACGCATGATTTAGATAAGCCAGTCCAATTACTTAGTTTTATGATAGCAAAATACTGCAGATGCTGGAAATCCGAAATAACAACAGAAAACGCTGGAAAAACTCAGCAGGCCAGGCAGCATCCGTGGAGAGAGAAACAGAGTTAACATTTCAGGTCGAAGACCTTTCGTCAGAACTGGAAATAGCAGGAAATGAAATAGATTTAAGGCAAGGATAAAGCTGGGAAAAGGGGGAGGGGATGAAAGAACAAAAGGAGAGATTAAGAGACATTAAGAGATGATCAAGGCAAGAGGTGGTGTTAATGTGACAGGTTGAGGCTAAAAGAAGTGTGAAATGCACTGGCAGAATGAAGGACAGCTACCAGCTTCTGGGAGGGAAAAAAAAGGGGGGGGTCAAACAAAAGGGTGGATGAAAAAATAAAATATAAATGTGATTGGGGCTAAGGTTATGATCTAAAATTGTTGAACTCGATATTGAGTCCAGAGGGCTTAGTTTTATTCATGGGTTCTATATATTAAGTCATTCCAAGTTGACCAAGTAATTTTGAATGAAAGAAGAACGATCTTACATTTATAGAGCGCCGTTCATTACCGCACGACGGCTCAAAGCGCTTTAAGCAAACCGAGGCAGATTTCTCATCATGTAATTATTCTGAGCTCGACCCATTAAAGTTACAGAGAAGTGCATAAAACGTACAGTACAGAAACAAGGCCACTCGCCCGAACTGATCCATTCTGGTGTGTATGCTCCACACGACCCTGTGTTCTTATTCACTTTAATAAGTTGTGTTTTACTAATTACAATGAGGGAGCAGCTCGGGATTTACAGGGAAAGGAAGCCTGCTGAGCTGAGAACGGTTATTACTTTTTCAATTTATTTTTTAAAATATATTGTTGCCGTATATTTCATTAGGGAGAGTCGAAGATTCATTGTAAAACGGGGGTGGCAACAGGAAGCTTTGGATGAATTAAAGGATGAATTTAATAAACAGACTCAGAGAAGCACACGTGTGTTTTTTAATTTAATTATCACTTAGGAGTAAAAGTTTCTCTGTGCCCACTCCTCAGGCACGCTGGGAATACACACTGGGAAATTGCACACTAACTCCGTGATTTCGCCTTCACTCATTTTCCCTGGGCCCTGCAGAAAGCCGTAAAGCATCTGCAAAGAGAAACAGGTCAGTCAAGCAATCAGGCTAGATCTGTTGGGATTGAGAGAGAAAGAGTCTGAACATTCCTACAATTACTGACAGGGAATTCAGGAACCTAAATAACAAATGGGCCGAATTTTGCGACCCCCACGGGTGTGTACGAGGTGTGTACGCGCCCGTAGGTGCCTCGCAAGTGCCGGTTTCAGGCGTGCGAAGCGCTTGCGCTAAAACCCGGCTCTTGCGATCCGTCAAGAATCCTCTTGATCATCCGCCTGCCCGGGAGACGGGCCTCCGCGGGCGGGAAGTTCCGCTTTCTGCACAACATCCGCCCGCTGAAAGGCTTTAAAAATCTTACGCCTGGTAAAAGCCTGCGTAAGGCCTGCTTTTACCAGCATAAGAGTTTTAAAAAATTAAAAAAATAAAATTTTTCACTCATTTATAATTTTAAAATACTTTTAAAAAAGGTAAGTTTATTTTTAGCCCTGTAAAAAACAGACCTGTCAAAAGTGTGAAGGGGGATTCCCTTCTTTGATTGGTTCCCCACGGCCCACGTGATCCCAGGGACGCTTGCGAACCAACTGCGCCCCTGGGATACCTGGGCCTCTGCGCATTTCGAAGAGGAGAGGCCCAGGATCGCAAGTCTCGGGATCTAGGGAGCCAGCAGGTAAGTGCGTAGACTTCTTCCGATCAGAAATTCAGGGCCAATATTTTAGACAGCAATTTGCCTTGGGCATATGTCACTAAATGCTAATGCTCCCAAACGTAAAGAAAAAACTTGCATTTGCATAGCATCTTATCGTGTTCTCAAGATGTCGCAAAGTGCTTTACAACCAACTAACTGCTTCAATAGTGCAGTCCCCAATGCCGTGATATGTGGGCCAATGTGTCAGCCAATTTGCACAGAGCAGCAAATGGTTTGAATGACCAGTTAATGGTGGCGTTGGTTGAGGGAGCAATGTTGGCCAGTACACTGAGAGAACTCCCAGCTCTCCTTTGAAAAGTTTCATAGGATCTGCTGCATCCACCTCAAGAAGCATATGGGGCCTCAAGTTCCTCCTATTTTCTGACTCAGAGATGAGAGTGCGACAGCTGAGTCAAGCTGACACTTAAATGATGCAGTGTGAATGTAAAATGTTTAAAAATACACCCCAGACTTGATGTTGCAGAATATCGAGGTCCTCTCAGTCCAAAGTGGGTCTATAATAGGTCCATAGAAGAGAGGTGGAATCCACTGAGCAATATAAACGCTGTAGCAACATTGCAAGATTAGGGAAGAGTAATTGGTCCATTTTAATTCATCCATCCATAAAAAGCCCTACACTCTCCCCACTGTAGCATCCAACTGTTTCCGAAATGAGTCCCGGGATTCCTACCTCCACTACATCTGGAAATCAGTTCCAAGTGTTGAATACTCTGTGAAGAATTCCCTGATACCAGTCCTAAGAGCAGATTGGGTGACCGCTTTGCGGAACACCTCCGTTCAGTCCGTAAGGGTGACCCCGAGCTTCCGGTCACTTGTCACTTTAATTCACCTCTCCACGCCCACTCAGACCTCACCGTCCTCGGCCTCGTGCATTGTTCCACGGAAGCTCAGTGTAAGCTCGAGGAACAGCACCTCATCTTTCGTTTAAGCACTTTACAGCCTTCCGGACTCAATATCGAGTTCAACAATTTCAGATCATAACCTCGGCCCCTACCACATATATATACATTTTATCCACCCTTTTGGTTCGTGCCTTTTTCCTTTTTTTTTTCTCTCTCCCCCTACGGCAGCTGTCTCTCATTCTGCCAGCATTTCACACTTCACCTTTTGTTTCTTAACCTGTCCCATTACCATCTCGTCTTGCCTTGAGCATCTCTTAATGTCTCTACTTACCATAGTTATTCCTCCCCCCAGCCTCCCCCTTGCATTTTTATCTGTTTCATTTCACGCTCTTTTCTCAGTTCAGACGAAGGGTTTCGACCTGAAACGTAAACTCTCTCTCTCCACGGATGTTGCCTGGCCTGCTGAGTTTTTCCAGCGTTTTCTGTTGTTGTTTCAATTTTCCAGCAACCGCAGTATTTTGCTATCGCTAAGAGTATCCTTCTCCAGTTTGAACCTGGGTCCCCAAGTTCTACTTCACAGTTTAATTTTAAAGAATATTCTGGGTTAACTGTCTCTATCCCCTTAACAATCTTACATACCTATAATAGATCACTGCTAAGTTGCCTCCTTCCCAGGCTAAAAAGCCCAAGCTTCTCCAGTCTTTCCTCATCAGTGAAACCTCCGACAGTGGGGATCAGCCTTGTGGCTCTTGTCTGCATGGCCTCCAGCTCATCAATAATGCAAGATGCACTGCAGCAACTCGCCAAGGCTTCTTCGGCAGCACCTCCCAAGCCCACGACCTCTACCACCTAGAAGGACAAGGGCAGCAGGGGCATCGGAACACCATCACCTCCAAGTTCCCCTCCAAGTCATACACCATCCTGGCTTGGAAATATATCGCCGATCCTTCATAGTCGCCGGGTCAAAATCCTGGAACTCCCTCCCTAACACCACAGTGGGAGCACCTTCACCACACAACAGTTCAAGAAGGCGGCTCACCACCACCTTCTCAAGGGCAATAAATGCTGGTCTTGCCAGTGACGCCCACACCCCAGGAATGATTTTTTTTTAAATGCCTCTCTTGTTGCTTGGCGACCAGGACTGGATGCAGAATTCAAGGTTCGGTTAGACTAGAGCACTATGAAGTTTCATCACTACTCCTCTGACTTTTATTCTAGTGTTGTGACTCTGTGGTTCAACATCGTGTTGGCTTTGTTGCTTGCTGCTCTGCATTGGTTGGACATTTTTAACGTCGCGTGTACTATGACTCATAGGTCTACCTCAACGTCACCCGTAGCTATTTCAACACCATTCATGGAGTATGGGAATTGACTCGAAACACAGCAGGGTGGTCATGCAAACTGAAAAGGAATAAACAAAATGAAGAGCATGGAAAGCTTGCACAATAGCAAAAGGCCTCACATTCCATCCTTGGTCTGTGCTACATTAGCAGATCTTAGTTGGCATGGCGCTAGAAAGAAAGAAAGGCTTGCATTTATATAGCGCCTTTCACGACCACCGGATGTCTCAAAGCGCTTTACAGCCAATGAAGTACTATTTAAAGTGCAGTCACTGTTGTAATGTGGGAAACGCGGCAGGCAATTTGCGCACAGCAAGCTCCCACAAACAACAATGTGAAAATGACCAGATAATCTGTTTTTGTTATGTTGATTGAGGGATAAATATTGGCCAGGACACAGGGATAACTCCCCTGCTCTTCTTCGAAATAGCACCATGGGATCTTTTACGTCCACCTGAGAGAGCAGACGGGGCCTCGGTTTAACATCGCATCCAAAAGGCGGCACCTCCGACAGTGCAGCGCTCCCTCAGTTCTGCACTGGAGTGTCAGCCTAGCTTTATGTGCACAAGTCCCTGGAGTGGGACTTGAACCCACAACCTTCTGACTCAACGGCAAGTGTGCTACCAACTGAGCCACAGCTGACAGCTAGGGACATTACAATAGATTCTGGCACCCATTTCTGGGAAACACTGAAACGAATTGCTGGCCATTGGTTCCTAATTGGAAAGGACACTTATGTGGACTTTAGATGAAGACAGGATTGGACACAACTCTGATACCGGTGAAGGTTGAATAGTCCACCAACACTCACTGGGGGGGGAGATTTTCAGCCCGCCTGCCAGGTGGAAATGGGCAGTGGCCCAAAAGTGGTGGGACTTGACTTACCACCCGGTTCCGCCAATTGAGAAGATGTTATCTTCTCAGGGGCCTATTGCTGGGCAGCTGGAGGTCCTGCCTGAGTCAAGCAGTAGGTCCTTTCAATATGCAAATCAGAATCCTGTGACGTACACAGGACTTTGATTGTCATTTTAGGACTCAACTGGGCGGCAAGCACACTCAGCCCACTGGCGGTCCAGCTGAAGAGGAGCCCAGAAGGTCAGTTCTATTGTATTTGTGTGCGGCCAGGAGGAGCAGGAATGTTCCTCGGGAGTCTGCAAAAACAACAAGGAGACAGCGACACACCAGAGCTCCCCCACTCCCGAGAACGGACCCCCCCTATCCCCTCACGGATTGGCCTTGCTCCTGGCCTGGGGGCAAGCTGGACCACCCAATATCGTGGCCGCCTGGAGCCAGCGGGCTACCCTGGCAGGGGGGAGAGCGGTGAATGGCACTCATTTTACACCCGCAGCCCGCCAGGCCTCAAAACGAACCGGGATGCCTGCCGCCCGAAAACCTCACAAAGGGAAAATGCACTCCATTGTCTTGGCTCACGTGCGGGGAATTGCCCACTTGGTGATGGCACTAGAGGGCTACAGGCATTCACAGAGCCGCACCCTGGCACGGGTTGGCACCTTCAGGAGAAAAGAGGTGTAAATCGAGGCGGGGGATTTGAGGTGGGGAAAACTTCAGCCATCAACTGTACACTCAAACGTGCACTGGCAAATTTCCTACCAGACACTCGCCCTTCTCTTGTATGGCTGCCGTTGTCAGTCCGTGATCTGCAATAACGGATGAACTTGTCCTCTAACAGCGCTCGCACATCTGTCACAACCTAATGACATTTTGCCAGCAGCTGCTTTTGTTTCATTTCAAATTTTCAGAACCTTTATGTTTAATCTCATGAGCCAGACCAATCTGAGCGTCTCCACAGAACCTAATGCCTTTGTGGAGCAGGTAACAGATTAGGGATTTATTTAACCCAGCTCCACCAGACACACATTATATTAGAAGTAAATTTACCTTCCTTCTAAAGTCATAATTCAATACAAAATTTGCTGGTTCCCATTATAATGTTCATTATAAATTTAATACGTGCTGAAAATGAATGAGAATTCTGAGCAGGAGTGAGGTTTTATCCCATTCAGATCGAATGCTTTAAACAATGAAAGATGATTTTGGGGACTTCATCGATGTTATATTGCAGAGCGCAGACATAGGTATGGCTAACGGTACTCTATTTATCAAACTTTTTCACAATAACTCATTCATCATTGGCACAAAATCAAATAGCTTGTTAAGAGACGATGGGGGAATTTTAACCCTCCCCGATCGGGGTCCTATGATGTATATAAGATCCCGATGTCATTTTAACTTGCTTCTAAGCAGGGCACCTGTAGTGGCAAACCTACTGGGTAAATCTGTCGGGAAGCCGGTAAGATCAGTGAAAGTGAAAAATCTCTCCTCAGTCGGGCCACGGTCATCAGAAGTGGTCCTCCAGGCCACACAAGGTAAGTCCAGGCCTCTGCTGCCCCAGGATCCCCCTCTCCCCATTTGCAAGACCCTGGAAATCACCCCTTCTTGAGGGGTTGGTGGGCACCTCCGGGCCACTCGATCACTCACCAAAAAACAGCGGCATTCAGATTCAGACATTCACATTCCAACTCAATCTCCCAGTTGGGAATGCAGTCCACTCCCGCCGACAGTCAAAACCGTCCCTTCAAAGTGCGGTGTTTAGAGGAACATAAGCTGCAACAAGGTAGAAGATGTACACTGATAACTTGTTACTGTCTTGGCTGAATAACACTAGTGTCAGCCCTGTCTCAGTAGTAGCAAGTTCTCTCTTCACTGGTCAATTCCTTCTACGAGTAATCGAATCTAAACCCGTCAGCTTTTTCAGTGACCAATTTTAACCTATAGCACTTTGTAAATTATAAAGAAAAAAAGACTTGTATTTCTATAGCGCCTTTCACAACCACCGGACGTCTCAAAGCGCTTTACAGCCAATGAAATACCTTTTGGAGTGTAGTCACTGTTGTAATGTGGGAAACGCGGCAGCCAAATTGCGCACAGCAAGCTCCCACAAACAGCAATGCAATACTGACCAGATAATCTGTTTTTGTTATGTTGGTTGAGGGATAAATATTGGCCCCAGGACACTGGGGATAACTCCCCTGCTCTTCTTCGAAATAGTGCCATGGGATCTTTTCCGTCCACCTGAGAGGGCAGACGGGGCCTCGGTTTAACGTCTCATCCGAAAGACGGCACCTCCGACAGTGCAGCACTCCCTCAGGACTGCACTGGAGTCTCAGCCTAGATTTTCGCTCATCAATATATTGAGAACTACAGTGGTACAAGTGGAAGTGCAGCTGATGAACTAGACCCATGGAATGAATGGATTCGATTAGATGTTACACCCAAGGAAGCGCTGGCTAACTCACGTGATGGAGTGGCAGACTCAGGGCATGGACATCTCGTGATCAAGTCCTGGCAGGTTCCCTTAGCCTTTCATCCTTTCGAGGTGGTTAACACGAGTACCGTATGTGGGGAGAATGCAGGATAGTGCTCGTCACGTAGGGTTGCAAACACTGACTGGGCGTCTTCCTTAAGGTTTCGTTACATGACCTCCCACTGCTATTCCGCCACTGATCACCTGACATGGCCACACTCGCGGTGCATCGCCTTCCCGCATCAAGTGGAATGTGAACAGTCTTCATTACACAATTGGATGATTCTTGGCAGTTAGACAAACAGCCTTCCCCCGCTCCCTCCCCCCGTCTCTAATATTTTTATAACAGCAAGTGTTCAATTAAAAAACAACACATTTTTGTTAATGCCCCTAGGATTTTTCTCCCGGGTTACTCACAGCAGTGTCCAGGAGATTAATCTTTATTTCCTGCAGACTCCAGGACAATCCTGGAGAGTTGGGAACCCGGTTGCCGGGTGGTCACAGTATCGTGGTAAATCCAGGTTTATGTCCCGAGTGGGCTGCTGCATTCGTATGCAGCTCTGGTCAAAGACAGGGCTACAACATAGGGTCGCCAACAATTGAAGATTAACGTCCTGGACACTGCTGAAATCAACCCAGGAGGAAAAAATCATAGGATCAATATAAAAATCTATTGGAGATAGAGAATAAAGCTGTTTTACTGGGCGGGGCGGTTGGAGGCAGGAGGTCATGTGATGACACCTCCAGGAATACGTCCAGCCAGAGTTGGCGACCTTGCTACAACGCCGTCATCCCGATTCTCCGTTCTGTGCTCCCTGTGAGTGCGGCTCGCCACCAGCCGCCTGGGATCGCGGAATGACCCCTCGTATATCTCCAGACGCTCACAGCTGTTCAGCAATGGAAACAAGGGTCAGCAGCACACCCCATAGACATTCATGTGTAATGGAGACAACTTCCGTGGGCATTCCCACTCTCTCTACACAGAAGGAGGTGCAGACTAACCAGGTACATCTAGAAAGAAAGACTTGCATTTATATAGCGCCTTTCACAACCTCAGGACGGCCGTAAGCGCTTTACAGCCAATGAAGTCCTTTTGAAGTGTTGTAATGTAGGAAAGTTGGCAGCCAATTTTGCGCACAGCAAGGTCCCACAATCAGCAATGTGATAATGACCTGATTATCTGTTTTAGTGATGTTAGTTGAGGGATAAATATTGGCCAGGACACTGGGAAGAACTCCCCTGCTCTTCATCGAAATAGTGCCATGGGATCTTTTACGTCCACCTGAGAGGGCAGACGGGGTTTAACATCCCATCCAAAAGACGGGATCTATTGATTGGCTTTGGCTAATAACTGCTTTGCAAAATTGTCAAAACGGTCTTGAGTGTTCTGCATATCCTCCCAAACATTCCTTTCACTGTGCAATCTTCTTCCTTAAATTAAAGTCTTAAGAAGCAGATTTAGGCATCGTCAGGTAAACATGAAATCAAAATTCGGTGCAAATTTATTAAGCTATACAAACAAGAGACTCGGTGACAAGGACAGAGCTTTTTAATAAATGTTTCATTAACATGCATTGGTAAAGCAAATCTGACAGCCTGTACCTCTCTCAGGAAAATAATTTGATCTAAAGATTCACAGCTGAGTTCCGAGAAAAGAATTTCAATTCCAGCCACAGTCTGAGCTGTGCATCTTCTGGTTGCTCCTGCTCTCTCTGAGTTCTACCCACGATGGAGAGAGAATGGAGAACAGTTTAGCACACTGTCCTTTCACCTCTCGGGCTTGGGAGTGAATCCAATGCAGACTGATGGCATCAAAGCCTTCTCTTTGCTCAGTCACAATGCAAAGTGAAATGACCTTGGGCAGTCTTGCTCCTATTCCGAGTGAATGCAGGTCCGTAACACAAAACTGACACCAATTAGTACTCAACTGACGGCCAACGTTAGATCGGTGGCTGATAGCCTTGCATTTCTATAGCGCCTTTCACAACTTCAGGACATCCCAAAGCGTTTTACAGCTAATTAAGTATTTTTTAAAGTGCAGTCACTGTTGTAATGTGGGAAACGTGACAGCCAATTTACACACAGCAAATTCCACAAACAGCAATGTGATAATTGACGTAAGAAAACTACTAGGCACTTGGTCTAAGCGTTAAACAAAGCTTTAATCAACTGTTTTTCAACATGGAGATCTAGTTGTGTCCTTCACTAGTTCCTGCTAAAGAATGTCCTGAGCAAGCTGGGCCTATGCCCGAGTATTTATACTCTCCCTGGACAGCGCCACCAGCAGGCCGCCCAGCATTATTTCATAAGTCATTTCCACATGAACGACAAGATTCATGTCAATAATCACCAGAGAATCGGTTTCAGTGATGTTAGTTGAGGGATAAATATTGGCCAGGACACCGGGGATAACTCCCCTGCTCTTCTTCAAGTAGTGCCATGGGATTGGCCGAGATTTTGTGCTCATGTCTCTGGTGTGGGTCCATGAACCTACAACCTTCTGACTCAGAGGCGAGAGTGATACCAGCTGTGTTATCCTCGATGGATCGAGAATGGAAGACAGTGCTCACTCTGGTGCGTTGAGGAATAATCATGTTCTGAGCCCACCTGAAGAGTTACTACCAGGTTCAGCCAATGTGGCCCAGCACACGTTGGGTGCTTTTGTTTACATGGCATAAACAACGGGATCTTTAAAGAAGGAAGTTTACATCTTCGTAACTGACCACTGAATTATTGAGCGGCAGAGCGGTGATGAAGCTATTTAAAGCTGGAAGCTAGTTAAAGATTACAACATACATTGGAACACAGCAAACTAGAGGATCAGCATTCCTCCACTTCAACATACTGGTGCTGCAGCTGTGCAACTATTAAAAGTGATCAATAATTAATAATCAATAATTACTACAGTTACTACAGTTATACAGGGCCTTGGTGAGACCACACCTGGAGTACTGTGTGCAGTTTTGGTCTCCTTACCTAAGAAAGGATATACTTGCCATAGAGGGAGTGCAGCGAAGGTTCACCAGACTGATTCCTGGGATGGCAGGACTGTCGAATGAGGAGAGATTGGGTCATCTAGGCCTGTATTCACTGGAGTTTAGAAGATTGAGAGGGGATCTCATTGAAATGTATAAAATTCTGACAGGGCTATACAGACTGGATGCAGGGAGGATGTTTCCCCTGGCTGGGGGGTCTAGAACGAGGGGTCACAGTCTCAGGATACGGGGTAGGACATTTAGGACTGAGATGAGGAGAAATTTCTTCACCCAGAGGGTGGTGAACCTGTGGAATTCTCTACCACAGAAGGCTGTGGAGGCCAAGTCACTGAATATATTTAAGAAGGAGATAGATAGATTTCTAGACACAAAAGGCATCAAGGAGTATGGGGAGAGAGCGGGAATATGGTATTGAGATAGAGGATCAGCCATGATCATATTGAATGGCAGAGCAGGCTCGAAGGGCCGAATGGCCTACTCCTGCTCCTATTTTTCTATGTTTCTATGATTAAGCGAGGAGCTTCGTATATTTTACACAAATAGCTGAGGCAGTAAAGGGGCACCAGCTTCATGAATACGCGATCCAGCAAACCTTTTCTGTTTGAGTGGGAGAAGGCGCGTGTCGTTTTGGTCAGGGTTAACGCCACGTGCAAAGAGCGTGATTCATATAAATCACACCGCATTTCAGGACGGTGCCCCTTTAAGTACCCCAGCCACCAGCATTTATTCAGTTAATCTCTGCTCCTTTTGATGGCACAAAGGCGAGTGAGAATGGCATAATGCTAATCGCTATTTAGACCGTTTTTATGACCCGGCTGTACAGTAATTCAGGGCAAGAGACTCAGCTGCTGACCTGGTGAATCAAAGCTACTAATCTACTGACTTCATTGAGACAAGCCTGTTATTTCACACACAGCATTATCAAGGTCGGAAGACCAATACATTTCCTGATTTCAGCCACATATATAATTTGTTTAACACAAGTTTACAGGCCAGTTATAGAACGTCGCATCAACGCAAACCTGGGCAGTACATCTCAAGAGTGAAGTTCGTCTGATCAAAGTCAGGCAAGTGGTATTTTACACCCTAACCGGATTGCCATTTCTTACCTTCCCGTCCGTACTTTACGTTGAACTCCGTTCATTGCACGAGGATAAATGGCACTGAGTTGCTAATTTAATTAAATACATTTCTTTTGATTGCATGGCCTCCAGTCTCTCGCTCGCACTGAGCCAGGCTGTGTGAAACCTTGCCGTCCTGTTCAACCCCGAGCTGAGTGTTAACCCTCACATCGTGTCCATCACGGACTGCTGATCTCCACCTCCGCATGCTATTGTCACCTCTAGGCTCTCACCTCCGACCTCCCGTCCTCCACAAACAACAACTTGTCCAAAATTTAGCCACCCGTTCCTGTCCTGCGTCAAGCCCTGTCCGCCCGTCATCCTTGTACTCGCTGACCAACACAGGCTCCCTGCCCCCAGTGTAATAAAATCAAACTGCTGGTCCTCAGCTGCAAATCCCTCCATGGCCTTGCCCCGCCCTATCTCCGCAACCTCCTCCATCCTTCGGCCTCTGGCTCTGGCTTTAGCATATCTCCCCCTTCCCTTCACTCTGCCATTGGTGGTGGAGCCTTCAGCCTCCTCAGCCCTACTCTGAGGAACTTGCGCTTTAAACCCCTCCACTTCTCTCTTTAAAAATCCTTCTCCAAACCCACCTTTCTGCCCAAACTTTCACTCCTCCACTATCTCCCTCTGTAGCTCTGCATCCGCTTTCCCTGTCAACTTGTGTGTGCGAAACGCCCTGGGACACTTTTTAACCTTAAAGGTGCTCTATACATGCCAGCTGCTGTCAAACTGTCTGTACTTTCAACAGATTTGTTTCGTCAATAGCGAAAATAACAAATTTTGTTCCTACTAATTATTTACCAGGTTCATTTTGAAAGCAATCGCCATCTTAGCTCTGCCACACAAGCATACGCAGGACTGTTTGAGTTAGTATCTTTAATTAAATGTTTATTCTGCAAAAAGACAAAATGATTCCTCTGAAAATCCATGTCCAATCACGGAATGAACATGTTTGAGATGAGCCAGTCCATTTTCTGCAGTTTCAGGCCCACTAACTATATACCATTGAAGGAAGGAACTTTTGGTGTTATATAATAAATGATGTGCTTAAATGAACAAAGCTGTGTCTTTAATTTCCATCCTATGTAATGATGCAAAAAGTGAGCTGATCCATGAAATGTGACAGTCACAGAGCGGGTGAGGCAAACCCATTTCAACAGAAGCCACTTCTGCTCAGTTATGTTTTATATTCAAGGCGGAGATAGACAGATTTTTGAACGATAAGGGAGTCAAGGGTTATGGGGAGCGGGCAGGGAAGTGGAGTTGAGGCCAAGATCAGATCAGCCGTGATCTTATTGAATGGCGGAGCAGGCTCGAGGGGCCGAATGGCCTACTCCTGCTCCTATTTCTTATGTTCTTATAATAACATTGTATAAAAACTCACCAACTGCAGACTGAGCTCCCCACAGGGCTGTGGCAAAACTGGTTTCACCTTGGCTTTAAGATAAAATGGAAACCCATCCGTTCTCAAAAATAAGACGAAGCCATCATTTAATAATGATGCGGAGATGCCGGTGTTGGACTGGGGTGGACAAAAGTGAGAAGTCGCACAACACCAGGTTATAGTCCAACAGCTTTATTTGAAATCACAAGCTTTCGGAGCGCTGCTCCTTCGTCAGGTGAAGTGACCTGACGAAGGAGCAGCGCTCCAAAAGCTTGTGATTTCAAATAAAGCTGTTGGACTATAACCTGGTGTTGTGCGACTTCTCACTTTTATCATTTAATAAGGGGAGGGAGGCCTGTAGTACCGCGGCGCTACGTGCCACAGCGCCGCAATATTGAATGGGAGCGCCCCAAGAGGGAGGGGGAGCGCTTCCAGTAGCGCCCCGCCTCCTGCTTGGGGCACTATCATTCAATTTTGGGCGTGGGGGCGCTAACTATTTTGGGGCACTAAAAGTAGCGCCCCGGCGAAGTTAGCGCCCCAAAGGGGGCGCGACCCAATTTTTCCCTGTTAACCTCTCATTGTCAAGCCCATCAGTTTACGTATTGAACCTGGGCTGCTGTTAGTTGTGTTCCCATTGAGATGCTGCATGAAGCCAACAATGTTCGACCTTAGTGACCTTGCAGAGCTTGAGCTGAGCTTCAAACCTCACGTCCAGGCAATCATTGAGTTGACCTGTTGTACCTCCAAAAGATTAGCCGCCTCCGTCCCTACTTCTCTCCCACCATTGCTGAAACTCTCATCCATCGTTGATATCCTCAGCCATGCTGGTGTCACCTATCTCTCCAGGTAGGCCTTCAGCTATCGCCCTAATTCCTGCTCAGTGTCCAAACCCCCTCTTGTGAAGTGCCTTGGAATATTTCACTGACGAAAAGTTACTGGGTAAATATAAATTCTTCTTGAGGTTGAGACTGTTAATTGTATTCAGGTGGTGGGTATTAATTGGGGACTCTCGTGAGCTCATATATATGGGAGCAGGCTCAGGAAGGGGGGAAAGCTTATCTTGGGGGGTGCACGGTATCAAGGCTGAGATCGATCGATCGATCGATAGATTTTTGGACTCTAGGGCAATCAAGGGATATGGAGATCGGGCGGGAAAGTGGAGTTGAGGTCGAAGATCAGTCATGATCTTATTGAATGGCAGAGCAGCCTCAAAGGGCCGTATGGCCGACTCCTGCTCCTAATTCTTATGTTCTTAATGTGCGTCTCTGAAAATAAAGGCTTGTAAGCGACTGAAGACTGGGTTCCAGTATTCTGTCCTTCACCACCTAGCTATCCGACTTTGAAAGAGACCATCAGAACAGCTTCATATCTTTCTTTAGGCTGGTTTGAGACAAACTGTCCAGATAGGCACAGGATGTTCTACTACCTCTGCATGTCACAGAAAGCCCTCAATGTGGGAATCTTAAGTAAAAACACAAAATGTTGGAAGCACACAGTTCGAATCCCGACCGAAACATTAACCTCTTTTTCAGATGCTGATTGACTTGATGTGCATTTCCAGCACTGTTTTTAAACATACGCCATATATGGCCTCTGCAGTCTCTTGGGTGGAGATATAAACGGCTCTATTACAACAAGGTGGCATTTCATAGAATCTTACAGCACAGAAGGAGGCCATTCAGCCCATCGTGCCTGCGTCAACTCTTTGAAAGAGCTATCTCATTAGTCCCACTCCCCTGCTCTTTCCCCATAGTCCTGCAAATGTTTCCATTCTTTTAAATCTATGAATTCTGAAGGAAGAACCTGATTATGTGACCTTATGTGACCCAAGTACCCACAGTGATGGTAGCTAGTGTTAGATCACATCACGTACGCAGGCACTGAGCAACAACTGAATGAGTATAGAAAGTAAAGGAATGGAAACCCCACTATTTAATACCCCTTTCTCTTCCAAGTCAGAGAATACATTGCAAAACATAAGGGGGTGATTTTGTCAGGCCTGGGGAGGCGGGTTTGGAGGCGGGACTGCCGAGAAAATGGCAGAATCTGGGGGCGGGTGCCCATCCCGCCCCCAACCCGCCTCCGTGCCATCTTCCCGGGAGGCGGGTACCCGACCCGGGCCGGGTGCCGTCTCCTGGAGGCGGGAAGGGGATTACAGCCACTTAACTGCCTGTTAAAAGGGAGTTAAGAGGATTATCCCCATTTTTCCAGCAGAGGTGCGGGCTTCCCGACGTCGAGAAACCCCTCCAGGGTCAGCGAGGCGAGCAGTGGGTCTGCGGGGGTCGGAGGGGTGCAAAAGTGCACTGTGGAGGTAAGTGATGGGGGCAAGTGTGGAGAGGTAAGTATGTGAGGTGAGTGAAAAGTGACAGAAAATGCTTACTTACCTTTGCTTCTTCCTGCAGGCTTCAATCGTTGGAGATGCGGAGACTCTCGCATCTCAATGGCAGAGATGATAGAATGGCTGCTGCATTCGCAGATGCAACAGCCATCTGCTTTCTGCTCACAAAATAGGTTTGGTGAGCCTTGAGTACAAGAACTCACCAAACAACAGAGAATGTCAATATTTGACAGCTTCTCAAAGCTGTCAAACGACGACAATTCATCAGTCAAAAATTTTTGACAGATGCAACGTCATACACTGACGTTCTCTGTAACCAGCTTCTCCTTAATTGGCCTGCTAAGTCCACTGGGCGGGCTTAACAAGGTCAATCAAGGGAAAATAGCGTGGGTTGGCCACAAGTCAATGGAGGCGGGACTAAAACCCGACAAGTGGGAGTCCCGCCTCCAAAAGCTCCCCATTGGCAAAATCACCCCCAAGCTGTCAGCTCCTATCCTTAGTCTCACTCCTAGATATTTTGAAGCCACAGTTGCCTGGCAGCCACTGGATGCACGACAACTAGTAAGAATCTGGATTGAGTTGACAAGTATACAGGAAAGAGTTGACTTATACACTCCGCCACGCTCCATATTCACATTATCAAGTTTACTTCTGACTCAGAGTGGTGTAGAGAGAGATACTTGCTTTTTCAGTGTTCCTCATCTCCAGCACAGCTTGGGAACATTTCATATCTCTTATAGCTTAGATGCTTTCCAAAGGAAACTAGACAAGTACATGAGAGAAAAAGGAATAGAAAGATATGCTGAAAGGCTGAGGTGAAGTAGATAGAATGAGAGGAGAATCGTGTGGAGTACAAACACCAGCACAGACTGGTTGGGCCGAATGGCCCGTTTCTGTGCCGTATATTCTGTGTAATGTGTGTTACTATTCATAACACACGGCTACTGTGCTTTTTCACCTTTTCACTACATTCATGATAAATTACTGCCAAATACATGGGCACAAGAGAATAGATGCAGTGGCTCCCAATGGTCAAACAAGTATTCCCCCAAACAGAATCACATCCTCTCTAAGCAGCAGAATAATGGATAAAAATGCATCGCGCAAGTACAGCACTTTGATTATGACAGAGTTCAACCGGGGCTAAACAGCCCCAACTCCACAAGGGCACTTTCAGCTGCAGATCTCCATGGCTTTTGGAAGAAATCACAGTTCTGTTGCAAATTATTCATGTCTCCTCTTGAAATGAATCTCTGCAGCCGCGCCAAATCATTATTTTGTGTAAACTTTTGAGTGCATTTTTTCTTCCCTCTCACAACAGAGGCTAGCAAGAGAGAGAAGAGTATGAGGATCCTTAAGGAATTATTAGACTTCAAAGTTTGCAGACAAATGCAAGAGGTGTGAACACAATATCGAGCAAAATACATACTTGGGTAGCAATATGGACCATAACCTTCACACTGAGATACCATAATGATGAGAGTGGGCACATTGATGTACCAAAGGCGAATTCTCCTGGAGGCAAGTCCCAATTGGTTGTCTGGAAAATGGAACTCAACATGAAACACCTTTATAAGCGGACAAGATGTAACATTTCTGCTGTAAATAAGAAATAATGGTTGTTCCGGGTTGGAAATCACCAAGTATTTGAGATCAAGCCTGAACAGAGGGGGGCCCCCGAGAAGAGTTATGCCAACGGCAGAATTACTTGGCTTGAAGCCTCAACATACAAAAATCAACCAATATAGAATGGACATGGTGCTCAGGAAATTTATGTTCCAGGACTTCAGGAAACCCATTGCTGCATTTCTCCAAAATTGTTTTAATTTAGATTTCTAAATGGCGTAGAGAAAAAAAAAATTATAAAATGGAACACAATTATTTTTTGATGAAATTGGACTTAGAGGTATGACTTTTGATCCAAAAGTAATTTGAAATCCAAATTTACTCAAAAATTAAAAAAAAGATTAGAATCTTGATATTTTGTGCTTTAATCAAAAAAATGAAACCCTTCTTTCAGAAATGTAATACTGCAGGAACATCAAGCTAATGGAGCTGGGGGCAGGGAAGACCTCTTAATTTAAAGTACTCTGCCACTCAAGTTAATTTAAAAACCCTTCTACCAGGTTGGGAGATTATTTCACATTTTGCACGATTTTGAATCCGACTGATCGTTATTCTTTCCTGCACTGATGGCCAAATAGGAGGTATCAGAATCGGCTAGTTTTCGGCCAACTGATCAGCCTGTGGAGTTTCTCAGTGATAATCCCTGGAGTTGACACCACCTGGTACCTTGAGGACACAGTGAAGCCAAAATGGTGGTCCTCCACTGGGTAGGATGAAACAAATTGACTTTCTTCTGCAATGCTTTCCAACCTTTCCTGCCCCAGAAACCATCCCTAAGGAATAGAACCATTTTACATTGCAGAGGAAGCTCCTGAAATGCTAGCAGATCAGCCATGATTTTATTGAAGGGGCCGAATGGCCTGGAGTTGGCCCTATCTCTTATGTTCTTATGACATTGGCTAACACAGCAGGGAAAGGAACACTGAAATATACCATGGACCTGCAGAAGATCATGGCGACTCCAACACCCAATGGGCAAGAACGTGGACTCTCACCCACAGGTAAAAGGAATAAAAAAACAACAGTGAGGTTGAGGCAGATAAACAGAAGTTGGGACAAAATGGCAGCAGGTAGGCTGGGACAGAAACAAGCACAGAAAGCACTTGGATTCAGATACTATGACAGAAAGAAATATTCACCATCTCAGAATGGTCTATACGTTTCGAAACAGTTATTGGATATTTGCAAATATATCAAACAGCAACAACTTGTATACAACAACAACAACTTGTATTTATACAGCGCCTTTAACGTAGTAAAGCGTCCCACGGTGCTGCACAGGAGTATTTTAAGACAAAAAATTTGACACCGAGCCACATAAGGATAAATTAGGGCAGGTGACCAAAAGCTTGGTCAAAGAGGTAGATTTTAAGGAGCGTCTGAAAGGAGGAAGGAGAGGTAGCGAGGCGGAGAGGTTTAGGCAGGGAATTCCAGAGCTTAGGGCCTAGGCAACAGAAGGCACGGCCACCAATGGTTGAGCGATTATAATCAGGGATGCTCAAGAGGCCAGAATTAGAGGGAATACATACGAACATACGAATTAGGAGCAGGAATCGGCCACTTGGCCCTTCGAGCCTGCTCTGCCATTCAATAAGATCATGGCTGATCCGATTACTCCACATTCCCGCCTACCCCCGATAACTTTTCACCCCCTTGCTTACCAAGAATCTATCTACCTCTGCCTTAAAAATATTCAAAGACTTTGCTTCCACCGCCCTCTGAGAAAGAGAGTTCCAAAGACTCACGACCCTCTGTGAGAAAAAATGTCTCCTCATCTCTGTCTTAAATGGGCGACCCCTTATTTTTAAACAGTGACCCCTAGTTCTAGATTCTCCCACAAGAGGAAACATCCTCTCCACATCCACCCTGTCAAGACCCCTCAGGATCTTATATGTTTCAATCAAGTCACCTCTTACTCTTCTAAACTCCAGCGGATACAAGCCTAGCCTGTCTAACCTTTCCTCATAAGACAACCTGCCCATTCCAGGTATTAGTCTAGTAAACCTTCTCTGAACTGCTTCCAACGCATTTACATCCTTCCTTAAATAAGGAGACCAATACTGTACACAGTACTCCAGATGTGGTCTCACCAATGCCCCGTATAACTGAAGCATAACCTCCCTACTTTTGTATTCAATTACCCTCGCAATAAACGATAACATTCTATTAGCTTTCCTAATTACTTGCTGTATCTGCATAGTAACCTTTTGCGATTCATGCACTAGGACACCCAGATCCCTCTGCATCTCAGAGCTCTGCAATCTCTCACCATTTAGATAATATGCTTCTTTTTTATTCTTCCTGCCAAAATGGACAACTTCACATTTTCCCACATTATACTCCATTTGCCAGATCTTTGCCCACTCACTTAACCTATCTATATCTCTTTGTAGCCTCCTTATGTCCTCTTCACAATTTACTTTCCTACCTATCTTTGTGTCATCAGCAAATTTAGCAACCATACCTTCGGTCCCTTCATCCAAGTCATTTATATAAATTGTAAAAAGTTGAGGCCCCAGCACTGATCCCTGTGGCACACCACTCGTTACATCTTGCCAATCAGAAAATTACCCATTTATGCCTACTCTCTGTTTCCTGTTCGCTAGCCAATCTTCTATCCATGCCAATATGTTACTCCCTACACCATGAGCTTTTATTTTCCGCAATAACCTTTGATGTGGCACCTTATCAAATGCCTTCTGGAAATCTAAGTACAGTACATCCACCGGTTCCTCTTTATCCACAGCACATGTTACTTCCTCAAAGAACTCCAATAAATTGGTTAAACATGATTTCCCTTGCACAAAACCATGTTGACTCTGCCTGATTACTTTGAACTTTTCTAAGTGCCCTGCTATAACGTCTTTAATAATAGCTTCTAACATCTTCCCTATGACAGATGTTAAGCTAACTGGCCTGTAGTTTCCTGCTTTCTGTCTCCCTCCCTTTTTGAGCGCAGATATCTCGGGGGGTTGTGGGCTGAAGGAGATTACAGAGATAGGGAGGGGCGAGGCCATGGAGGGATTTGAAAACAAGGATGAGAATTTTGAAATCGAGGCGTTACTTAACCAGGAGCCAATGTAGGTCAGCGAGCACAGGGGTGATGGGCGAACGGGGCTTGGTGCGAGTTAAGACATGGGCAGCCGAATTTTGGATGACAGAAGAAATATTATAAATATTGAGGTCTTCCATTCATTTAATTTCCTTCCATCATACTTCTTTCCTCAACATTTCTCCCCTGCCGACAAACATTTCAGGATGTTATCTGGAATTGTGGCTCTGAATCACCAAATGATGTATTCAATGTCACACGACAGTCAGTCAGGTCATGGGTTTCCATGACGATTTAGCTGTGGGCCGTTGGTCCCATTTACATTGTTATTGGAACAGCTCAGACCACAAAAAAGCAGCATGTTGTTCCAGATGGCAAGCGCGGGGGCTGCAAGATGAGAAAAGTGCTTTGGGTGGTGTGATGGCACTCATTAAACCACGTTATCGTGGGCTATTTGTAAACTTGCATTCAGAAGGAGGAAGAAGCTGAAAGCAGGACGTAACCTTTCAATAATTCCTGTCTTATCTGCAGGCATTGTCTGATAGTTCACTTGCTGTAGGACCGACTGAACTAATGTGATGAGGCTACCAATGTCATCGAGGCACAGTGAAAATCTCAGGGAAATTTCGTGTTTAGCAATTGCTGCTTAAAAAAAACACTCAGGGCTGCAGTTATACTGCCAAATTTGTGTTGATGGGAACTTGCGTAAAAGTGGCACCATAACTCCAGAATCGGTCCCAATAACACTCTTTTAATATGTTAAGCAACCAGGTGCCCTCAGCCACACTCTCAAAACTTTTAAATGGCGAACAGGGCTCTACACGTGGGTGGAAAGACACACGCACAGCAGAGGCCGAGCCAGTGGGGGCTGGGGTTCATGAGCCCCTCCCAATCATTTTGAGGTTGGCCAACGTGACTCTGGGGGACCGCCTCCAGTTGGCTCCTAGGAACCTCCGTCACCCGCCTTTGGCCTCCAGATTCGGCGTGCAAGTCTGTGCGGTTCCCAGCTCGGTTTTTGGATGAGATATTTTGGCATTTCCAAGTTTCCAGATGCCCCCCCACCACCCCCCGCTATTGCCAACTCATCAAAACCTTGTGTTCGACCCCCCCACCCTCGCCCTCCCTCCCACCCATCTCCTCTCTATCAGCCAAACCTAGCTTCGCCATGAACGCACAGAGCACTCCCCTGGCAGGCAGAGTGCAGCTCGCAGTCCATAATACAACTCAGGTGCTGCCGGCCATGCTGCACGCTTTGCAGAAACCAGTCTCAGATGAGGTAATGAAACATAATTGCAGCCCAAGTAACGGAACCATGCAGGGTTTCTGAATATCTAATTGTTCAAAGTGTATCACTTTCACACCCTATCGTACACTGAGCTGCACAATACAAACAGGCTGCTTGCGCCAAGGCTTGAAGTGGTGATCTCAGTAGGCTGTCAGTCAAAAGCAAATTAAGAGAGCCTTTCACAATGGTCTCCCCACAGGTCAATTACAACAGCATTAGAAGTCTAAGGTAGGCACGTCAACATCAAGACATGGACTCACAAGGCAGCATATACTAACACTGCACGTAGCAACACCCCAGAAACAAATGGATAGATCACAAATTATACAGAGGAGAATTAAAAGTGAGTTATAAGGAAATCTCATTTATAGAGAACAACTCATCTTGAAGATTGAAGGTCAAAGTGCAGGTAGGTGCAGTGGAGCTTTGCACAACTCTGTCTTGAGTTCTGACAGAAATTTTGAGAACTTTCTCTCAAGGGGATTAAACAAGTGGGGTACTGTCCATGACCATGGGTGGATTGTACATGGTCTGTGGAAGGGTTGAGTTTAATGGTCGGACTAACTTTTCTCATTTCACGATCTGCCATCATTCGAACTGATCGCAAAGTTCAACCAACCCTTGAATTGTTTCTTATTATATATAGGGAGAGTTTGCATCAGGACGAATATAAATGGTGGATGCCCCCAAGTAAGACTAAAAATATTTGATTCGGTGGGTCACAGCAGAGATTAATGTGACCAAATAGTTATTCAAATTAGTTAGCCCTATTTGGCTTAAATTTCTTTGGATTTTCAGCAACTATTCTGACGAATGCAACATACAAAAATTTGGATTACTTTTTCCCCCCCTTGGTAAATATTGCTAGACTCTGCTCCTGGTGTACAGTTTCAATTAACGGAAGCATAGATCACAGATAAAAAGAAAAAAGAAAGACTTGCATTTATATAGCACCTTTCACAACCACTGGACGTCTCAAAGCGCTTTACAGCCAATGAAGTACTATTTGAAGTGGAGTCACTGTTGTAATGTAGGAAACGCGGCAGCCAATTTGCGCACAGCAAGCTCCCACAAACAGCAATGTGATAGTGACCAGATAATCTGTTTTTTAATGATGTTGATTGAGGGATAAATATTGGCCAGGACACTGGGGATAACTCCCTTGCTCTTCTTCGAAATAGTGCCATGGGATCTTTCACATCCACCCGAGAGAGCAGACGGGGCCTCGGTTTAACGTCTCATCTGAAAGACGGCACCTCCGACAGTGCAGCACTCCCTCAGCACTGCACTGGAGTGTCAGCCTAGATTTTTGTGCTCAAGTCTCTGGAGTGGGACTTGAACCCACAACCTTCTGACTCATAGGTCATTGAACACAAAACGGCTGATAATGCAACCTGTGGACACTTGCAAAATTGGTCCTTATACTACTCCCAGATGGCTCAGTTGTACTGCACAGCTGACTAGTGAGGTTCAGAAATCAGGATGCGATCCCCAACTGTATTGAGTTAGCCGATAGATATTCTACAATTCACCGGTGAGCCCCAGAACTGGGGAGGGAAACAACTGAACCAGGAGTTCCTGTTCCTGGCTGTTACTCAGTGCTCTTTGCTGAAAAGTGTGCCAGCATGGATATCAGATGAGCATAGAATCATAGTCAGCTATAGGGCGCCCCCCTCCCACATGGTCAAGTAGCCTGTCAACACTCACTGCCAAAGATCAGACATGGGAAACAGGCACTTGGCTCTACCCTAGCAAGTCAGCATCTTCAGAAGGCTGGAGGAAAAACTATACAGGAGCACAAGTTGAGCCATTTCGAACTCATTGAGCAGGCACTTAAATAATTATCATGCCTTCCTTGGTTGCCAAACATGTGGCAAGTTTCCTGCAATAATATCGCAACGGTCTAAGATAAACAATGCATTTTTAAATGGATTCACAAATAGAATTAGTTTGGGGCTAGTCATATTGGTTGATTATTAGTGTTGCATTCATTCTTTCCTTAAAGCTTACACATCAAGTGAGCAAGCAAACATGTTAAGCAGAATTTTTATTCTATCTCCATAAATCATTCCGGAGCCCCCATTATTCTCCAATTAGTGATACTTCATTGCCAAAAACCGTCCACAGACCATAACCACACACAGGTTTCAGTGCTGCTCCACAAGTGTTATCATTCCATACATTAAGTATCACACTAACCCTCAATATTTTCTAATGTCAGACCATTCTTGTCCAACAACATTAACACTTACCTCAGACAAACCTATTTTAAATGGCAACATGTTTTTGGTGTTTAAAACAAGGTAGGACTGGTAAAATATTGCTCTGATGTTTAATTTAAATAAAGCTGAGTCTTCACTAATGGAGGATGTATAATTCATATTTTTTTTTTAATTCGTTCCTGGGATCTGGGTGTCGCTGGCAAGGCCAGCATTTATTGCCCATCCCCAGTTGCCCTTGAGAAGGTGGTGGTGAGCCACCTTCTTGAACCGCTGCAGTCCGTGTGGTGAAGGTGCTCCCACGGTGCTGTTAAGGAGGGAGTTCCAGGATTTTGACCCAGCGACGATGAAGGATTGGTGATATACTTCCAAGTCAGGATGGTGTGTGACTTGGAGGGGAACTTGGAGGTGGTGGTGTTCCCATGCGCCTGCTGCCCTTGTCCTTCTAGGTGGAAGAGGTCGCAGGTTTGGGAGGTGCTGCTGAAGAAGCTGACCATATATCTGACAATATATTACGTGGTACCTTACTGACGGCATCAGATTCAAAGATGATACACAAGGAGAAGCATGGGTTCCAATTTATATTCAGCAACGGATTAGGTCACGAATACATTATGGCAAATATTCCATATTTAGTACATTTTCAATATTTGACCATAAACACCAAGACAACGGCTTGGCTAACCCTACCAGGACTCAGGCAGTAAAATAGGAGAAATTACCAATATGAGCGAGGCAATGTTCTTTTGAAAGGTCATCGGCCTGAAATGTTAACTTTTTTTCCTCTCTCCACAGAGGCTGCCTGACCTGCTGAGCATTTCCAGCATTTTCTGTTTTTATTTCAGATTTCCAGCATCTGCAGTATTTTGTATTTGAGACAATGGGGGAGCCAGCTGACCAAACCTGGAGCAGCAGAGATCGAAGCCAAAGGCTCACTTCTTGCAGTGCATACTCCTATTTCTCATCTTGGGCTTATACTCACTGGAGTTTAGAAGAATGAGAGGGGATCTCATTGAAACTTATAAAATTCTAACAGGACTAGACAGACTAGATGCAGGAAGGATGTTCCCGATGGCTGGGGAGTCCAGAACCAGGGATCACAGTCTAAGGATAAGGGGTCAGCCATTTAGGACAGAGATGAGGAGGAATTTCTTCACCCAGAGAGTGGTGAACCTGTGGAATTCTCTACCACAGAAGGCAGTAGAGGCCAATTCATTAAAAATATTCAAGAAGGAGTTAGATATATTTCTTAAAACTAAAGGGATCAAGGGATATGGGGAGAAGGCAGGGACAGGGTACTGAATTTGGATGATCAGCCATGATCTCATCGAATGGCGGAGCAGGCTCGAGGGGCTGAATGGCCGACTCCTGCTCCTATCTTCTATGTTTCTATCTACATGCTGTCCCTCGGTGACATCATCCACAAACATAGCGTCAGTTTCCACATGTATGCTGACGACACTCAGCTCTACCTCACCAGCACCTCTCTCGACCCCTCCACGGTCTCTAAATTGTCACACTGCTTGTCCGACATCCAGTCCTGGATAAGCAGAAATTTCCTCCAAGTAAATATTGGGAAGACCGAAGCCATTGTCTTCGGTCCCCACCACAAACTCCATTCCCTAGCCACCGTCTCCATTCCGCTCCTTGGCAAATGCTGAAACAGACTGATCGCAACCTTGATGTCACATGTGAACCCTCAATGAGCTTCCAACCACATATCTGCACCATCACCAAGACCGTCTATTTCCACCTCGTAACGTCGCCCAACTCTGCTGAAACCCTCATCCATGCCTTTGTTATCTCTAGACTTCACTATTCTAACGCACTCCTGTCCAGCCTCCCACTTTCTACCCTCTGTAAACTTGAGGTCATCCAAAACTCTGCTGCCCGTGTCCTAACTCGCACCAAGTCCCGTTCAGCCATCACCCCTGTGCTCGCTGACCTATATTGGTTCCCTGGTTAAGCAACGCCTTGATTTAAAAATGTAAAAATGCAAATCCCTCCATGGCCTCGCCCCTTCCTATCTCTCTAACCTCCTACAGCCCCACAACCCTCTGAGATATCTGCACTCCTCCAATTCTGGCCTCTTGAACATCCACGATTTTAATCGCTCCACCATTGGCGGCTGTGCCTTCAGCTGCCGAGGCCCTAAGCTCTGGAATTCCCTCCTTAAACCTCTCCACCTCTCTACCTCTCTTTCCGCTTTTAAGACATTCTTTAAAACTTAACTCCTTGTCGTAATATCTCCTTATGTGGCTCGGTGTCAAATTTTGTCTGATAACGCTCCTGTGAAGCGCCTTGGGACATTTTACTGTGTTAACGGCACTGTATTAATACAAGTTGTTGTTGTACATCTTGCGGCATGTGCTTCTTGCGGTGAGTGCTTCTGTACCCAGAGGTAAAGGGATTTTTTATACTACGTCTGGTAATTTTGTTGGAGATGGACATGAATAGAATTTATCCCTTTCAATTTGTTCTGGAATAACAAACCCATCTGGGTTTGAGAAAGCCCAGCCTGTATGCCCAGCGTATTCTAAAAACAGATCAAATACAAGGTATATTATGTTCAGAGTTTAGAAGCAAAAGAGATCTAGCCAAGTGGGTCCTCGACAAGCCAGCCCTATAGCAGGATTTACGCCCAAGATCAAATGCGCGTGACAAAGCTTGTACTGGAACAGTTGATTGTGTGTGTGTGTCTCACTTATTGAAATGACAAGGTGCTTATTCCTGAACATTGCTCGAATGCAATACCTTGCATCTCCATGCTAAGCCAAGTCTTCAGGCTCCTAAAACAAGTAAATACGATGCTAGAAAAATGCAAAACCATCACTCTCACCCTGACTGATTTGGAAATAGTCCTTTAATGCATAATCCGATACTGCTTTGGACTCCTGCCCTAAGCTTTTCAACCAGAAGACAGCGTCAGATGTAACAGAATCAGCTGTGAGGCAGTCAGGCCCATGTGCGGAACTTGCTTCTTGTTGCATTCGTAGAATTCTATTAATACTACTGGGTACCAGGGTATCACCACACGGGCCCGACAGTAAAGGCTGTACCTTACAGTCATGTGTTGTGATTTAATGTCTACATTAAAATATTTTGATATGCGACAGTCACAGTGTACTGAGGTCAGTAGTTGCACATATATTCCATGGGAGCTGGGAATCAGAACTCCAAGTGCTTATTATGACAGAGCGTGAGGCTGCTTCACTATCATCCTGGATGATTTTTTTTTTATTCCTGGGATGTGGGCATCGCTGGCAAGGTCAGCATTTATTGCCCATTCCCTAATTGCCCTTGAGAAGGTGGTGGTGAGCCGCCGCCTTGAACCGCTGCAGTCCATGTGGTGAAGGTGCTCCCACAGTGCTGTTTGGGAGGAAGTTCCAGGATTTTGACCCAGCGACGATGAAGGAACGGCCGATATATTTCCAAGTCAGGATGGTGTGTGACTTGGAAGGAAACTTGGAGGTGATGGTGTTCCCATGCGCCTGCTGCCTTTGTCCTTCTAGGTGGAAGAGGTCGTGGGTTTGGGAGGTGCTGTCGAAGAAGCCTTGGCGAGTTGCTGCAGTGCATCTTGTAGATGGTACACACTGCAGCCACAGTGCGCCGGTGGTGGAGGGAATGAATGTTTAAGGTGGTGGAAGGGGTGCCGATCAAGCGGGCTGCTTTGTCCTGAATGGTGTCGAGCTTCTTGAGTGTTGTTATATTGAATATAATGCTACAAACTAAACTTTTATATTCCGCTCAAACACCAACAATGCTGATTTCATCAAGTACTTGCTATTCTATAAACTTCTTCAGTTTTACTGGTTTGTGCATGATGAAAACTCAAAACCGCTTTAAAACAAATGTTGTCCCAAAAAAAGTGTATAAATTGCAGATCCAAGCATTCTGTGGATCTGGAAGTGTGATAATCGTATCTGTTTATTTCAGTTCTCTCACCTTCTTTGCTGTGCCTGGGAATTCAGCCTTCCCCAGACTGAACAAAGAGGAAAACCTAACCCAGTGTGTCTTAACTTCAACTTCAGAAGAGCATTCCTACTAAACTGGAAAGCCTCATGCTCGGGCGCACACTGGCCATTCTTATGGTCTCCGGGTGAGGTGCCCAATTTTATATCTGTATCAAATTGAAAGATGTCCAGACTCCATGTCCACCAGAAACTGCAGTCACACTGCCCACATCTATTGCACTTAGGAAGCTTGTAGCCAGAGGAGAGCTGAAACTCCTATCCATTCATCTGGAGTGAATTAGAAACCAAATTCTAGCTATGAAAGGGCCATGTATTCATAACATTGGCTTAGCACTGACTGCATCGCTTCAGCATACCCTCCAATATAGCTTCAGGACCTGAATGCAACATCACATTCCCTTTCCACACAGCCCAATTTCCTTCTCCAGATGGCACCGCTCAAAATTGCTAACTTGTGATGGGATGGCTAGAAAAGGGCATAAACCCACGCTGTACCAATCGGTGGCACAACGCAATGTTGCAACAATCAGCGGCACTCTCACACAGACTTGCTCAAATTCAACTCATACTTTTTAATGGAGTATTGTGACTGTTTGACAGTTGGCCACGTTGGTCATATATTTCTCGTTGCTATGTTTCTCGCTTACCATCAACTATTTTTGACCGGCGAAGTGAAGCTATGCATTGCAGTAAGGGAGACATAAAGCATGAAAGGAATGAAAATGGCCGCACAAGCCTTTTCACATTTCTTGGTCAGAAACCCACTTAGGGACTTAAGGCACTGATAGAACTGACCAGCTGGAGTCAGGTCAAAGATGTGAAGTGGTGCCGCAAGATTTTCCAGAGGCAGTAACTCCCTCCTGCGGCACGACTTGAACTGGCCAGACAGAGAGGCCGCAGTCTCCAGGCACAAGCCAATGACGGGGAGCAACGCAATCGTTTAAAAACTCTTAACACTAAAGGGGAAGGTGACGGGGTTAGTTTAAGAAAGGCGGCACTCTCATACCATTTGAGCATGGAGCTAAAGGCGGGACAACATTTCGACGAGCTTCTTGTTACTAGAATTAACCAGAATGTTTTAAAATTCTTTGGAAAAAAGCATTTTAATAAGTGGAGGAGTTGGTGCACAATTCTCCCATGAGCTTTTAATGCCTCGCATCAACAAGTGTAACTCAGATCACTCACATCAGTTTCATAGACAATACTGACTGTCTGCCAGACAGCAGGTGATTACCTGTACTGCATAAATAGGTATTCAGACATTCCACTGAGAAACAATGAAGCTAGACTGGATGATAAATAATTCATTTCAGGGATTCGGTTTCATGTCATTTTGCATTGTTTGTCATACTTCTTTAAGCAATTCTGGCACATATTAGTCCAACACCTGGAGACTGCAGTCTGTCTTTTTTTTAAAGGTAGTCTCATAAAGCGATGTAGATATTCATGGGAGGGGGAGAAACACGGTGAAGTCGAATTAATGTAAAGGATGCAAAACTAAGAATGTCACGTGAAACTCAGAATTGTCTGTTCTGAGTTTGAAGACAGATTTATACATTAGGTTCAAATCAGCGTACTTCAAACATGGAAAACCTGTATTGAGTGTGTTGGCCAGACAGCATGTGTTTGAGTAGCATTGCATGAAGGTAGGGCAGAGGCTGGCTGCGCAGTACAATGTGGGTAGGCCAAGCTAACATTTTTATCAAGTGCCATTGGCAGATACAATGAGATTCATGAAATGTTGGGTTTTCGGGTGAATGCTTTAGATCAATTTTTGCACTGAAACACAAAGCTGGCTCCAGGAGCCCTCTAAAATTATGAGGGTTGTCCCCAAAGTTTTCCATCCGATGAATACAACACGTTTGGCATCAAGTGTCAGACACATCTGGCACCCAGTGTCACATCCAGCACTGAGATATTAGGTACACATCTGGCACCCAGTGTCACATCAAGCCCTGAGATATTAGGTGCACATCTGGCACCCAGTGTCACATCCAGCACTGAGATATTAGGTGCACATCTGGCACCCAGTGTCACATCCAGCACTGAGATATTAGGTACACACCTGGCAAGATAGGTACACACCTGGCACCCAGTGTCACATCCAGCACTGAGATATTAGGTACACACCTGGCACCCAGTGTCACATCCAGCACTGAGATATTAGGTGCACATCTGGCACCCAGTGTCACATCCAACACTGAGATATTAGGTGCACATCTGGTACCCAGTGTCACCATCCAGCCCTGAGATATTAGGTGCACACCTGGTACCCAGTGTCACATCAAGCACTGAGATATTAGGTGCACATCTGGCACCATCTATTACACCCACATCAAGTGCACCTTGGCCAGATGCAGAGTAAGGACCTCCCCAGCTCATCCCAACAATGTTCCTTAGCCCAACCTTAGAGGACTGTCTCCTACTGTAAATGTTGGCAATTCCCATAACAGAAAACTTCATGGCCTTTCTCAATAAGATTTCTAATTTAATGTTGAATTGAGATGAGCGGGTCTGTACCACAAGGGCCCAAGTGAGATTACACAGCTAACAGACAGAGGCAACTTAACACACACTATAGGGCGTTTAACATTGAAATAGAAAAATGTTCCCTGATTAAGCTCGGGGACAGAATGGGTTTGTATCACAATCAGCACATGTCCTCATAAAGTTGAACGGTTACGATTTATTCTTGTGATTGAATCATGTATCACAAGAGTCAATACTGCAGTCACAAACTATACTTTGGTACAACTTTCTGAACAACTGCTTTTCCGTGCCCAATTACATTAAACGTTTTTACCCTGTGATCCCAGCATATGCACAACATTGCCTGTTCCTAACATCACTTACATAGTTGGCTAAGTCACAAGAGACTGCGGACAACAGCAGTCAACTGGATTCTGGCACCACTTAGATCAGGTTTCCTAAAAGAATCGTCTCTTCTTGCTGACTGCTATGGAAACAATGTTATCACAGTGCACTTTCATCGACGGTAAGCATTCACTGCAGGCTTAGACGGCAGCCAGCTGAATGGAAGAAAGGGAGCACTGACTGATAGGAGTGCAGGTTTGTCCAAATCCCACAGGTTTGATGGCATAGAGCAGGTGCTGGAAAATACATTGTACAAAGATGGTTGCTGTTGGAAAAAAAAAATTGATAAAAAGCCCAGGGCCAGATATTTCTCAAATCCAAGGAGACACAAACATTATTTGCATATGAATAAGTGACATTCTCTCTATGCCAACCCCCACCTCCAGTGGGAAAATTAACCTTTAAGGCATGTTGGAGTGAGCACTAAAGCATTTTTTTTTAATTCATTCATGCACGGGATGTGGACATTGCCGGCAAGGCCAGCGTTTATTGCCCATCCCTAACTGCCCTCGAGAAGGTGGCGGTGAGCCGTCATTTCAGAGTCAACACTGCTGTCACATATAAGCCAGACCAGGTAAGGGCTGCAGCTTTCCTTCCCTAAAGGATATTAGTAAAGCATGGGTTTACAATCCAGTAGTTTCATGGATCACCATTACTGATGCTAGCTTTTTATTCCAGATTATTACTTAATTAATTGAATTTAAATTCCCCAGCTGCCGTGGTGGGACTTGAACTTGTGTCTCCTATTATTTTCCTATCAGCTCAGTTACAAATAAATCTAAAATATTCGATGCACTCGCCAACTGTAGTGACTAAACCAGGCAAGGTTGAGTCACTTACACATGTTTCACTATAAAATAACGGCTGGTTATCTCACTGTCCTCCTTTGCATAACTCTCTCCTGATTTTTGTATCCTTTCTTCTGTATATCTCCTAATACTCTGTACGCTTCCAAAGATTCACCACCCTCTGAGTGAAGAAATTTCTCCTCATCTCAGTCCTAAATGGCTGACCCCTTATTCTGAGACTGTGACCCCGTGTTCTAGATTCCCCAGCCAGGGGAAACATTTTCCCAGCATTAACCCTGTCAAGCCCCTTAAGAATTTTATATGTTTCAATGAGATCACCTCTCATTCTTCTAAACTTTAAGGAATATAGGCCTAGTCTACTCAATCTCTCCTCATAGGGCAATCCCCTCATCCCAGGAACCAGTCTCGTGAATCTTCGTTGCACTCCCTCTAAGGCTATGTTTCCTTAGGTAAGGAGACCAGAACTGTACACAGTACTCCAGGCATGGCCTCGCCAATGCCCTGTATAATTGTAGTAAGACTTCTTTACTCTTATACTCTAATCCCTTTGTAACAAAAGCTAACATACCATTTGCTTTCCTAATTGCTTGCTGTACCTGCATGTTAAGTTTCTGTGATTCATGTATAAGGACACCCAGGTCCCTCTGAGTGCAAACATTTCCCAGTCTCTCACCATTCAAAAAATATTCTGCTTTTTTGTTTTCCCGACCAAAGTGGATAACTTCACACTTCCCCGCATTGTATTCCATTTGCCATATTCTTGCCCACTCAGTCAACCTGTCTATATCTCTCTGCAGCCTCTTTGTGTCCTCCTCACAGCTTACTTTTCCACCTACCTTTGTATCATTAGCAAACTTAGATACGTTTCACTCAGTCCCTTCATCTAGGTCATTAATATAGATTGTGAATAGCTGAGGCCCATGCACTGATCCTTGTGATACCCTGTAATTACAGCCTGTCAACCTGAAAAAGTCCAGTTTATTCCTACTCTCTGTTTTCTGTCCACTTACCCTTTCTCTCTGTATGACTCACACTCTTTCCTTTTCCTCTCACCTGACTTGGACCTAGATGCATATTCAGGTCTCTGGGGTGTGTGACATTTTACTGCATTTAGAATCCGAGTCCAGGGTGTGGATTGGAATAGGGCAGGAGGCTGGAACCTGCGGGTGTGAATGGGCAGAATGGAGCTCTGGCTATATTACTAAAATGAATAATTTTGTTGCTGTGCATGTTTATTATAACTGGGCTATCATATGGGTTTTCTAATACACACACACACATATGCATTTTGAGATACATAACATTGATGCTTCAAAAAAGAAAGAAAACCAGTCATTTCCTGCTGGTTTCAGAGAAACGTCCCACCAGCAAAATATACCCTCCGACCTCAGCCTGTCCCCGAGAGCAATTATTCTCCAAATGACTCTCGTAAGAGAGGGGCAAATCTTCATTTCCAAATCTCCCTACTAACTAACGCCCAAGTTGAGAAAGCAGTAAGTAAATTAGGGGACCACAAGTTGTGGGGAGTAGCCTGTAATGCCAGCCAGCACCCCCTGGGCACGAATGACATCAGCAGGCCCAGTGATTGCCCAGTGTTTGGTCTTAATAGTCCTTATTATGATGTCTTGCTATTTGAAACGTCTAACCCTCCAATTGAACCATCGAACTAACAATTTAGAGCTGGCACGATGTATGCAAAATCGGAAATGAGGTGTCGAAATAGAGTTTTCTCCCTCTCAAGGTGGGGAGTTTGTTAGAAACTAGGGTATCCAAAATATATGGGGTTATGCAACCAATACTGTGATTAGATGATTGTATTAGAACTTGAGACAAAAAGTCTCTTCAGACTAGTATTAGAATAACTGGATAGATGCTTAGAATCTGCTTATGTTTTGGTTCCCTGCGGATGTTATAACGTACTGCACTGTGGCGGTGACCTTGTTTCCAGACTCGCCGTCTGCTGTGTGTGCGCTAGAAAGGTTGTTGACTGTCTCTTTGATTTGGCCAACCGAAGCCCAACGCCCATGTTTCTTCCATTATTGCTAATAACCATATTATAATGCTAAGTTAGGATTTTGACTGTTTAATAAAGCTGCTTTAAAATACATAAGTTAATTAAGTATAATGACACATAGAATAGAAGATATCTTTGGGAATTTAATGATTCATTCCATGGTACAATAGTTGCATGAACAGCATGAACATAAATAACTGATAACATCTGATAGCCGAGAATGGCATGTCTGACTCCAAATTGGGAGGATAGGGACAAGGGAGATAAGAGAAATTCCGATGGGTAGGCCTTCAAAATGTATAAATAATAAAGCATGTGTAATGGTTGTGAAGACCCCTCCTGGAGAGAGGATCTTCATCTCGAAGTTGAGACAAAGAACTCGACGTGCCATTGGGCACCTTGGTTTAGGGAAAACCCTTACAGGTCAGATCGCCCTGTCCATATCCTACTATAGGCCCACCCTAAAAAGAGAATAAAAGACCTAGGGAGCTTTTTCACAGAGACGGTGAAGGGATCCGGTACCAGCTGCTGGTCACGGTCGTATGTTTTTGCTGTATAACTAGTGTGTTATATTCCATCTTAAACTCTGATTAAACACAATGGGGGAAAAATTAGGTCGCGCCCCATTTGGGGCGCAAATATCGTCTGGACGCAAACATTAGCGCCTGGCGCTAATTATCGCCACTGACTGGAAACTTCACTTTTACCGCCCCGGGAGGTGAGTGGAGCGCTAAATCAGGCGCTGCACACCTGTCTTAAGGCGCAAAGGCCGAGCAGTGAGGCGCTAACTCAGCGCGCGAGCGCAGCGCAGGTGCTGCCAGTTAGCGAGGGAACACAGACACACTGGCGGCGGCCAGTTCTTAAAGCGGGGGGGGGGGCCAACTGTTAGGATCAGTAGGCAAAACTACCTCACAAAGCGTTGACTCAATGCAGAAGTCTCTCTTTCTCTCTCTCCGAATCTCTCTCTCTCTCTCAGAACGAGTGGTGCAAAAATGTCAACCACAGAAAAAGACAGGAAGAGGCCCCCTTTAAATAGCGCCCCCCCCCCAGCCCCACAGCGATTGATAGCGTTCCAGTCTTCCGGTCGTTGGATGCGCCAGGCGGTAAGGCAGGGGGCGCCACTCAATTTCCGCTCCGGGGCGCCACAAGGGCGTTGCACCATGGAATGACGTCACAATCTGCGCGCGCAGGTGGTCGCAGCGGTAAAGTTTAGCGCCGCCGCACAATCTCTAGTTAAGTTCCCGAGCGGCGCAAACATCGCTGCGCCCGGGCGTTAGTGGCTTTGCGCCCCATTAGCGCCCTCTTAAGGCGCTAACGGGAGGCGCAACCAACTGAATTTTTACCCCAATATTCCCACCATATTGGTTTGCAGTCGATCCTGATTATTTGAAAGACTAGAGATAAGCTAATATCAACAAATTGGTTAATCCAACACTCTGAATGTGTTTATTTACAGCAAGAAGACCTAATGTTCTTAAAGGGATAGAGCAAGAAAATACATAGCTCCCCTTAGCAGCAAAATACACCGTTGTGCATTACATGGCGCACTGCTTTTGTCCTTACAATAGTGTGTATCCTCCAATTTACCATGAGCAATGTTACAGAGGCACAGAGTACAAAAGCAAGGAAGTGATGATGAGCCTGTATAAAACACTGGTCTGATCTCAACTGGAGTATTGTGTCCAATTCTGGGCACTGCACTTTAGGAAGGATGTGAAGGCCTTAGAGAGGGTGCAGAAAAGATTTACAAGAATGGTTCCAGGGATGGGGGACTTCAGTTACGTGGATAGACTGGAGGAGCTGGGGTTGTACTCCCTGGAGCAGAGAAGGTTAAGAGGAGATTTGATAGAAGTGTTCAAAATCACAAGGGGTCCAGACAGAGTAGAGAGAGAGAAACTGTTCTCATTGACAGAAGGGTCGAGAACCAGAGGACACAGATTTAAGGTGAGTGGCAGAAGAACCAAAAGCGACATGAGGAAAAACTTTTTTTCGCAGCGAGTGGTTAGGATCTGGAATGCACGGCCTGAGAGGGTGGTGGAGGCAGATTCAATCGTGGCTTTCCAACAGGGAATTGGATAAATACCTGAAGGAAAAAATTTTGCAGGGCTACGGGGAAAGGACGGGGGGAGTGGGACTAGCTGAAGTGCTCTTGCAGAGAGCCGGCATGGGCTCAACGGGCCGAATGGCCTCCTTCTGTGCTGTAACCATTCTATGATTCTCTCTGCTAGTTGTGTATTGTGCTCTGTGTTATAATGATCAACATCAAACACTTCAAAGTCAGGTATATCATGAGCTAGACGCAGACAGATCTTATTTCAATATTCTCTTATTGGCCCTTTATTTTCAGTCGGCCTTTTTGTAACACACAGAAATAATTGATATGATTAAAGGAGGCTTCAAATTGCTGGTTTAATTTCCCTTGTGCTATTTTAGTGCTCTGGTCAATGGCTTCATGTTAAATTCATGTCTTTGCTGTTTTAACTCAGTCATTAACTTGTTTATTTTAAATGCGTTCAACCTTGTGTTAAAATAGTACAATGAGGAATTTAATGCAGGCTCATTAATCACTGAACTAAATATTGCAGTCAGGAGAACTCTCACGATGGGACTGGATGCTATAACAGGTCTTCCCGAGTTTGTCTACATTTTAACCTGAACAAGCAGACCCGTGTCAGATGCGAGGGACCACATCCTCGGTTGAAGGGCAGCTTTCCCTGTTATTGTGCTTGGGCGCAACGCACAGAGGAATATCGGGCGAGGAGAATCGCACGCTGTAATGGTGCCTTCCTGATTTTCCATCCATTCATTTCAGTGCACGGACTGTTCGTGCTGTGCAATCCTCCATGCTCGATTTTCCTCCAGGCATTTGCTCCTGGGCGTTCCAATGCAGCCAAGTAGAGCGACAGGAAAATCTGCCTTGAAGTCTTTACAATATTTTCAAACATCCCCCTGTACCTTTGATACAGACTCCATGTTAAATGAAAACAAGCCAATGTACTGATAGCACACTGTGGGGTGCTGTAAATGAATAAATGGCAATCTTACGCAGTAAAACTGAAATGGTCTGAATACGGCCTTTCAGATTTGGATATGTTTGCTGTTGCTTATTTTATTTTTAACTACAAAGAAGTCCTTAATCTGTGATGTTCCACCAAATGTTTCTCCATCAGGGCCTAGTGTTTTTGGCTGGATCTGTAAGATCAAATCCAGGTGCTGACATTTATTAATTTTACATTTTTACGGCTGGGTAAGGATAGGGTGCGAGATCCTTGTGGGATGACAGCTGTTGTGTTCTAGTGGGATAGTGTACACCTGATTTCTTTTCTTTACTGATTTTTATACTTATTTTGAATCTCTGATAATCTAAGAAAGAAAGACTTGCATTTATATAGCGCTTTTCACGACCACCGGACGTCACAAAGCACTTTACAGCCAATGAAGTACTTTTTGAAGTGTAGACACTGTTGTAATGGCGAATTATACCTTTTTAAAATTCATTCTCGGGATATTTGCATCGCTAGAAAGGCCAGTGTTTATTGTCCATCCCTTGAGAAGGTGGTGGTGGGCCTTCTTCTTGAACCGCTGCAGTCCATGTGGTGAAGTTACTCCCACAGTGCTGTTAGATAGGGAGCTACAGGATTTTGACCCAGTGACGATGAAGGAATGTCCAAGTCAGGATGGTGTGTGATGTGGGAGGGGAACTTGGAGGTGGTGTTCCCATTCACCTGATGCCCTTGTCCTTCTAGGTTTGGGAGGTGCCTTTGAAGAAACCTTGGCGGCTTACTGCAGTGCATCCTGAAGATAATACAAACTGCAGTCACGGTGCGCCGGTGGTGGAGGGAGTGAATGTTTAAGGTGGTGGATGGGTTGCCAATCAAGCGGGCTGCTTTGTCCTGGATGGTGTCGAGCTTCTTGAGTGTTGTTGGAGCTGCACTCATCCAGGCAAGTGGAGAGTATTCCATCACACTCCTGACTTGTGCCTTATAGGTGGTGGGAAGGCTTTGGGAAGTCAAGGGTGAGCCACTCGCCGCAGAATACCCAGCCTCAGACCCAGTCTAACAGCCAGGACATTTAGGTGGCTAGTCCAGTTGCGTTTCTGGTCAATGGTCACCCCCAGATGTTGCTGGTAGGGGATTCAGCGATGGGAATGCCATTGAATGTCAAGAGGAGGTGGTTAGACTCCATCTTGTTGGAGATGGGCATTGCCTGGCATTTGTATGGCGCAAATATTACTTGCTCATGTCTTATAGGTTCTGAGAGAAGATTGAAACGGGAGATGGTTGGTTCTCCTGGCAGTTCATAAGACTCAGGTTATTTGCAGTGGGCTTTGCTTTTCCTAATTTAAACCAAAAGGTACAAAAATAACCAAACACTCATCACTGGTAATCGGTTGTCCATTGGTGCCAAGACTCGAATTCTCCCATCAAAAAATAGCTTCTGAAAAGTCTCATTTTGCCTTTTGTTTCCAGTAGTTATATAAAACATAATACATCAAAAGCATGAAGGATTTCAGGGTTTGGAAGTTAACAGATATCATCAATTGGCAAGCATGTGATTTAAGGCTGAACGAGGGTCTGAAGATTTAATTTTGGAACTGCAAATACTTCTGTCTCCCATCCTTTAGCTTAAACCCATTTATCATTTTGCAGCTCACATCATTCAAATGAACAGTGGTAAGATTGAGGAGAAGGCTGAGCAAAGCTGAATTATTATGACAGCAGCCACGTTTCTTATTACCGTTTAAGATTTGTTGCGGGCAATCCCTGCTTTATGAGAATAGAGTTGCGACAGCGAGGCTTCAATTCATGGTGTGGAGATGCCGGTGTTGGACTGGGGTGGACAAATGTGAGAAGTCGCACAACACCAGGTTATAGTCCAACAGTTTTATTTGAAATCACAAGCTTTCGGAGCGCTGCTCCTTCGTCAGGTGAAGTGACCTTCACCTGACGAAGGAGCAGCGCTCCGAAAGCTTGTGATTTCAAATAAAACTGTTGGACTATAACCTGGTGTTGTGCGACTTCTCACATCAATTCATGGTGTGTGTGGGAGTCTGGAGGCCGCACTTTCAAAAAGCACAGAACTCCCTCAACAAACGTTATCACTATTTTTACAGATTGAAATGGTGGTGAAGCAGATTCAATAATAACTTTCAAAAAGGGAATTGGATGAATACCTGAAGGGGAAAAATTTTCAGGGCTATGGGGAAAGAGCAGGGGGAGTGGGACTAATTGAAGAGCTCTTTCCAAGAGCCGGCACAGACACGATGGGCCGAATGGCTGCCTTCTGTGCTGTATCATTGCTAGTTCATGTGCATTCCCTCCCTCCCCTCGGTTCAGTCAGATTCCAGTCTCGTCAGCCCAAGCATTCTCCTCGATTCAACTCCACTGTAGATTAAAAATAAAAGTCAACCATTTCGAGCCCAGTTGCTAAGTAACAGAAGGCGCATCCAGTGCCATGCATCTTGCAGTCTTTCTGTTCAGTGTGTGTGGATCTGGATACAGCTTTCTGCAGTTCTATATCTCTGTGTCTCACACTAACAATCAGCACTCCTGACTGATCCAAATGAAGTTGCCCCTTTGCAATTTATTAAAAAGTACTCGAATGCAACATCCTGGCCTTTTCAAAAGAGCCACATTATTTCCAGAGAAATCACTTTTTATATTTACAACCCACTGTACAAATATAGCAGTGTCAGCTGTGGCTCAGTGGGCAGCACTCTCTCGCCTCTGAGTCAGAAGGTTGTGGGTTCAATTCCCACTCCAAAGACTTGAGCACAAAAATCTAGGCTGACACTCCAGTGCAGTGCTGAGGGAGTGCTGCACTGTCGGAGGTGCCGTCTTTCGGATGAGACGTTAAACCGAGGCCCCATCTGCCCCCTCAGGTGGATGTAAAAGATCCCATGGCACTATTCGAAGAAGAGCAGGGGAGTTCTCCCCGGTGTCCTGGCCAATATTTATCCCTCAATCAACATCACTAAAAAAAAGATTATCTGGTCATTATCACATTGTTTTTTTGTGGGAGCTTGCTGTGCGCAAATTGACTGCTGTGTTTTCTACATTACAACAGTGACTACATTTCAAAAGTATTTCATTGGCTGCAAAGCGCTTTGGAAGGCTCGGTGGTCGTGAAAGGCGCTGTAGAAATGCCAGACTTTTTTTTTTCTTTTTAAAGAAAATTACAGTTGTGATTTTATCTTACATACATTACCAATAGTTCAACATAATGGGTTCGCAAACTTTGACCTCGTTTAAATCCAGCCCAGGTAGATGGCGATGGATACTCACTCCTCACTCTCTCTACTCTTCGTAACTGCCCATTAGGATGACACTGGGATTTTAACAAAAGTGCCCCCTTTTTAAAAGGTCACAAACAATATCAGCCAAATCTTAAATAAAACAAAGGAAACTTATTAAATGAAATCCTAATATTGGTTCTGTATCGACAATGCACTCCAATTCCTCCGGCGCTCACTGGTCACGGAAGGCCTCAAACGTACCGGCAGACAAAGCGTGCTCCTTCTCCAGGGCCACCTGGGCGCGGACATAACCACGGAAGAGAGGCGGGCAGCCAGAGCAACCCCCTCCTGCGGTTCGGGTCCAACCTGGGCCAGTGGATGGCCACCTTGGCCAGGGCCAGAAGCAGACCCACAAGGAGGTCCTCCGACTTGAGACCGTGAGTGCTGTGGAGTTGGGGGAGCTTCTCCTGGCTCCATATAAATGTACTGTTTACATTTTTTTTTTAAACTAGTCTTATGGACCCGGCCACTGCTCAGTCCACTTTAGAAGCTCATAAAGCAGGTGCACCTCGGTCCAGTTTCCACCTCGTGGTTGCAGTGCGTTCTGACTATCCATACAATCAACGACTCTCTTGAAGCGGTCACATTTCTGGCTTACTCGGGCCCGAGCAGCAAAATTTCACCAGCAGCCATCTCGTGTCAACTGGTCATTCACCTGTAACTGAGGCAAGCCTGAGGATGTGCTTAGTAAAGGAACAGCTGAGGAGAGCTGGCAGCAAAGGTCTCCTGGAAGATTGAATAATTCCAGCTATTATCTCCAATCTTACATCCTTGTCCAAGAATCAGATCCCGAACGTGAGGAGCACTTTCAATAAATGCCTCCCTGGCATTCACAAAATAAAGTTAGACATGTAGATAATCCTCACAAACAGACTATACAGTTCCTGCCTCAATGTCTTTATTGCCACATTGTGCGTATTTCTGGGAAGATAAGCTCACAGCGCAAAAAAGAAATTATGTTATTTGTATTGTACAGTTCTATCAAGTAAGATTAAAAAAAAATACAATTAAATATACAATGGGCCGGATTTTGTGACCCCCACGGGTGCGTACGAGGTGTATACACGCCCGTAGGTGCCGCGCAAGTACCGGGCTTAGGTGTGCGAAGCGCATGCGCTAAAACCCGGCACTTGCGATCTGTCAAGAATCTTCTTGACAGATCATCCGCATCCCCGGGAAAAGGGCCTCCACGGGCAGAGAGTTCTGCTATTTGCCCAACTTCCGCCCGCTGAAAGGCCATTGCATTCTTATGCCAGGCCTACTTTTACCAGCAGAAGAGTTTAATAACATAAAAATAAATTTTTTTCAATCATTTAAACATTAAAAAATCCGTGCAATAAGGTAAGTGATGTAAGAAAACTACTAGGCACTTGGTCTAAGCGTTAAACAAAGCTTTAATCAACTGTTTTTCAACATGGAGGTCTAGTTGTGTCCTTCACTAGTTCCTGTTAAAGAATGTCCTGAGCAAGCTGGGCCCATGCCCGAGTATTTATACTCTCCCTGGACAGCGCCACCAGCAGGCCGCCCAGTATTATTTCACAAGTCATTTCCACATGAATGACAAGATTCATGTCAGTAAGGTTATTTTTAGCCCCTTTAAAATATTTAAATTTATTTTTCAAAAAATTTAATTTTTGTTTAAAATATTTAATCAAATGGCATTTTAATTAATTTTATATATGTAATGGTTTTTCTTTATTCATTTCAGTGTGCATTTTTGCAGTCACCCCCATTCATACTTTTGACAGTTGTGTGTGTACGGAACTGTCAAAAGTGTGAAGGGGGATTCCCTTCTTCCATTGGTTCCCCGTGGCCCACGTGATCCCAGGGGCGCTTGCGAACCGCCTGCGCCTCTGAGATACCTGGCCCTCTGCGCATTTCGAAGAGGAAAGGCCCAGGATCGGAAGTCTCGGGATCTACGAAACCAGCAGGTAGGTTCGTAGATTTTCTTTCCGGTCGGAGGCTTCCTGCGGGCGGATGCCTCCGATCGTAAATTCAGGGCCAATATCAAATTAGCAAAATTCACTGTTACGGAAAGTCCCATTAAAAAAATAAAACTAATCATTGGGCAACAGCACAGCTAGAAATCTGCAGAATCATTGCCAAGACACAGTGTTGCCACGAGGCCAATTTAGTTTATTGGTAGCCACACAGTATGGGAGAAAAAATCACATTCACATTAAATGTTTTATGATACGGTTCTTAATTCACCTTGAATCATTCCTACCAGTGACAGACCTGTAGCCACCAGAACTTCACTCAAGTGTTACATACAGTGACCCACTCCACCTCAGTGAACAATAGAAATTGGCAGATAAATGTGATCATAGAAACATAGAAAAATAGGAGCAGGAGTAGGTCATTCGACCCTTCGAGCCTGCTCCACCATTCAATATGATCATGGCTGATCCTCTATCTCAATACCATAGTCCCGCTCTCTCCCCATACCCCTTGATGCCTTTTGTGTCTAGAAATCTATCTATCTCCTTCTTAAATATATTCAGTGACTTGGCCTCCACAGCCTTCTGTGGTAGAGAATTCCACAGGTTCACCACCCTCTGAGTGAAGAAATTTCTCCTCATCTCAGTCCTAAATGTCCTACCCCTTTTCCTGAGACTGTGACCCCTTGTTCTAGATCCCCCAGCCAGGGGAAACATCCTCCCTGCATCCAGTCTGTCTAGCCCTGTCAGAATTTTATACGTTTCAATGAGATCACCTCTCATTCTTCTAAACTCCAGTGAATACAGGCCTAGTGGACCAAATCTCTCCTCATACAACAGTCCAGCCATCCCAGGAATCAGTCTGGTGAACCTTCGCTGCACTCCCTCTATGGCAAGTATATCCTTTCTTAGGTAAGGAGACCAAAACTGCACACAGTACTCCAGGTGTGGTCTCACCAAGGCCCTGTACAACTGTAGTAAGACATCCTTGCTCCTGTACTCAAATCGGACAAGTTATAGTCCTACATGTATTGTACAGCAATGGGATGGGATTGAAGACCAACACAAAACAAACTGAACTTTTTTGGACTGTGATTTCAGTCAGACAGGAGGAAATTGCTGTTGTTAGTGGGCGGTGTAGCAGTAAAATATCCTGTGCAAATTCTGGTGGCAAATTGAGGAAGCAGATAATCGGGGTGTTGGTTTGGTTCAAAATGCTCTCTCCAAACATAATCCGGGGACAGAATTATTAATTGGATTGCTGTGCGATTTTTCACAGTTTAATTGGACATAGTATAAAAATGTCAAATGCTCAGCATTATGGCCCACACCAACACGATAAACAGTAGCTGACAATTAACTTACTGTTTTCCTGAAAACACAAGAGCCGAGGACCTCCCGCAGTGATGCAGAACTTCCAGCCGCCACTTTGCTTCTACCAGGACCCCTAATCCCAGCGGCCAGGTCATTATCTTATATGGGGCAGTTGCCTATTCTAGTATTGACGTTCCAGGGTGTCCACAGACCGAATCTCGGAATGGCATCCCACCGCTCCAAGGGGAAGCCCCAGGCCACAATCAAGCTGAAAATTTGAGATCTCTGTTCACTTATCCTCGGTCAAGCCCAGCATGATAGGTCCCAGCATCAAATGGCAACTGATTCCCTTGCGATTGATTGGTACTTCAGTACTGTGGGGCACTCATGCTGCCCTGAATGGCACCTACGCATGCTTTCTGCCATTCCTTCTTCCAAGTAGTGGAAACCTGGCAGAGATCTGCCCTAACATCCAACTCTGCTGTTATTACACCTGATGCTCACTCCAAGGAGAAGCTGAGGTTTTAGGCTAAGGTGTGATCACAACCAGTTCATTTTCTGTCTTTTCCCCCTCATATATGTTTTGTCCTTTTTAATATACTGTCTCTAAAGTGTTCCTACGTTTGTTTCAGTTCATTTCCCTTCATAGTTTTAAACCTTTTACCACTTTTGTGGGCTTCTGTTCTTTTGCTCTCTGTGCATTCTTTGTTTTATACCTTTCCCTTTCCTGATGGAACTATGAAAAGGATATGGGGGTTAAATGAAGGGACTATGAAGTGGGAACAGGAAAGAGTTAATCAATGAAAATACTGGCACAGAGACAGGAACGTTAAAATGAAGATCCAAGAGCAAAAAAGACTTGCATTTATATAGCACCTTTCATGAATACTGGACGTCTCAGAGCCAATGAAGTACTTTTTTTTGAAGTGTAGTCACTGTTGTAATGTGGGAAACACGGCAGCCAATCTGTGCACAGCAAGCTCCCACAAACAGCAACGTGATAATGACCAGATAATCTGTTTTTGTTATGTTGATTGAGGGATAACTATTGGCCAGGACACCGGGGATAACTCCCCTGCTCTTCTTCCAAATAGTGCCATGGGATCTTTTACGTCCACCTGAGAGAGCAGACTGGGCCTCGGTTTAACGTCTCATCCGAAAGGCGGCACCTCTGACAGTGCATCACTCCCTCAATACTGGCACTGGGAGTGTCAGCCTAGCTTTTTGTGCTCAAGTCCCTGGAGTGAGACTTGAACCCACAACCTTCTGACTCAGAGGCGAGTGTGCGACCCACTGAGCCACGGTTGACACACTAAAGGAGAAATAGACAAAATAAAAGTGAGCAAGGGGAGCGAGATAACCAACTTGAGACAGCAGGATAATGAATTTGCAAGCCCTGAAAATGGACGGAGATAGCAGCGAACAAGGACTGACAGAGATGGAGAGCAAACAGAACATGAAGTAGCAGAGATTGGACTGAGAACAAAAGTGACGCAGGAAACATTTAGGGAAAACCTTGCCTTCTTACTGTGCAACCATCTGTCAGTGTGAGTAAACAGGAAGGGTCAATGTCACTCCTTTTAGATAGAATCCCAATTTTAAAAATGGATTACGTTAAAAAAAATACAATCAATGGACCTCACTCTCAACAAAAGCTTAATCATGAAGGCTCGGCACAGGGACCGGATCAATGTGAGACTCCTTTGGCTTCTGAAGCTGCGAACGGGTCCAGCCACTCAGATACACGATGCATATCGTCATGCACATATTGCTAGAGAGAGTCAACGCATTCAGAATCAATGCGAGGGCCAAAATGACAGTGGTGGAGTTCACCACACACCACCTCATGGAGAGCACAGTCATGATGCTGCTCTTAAATGCTCATGCGAGAGAGTGTGTTCTGATTTGCGATGGACTGTGAATGCATACCTCACCTCATTAAATCCACTGCTCGCACTTTAAAAAATATTCCGGATGTGCGACTGTACAGCAACTGTCTGCACACTAGATTCATCGAGGAGGCTTGTGTAATTAAAGCACAACTCAAATCCACAAACATTTTGAATGGATCCTGTTTTCTGTGATTGGAAACGATAATTATGACCTCACAAACACGTAGCTGTCATATTTGTAATGTATCCTTAGTGTCAACGCTATTAAGTTTCTCCGAATCCTGCTATTAATCCATCACTCATAGGTATATTTATCGGGTAGATATAGTTTACCAAGTATAAAGAGCTATATAGCTGCAGTATTTGTCAGTGTGAGATAGACAACACTATGGATATGCTGTGCCCATTTGTATTTCTTCACTTCACCTGACGAAGGAGCAGCCGCTCCGAAAGCTTGTGATTTCAAATAAAACTGTTGGACTATAACCTGGTGTTGTGCGACTTCTCACTATGGATATTGTTCTACAAGAGTTTGCAGAGGACTTCCTGCTCATATACCGATGGGACCTGTGATTTGTCTGACAAGGATGGCATGACAACCTTCAAAATGCTCCAGGGGTGTATTAATAGATCTTCTGCCAATAAACAGAAACCTCACTGTGCGCTCACATCAATATAATGGCTTCCCTGCTCCGATACCTGCGCCTCTTTTAACATGGCATTCATTTTCACTCAAGAAATGGGTTTCAATCCCACAGAGCAGCCCTGTCACAGACTGCAGGCTCTCTCCATCGATCTCCTACTGGGAAAACATGCGAGATTCTGGGCCTCTCTTGCAGTTCTTACAACGAACAGGCACTTTAGCAAGTCAGAGATTTCAGAAAGTCAACTGACTTGAAAATCTGCTTCGAGAGTGAAAGGAATTACTCGTGAATTCCGTAGATTCCTGCGACACGTACACACAACTTTAAAGACTCGAGTCGTCGTTGGCTTGTTCTCTCTGCACAGATGCGGCCGGACCTGCTGTGATTTCCAGCAAAAAAAGTTTTTTGTTTTCCATACAGACCCCAGCATCTGCCACATTTGACCCCTTGTGACCCCACCTCATTGTCTTTGATGTAATGTTTTCCTGACTGACCTGGTTGGACACCATCCACACCTTTGATTGCCGTGATTATCTCTCTGCCGAGGTGTGATAAAGGGCAGTTAGAAAGATTAACTGTAGTCACCTGGCAGTGTTCTCTGATTATATATGCTGTGCCTATGTACATCTCTTCACTTCACCTGACGAAGGAGCAGCCGCTCCGAAAGCTTGTGATTTCAAATAAAACTGTTCGACTATAACCTGGTGTTGTGCGACTTCTCAACTTTAAAGAAAAATGAGAAGTCGCACAACACCAGGTTATAGTCCAACAGATTTATTTAATTTTACAAGCTTTCGGAGCTATCGCTCCTTCGTCAGGTAAGTTAGCAATGAGAGAATCTCCCAGAATTCACAATTTAAACCCAGACAAAATCTATTCACATTATTCGCTACAACAAAGAGCACAGCCAAGACAATGAGATGTGTCCCAGGGGGTCCAGCGTGTCAAACCACCTGCTGGCTGCATATCCTGTCAATTTGTGTTCTTGTGTTTTTAAAAAAAAAACACCTGGGAAGACCGGCCATGATGTCAAGTCACGTTCTGTATCGTGACATGAACCCGATATCGCGATTGATACAGCAACCTTCAAGTGCAAGCAGATCGACAGTACAGCCCGGCAATAAGAGGCAGCACTGAACACAGAAATGGGACATTGGTCCCACAACCATCAATTTTTGCTTGCTAATGAGTTAAGTGTTCCTTTTCACCCTGTGCATTGAGAGCCTGGAACAATGAAAGAGCAGCCCAATAGCACAGGATGTTGATGAGCCTGCAGCAGCAGTGTGGCACCTAGTTGATTTACGCCTGGCGTGCTGTGTGTAGTCAATTGGTAAGTTGACATGACTTCCTACATTTACTTTGTGTAGCGCAATTTGCTACCCAAGTGCCATCGGCTTGCACACAAGTGGCAGATTCAAGAAATCTCAGGAACCAGAAAAAAAAAAATCACTCGTTGTAACAAATCACTTGTCCAAAGTGAGTTACCTATCGCAGCAAGGCTGTCAGGGAGAGGCAGCGAGGGGGAATGGGGCACATCAGCAGAGTAAGGGAGGGAGGGAATAATCAGCAGTTTTATCACCTCAGACTCTCACATAGCTCCCAGATAACACTTTCAAAGCAGCGTTGACACAGGCCTGAGTAGGCAGCCCGTCCCAGCTCTTCAGCAAGCAAAATAGGACATAAAGAGAACAAAACTAGCTTGAAAAAACAATGGGAAGGGAAAGTATCATTTATTTCTTTAAAAAAAGAAAGATTTGCATTTCTATAGCACCCTTCACGACCACCAGACGTCCCAAATCGCTTCATAGCCAATGGAGTACTTTTGAAGTGTAGTCACTGTTGTAATGTAGGAAACGCGGCAGCCAATTTGCGCACAGCAAGCTCCCACAAACAGCAATGTGATAATGACCAGATAATCTGTTTTAGGTGCTGATTGAGGGATAAATATTGGCCCCAGGACACCGGGGATAACTCCCCTGCTCTTCTTCGAAATAGTGCCATGGGATCTTTTCCATCCACCTGAGAGAACAGACAGGGTCTCATCCGAAAGACGGCACCTCCGACAGTGCAGCGCTCCCTCAGCACTGCACTGGAGTGTAAGCTGAGATTTTTGTACTCAAGTCTCTGGAGTGGGACTTGAACCCACAACGTTCTGACTCAGAGGCGAGGGTGCTGACCCACTGAGCCACGGCTGACACCGTGGAAAACAGAATTTGTTTTCTAAACCAGAGCGAGAACAGTTTTCTCTGAGACAGAACAAAAGCTCCCTGGGACATAACCACGTAGCTGAATTTCAGTTCATTTAACTATGGACCCAACTGATCTTATTGAAAGATAAACTGAAACAAAGTAGTTTCTCAAGACATGGGTACGTTTTATTTCAAACTTTGAAGGGATTGAACAAGGAGTAAAATCCATGACCCAAGGTCCTTTAGCAAATTGATTGTGTTGATGCTGGGTGGTTGGGGGGTGGGCGTGTGGGGAATTTACCCTCCAGTGTATGAGTGAAGGCTTTCTCGCCATACTTGTGAAAGACAGAACTTGCATTTATTTAGCACCTTTCACATCCTCAGGTTGTCCCACAGCATGTTCCACCCAATGACTTACTAGTGAAGCATAGTCACTGTTGTTTTGCAGGCAAATGTGACAGCCAATGTGCGCAGAGCAAGATCCCACGAACACCATCGAGATAATTGAGGAGGACTAATTTGCAGGGTTATGGGGATAAAGCTGGGGTGTGGAACTAAATTGGAGAGCTCTTTCAAAGACCCAGCACAGCCACGACGAGTCAATTGACTTCTTTCTGTGCTGTAAGACTCCATGATTCTATGAATAGCCAATTAATTTGTTTTTGATGGTATTGGTCGAGGGATCAATGTTGACCAGGACACCGGGGGGACTCCCCTGCGTGAACGTTGCGGTGAGATCTTTGATGTTCACCCAAGAGGGTAGACGGGGCCTCGGTTTAACATCTCATCTGAAAGACGGCACCTCCAATAGTGCAGCACTCCTTCAGTACTGCACTGATGTTTCTGGAGTTGGGCTTGAACCCACGACCTTCAGACTCAGAGGTGAAAGTTCACCCACTGAGCCAAGGCTGGCACTGTAGCTTTTCATATCCTTTCGAGTGTTGACACTGGGAAGCTAGTTACATTAAACTTGGAGCAAGGGATATGCTAGTCTAAACTGATGTGAATAGGACAATAAAAACCACTTGACCAACTCTCTACACTTATTCTTGGGTACAGAGAAAATGACAGATAGAAGCAGGGTACAGTTAGGCCTATGCTGCTCTCAAATTTTAGAAAAATTGTACAAAGATCTCACTAGATTGATTCCTGGGACGAGAGGGCTGTCCTGTGAGGAGAGATTGAGTAGATTGGGTCTATACTCTCTGGAGTTTAGAAGAATGAGAGGTGATCTCATTGAGACATATAAGATTCTGAGGAGGATTGACAGGATAGATGCTGAGAGGTTGTTTCCCCCTGGCTGGAGAGTCTAGAACTAGGGGACATAGTCTCAGGATAAGGGGTCGGCCATTTAAGACCGAGATGAGGAGGAATTTCTTCACTCAGAGGGTTGTGAATCTTTGGAATTCTCAGCCCCAGAGGGCTGTGATGCTGAGTCATTGAGTATATTCAAGACAGAGATCGATAGATTTTTGGCCTCTAGGGGAATCAAGAGATGTGGAGATCGGGCGGGAAAGTGGAGTTGAGGTCGAGGATCAGCCATGATCTTATTGAATGGCAGAGCAGGCTCGAGGGGCCGTATGGCCTACTCCTGCTCCTAATTCTTATGTTCTTATGAGAAGATGCTCTCTCCATCACCAGAAAGGCCTGTGTTCAGGGTGGTGGTGAACTTTCCAGGTTTATTGCGAGTTGGTACGTGGCTGCTCTACGTGGCAGTTTTTGAAGGGTTTAACGTCTCAAAGTGAATGAGACACAATGATTTACTTTGAAATGCAGTGACTATCGTTAATTAGGTAAATGTAAGTTCATGGATAGAATTGTTCTGCCTGGTTGGGTTCTGTATTTAAATAAATGGGTTTTCTCTCCCAGCAAGAGCGAGCTCAGGTGGAGACTCAGAAGCCTAGGCAGGTTGGCAAGGGTGTCACACAACTTGGCGGATGGGCTCTGCTGTGCCCCCAGCTCCCTGTCATTTGTGGGGGCCCAGTCAGGGGAAAGTGTGCCTGCCTATATAGGGGCAGGTGAATGTTACCAGCATGCAGATGACGAAACACGGCCTCCACTGTGTTCCCCGCCCTTTGCATTCTTGGAACGCTGGACGCAGGGCACACCTGTTAGACAACAACAACAACAACTTGTATTTCTATAGCGCCTTTAACATAGTAAAACGTCCCAAGGCGCTGCACAGGAGTATTGTAAGACAAAAGGTCCCTGGTGTTTACTGCTCACCTGTCGATGGAGGAGGAAGGGCAAAAATTGGAGAGTGACCTGTGAAAACATTCTCAGAGTTTGGGCCGTCTGCAGTCCCCATTAGTGAAATGAGGGATTTTTAAACTCTTTTTTTTTAATAAACAGGCAGCTCGCCGGTCACCTCCTTCTTTCACTGCAGCAGGTCCCCGAGGACTATCTCCACCCCATACTGGCGGACTTCCCAGCGGAAGCCAGAGATCCCGCGCCTCCCTTCTGGACATAATCCCAGAAATACAGCCACGGGTCAAAAGGACTTCTCTGGGGCAGACGCAAATCCCGCTGAAGATGCGTTCCAATCGAAGGCGGGGAGGGACCAAGGCCGCAATACCTGCACGTGATAAGGCCGTGATAGAGATTTTCAAAATGATTGTTAAGCGATGACATGCTTTTTGAGGATTGATCTGGAAAAAAAAATCCTCACAATTCGTGCAGAACAGTCTTCCTTAATTTACTTGCACTTCTGTGCAGGACTTGCTTTTAATGCTTAGCTGCAAGCTGCACATAGCAGCATCTGAAATGATAGATGAATCGAAGACGAGGGGGAAAAAAAAAATCAGACTCATAATCCGTTAGCGTTTACAGCCATGGAATCTGGCTAAAGGCTACGACAGCCTCTAGTTTATGGTTATAACAACTTTGAAAGCTTAAGCAGGCTTCTTCATTACTGGGAGGCAGGTAATTAGCGTACTGCAGGATCTGATATATAACCTGTAATTAAAGGGGAGTGAGGTGTAGGCAGGTACTGTTTGTGAGGTGTTGATTAAAATGGTAACCATAACGCAAAAGCGACTTTTGGATGGGATTCTATAGTATGTACTTATGGGCAATGTTCCCTCTAAGCTGCGCGCAGCCATCTGAAAGATCCAGCGAAGGCCGCTCACCGGCTTTTACACTGTAAATACCGCGCGTGCGCTGAACTTTAAAGGGACCGCGCATTAAAAGAAACAGGCCACGCAGAACAAAGCGCCGCTTACAGGGAACATTGCTTCTGGGCTGGATTGTGTGATATATATTTATGGGATGCATTCTACGGGTACATTCTTGTGGACTGGATTCCATGTTATATATTTATGGTCTATAGTTACGGGTTAGATTCTTTAGGACATACTTCTGGATCAAATTACATAGAATTACATAAAATGTACAGCACAGAAACAGGCCCTTCAGCCCAACAGGTCTATGGCGGTGTTTATGCTCCACACGAGCCTCCTCCCACCCCACTTCATCTCACCCCATCGACATAACCTTCTATTCCTTTCTCCCTCATGTGTTTATCTAGCTTCCCCTTAAATGCGTCTATGCTATCTATGAAGTTCAACGGTATATACCATTTGTAAGCAAAATATTTACCTCACTGATTTCCCATTACTTTCCTTATTAAATAAAAACATTTTGAGCTCAGCAAGTGATGCAGCAGAGAACAGTGAATCTGCTGCGTTCTCCATGCAGCGGGGAAAGATGTGCCTGACTAAAGGTTGAGGGGGGCGGACAGCTTCTGAGATAGCATGGGCGCTCTGTGTTTTATGTGTTTATCAGTTGGTAACGCAATTATAATGGTGCACCAGAGACTTTGACAGTTAACAATTAACTTAAGCAGAATCGATTCTTAAAGTGATTTTCATAAACTGCATCTGTTTCCATTGTAATTCCAGGATGGAGTGATCATTTCTCCCAGCGACAGATTGCAGACCTAATAGTTTTAATGGGACTCATTGATTCGAGACTGCTGATCCTGGCAGCATAGTGATACAATAGTGCTTTAAAAGAGGAAGGTCAGTTAGCAGTTTGCAAATTTTTCAGCTTCCTTTCATACTGAAGAGCAATAAAAATGAAATGAAGTGGAGCCGCATTGTAGCCGAGCCATGCAGGGACAGGCTGGGGCAGACAGCAAACCACCCGCACCTTGGCAGCGAGAGAGATTTTAACAGCATATGGTATATGTTGTAAAACGCAAACACCTAATGGCTCCACGATCAAAAACCCAGAACATCACTGTCACTTCCCACCTGTAACACAGTGCATCGACAGCGATTGCTAACCCTGCCAGTTCGTAAGATAAAACTCCGGACAAGGCTGATCGTAAGACTTGATGTCAGGCGGGAAGGAGCTTTCCGTTTCTCTGGATGCTTTGAGATAACGTTGTGTCAATTCCACCTCTTTGTAGCAGGTGAAGAAAGGCAGGAAGATAGCAAAGGCCATGGTTCTGGTAGGGATTTTAAAATGCCAATGCATGATTAATGCAATGGTTGGTAGCTTTGTGTCTGAATTTCATCTGGTGGGTACAACTGTAGCACTTGCTCCTCCTGCTTCAGTGATTCCCTATCCTGCTTCAGACAGACTCACAATATAAGAGGATATCTAAATGAAAGGTCAACCAGCAAATCCAGGATGCCTCCAGGTGCTTCAGTTGAGACAGAGGCACTCTTGTTCACATATCCCCTGAAAGGAAAGAAATTCCTCGCATTTATTAACCTTTACCTCCGCAAATTGACAGAGATCAATTTTGCCAGAATACAGTCCAAAGTGAATTAGCAAAGTTCTTGCCATTCCTCTACGATACAATTGAGAAAATAAGATTGGAAGCTAAGACCTTGTTCATCTGTTTTTGTGATGTTGCCTGTTGAAATCCCAAGCCACTGGTTCGAAAAGATAAGAGATAAGCAGAGAATATTTTTGCATGTCAAAACTTGAGAAACCAAAAAAGAAGAAATGGAGTAGCCAGATTCTGGAATCCACTGTTACGAACTGGGGTCAATGTTGAGGTTCGGAATTCAAATGTAAGATGGTAAGATCATGTGAAGTTACCAGTGGTGGACATCGCCACTAATCATTTTCTTTTTAAGTACAAGAAGTATTAGTTGATTGAAAATATTGATGGATTGTGCTGGATAGGACTAGTGTCCTTCTGGCCAGCAGGTGAAAAAAGGATCAATGGTAGGCAGGAGGGATGAAAGCAGAAAAGTGGAGGAGGACGAGGAGCAATAGGATGTTTGCAATCGATTGAGATGGTGAGTCCACTTCCATTTTATACTGACAGATATTCCATAAACATGTGAAATAGCAGTGACACGAGGCATACCTGGAGATGGGTCAGGTTTATGTGGGTGATGATTCAGGACTCAAAATTTTGGCAGTTTGAGAAGAAACTAAAAAATTCTATTTCAACACAAATTAAGCTAATTTTGCTACGATAAATGGAACGTAAGATTTGGCCTTTAAATTAAATCTTACCACCAAGCTTCGCTACCACGGCCACCAGGACCTATTCTGATTATGTCTGTCAGGCAGCAAGAGCCCATCGTATCCCACTATTTAACCTGTGGTGTAACACATCAAGCTATCAGAGCAGCAAATACAATGCATATCTCTAGTAAATATGTCAAAGATAAAATCTTTAGGGGGAAAAATTCGGTTGCTTTGCGCCTCCCGTTAGTGCCCTGAGAAGGCGCTAATGGGGCGCAAAGCAACTCGTGCCCGGGCGCGGCGCCGCCAACGCCTCCCGCGAAATTCAGCGGGAGGTTAGTGGCAGCGGTAACCGTTGGCGCCCCGCGGCGCTGCGCCGCCGCCGATGACATCATCGCCGTGCGCAGCGCCCCGCTCGCGATCTTCGATAGCGCCCCCTCACTTACCGCCGGACGCTATGTCCGACGGGGTCAGGGGGGCCTACCTGCGGCCGGGGCGGCGCTAATTAAAGGCGAGGTGCCGGGCGGCCATTTTTGTTGCTGGCTGCCTGCCAGCACCCGCCTCCATTGCCGTCCCCTGGCCTCCTGAGCACCCCCCACCGCTCCCTCTCCGTGGAGTGCCAGCTGCACTCCATGAGCCCGGTACTTCTCGAGTGTCGGGCTCTTTTGCCGGCACTCCGATCCGCGGTGGCCCAGCTGGGCCCCGGGTCGTGCTGCGCAAGGCCCCTCCCCATTAAGAAGGGGAGGAAGGCCTGCAATACCGTGGCGCTGTGGCACGTAGCGCCACGATATTCCCTCGCAGTGCCCCAAGAGGGAGACGGGGTGCTTCCAGTAGCGCCCCACTTCCCTCTTGGGGCGCTACCATTCAATTTCGGCCGCGGGGGCGCTAATTTTTTCGGGAAGCAGCGCCCCGGCGAAGTTAGCGCCCCAAAGGGGGCGCAACTCAATTTTTCCCCCTTAATGTTATTCTCCACAGTCGCAAGACTGCTATATGGAAGATACTCAATATTAGGATTAGCTCTAGCTCCTTTCTATTCAGACAATGTTATAAAGTGGTTGAAAGCCATGAACATTTACACAGCAGCAATGTATTGAGCAATTGTGACACAAGGGCCAGATTCATTGAATGTATGTCATGGTGGATAAAGGGCCTTGGAATACAGACTCCTCATGGTCGGGTACCTGGCTAATGGTTTCAGGTTTTCCCCAGACCAGATATATGCAAGATAAATAATTCAGATTGCTCACAGGTTGTACAAAATGGAGTAATAAGTGATAACAACTGGAAATGGGGAAAGCTAGAATGCGTATGTCACATGTCCTAGCATGTGGCTTGCCCTCTTCTGGGAATTGATCCCTGGGAGTTGTGCTCGAACGGATTGTGTCTAAAATTATTTTGCTCATCTTTGATCTTAGTCAAAAAACGAATGAACTGTGAGATAATTCAACCTCTCTGCCCACCCAGCAACGCTGAATTAATGCTATTTCAACCTTGAATGACTGGCCGATATAAAAATGGAAAACATTCCAAAGCATTGGATTGAGATCAACAGATGAGAGAAAACCCGAGTATCTGGAAACTCTTTGGCCCGTATTTTCCGATGCCTACGGGTGTGTACGAGCTGTGTACACAGCCGTAGGGACCTCGCAAGTGCCGGTTTCAGGCATGCGAAGCTCATGCGCTGAAAACCGGCATTTCCGGTCTGTCAAGAAACAGATCGCACGCCTGCCCTGGAGAAGGGCCTCTGCGGGGGGAGAGTTCCACTTTCTGCAGAACCTCCGCCCGCTGAAATCCCTTAAAAATCTTACGCTTGGAGAAAGCATGTGTAAGGCCTGCTTTTACCAGCATAAGAGTTTAAAAAAAAGTTTAAAAATGATTTTTTTCCCCACTCATTTATAATTTAAAAATACTTTTAAAAAAGTTCAGTTTATTTTTAGCCCCGTAAAATCAAGTTTTTCAAAATATTAAAATGTTGTTTAAAATATTTCATTTAATGTAATTTTAACTAATTTTAAAAACGGGATTTAAAAAAAAAATGTATTTAATGTCTTGATGTGTTTTTGGAGTGATTTCCATTCATACTTTTGACAGGTCTAATCCCAGGGATGCTTGCGAACCGCATGCGCCCCTGGGATACCTGGGCCCTGCACATTTCATTGTGGAGAGGCCCAGGAACGGAAATGGCCGGACCTCGGGAGCCCTCAGGTAAGGGCGTAGATTTTTTCCAGATCGGAGGCCTCCGCACGCAGGAAGCCTCCGATCGGAAAATACAGGCCTCAGTGGGTTAGTCGACAATTGAAACCCTATTAAGTAGCAACAAGTCAGTCAGTCAGTTAGGCAACTGTTACAACATCTTTATCTCAAGCAATTAAGGACCAGGTTGATACATACAGGATTATGCCTTTGTGACTAATGTTCAACTGTATGACCTGGTGAGAAATCTGGTTCCATGTGCTAAGTATCGTACTCAGCCGCAGTTACGGAGAATGGTGGCTATAGAGTGTGAAATGCAGCTGGCAACACCGGAGTTATACTGTGGACTGTGAATCGCACTATGTCTGCCAAACAGAGAGCACTGTGCATGGCGCTGACACTCCCATTCAGAGTTCCAACCCTCTGGAGCTAATTTTTTAATATTAGAAGACTGTAGATAGCACAGTCTGCTTGCTCGCAATGTTGAGATGACTCATCATTAAGATGGCTCGACAGCAAAGTGGCAAGGAAATCCAAAAGCTTCCAGAAGAGGGCTTCACAATTCCTGGTTTTAGTGTGCTCTGGTGTGGCCGGGACACCAAGAGAACTCTCCCATTCATCGAACAGTGCCAGGGGAGCTTTCCTATCAAACCGATATGTGCTCAAGTTTCTGGCGTGGGACTTGAACTCTCAACCTTCTGACCAGAAATGCGGAGGAGGAGGAGGAGGAGGAGGAGGAGGAGGAGGAATAGCATGTTTATAATAGATTGAGATTGAGTCCACTTCCAGTTAATACTGACAGATATCCTATAAGCATGTGAAATAGTAGCATGAGGCATACCTGGAGATGGGCCAGGTTTATGTGGGTGATGATAAAAAGAACTCAAAATCTTGGCAGTTTGAGAAGAAACTTAAATGGCATTTCAACACAAATTTAACTAAATTTGCAATTATAAATGGAACATACGAATTTTTGAGTTGAGAGCAAACAGTTTAACATCTTACCCGAAAACCTGGGAGTGGGGCTTGAACCAAGCTGACAAAACATAGCATGAATTATGATGATACATGGGGGTGTTAACAGGAAAAGAGCAATATTGATTGAATAGTGTAGAATTGTCTCAATCTAAAAATGACAGTATAGGTTGAGCGTCCTGAATCCGGCAACCTTGGGACCGAGGCCGAGCCGGTTTTTCGTGTTTTTCCGGACTTCGGACATCAGAAACACGTTCCGAGTCCGGAAATGCCTGGGCCCAGGTTGCGATATTTCCGGTTTTTGGACGTCACCTAGCAGGCCTTGTAATCCTCGCTTCTTTCGAAACGGTTTGACAGGGTGTCCGGATTCCGGAACATTTTACGGATTCTGGACGACCCTGCCACCAATTGTCCCGGAGTCCGGATTCCGAAACATTCCGGAACTCCGGATTTTGGACACTCAACCTGTACTCTCTCATTGTTCAATGTTATGCTATTGATTACCAATTATGTAAGGCTAATTGGTACGAGTTTGTAACACCTACATGTCTCATCATTCTGTCTCCATCCTATCCTGCAAAAGCTGCTAAAACTAATTACATTCTCTCGTGATCCAAAAAATGGAAACAAGACTCCCATATGTTTCAAGCCTCAATACAGATCACATGTACACACCTTCACCACACTCGTGATGAGTGTCTGACAGTACAGAGTCTCAGAAAGGTGAGACTAGATATGATTTGGTTGTAATGACATGAATATCAGAGTGCATGTAAAAAGGTAGTAACACAATTGAATAGAGCAAAGAGTGACAGACCATGAAGACTTGAGCCCATAATCTAGGCTGACGCTCCACTGCAGTGCTGAGGGAGTGCTGCACTGTCGGAGGTGCCGTCTTTCGGGCGAGATGTTAAATCGAGGCCTCCTCAAGTGGACGTAAAACATCCCATGGAACTATTTCGAAGAACAGCAGGGGAGTTATCCCCGGTGTCTTGCAACTATTTATCTCTCAACCAACATCAATAAAACAAATTATCTTGTGATTATCACATTGCTGTTTGTGGGAGCTTGCTGTGCACAAATTGGCTGCTATATTTCCCACATTACAACAGCGACGACACTTCAAAAGTACTTCATTGGCTGTAAAGCACTTTGGGACGTCCTGAGGTCGTGAAATGCGCTACATAAATGCAAGTTCTTTAGAAACATAGAAAAATAGGAGCAGGAGTAGGCCATTCAGCCCTTCGAGCCTGCTCCGCCATTCAATATGATCATGGCTGATCCTCTATCTCAATACCATATTCCCGCTCTCTCCCCATACCCCTCGATGCCTTTCTTTTCGGCCACTATTGTCACCAACAGTAACTTCCAGGCTATTATTTGTTTTGTTGAAGAAAAGTGTCTGATTTGATAATACTAGGAGAGATATTGCACACATTTTGAAAGAGAAACACTATATTGTAAAAATCCATCAGGTCAGCACATGTTAATACTCACTGATGCTGCACCACCTCTTAAATGCACAGATAATGAAACCACTTAGAATGAAGTGTTGCTCATCAATATATAATGGCTCACTGTAGGAAGAATTTCACTATGCTGTACTGTGGTTGATTGTACTTAAATGTTTTTGAAGCAACAATCAGCAGTTAGTTTCAGGATCACAATCTTTTGGTGCGGTGAGAATCCCCAAACAAATTCAATGGCATACTTTACCCTCAGGTTCCAAACCTGAGACTAAGGGCTGGATTTTGATACTGGGGCGGGTTGGGGTCGTGTCATCCACTTTCGTGTTATCCACCCGACTGCAATTGGATGTGGGGGATTGATGCAATTTTCACCTAATTGGGCAATTGAGTTCCAGCATGTGGGAACCCATGAACCAATTAGTGTTTTCAGTCTGAATGTCGCCTTTGATGATGTCATCATTGCTGCTGCATTGAAGGTCTTCAAAGACTGCCTGGCCTTTGCTGTGAGAGGACCTGCAAAATGAGCAGCAGCCCTAAGTCTGCTCCCAGATATTTTTACACCACCACTCCCAGATATGTCTCCTCCCCATCCATCCATATATGCATCCATCCACATAGCCATCCATATATGCATCTATATATGCATCCAGCCAGCCAGCGTCAACTATCCATATCCAAATGTGCTCCCGCCAGGTTTCACAATCGTGGTTCAGAACAGGCTTGCTTCACGTAGAACAAGGGTTAAAATCACAAAGGCCTTTCAAAATGGCATTATAGAGCCAATTTAGTGCTTGTTAACGGCCTTAACAACCTAACCCGCCTCTTAAAGGCGGGACGGAGTCGGGACCAGCAGACACGATTTAATGAAAATTGCGTGGAGGCGGGATGGAGGCGGACTTGTGCCCGCCCGACAGTTTTCGCAATTTTAACCCCCCACACGCCTCCAAACCCACCTCCACGGGTCAATGAAAATCCAGCCCTAACTGTTTCCTGCAGCTAAACTGAAAGGAACACTTTTAATCAGAATAATTTACTTATTTAGTTAGCGTGCAGACTGAGATGAAGTGCTTTACAGTTGAATGCACCTCTGGCTTCTTTGGAGCACATTCGACTGCTACTTAGTAATTAGTGGAAGATCAGTGGTTAGACTTTCCCTATCATGGCAACAATTTCTCATCAGGGATATTATTTCTTCAATTCAGCGTAAATGAATCAAGCGCTGGAATTTTGATTGCTTCAGGGTAGGTGAACCATTGCCGTGGACCTGTATTAACATGGCAGGAGAACTCTGCCTATCTTAGATTAGGGTCCGTCACAACCCAACCTCCTTGTGGCACCCACCAGAATCACTGACCTTTTAAAAGGCCTTAGAGGGGATGCAACGAAGGTTCACCAGATTGATTCCTGGGATGAGAGGGCTGTCCTATGATGAGAGATTGTGTAGAATGGGCCTATACTCTCTGGAGTTTAGAAGAATGGGAGCTGATCTCATTGAAACATACAGGATTCTGAAGGGGATTGGCAGGGTAGATGCGGAGAGGTTGTTTCCCCTGGCTGGAGTGTCTAGAACTAGGGGGCATAGTCTCAGGATAATGGGTAGGCCATTTAAGACTGAGATGAGGAGGAATTTCTTCACTCAGAGGGTTGTGAATCTTTGGAATTCTCTGGCCCAGAGGGCTGTGGAGGCTCAGTCGTTGAGTATATTCAAGGCTGAAATAGATAGATTTTTGGACTCTGGGGGAATCAAAGGATATGGAGATCGGGCGGGAAAGTTGAGTTGAGGTCGATGATCAGCCATGATCTTACTGAATGGCGGAGCAGGCTCGAGGGGCCGTATGGCCTACTCCTGCTCTTATTTCTTATGTTCTTATGTAAAAGGGCAAATTCAAAGCTTCCCCCCACATGGTAGTAGTTATATCTGCAACACATGGCAGGACCTTTCCAATCCCAGCTCCTTAAGGCACGAGCTGTGAATCACAGGGATAGCCTTTTTCTTTCGGTGAAGCAGAATCTTCAAGCAAGGCTCAAGAAGTGCACCACAAGATGCAAGTTGTGCTGGCAAAACAAGATCCCCCAATGTGCAGCCTTGGTAATGGTGTCATCAGCCAGTTCATTTGGAGCCAGCCTGATTGTGACGATGCAAAATGAACTGAGACTCTTGGTCAACAAGATCTGGCAGAGCCTGCTGTGGGAAAGGCTGGGCGGCTGGGAGCACGTAACAGTTTATTCGATTTAATTTTTATGGGTGTGTTGCATTGCGATCAGTGGCATACAGTCTGCAGTGGCTTGCTGGTGTCATGTAGTTAGTTCAGCGATGAAGATGGGATTGATTTTACTAGCTAATCCAAGGCAACACTGTAGTATCCATACATCGCATGCGAACTCTCTTGTGTGGCGAGCAGTGTAAGTGCTTTTTGCATCATTTACTTTACCCTCCGGTGATTTCAAACTAGAATGGTGGAGAGCCGATTGAAGTAGGAATACTTTCATCCATGTACTGATACTTGTTGCTTTATGAAACATGTCGCATTGAGCTGATATCCGGCAGAGTCATTTATCTTTTTATTTTATGTTTGGACTCATCTGTTGTTACAAAGTAACCTCTTTGTTGAATTGTGATCTAACCCCACCTAAGGGCCCTTATCAATCACAGAACAGCTTGGAAGGAGATGATGAATGAAAACCTTAACGTAAAAGCAGCCTTGCGATCAACAACCCATTCGAACTTTCACTTTAAAAACAGAACAACAAATGCAACAATAATTCAGGAACGAGGTGGACCTTTTGGCCCATGAACTTTCTCCACGGTAAACGTTGTACATGACGAGCAAGTGTTTTATTCAACCTTTACACTTTTAGAAGCAGGTGATGTTTGAAATATTCACCAATACGAATCTCTTCACATATTAGATTTTAGATTACTTTTTTTGGGAGAGGCTCCTTGGCTGTGTAATTCAGAAAGATCTTTTCCCCCAATAAATTCCTCCAGCTTCACCGTTTTAAGTCCAGACTGCAAGTGTTATTGTATTAAAGCCCACCTATCAGAGCCCAGTTATTCTCAGCTATCAGAAACCTTGTGATACATTTTTGAATAATGTTAAATGAGAATTCGTGCGGGTTAGGTTGATTTGGCTATGATAAATTGACCCTCAGGGGTAAAAATTAGGTCGCGCCCCATTTGGGGCGCAAATATCGTCTGGACGCAAATATTAGCGCCTGGCGCTAATTATCGGCACTGACTGGAAACTTCACTTTTACCGCCCCGGGAGGTGAGTGGAGCGCTAAATCAGGCGCTGCACACCTGTCTTAAGGCGCAAAGGCCAAGGAGTGAGGCGCTAACTCAGAGCGCTGGCGAAGCTCATGTAATGTCAGTCAGCAATGGAACACACACACAATGGCACGGGCCAGTTCTTAAAGGGGATGGTTAATCTTGCTTTCCATCCACATCCTGTTCATTGCAGCCTTGAATCTCGGCCTGGAGAGACTTGCACATCAAATGTGCTGGAAAGAACAATGGAGAGTACCAGGCAAAGAGCTCAGAGTGCAGCTCCCACAGTCTCTGCTAAATCGATACAAGGAATGGCAAATCAAAATGAACCTGCAAAGTGCTGCTCAGTACCCAAAACTCCTTCACACAACGTTGAATCTCTCCAGAAGTCTCTCCCTCTCTCTCTCAGAAGGCGTAGTTCAAAAATGCCACCAGCAATAAAAGACAGGAAGAGGCCCCCTTTAAATAACGCCCCCCCCAGCCCCACAGTGATTGATAGCGTTCCAGTCTTCTGGTCGTTGGATGCGCCAGGCGGTAAGGCAGGGGGCGCCACTCAATTTCCGCTCCGGGGCGCCACAAGGGCGTTGCACCATGGAATGACGTCATAATCTGCGCGCGCAGGTGGTCGCAGCGGTAAGTTTTAGCACCGCCGCACAATCTCAAGTTAAGTTCCCGAGCGGCGCAACCATCGCTGCGCCCGGGCGTTAGCGGCTTTGCGCCCCATTAGCGCCCTCTTAAGGCGCTAACGGGAGGCGCAACCAACTGAATTTTTACCCCTTAGTGTTAGGGGGATTAAATACGTGGGGTTACGGGGATAGGGTGGGATATGTGTCGGTGCAGGCTCGATGGGCCGAAATGGCCTCTATCTGCACTGTGGGGATTCTGTGATTCTGTGAATTAATACAGAGAAGCTGAAGTCTTTCACTACTGAAATCTGTAAAGCAGTCACGTACCAACAGCTATTTTCCTAATGATTCAATGGCCCTGAATTTGCGGTAGTAATCCCAGCGAGGCTGTCAGTGCTCGCGGTTATTCCTGGGTAAAACTGACAGCACCTTCTGGCGTCTGCACGTGCGTAGTTAAAGGTGGAAATCCGGAGGTTGCTGTCAGAGATACCCTCCTCCTCCTCCACATGCTGTGCTGTTGCAGCCTGACATCAGAATAGAGAAAGTCTGCGCTCTCGAGCCCACTAAATCTTTGTGGGCAGCTTTTTCGAGGTGAACGGCGAGTGCCGTTCCTTCGCCACTGACCGCAAAATCCGGGCCAATGTTGCCGTTGTGTTGGGATAATAAAGACTTGAAGTGGACATTGAGCCTTGCGTCCACAGTAGAGTCAACATTGCAAGAATAAATATGATGTGGAGATGCCGGTGTTGTACTGGGGTGGACAAATGTGAGAAGTCGCACAACACCAGGTTATAGTCCAACAGCTTTATTTGAAATCACCTGACGAAGGAGCAGCGCTCCGAAAGCTTGTGATTTCAAATAAAGCTGTTGGACTATAACCTGGTGTTGTGCGACTTCTCACAAGAATAAATATGGCACATGATAAATCATGTCAGGGCAATGAGAAGACAATATCCCCGAAACTTAAACTTTTGATTTTCTTATTTCTCTGGTCCCTTTGGTTTCTTTTAAACCCAGGAGTTTGACTTTGTTTAGGAAGCTTTACTTTGTATCTAATTATGCTTGACCTGAATCCTTGATAATGCACACAGGCCCCAAAAGATTATTGTATTCCTACAAAAAAGTATGTCCCCACTACACAATCATTCCTACTGGCCAATGTAGGAGTGTTATTCATGTGGTCAAACTCACCCAACCTTGCAAAGGTGAGCAAGGCCATCTCAAAATCCTTCTGAATCTGCGCATACTACTATTCAGAGAATTTGCCACTGTTTCTATTTTGATGTCTTCTGGAAATTTGGACTGGAACGTACTCCAGTTTCTAGGTCAGTTACAAACAGCACTGTTGCCAACACTGATTCCCTATGACTAACCATTAATAACAAATGCCCAGCCAAGTGCCTCCGCTGGTGTCTCTCCTCCAGATACTCATAAATAGAATCCATCCTTATTTAAACTAAAAAGTCAAACAGACAAATCTCCTAAAACATACTGGCTGGTATAGCCAAGTTATTCGTCATCAATTAATGGAGGAAAACTTCAGTAATGCCCAAACGATTTGCTGAAATCCTTTGGGAAAATCCTTTTAGGGACTGTGTAGCTAATTAAGTGCCATGCAAGGTATTTTTTAAGGGCCACAGGTAATTCTTTTAAAAAATAGAGTTAGAGAAGCTCACTAAGTTATACAACAAGTAAAAGACCACCTATGGATAGTTGCTACTTATAAGTTATAGCAGTTAACTAGTAACCATAGAAGGACAGGTGCTTACTCCTAATAGTTCAATATTTACCAACCTTAGTTTCAGGAGCCCTGGCAACACGAGCTGTTAATTACGCTGCTCTTATTTCCTCCTTAGGATGCATAAGGGCCGTGAAGTTTCTGGATTGGGGCAGTTAACAGAAGAGTCACAGAAAACCCAATTTGCAAACGTGTATTGGGTTGGATGAGCACTTCTGGGAAGCAGAGAGCTTGGATTGCGGAGGCAAGAATTGGACATGGCAAAACAGGTGGGCGGCACTGCACCACCGTGGACCATCCAGAAAGCCATCAGGGACTCACTACCACAGGGAGTGGTTGAAGCGAAAAGTATAGATGCATTTAAGGGGAGGCTAGATAAGCGTATGAGGGAGAAGGGAATAGAGGATTACGCTGATAGATCTAGATAAGGAAAGATGGGATGAGGCTCGAGTGGAGCATAAACGCCGGCATGGACTGGTTGGACTGAATGGCCTGTTTCTGTATCGTATATCCTATGTATGTATGTATGTAACCCGGAAGAACAACAAAATATTCAGGAGACCCAGGCTATTTTTTTTTATTCGTTCCGGGATGTGGGCGTCGCTGGCAAGGCCAGCATTTATTGCCCATCCCTAATTGCCCTTGAGGAGGTGGTGATGAGCCGCCTTCTTGAACCGCTGCAGTCTGTGTGGTGAAGGTACTCCCACAGTGCTGTTAGGGAGGGAGTTCCAGGGTTTTGACCCAGCGACGATGAAGGAATGGCGATAAATTTCCAAGTCAGGATGGTGTGTAACTTGGAGGGGAACTTGGAGGTGATGGTGTTCCCATGTGCCTGCTGCCCTTGTCCTTCTAGGTGGTAGAGGTCTCGGATTTGGGAGGTGCTGCCGAAGAAGCCGTGGCGAGTTGCTGCAGTGCATCTTGTAGATGGTACAGCCTGCAGACATGGTGTGCCGGTGGTGGAGGGAGTGAATGTTGAAGGCGGTGGATGGGGTGCCAATCATGCCTATCAGGCTGTGATAGTGGAGTTCAAAGCATTAGCAGTGCAAGATAAAGTGTCCTTGCTTCTAGCAGAGTATGGAAGAACCGAATGAAGAATTGTTCAAGTCCCTTGACAGCATACGAGCTGAGAGAATATGGGGAAAGTAACGGATATATGCTGTGTAATCAGTATGGACAGGTTTTTTGTCATTCAAGGAGTAAAGAAGGAAAAGTATGGTAGGTCAAGTAGGTTGGAGAGGCTGATTAAAGAAAAGAAAGATCTCAGGCAATCATGGTGAAGAGATCCCTAGAGAAGGAGAGTGTGAAAGCCTTGTGGGAGGAGGCAAGGAAAAAGTACCCTGAATTGCAGAAGGTGGTGAGATTAAGAATCAAAGGAAGATCATGGAAAAATGGAGAAGAGCACTTTGTGACAGATCCACATGGATTTATAAATGGGTTTTTCACTGCAGCAAAGAGTGGGGTACTGGAAGTACTGAGAAGAGTTGTTAGTGATGAAGAGGTTACTGCAACTATCAGTACCAGATACGGAGTTTAACAAACATGAAATAATGCGCAGTAGAGAGTTAATTTTTGTAAAGAAAGCAAGAATGAAAAGCTCTTCAGGATAAAATGAAATATCTTAATTTTTTGTGAAGGATTGAGAAAGTGAAGTGGAGAAGGAGACAGCTTGAAAAGTGTTGGCAAAATGATATGCACATCTCAAATTGGAAGCATTTCTAGCAACATTAATGCTGGAAAAAGACAGGAAAATCGTTTCTGGAGTGCTGGCAAGGCAGCAAGCAGAGTTCCCATTGGACAATGTGCAGAATGCAAACAACACAAGCCAGCTTTGTGGTAATGAATCAGGGTCGGCGAAGGTTCTGGCTGGAATTTGTTAACGGGTGCGGTAGCAGGTGGAGCAGTAAAAGATGGCCAAAAAGAGCAGGTACTAATTGAATGTGAAGGAAAGGCAATGGATGAGGACCTCAAATCAGATTCTCGACTTGTGCAGAAGATTAGCAATTGACAGCAGACCTGGGGGGGGACAACAACGTTCTTTTCTGATGTAAACAGTAGCAACAAACTGAGGGCGGCAGTGGTGCTAAAGTTGGAGCAGATGAAAGGGTGTGTGCACATGGTGGAGCTGATGGTTATTTGGAAAACAGGGATAGAGTAGATCTATGAAAAATGTGCTGAAATATGCAGAGTTGGTGACAGAATGAAGAGACAAGTGGTGGAGATGAAGTGGGAGCATTGGTGGCAAGACTCTTAACAATGCTGTGGATAAGAGGGAAAAAAGTGAGTGCTGTGATGAAGACAATCTAGAGTACCTTGGAAAGGCCATTGGGATGAATTGTTACTAGATAAGAAAGGGTTCAGAGTGGCAATGACTGTAGTCACTATTCAGGCTTGGGCTGATAAGTGGCAGGTAACATTCGCGCCACAGAAGTGCCAGGCAATGACTATCTCCAACAAGCGAAAGTCTAACCACCTCCCCTTGATATTCAATGGCATTACCATCGCCAAATCCCCCACTATCAACATCCTGGGGGTCACCATTAACCAAAAACTTGACTGGACCAGCCACATAAATAATGTGGCAACAAGAGCAGGTCAGAGGCTGGGTATTCTGCGGCGAGTGTCTCACCTCCTGACTCCCCAAAGCCTTTCCACCATCTACAAGGCACAAGTCAGGAGTGTGATGGAATACTCTCCACTTGCCTGGATGAGTGCAGCTCCAACAACACTCAAGAATCTCGACACCATCCAGGACAAAGCAGCCCGCTTGATTGGCACCCCATCCACCACCTTAAACATTTGCTCCCTCCACCACCAGCGTACCGTGGCTGCAGTGTGTTCCATCTACAAGATGCACTGCAGCAACTCGCCAAGGCTTCTTCGGCAGCTCCTCCCAAACCCGCAAACTCTACCACCTAGAAGGACGAGGGCAGCAGGCGCATGGGAACACCAGCACCTCCAAGTTCCCCTCCAAGTCACACACCATCCTGACTTAGAAGTACATCGCCGATCCTTCATCGTCGCTTGGTCAAAATCCTGGAACTCTCTCCCTAACAGCACTGTGGGAGTACCATCACCACACGGACTGCAGCGGTTCAAGAAGGCGGCTCACCACCACCTTCTCAAGGGCAACTAGGGATGGACAATAAATGCTGGCATTGCCAGCGACGCCCACATCCCATAAACGAATACAAAAAAGTCATGGAAGGTGGCAGCCAACATGCCCACAGGTTGAGTGTTGTTGTTGTAGGAGCCAAAACTGTAATCATGTTGGCGACATTTGATGAGCTGTGTTATTTGACTAGCAGCAGTTTTGCGGTTTGCATGATGTACTATTTGGCAAATGTACCAAGTAAATCCATTTGACTGAACACTCGTCATTGAAACTTCATGCTTTCAAGAATCCCACCATTGACATTCAGTGGGATTGACTTTCTATCATTCTGTTTTACAAATGTGACTTAGTTCACGGAACAAAAATAAACATCAACGCCCCACAACCCACAAATTACACTTTGCAGTAATAGTCTCTGACAGCTGAACATGTTCCTGGGATATTCCTCTGTTCACTTTTTTAACATGGGTGTTCAACAGTTTCTTTTAAATGGGTTAATGCCTCTGTTAAAATAGCTGGGAAAGGAATATTACATGAACCCATCCTCGTACACAAATAAACAAATAAAGAAAGCACTTGCATTTATATCGCACCTTTCATGACCTCAGTACGTCCCAAAGCGCTTTACAGCCAATGAAGATACTTTTCAAGTGTAGTCACTGTTTTAATGTAGGAAACGTAACAGCTAATTTGCGCACAGCAAGGTCCCACAAACAGCAATAAGATGATTAGATAATCTGTTTTAGTGATGTTGGTTGAGGGATAAATATTAGAATCATAGAATGGTTACAGCACAGAACATAGGAATATAAGAAATAGGAGCAGGAGTAGGCCATTCGGCCCCTCGAGCCTGCTCCGCCATTCAATAAGATCATGGCTGATGATCTACCTCATCTCCATTTTCCTGCACTATCCCCATATCCCTTGAGTCCCTTAATATTCAAAAATCTATCGATCTCTGTCTTGAACATACTCAACGACTGAGCCTCCACAGCCCTCTGGGGTAGAGAATTCCAAAGATTCACCACCCTCTGAGTGAAGAAATTTCTCCTCAACTCAGTCCTAAATGGCCGACCCCTTATTCTGAGACTGTGACCCCTGGTTCTAGACTCCCCAGCCAGGGGAAACATCCTCCCTGCATCTACCCTGTCAAGCCCTGTAAGAATTTTGCATGTTTCAATGAGATCACCTCTCATTCTTCTAACTCTAGAGAATATAGGCCTGGTCTACTCAATCTTTCCTCATAGGACAATCAACGCCACCCCAGCCCCCCCACCCCCCACCCCGCCATCCCAGGAACCAGTCTGGTGAACCTTTGTTGCACTCCCTCTATGGCAAGTATATCCTTCCTTAGGTAAGTAGACCAAAACTGTACACAATACTCCAGGTGTGGTCTCACCAGAGCCCTATATAATTGCAGTAAGACGTCTTTACTCTTATACTCAAATCCTCTTGTAATAAAGGCCAACATACCATTTGCTTTCCTAATTGCTTGCTGTACCCGCATGTCAACTTTCAGCGATTTGTGTACAAGGACACCCAGGTCCCTCTGAACACCAACATTTCCCAATCTCTCACCATTTAAAAAATACTCTGCTTTTCTATTTTTCCTACCAAAGTGGATAACTTCACATTTCTCCACATTATATTCCATTTGCCATGTTCTTGCCCACTCACTTAGCCTGTCTATATCCCTTTGAAGCCTCTTTACATCCTCCTCACAACTTACATTCCCACCCAGCTTTGTATCATCAGCAAACTTGGATATATTACATTTGGTCCCCTCATCCAAATCATTGATGTAAATTGTGAATAGCTGAGGCCCAAGCACTGATCCTTGCGGTACCCCATTAGTTACAGCCTGCCAACCCGAAAATGACCCGTTTATTCCTGCTCTCTGTTTTCTGTCCGTTAACCAATCCTCAATCCAATCTAGTATATTACCCCCAATCCCATGAGCCCTAATTTTGTTTAATAACCTCTTGTGTGGCACCTTATCAAATGCCTTCTGAAAATCCAAATACACCACATCCACTGGTTCCCCTTTATCTATTCCGCTAGTTACAACCTCAAAAAACATGATTTCCCTTTCATAAATCCCTGTTGACTCTGCAGAATCATATTATTATTTTCTAAGTGCCCTGTTATCACATCCTTAATAATAGATTCTAGCATTTTTCCTCCTACTGATGTCAGGCTAACTGGTCTGTAGTTCCCCGTTTTCTCTCTCCCTCCTTTCTTAAATAGTGGGATTACATTTGCTACCTTCCAATCCACGGGAACCGTTCTAGAATCTATGGAATTTTGGAAAATGACAACCAATGCATCCACTATCTCTATAGCCACCTCTTTCAAAACCCTAGGATGTAGGCCATCAGGTCCAGGGGATTTATCGGCTTTCAGTCCTATTATTTTCTCCAGTACCATTTTTTCACTAAGGAGGAGGCCATTCAGCCTGTGCCGGCCAGGACACCGGGGATAACTCCTCTGATCTTTTTCACAAATAATGCCATGGGATCTTTTACATCCACCTGAGAGAGCAGATGGGGCCTCGAGCCAACTGCTCATCTGAAGGGTGGCCCCTCTGACAGTGCAGCCCTCCCTCAGCACTGCACTGAAGTGCCAGCCTAGATTTTTGTGCTCAAGTCTCTGGAGTGGGACTTGAACCCACAACCTTCTGACTCAGAGGCAAGAATGTTACCACTGAGCCAGTAACATAATCAGTCATTTCTAGCCTCGTATATTAAAATGATTTGCAATCTGGATCATTCTTACAAGTCAGAAATGTCACTCCCACCATTGACAGCCCTGATGTTATTATTGGCCTTTTAATTCCGCATTGATTTTTTAATTAATTGAATGGTAGTTGCCAGACACAAAGGAACTCTTCACATCAATAAAGACTGATTCATTGAAATCCTAACCTATTGCCTGTTGTTCTGAGTAAGTGTTCTGAGTAACTGATAAATTAATTAGCTGCATCTTCAGCTGTGTATTTGAAGTGCTTTTTATACTTCCTACAAGACACACTGTCTTGCCAGATGATTGCCACATGGCTTTGTGCAACTGTAGGTTTGAGTCACTGAGATTAGATGGAAACATGGAGGCAGATTTTCCTCTCCAGTGCCTGGTTTGTACCAGCTTGGCAGGGGTGGAAACGTTCAAAGATTTGGGCACATGCTGCCCACAGTTTGTCATCCATTAAAATGAATAGACGGAAAATTTGAGACAAGCTTGCATCCAAATTTGCAATTAGTGCTTCTTCCCTACCAAGCTCTTGCATCTAGGCACTGAAGAGGAATATTTGTCCCTATGTACACTAACTTGAATATTATATTTCCCACTGTGTGCACCTGTTTGACCAAACTGTTGGTCGCCTGTCTTAGTGTCTCCTTCTTTGGCTCAGGGTCAATTTTTGTCTGATTACGCTCCTGTAAAGCTCCTTGGGACATTTTATTGTGTTAAAGGCGCTATATAAATGCAAGTTGTTGCAACAAGATTTTTTTTAGAAGTATCAACTAGGTGATTGGATCCATAATTCTGCTCCTCTCCTCCTACCCTTCCAAGGTGAACAGCCTAAATTCCTTTGGATAACTTCATATATACTGTACCCTTGAATAAGTGAACTTTAATAAAGCAGGATTGAGGCTATTCACTCTGGAAAGGAGGGGGAGAATTATGGACCCAGGAGCTCACAGTGTGGCATGGGACTTTCCCTAGGGGCAGAACACTGTTAAAGAATTGGTTTAAAAAAAAAAATACAACATTTAAAAGCACTGTACAGATAGAAATTGTGACTAGCTGGACTGAAGTTGCTAATGTTGTTCCCCAATGTACACAGTTTACAGTTGCTGGCGACTGGTTTAAAAACACTGGTCTGGATTTTTCCAACCTCGGCAGGTCTGGGACGGGCGACGTCGGTGGCGTGTGGGGACCCTGCATCTGTCTCGATTCTGGCCTCCAAGATGATTTTCCCCCGATGGGGCTTGTTAAGCCCACCCTGCGAGGTTCCCGGCCAATTAATAGGAAGTGGGTCTGATGACGTCACTTGATGATGCGTCATCAGCCGGTTTCCTTAAAGGGACCATGGCCACAATCATTTTGACAGTTGTGCTGTCAGTGTTCCACAGCATTGAGGTGTTGCAAACACTGACAAGCACTGCACAGAGGTGCACGGCTGCACCCAGGCTCTCCCATTACTTCCTCCATATGCTTATGGAGGGAGTCACAGCACGCAGGGAGCTTCTCTTCCCTTCCAATGGGCGGAAGAGACCTCCCCCGGAGACCAACGCAGCCTGGTTGCACATTGCAGATGAGGACACAAGCAGGGATGTCGTCAGGAGGACCAGGCTGCAGTGGCGCCAACCTTTCAATGATCTCAGTAGATCACGAAACGTTACTGCAAAGCCACACTCAACCTCATCCTGCTGTGCCACTCATCACATCCTCATCACTCTGCCTTCCCTACCCTACTCCTGCACATCCTTACTCACACCAACTTACCTTGCACCTCCACCCATCCCTCTCTATCTACATTATCACTTCCCCATCTCACTAGTCACCCCTCACACTCACCCTCATCCTAGTCCAATCATACCAACTAACAACACACAAGGGTAGGTGTTATCGCCAATGTTCATGTAAAGTTTCTGTTAATGTGTTGTCAAACATTGAAACCTTTATTTTCAACACTTTGCCTTCTTGGACAGATCTGTGTGTACCTTTGGAAGTGGCTTAGTGAGTTGCAGTGAATGGTGAGACATAACGGTACCTCCCCAAATGGTGATGAGTGTGAAAGGAATGGCTTGGGAATTGTAGGGATGCTTTATGGTGTTGGTGTGGAGTGGTGCCAACCTGGCACATCATGTGGCAGCCAGCGTCAACTGAAGTAAATCTGGCCATGGTGAGGCCATCCCTGGCCTCCCGGGCAGCAATGTGGTCGGGTGCTGATGCTCTGTGTCCTGTGCAGCATCCGGAGAAGGTTGATGCAGTTGTTGAGCTGCTGGTGTGCCTGGTGCTGCTGGTGTTGGGGCTGATTGTGGTGGGATTCTGAGAACCAAGGTGAGATATTTTCAAGGGCACCGATGCTGATGGAATAGATGGCAGGTGAGGTTGAGATGACAGAAGCGATCTGTCAATGGTGAGAGAGGTTGCTCCAAGGAGGTGACACTTGAGAGAGAGTTTACTCCAAACACTTCAAACCTCCAAAAAGCTGAAAAGTGTATTCCAAATCCTGAAGGCTCCAGCCTCTAAGATTGGAAATTGAACAGCTGTGAAATGGTAGCTTTTATACCACTTTTGCAGCTGTCAACTATTCACAGCAATGGAGAGTCATTGAGAACCCGACACACTTACCTGACGTGATCCCCGAGCGCCGGGAACCTCGTAAACAACATGGAAAAATCGTTAGGACCCGGTAAAATTCTGCTTAAATAGCATTAAGCAGCTTCTTCAGTATCTCAATTGCCTGACCCGCCGCTTAGTGCCGGGTCTGCAAACAGCAGGCAGAGCCGGCACTTGGGAAATTAACAAGGAGGCGGGTTCATAGCGGACTTCCCCCCCGCTGTCAATCAATGCCATTTTGACAGCGGACCCGCCTCCGAACCCGCCCCCTGAGCGCCGGCAAAATTCAGCCCACAAAGTTACTTTGATGAATTCAACAGAATCACTGTGTGTAACATGCACCTACATGATGCAAGGCTGAGCTATGAGGCAGCGAATAGAATGTGACGTGGGCCTGAAATTGGGATTAGGGCTCCGTATCTGCTACTTGAGTGTTGGGAAGGATCACAAATGATATAAGTGGAATGAAGTGAGCTGGAAGAAGAAAACATAGTTAAGGCAGAGTGTTCTGTGTGTGGGTTTGTACTTAAACTGAATCTTTGAAGATGCAGTTGGCATCAGTTTGCAGAGTCTAACTCCCTTGTCCAGTAAAGGACTTATCGCCAACCCATCGAAACATGTCAATCTGAGGTTGACATTAACTCAATTTATCAAAACACAGTATAGATTGAGCTCTATTATGAATGTATCCCACACAACTGCCCAGCATGGATCTGGAATTGGATTTAAATAGCAGTACTTCAATTATGGTCGAATGGGTGCCATAAATATTTCTGGCATATCTGCCTACACACATTGACTAATTTGAGACAAATCCGGCCACAGAACCAGCTGGCATTGCACATGACCAAATGTATGGTGTGCCAACCAAGGCTGGCAAATGGCCTGTCAGATTAATGACTGACCCCTAACTCGGGAATAGGAGGCAATACGGCTACCTTGGCACAGACAGAACACAGAGAACCCTGCCTGTTAAAGCAGTTATTATCCAGTCACCAATTTCACAAGAGAAGTTACTGACAGCCCAGTGAATGTGCCAGGTAAACATGTGTTACATTAGTAGCTATGATTTATCCTGTGGTGAAGTTCTCCAAGAGAGTTATTTAATCATGTACAGTGTTTCCATCTACTTTGTAATTATGTTTGGAATAAAAATACGCAAGTCATTATTGGACTGCCATTCTCGAGAGCTGATATAAGAATCAGTGAACCACAGTCATATACTTGAATGTTAACTACACACAGTACAGAATTATTTTTTTAAAGAATATCCAGTTGTTGCAGAGTGCAATAATTAACCACTATTGCATTACCCACAATCTTAAACTGGCCAGATGAAATATTTAACCAATATCATGGTAGGTAAAAATAAATTGGATAACACATTTAGCCAGCATGTAATATTGGGCCAAATCTTGCTGGAAAACTAACGGCATGTGAACGACGCACACCATTATTAATGCGCAAATCAGCTGGCAAGTTCAGGGGATGAGGAGATACGCCGTGAGTTGTGACTCTCCAGAACTTGCTGGTTGGTTTACGACGCTCCTCTGTTTGCTTCGCTAAAACGGCATCTCGCCCTTAGCAACCCATTACTTTTAAGAACATCCTGGATTTGCACATTGATTGCTCATTAAACTCACTGCAGAAAGTTAAGGCTGCAACTTAACAGCGCAAGTACCTTTATAACAACACGATAATTATTAATGCAATGCCAATCAACCTCTCTGGACCAGAAAGGGAACAATTCAGACTGTTCAATCTCATTCCTTCAGGTAGTAAATTGTTGTTAGAGATTTTTAATTTTTTTAATGTTTTCCTACTTTTCCTTTCTGTCTCATTTTTCTCTCTCTCTTAATCCAATACTTCTTTCCCTCTCTTTATTTCTCTTTCTGCACCTGCTTTGACTCTAATTCACCCTCCTTCTCCGTTGTTCCTCGGTTTCTTTCTCAATCCTTAAATCTCATTGGTTAAGGAGATTAGACTGTTGGTCCCGCTGTTCACCAAGGTCCCAGATGCCCCGTTGCCTTTGCCACACCGTTATCAGCTCGCACTTGCAGCAAGTTACAGCGCAAAAATTGTTTGAGCTGAAGCGTGCAGGAAAAGACCGCGACATTCCCCACTGCAGCAAGATCTGGATTTTACACGGAGTACACTTGCTCAGTAAACGATACGACACTTCACCCTTGTGGCTGGAGCATTCAAATACTAACGGAATATCACTCCTGCTACCCACCAGGACCGTTACGCTACAGGTGGATGAGTTGTCCATTTCCAGCTACCTGCAACCTGACCCCACTTCCAAGTTAATCATCACATCTCATTGCTTGCACCAACTGAGCTGGAAATAGTTTGAATCACCTCGGCAAGGGAATTATTGCCATGTAAAGGCAAAAAAAAGTGCATCATACATCGTGCCTTTGTAAGGAGTTGAGCCTTCAAGAAGGCTTCAATTTAAAAATGGAAACTAAGGGTGTATTTACACAGCAACTTCCGCATCGCAGGGCAGCAGCTTTCACTGTGCTGTGACACTAAAGTTGGTGGGTAATCAGAGGGTGAAGCTAGCAATCTCAGAGTGGATTTTACTAGGGCTGTCAACCACTTGCATTTATATAGCACCATGAACAGTAAAAACATCTCAAAGTGTTTCACAGCTTGGCAGAAGGAAACAGTAGCCTGAGCCAGGAAGGGAGCGATCGAGAGTGTGACTGAGACTTTTTCCAATAGGTAGAGAACGTTTCTCTTCCGAGTTGGACATTCTGACTGGCTTAAAGAGGGTATTCCAAAGAGTAGGGACTTGATGGTTGAAGGATCAACCACCAGTGGTGAGACGAAGAGAGCAGATGCACAGAAGACTGGAGTCAGCAGCACAGATTGTTCAGGGGGTGGGGGCAAGAAAATTGATCGGTTATTGTGTTTTGGAGGAGATTCCAGAGATGGAATGGTGAGAGACCTTGGAGAGGTTTAAAGACAAATTTAATATGTTGGAGGATGGAGAGCCAATGCAGGTTAGTGAGATTGGGGGGGGGGGGCGGGGGGGGGGGAAAGAGGGGTCAGTGTGACTCAATGCAGGACAGGATATGTGCGGCAGAATTTTAGACAAGTTGGACTTTACAGAGTGTGCAGGATGGGAGGCCAGCAAGGACGGCATTGGAGTACTTGAGTCTGGAAGTGACAAAGACATGTGTAAGAGTTTCCGCTGTGGGCGGCTGAGGTAGAGTTGGGCAACGATTCAGAGGTGAAAGCACGCTGATGTGGTGAAAGTGACAGAATTAAGACTGTTCACTCTGGAAGGGTGGGAGAGGGGTAGAATTATGGATCCAATTACCTCAGGAGCTCACAGTATGACAGTGGGATGTTCCCCCAAGGGCCGAACTGTTGCTGAAAGTAGGTTGAGGTGGGACTTCTGCCCGCTGGTTCAATCCTGCCGTGAGCGTGTCCTATTTTCTGGGCCGGGTCAATTCAGTATGCAGGGCAGACACCCAGCCAGGCTGTATGTTGATGAGTAAGAAGAGGGGTGAAGAACAGATCCCCGAAGGATATTGGATATTGCAATGCAGGAGAGGGAAGAGAAGCTGTTGCTGATGCAGTGGCTTAAAAGTGAAGACTCTTGGGAAACGGTGATTTTGCTACTGAACCACAGCCCCCAGACTGCAGTGTACAAGCAGCCCCCAGACTGCGGTGTACAAGCAGCCCCCAGACTGCAGTGTACAAGCAGCCCCCAGACTGCAGTGTACAGGCAGCCCCCAGACTGCGGTGTACAAGCAGCCCCCAGACTGCAGTGTACAAGCAGCCCCCAGACTGCAGTGTACAAGCAGCCCCCAGACTGCAGTGTACAAGCAGCCCCCAGACTGCAGTGTACAAGCAGCCCCCAGACTGCAGTGTACAAGCAGCCCCCAGACTGCAGTGTACGTGCAACCCCCAGACTGCAGTGTACAAGCAGCCCCCAGACTGCAGTGTACAGGCAGCCCCCAGACTGCGGTGTACAAGCAGCCCCCAGACTGCAGGTGTACAGGCAGCCCCCAGACTGCAGTGTACAAGCAGCCCCCAGACTGCAGTGTACAAGCAGCCCCCAGACTGCAGTGTACAAGCAGCCCCCAGACTGCAGGTGTACAAGCAGCCCCCAGACTGCAGTGTACAGGCAGCCCCCAGACTGCAGTGTACAAGCAGCCCCCAGACTGCAGTGTACAAGCAACCCCCAGACTGCGGTGTACAAGCAGCCCCCAGACTGCAGTGTACAGGCAGCCCCCAGACTGCAGTGTACAAGCAGCCCCCAGACTGCAGTGTACAAGCAGCCCCCAGACTGCGGTGTACAAGCAGCCCCCAGACTGCAGTGTACAGGCAGCCCCCAGACTGCAGTGTACAAGCAGCCCCCAGACTGCAGTGTACAAGCAGCCCCCAGACTGCGGTGTACAAGCAGCCCCCAGACTGCAGTGTACAGGCAGCCCCCAGACTGCAGTGTACAAGCAGCCCCCAGACTGCAGTGTACAAGCAGCCCCCAGACTGCAGTGTACAAGCAGCCCCCAGACTGCAGTGTACGTGCAACCCCCAGACTGCAGTGTACAAGCAGCCCCCAGACTGCAGTGTACGTGCAACCCCCCGGACTACAATGTACAAGCAGTCGCCAGACTCTCAGATACCTAAGTTATTTGACACAAATGTTTTTCTCTCCTGAATTTATTACTTATACAAGAGGTAACAGGTTTAAAAAAAAGACTGCTGCACCTCATTCACATTTTGTAACTGTACTGTGGGATTTTAATGTCACAAAATATTATACCTTCACAGAGAAAGGCTTTGCATAGAGATTACCGAGAGATTTCGAACATGCAAAAATAGTCTTCAGTCACGAGCCGATCACTGTGGACAACCTGGTTTTGAACCCAGAATTCACAGCAGTCAAATGACAGCCATGTTTTTCACAGAGCCCCAATAAACCTGTGAACATACATCTTCCATAAAGGAACTCACACAGGTCTTCCAACACCTCTGATCGTTTCTCTCTCTGGTTGGTGCTAATTGTAGCAGAAAAATGCCTTCAGAGGATTGCGATCAATCTGCAATGGTCATAATACACTTCATTAACCTTGCTGTGTTTATGATTTTTCAATGTGGAGGATGTCAAAGAGGGGGATAATATGTGGACACACGACAGTGCCGTCATTGACATAATTATTTAAATCAGGGAGTGCAGTGAGGGATTATTTAACTGCTGACAGCCTTTTGCCAAATTAAGTTTCTGTCATCCTTCACCTGTAAACCAGCAAGCCACTTCAGTGTTTTCACTTGCAATTAACCTACAAATCCAGTCATTGATGAAATAATTGCAGCCAGCACTTCCAGCTTTCCAAGAGTGGAACAGATGCTTCGGTAAATCAGATGCAAAACTTTGTTGTTCTTGTAAATGTGGCAAACGCAGAACGCAATTTTTTTTTTTTAACCTTTACTTACAGGCCCTTGTTGGCGTGCAGCAGCCAATCGTGGGATATTTTATTGTGGGGTAGGGGGGAGTCCGTTTTGATTCGACGCCGATAATATTATTTACAAACTGTCAGGGTTTCTAGTTTAAAAAAAAAGAATTAGGATTTCTTTTCATTTTAATGAGGAAATTCAGGTCCAACATTTCAATTTAATTAAAAACGTGATGGTCCTATTGTGGAGCGAACGTGGTTTTTGGAACTGGTCGCTTGTTTTGAAAAATGAATACACTGCAGCTTCTCCATTTCTCTGAGCTACTGACTGATTTAGGAAGATAATCCAGCGCCTCAGTATTGCTAGACGCACGGTAGATGATTAAGTGATAATTGTGTTTCACATATCTTGGATTCTTTGGGAAACACTTTGACTTTTGGTTTACTGTATGTCAGGAGTTGTATTTCCCAAAGGTCATGATAGAAAAACCATTCAGTGAAAAGATGCCATTCCCCACAAGTGCTCCATAATTAGACTTTCTTCTTGTAGGTCGGAGCTAAGGATATGACTCTTAGGAACATAGGAACAGGAGGAGGCCTTTCAGCCCCTCGAGCCTGTTCCGCCATTCAATCAGATCGTGGTTGATCTGCGACTTAACTCCATATACCCGCCTTTGGCCCATATCCCTTAATACCTTTGGTTAACAGAAAGCTATCAATCTCAGATTTAAAATTAACAATTGGTCTAGCATTAATTGCCGTTTGCGGAAGAGAGTTCCAAACTTCTACCACCCTTTGTGTGTAGAAGGGCTGGATTTTCAATGACCCTGTGGAGTCGGGTTTGGAGGCGTGTGGGGGGTTAAAGTTGCAGATTCGGGGGTCCCGACCCCATCCCGACTCCATTCCGCCTCCACGCAATTTTGACAAAATCGGTCGCGGGGTTCCCGACTCCGTCCCGCCTCCAAGAGGCGGGAGAGGCCATTAAAGCCCTTAACAAGCCCTAAATTGGCTCTGTAATGCCATTTTGAAACGTTTTAGCTAGTTTAACCCTTTTCCGACGTGAAGTACGCCTGATGTGAAACACGCCAGTGAAACCTGGCGGGAGCACAAGTGGATAGCTGACTATCAGCTGCAGGTTCACTATTACAACGGAGATGTGATGAAGGTAGTAGTAGTATTGTGATGAAGGTAGTCGTAGTATTAGGTCTGAAAGTCGCCTCTGATGCTGCTGCATTGAATGTCTTCAGAGACTGCCTGGGAGGACTTGGTTGCAAAAAAAATTCTCTCTCCCTCTCTCTGAGATGCTGCTCATTTTGCATCCAGGTCCTCTCACAGCAAAGGCCAGGCAATCTCTGAGACCAGGCAGTCTCTGACCTGCAATGATGACATCATCAGAGGCGACTTTCAGACTGAAACCACTAATTGGTTCATGGGTTCCCACATGCTGGAACTCAATTGCCCAATTAGGTGAAAATTGCATCAATCTCCCACATCCAATTGCAGTCGGGTGGATAACACGAAATGCGGATGACACGACCCCAACCCGCCCCAGTATCAAAATCCAGCCCGAAGTGTTTCCTAATTTCACTCCTGAAAGGTCTGGCTCTAATTTTTAGACTATGTCCCCTAGTCCTAGACTAGCCAACCAGTGGAAATAGTTTCTCCCTATCTACTCTATCTGTTCCCCTTAATATCTTGAAAACTTCGATCAGACCACCCCTTAACCATCTAAATTCCAGGGAATACAACCCTAATTTGTGTAATCTCTCCTCGTAACTTGACCCTTGAAGTCTGGGTATCATTCTGGTAAACCTACGCTGCACTCCCTCCAACACCAATATATCCTTCCTAAGGTGTGGTGCCCAGAACTGCTCACGGTACTCCAGGTGTGGTCTAACCAGGCTTTGTATAGCTGCAGCTCTTGGAAAAGAAACTGTATTTGTGGTACCATTTTATTTTTGGTACCATTTTATTTTAAAGATAGTGGAGAATCTTGCAGGGAGATTAATTTCAGTCATATACAGTTTCCGTACTCAAGCTTTTGGCTGCCTCTCTGCCTATTCCCAGCTCTGTGAATGACAAGTCACCAGTGGTGAAGATCGCAGTTACTAGCTGTGAAAGAACACAATTATTTCTCGGAACTTCTCAATTTTCATCTGCCTAAGCTCAAAATATGCTACACACTCTACCCGGCATCTCAACGTGTTGAAATCAAGACTCATCGCATCAGTCACGCCCCTGACCAAAACCGCAAAACTGGGCAACTCTTCATTGCTCTTTGGCTTCCCTTCCTCTTACACTCTGCAGGCTTTTAAAACACAAGGTTGGCATCACTGCTCCTCTTTTAATCTCGTCTGACCTCCTGCCATTTTCAACCTTGACGGTGTCCTGCACTGCGGACCTCGATCCTTCACCCCCAGGTTGAACTATTTTAAAAAGCACCTGTAATCTCCACCACGACCTCCACACAGCGGGCTGGAAATTCCATTTCTGCGCTCGTCAATTTGTGACCGCTCGCCCTTTCCCTTTAATGGAGGAGAATTGACTGGCTGACGAGCACAGAGGTGAAACTTCTTTATCTCCTATGTATATATGAAAATGTTATTACAGACGAACTGCAGCTTTAGAGAGACAGGGTTCTCTCTATGTTCAGTCTATGTACACTAATTTTGTTTTATGTTTATCAATCCTCAGAAACAAACACAGCCAGTTCATCATTGTTGAAAGTTCATTTTCTTTGTGCAGGCCAGTGAATAAAATTGGCTGATTACTCTGCGGGACTAAGATCATTATCCATTGATGTGTTGCAGACCCTGACACAGGAAAACCCACACAATGATTTCTGATAGTTATTCAGAACTGTGAAGGCGAAAGGCTTTCCTTCTCTGTTAAGGACTGAAATTATGCAGTAAATCAGAACACAATAATCCCTGCATCCTGCACTAATGGCAGTGTCACGTCTTATTATGCAGATTAACGTGCAGCTGAGTTGTCTGCAAACATAGTTAATAAGGATGGCATGTGGCATTTAAATCATTTCTGAGCTCATCCCTCGATTTCCTAGCTTTATTAGGTAGTTTATTACATTGTCAGTAGGCAAATCAGTGTACCTACTATTTACCTCCCAACCAATTTCCAATCCATCAAAAGGCTACCTCCAATTCCGTGTGCTCTCATTTTTGCAAATAACCTCTTCTGTGGAAACTTATCGAATGCCCTCTGGAAGCCCATATAGAAGCCCAACAGGACTAGACAGACTAGATGCAGGAAGGATGTTCCCGATGGCGGGGGAGTCCAGAACCAGGGGTCACAGTCTAAGGATAAGGGGTAAGCCATTTAGGACTGAGATGAGGAGGAATTTCTTCACCCAGAGAGTGGTGAACCTGTGGAATTCTCTACCACAGAAGACAGTTGAGTCCAATTCATTAAATATATTCAAGAAGGAGTTAGATATATTTCTTAAGGCTAAGGGGATCAAGGGATATGGGGAGAAAGCAGGGACAGGATACTGAATTTGGATGATCAGCCATGATCGCACTGAATGGCGGAGCAGGCTCGAGGGGCCGAATGACCTACTCCTGCTCCTATCTTCTATGTTTCTATGTTTCTAGATAACATCCATAGACGCTCCCCCTATCTACCTTTTCGGTGACCTCCTCAAAAAAATTCTAGATTAGTCAGACATGATTTACCCTTAACAAAAAGCCATGCTGGCTCAGTTGAATAGCCTCTGAGTCAGGAGGTTGTGGGTTCAAGTCCCACTCCAGAGACTTGAGCACAGAAATCTAGGCTGGCACTCCAGAGTACTGCACTGTCGGAGATACCGGCCAGAATTTTGCCAGTGCTCAGCAGACGGGATCTGTGGCGGGTCGGCAGTGAAATTTGATTTGATTGACAGCGGGTCGGGAACCCGCTGTCAAATCGCACACACTTGCCTTTCCCAATGTCGGGTATGCCAGCGCTGAGCAGACCCGACCGGAAGCAGCGGGGGACCTAATTGAAACAATTACTGGCTTGTTGACAAGCCCTGAGGAGTGAATTTAACCTTACCTTTTGGCTTTAACAGCTCACCCACGGCTTCCATGCTGCTCCTGGACCCTGTCTGTTAATCTGAGGCAGAAGTTGAGTGGCCAGTGAATCAGCTGATGAGTGACAGCTTGAAATGTCATATAAAAGCTCCCACTTCACGCCTGATCACTTTCCAAGCGCAGAGGCTGTTGCTTTCTCCTTTGGAACATAGTTTGAGCTTTATACAGGCTGCAAGTGTTTGGAGCAAACTCTCCAGCCAGTGTCACCTCACTGCAGCAACCTCTCTCAACACTGACAGATTGCTTCTGTCATCTCAACAGTGTGGCTTTGTACTAACGTTACGTGATCTACTGAGATCATTGAAAGGTTTGCGCCACTGCAACCAGGTCCTCCTGACCACATCACTGCTTGTGTCCTCCTGTTCAATGTTCAACCAGGCTGTGCTGATCTTCTGGGGAAGTCTCTTCCGCCCGTGGGAAGGGAAGAGGACCTCCCTGCGTGCTGCATGCTAAGCATATGGAGGGAGTCATGGGAGAGCCTGGGTGCAGCCCTGTGCTTTTGTGCAGTCATTGTCAGTGTTTGCAGTACCTCAATGCTGCAGAACACTGACAGCACAAATGTCAAAATAAATTTGGACATGGTCCCTTTAAGGAAACCGGCTGATGATGCATCATCAAATGACATCACCTGACCCGCTTCCTCTAATTGGCAGGGAAATGTGTTGGGCGGGCTTAACAAGCCCTATCAAGAGAAATTAATTTTACAGAGCGGGATGGAGCCAGCAATGGGGTTGGGACCCGCCACCGACGTCGCCCGCCACGGACCCACCAAGGTTAGAAAAATCCCAGCCACTGTCTTTTGGATGAGACATTAAACCGAGACCCTGTCTGCTCTCTCAGGTGGATGTAAAAGATCCCATGACAATATTTCGAAGAAGAGCAGGGGAGTTCTCCCCAGTGTCCTGGTCAATATTTATCCCTCAATCAACATAACAAAAAGAAAACGGATTATCTGGTCATTATCACATAGCTGTTTATGAGAGCTTGCTGTGCAAAAATTGGCTGCCGTATTTCCTACATTACAACAGTGACTACACTTCAAAAAGTACTTCATCTGCTGTAAAGCGCTTTGGGACATCCTGAGGTCTTGGAAGGCGCTATATAAATGCAAGTCTTTCTTTTCTCTCTCTCAGATCAGTTCCTATTTTTTCGTGCTCAGTCACTCTATCCCTAATGAGAGATTCTGGTAGCTTCCCCAAAACTGATATTAAACTGACAGGTCTGTAGTTACCTGGTTTCTTTCACCCACCCTTCTTAAATAATGGCCACATTAGCAAATTTCCAATCGATCGGCACAATTCCCAAATCAAGAGAGCTTTGAAAGATTATGACCAAACTCTTCTGCGATTTTTGCACCTCCTTCTTTTAATCTCCTGGGGTGGAAACCAGCAGGTCCTGGAGGTTTATCTGTCCTAATTCCTATTATTTTCACCATTACCATTTTTTTTTTACTTATATTGAATCGAATAAGTTTCTCCCCTTAATTTATTCATAGTTTCCCTTTTATCACTGGTATTTTATCCTCTGCCTCTTCTGTGAAAACAAATACAAAGTACTTGTTTAATAAATCTGCCATTACCATGTCATCTATTACAGTATCGCCTTTAATGGGCCAACATTAGCCATTCTTTTACTCTTGATATATTGATAAAAACGTTTACGATTAATAAAGAAAGAAAGCGTTTCACGACCACCGGATGTCCCAATGAAGTCAAGTAATAACTTTCTCCTTCTTTACAGCCACTTTTTGCAAGTGCATTCACTGTTGTAATGTAGGAAACGTGACAGCCAATTTGTGCACAGCAAGCTCTCACATGGGCACAGCAAGCTCCCACAAACAGCAATGTGATAATGACCAGATAGTCTGTTTTTATTATGTTGATTGAGGGATAAACATTGGCCAGGAATAACTCCCCTGCTCTTCTTTGAAATAGTGCCATGGGATCTTTTACATCCACCTGACAGAGCAGATGGAGCCTCGGTTTAACGTTTCATCCGAAAGACGGCACCTCCGACAGTGCAGCACTCCACTGGAGTGTCAGCCTAGATTTTTGCGCTCAAGTCTCTGGAGTGGGACTTCGAACCCACAACCTTCTGACTCAGAGGCAAGGGTGCTGCCCACTGAGCCACGACTGACACTTAATATTGTCAAGTTTTTTCATGTTCCCTTTTTGCAGCTCTTTTTGTTGCTTCCTACAATTCTCCCAGTCCGCTGTATTACCACTTTTTGTGGCATTTGTAAACCACTTCCTTTATCTTCCCTCATATGTTAACCATGGTTACTTGACTGTACAAGTGGAATTTTTGCTCTTTAGGGTTATGCTTTGGTCTTGAATTGTACTAAATACCTTTTTGAATACCTCCCACTGTTTTTATGTAGCTTTAGCTGTTAACAGATCAGCTCAGTTTAACATGTTCATTTTTACGTCTCATTTCTTCGAAGTCAGCCTTACTTACGTTTAAAACCTTGGTTTGTGTGTGACCTTTCTCCTTCTCCAGCTTAATGTCAAACTCAATCATGTTATGGTTACTGTTTGCAAGATGTTCCCTTACTGTCAGATTAATCAATTAATTCTGGCTCATTACTCATTACTAAATCTGGCACGGCCTGTTCCCATAGCAAATCTAAAATATATTGTTTCAGAAAACTGTCCTGGATACATTCTCGAAATTCATTGCCTTTATGACTTGCCTTGGATACATGCTTCAAAGGCTGTGATGTGAGCCAATGGTATCATTTTTTTCTCCCTTGCCCATTTCCTTTCACTCCAACACCTTACACAGTATTCCGGTAACAGTCTTGCCAAGACTGGAGAAAGTTACGGCCAGAATTGGTAAGTGCACTCAAGCAATCGGTGACCTTGAACCATTTGGTCAGATGAAAACACTAAGCCAGGCCCACTGTAAGGCCACCAGGTGACTATTTCAACAAAGATGGGATCGTTTCCATTTCAAATCATTAGTTTCTGTAAATGAAAAGATTTCTTGTTTAATTTACAGTACTTCATTCTGTCCTCGAAGAGTACGGTGTCCCAAAAACCTCGATATTGTCTATTTTATTGACTTTCTTCTATCTTTGGCAAAAGCAACATGCTTCATCACAGGTAGTTTTTGTTTCATTCGGACTTTTTAAACAAGCTGCAAAAATCATGTTATGTTTACTTTTCAACACTGCTTTGCATTATTTAGAGGTAACCGTGATAAATGAATCACGGTGTTATATCATATAAACTTTGCGCAAATGAATGTTAGCAGCATAAATATTTGTATGTGACATGTTGAATAAAGCAGGAGCTGATTTAAGTAGGTAGCTTTTTTAGCCCTTTGGAACCCACAATGGAAAGTGCAGAAGAATTTCCAGTTCTAATATGGTCAAGTACAGGGACTGTGGGCTGGGTTTTGAATCTGGGGTCGGGTTGGGGTCGGGAATCACACATTCTGGCTTGTGAACCCGCCTCCATCGAGATGTGGCCAACCCACTGTATTTTCCCTTGATTGACCTTGTTGAGCCTGCCCAGTGGGCTCAGCAGGCCAATTAAGGGCTACCCGGCAACAGGTGACGTCACAGATTGACATTTCATCTGTCAAGAGCTTTTGACAGATGAAATATCAGCGTTTGACAGCTCTGTGAAGCTGTCAAACACTCACAATATGATTTCTAACTTCAGTCCTTCCTCTCAGGCTGAGTTAGAAATCATTCCACCACAGAAAACAGGAGGCTGCAGTTTTTGACAGAACCACGGCTTTCCTGCTTTCTGTGCCGGTGAGATTTCTAACTCCCGAGAACTGAAGGGCTGACACCTGCAGGAGGAAGTTAAGGTAAGTAAAACTTTTTCCAACACTTAGCACTTACCTTACACACTTACCTCTGCACACATGCACCCATCACTCACCTGCCCACCGGACATATCGACCCCTCCAACCCCTGCAGACCCACGGCCCGCCCTGATAACTTGGTGTGGTTGCCACCTGTCGGGAAGCCCACATTTCAGCAATGAAAATAGGGATTATCAAAAAAACTGCCTGTTAACTATCTGTTAACAGGCAGTTAATTGTCACTAATCCCTTCCTGCCTTGGGGAGTCGGGTCTCAGCACAGGTCGGGTACCCGCTGCCAGAGAAACTGGCATGGAGGCGGGATGGGGTCGGGACCCCCGAATCTGCAACTTTAACCCCCCCCCGCCTCCACGGGTCATTGAAAATCCAGCCCTGTGACTTTACTGGTGATAACTCAAATTGCTTGTCAGTAAAACCGCCAGTTATCGCCATCTCCGATTGTGCGCCATATCTATTGTAAATGAAGTAATACTACACTGAAGCAAAGCAATTCCTTGGGAAAGCTGAGTAACATCTTTCAGCATGAATAAAAACCACACACTGCAAATGGAGAAATTCCGAAATAAAAACAGGACGTTCTGGGAAGTACATAGCAGAGACAAAGATGGGCCTACCTCTCGGGTCCATACTCTTCTTCAGAGCTCGAAACCCAAGATGTTAGTTAACCTTTCCGATCTTTCAACATGAATAAAATGTTAGATTTATTATGGCTTATAAAGAAAAAAAAACAACGCACACAACATATTTAGCAACACTGTGGACACTAATCTAGATTGGAGAACAAGAACGTAAAAGACACCAGTAGGGCTTGTGTGACCAGGGTTGGCAGTGACTAAGGTAGAGGGCACTGATTCATAGATAAACTGCGAATATTTCCTCATTATAATCCAACCTGATGCAGAGAATAGTGCTGACATCTTTTCGGTGTTTTCTACCTACATAGGCAGAGTTTTCTTTGCTTTGTGTGTTGTTCTCATCGTGATGGATATCCCAAGACGTTAACCCTGTGTTTTTCTCTCTCCGCAGATGCTGAGCATTTCCACCATTTTCTATTTATTAACTCATATGAGCACTCACCCGAAAGGGCCAAAGCATTCTTTTAAAAAACAGTTTAAAATAGCTAAAGGGCAAAGATAAAAGAAATAACTTGCATTTCTATCGGGCGTTTCAGGTCCTCGGGACATCCCCAAAGCACTTCACAGCCAATTACCTTTGAAGTGCAGTCACTGTTGTAATGTGGGTAAACACATCAGTCAACTTGCGCACAGCACGCCCCCTACAAACAGCAAATGAGATAAATGACCAGACAATCTGTTTTAGGTGTTGGTTGAGGAATGCCTGCTGGTCAGAAGACCGGGGGGGGGGAAACTCCCTGCTCTTCTTTGAATAGTGGCACGAGATTGTTTACATCCACCTGAACAGGCGGACAGGACCTCAGTTTAATGTCTGAATCAACAGAAGGCATCTCCAACAATGCAACACTCCCTGAGAACTGCACTAGTGTCGGCCTAGAATGTTAGAACAGAAACGAAGGAAGACTTGCATTTCTATAGCGCCTTTCACGACCACCGGACGTCTCAAAGCGTTTTACAGCCAATGAAGTACTTTGGGAGTGTAGTCACTGTTGTAATGTGGGAAACACGGCAGCCAATTTGCGCACAGCAAGCTCCCACAAACAGCAATGTGATAATGACCAGATAATCTGTTTTTGTTATGTGGATTGAGGGAGGTATATTGGCCAGGACACCGGGGATAACTCCCTTGCTCTTCTAGGAGGAAATAGGAGCAGGAGTAGGCCACCCGGCCCCTCGTGCCTTCTCCGCCATTCAATAAGACCACGGCTGATCTTCTACCTCAACTCCACTTTCCCGGCCGATCCCCGTATCCCTGGATTCCGTTAGTGCCCAAAAATCTATCGATCTCAGTCTTGAATATACTCAAGGACTGAGCATCCACAGCCCTGCTGTGCTCGAATCACGCAGCAGGGCTCAGAGGGGAGAGCATTACCACTGAATGCAGCTGACACGTTAATAAAATGAAACAAATGCTAGGTGCAGGGTATAATGCGAAACTACTACTCAGGACAGCTTTTGGTGATTGCATATATCCATTCCTGGGCTTTGTACATAGTCTGAGAAGTCGCACAACACCAGGTTATAGTCCAACAGCTTTATTTGAAATCACAAGCTTTCGGAGCGCTGCTCCTTCGTCAGGTGAAGTCATTTGTACATAGTGTCACACTTCTAGTCATGTCTGTCACGCTGGAAGCAACAGTTTCATTGCGAAAGCACTCACTTCTGTATTCATGTTGTGTTTTATGTTTTGTATTGTTTGTGTACTTTAACTGCTTAATCTTCAGAGGGTCCGATTAAAATATATTACCTGCCATCTTTGCCACCCCTGTGACAAATAATGATAAAATACTGAACAGATGCAGTGTAAAAATAATTTTGTTCCTCATTTGCAAAAGATTTATCTGCTAGGTTAGTCAGAAATACCAGCCACAGATACAAGAGATTAAAATTTGCTTGCAAACATAATGAATCCTTTTATCACCGCTGTAAACCTTTACGGTTTACAGGATAGCTCAATTAACTTTACAACGATCCTAACACAATGGCATATGGAGAACTGTATGTTGATTAAAAAAGAACAAACTATATAGCACTTTCCACGACCTCAGGATGTCCCAAAGCGCTTTACAACCAATGAAGTACTTTTTGGAGTGTAGTCACTGCTGTAATGTAGGAAACGCAGCAGCCAATTTGCGCACAGCAAGCTCCCACAAACAGCAATGTGATAACGACCAGATAACATGTTTTTCAGTGTTGTTGATTGAAGAATAAATATTGACCAGGACACCGGGGATAACTCCCCTGCTCTTCTTCGAAATAGTGCCACGGGATCTTTTACGTCCACCTGAGAGAGCAGACAGGACCTCGGTTTAATGTCTCATCTGAAATACGGCATCTCCGACAGTGCGGCACTGGAATGTCAGCCTGGATTTGGTGCTCAAGTCTCTGCAGTAACAGCTGGAAGATGTTTGGGTGAACGAGCCAGTGATAGATAATAGGAATGGATCCACCAGCAGGCTGTTAGGATATGGAAACAAACAATTACAGCAGATAGCTGTGTGTGTTTAGTGGGTGGAAGGTTGTCTTTCATAACACGCTACTGATATATTTGACGAGTTCATATCTCTCATTAATGCTTTATTTAAGACCAGAGTTAACTTTTGTGTGCATACCTTTCAAGTGCTAGGCATTTCGAGAAGAAGTCCATATTCCTGGAGCCACTTAGATTGCTTCCCAATGGTCCTCACCTTTGAAACATACAAAATTCTTACAGGGCTTGACAGGGTAGATGCAGGGAGGATGTTTCCCCTGGCTGGGGAATCTAGAACCAGGGGTCACAGTCTCAGAATAAGGGGTCGGCCATTTAGGACTTTTTAAAAATTCATTCATGGGATCTGGGAATCGCTGGCAAGGCCAGCATTTATTGCCCATCCCTAATTGCCCTCGAGAAGGTGGTGGTGAGCCGCCTTCTTGAACCGCTGCAGTCCGTGCAGTGAAGGTACTCCCACAGTGCTGATAGGGAGGGAGTTCCAGGATTTTGACCCAGCGATGATGAAGGAACGACGATATACTTCCAAGTCAGGATGGTGTGTGACTTGGAGGGGAACTTGGAGGTGGTGGTGTTCCCATGTGCCTGCTGCCCTTGTCCTTCTAGGCGGTGGAGGTCGCGGGTTTGGGAGGTGCGGTCCACTAAGATGAGGAGAAATTTCTTCGCTCAGAGGGTGGTGAATCTTTGGAATTCTCTACCCCAGAGGGCTGCGGAGGCTCAGTCGTTGAGTATATTCAAGACACAGATCGATAGATTTTTGGATACTAAGGGAATTAAGGGATATGGGGATCGAGTGGGAAAGTGGAGATGAGGTAGAAGATCAGCCATGATCTTATTGAATGGCGGAGGAGGCTCGAGGGGCCAAATGGCCAACTCCTGCTCCTATGTCTTATGTTCTTACCTCACATACCACACTGAATGTTCACATCATTTCCAAAAGTAATTGCTTAATGCTACACACTTTGATCACACGATATACAATATGCTCAGCCTTTAAGCGATTAAAATGTAAACCTCTGCATGATAACCAGATTACAACAAGCTCCAACACAGATGCCATGCTTAATATCCCTGATTTAGTGCTGCGGAGCTCCTTTTATGAAAGGTTTTTAAGATAAAACAAGGTTTTGTGCGTGTGTATACAGACCTCACTTTATTGCATAATCAAGTGTGACCCACACAGGTGTTACCATGTGTGTCTTTAAAGAACCAAGAGTTCATCTGAACAAACAGCCAAGTGGGTAAATTTAAAGAAAATTGCAAGTTTCATTCTTCAACTGAATGGAGGTGATGGTGTTCCCATCCACCTGCTGCCCTTGTCCCTCCAGCAACAGTTTCATTGCGAGAGCGCTCACTTCTGTATTCATGTTGTGTTTTGTGTTGTTGTTTGTGTACTTTAACTGGTTATTCTTCAGAGGGTCCTATTAAAATATATTACCTGCCATCTTTGCCACTCTTCAAATAAGCGACAAATAATAAAATAGTGAATAGATGTAGTGTAAAAATAATTTTGTTCCTCATTTGCAAAAGAATTAACTGTTGGTTCGTCAGAAATAAGGTGGTGGAGGCCACGGTTTTGGGAGGTGCTGTCAAAGAAGCCTTGGTGACTTGCGGCAGTGCATCCTGTAGATAGCACACACCGCAGCCACTGTACTCCGGTGGTGGAGGGAGTGGAGGTTTAAGCTGGTGGATGGGCTGCCGATCAAGCTTTATCCTGAACGGTGTCGAGCTTTTTGAGTATTGTTGCAGCAGCACCCACCCACACAAGTGGGGAGTATGCCATCACACTCCTGACTTGTGCATTCAAGGTGGTGGAGAGGCTTTGGGGAGTCAGAAGGCGAGCCAATTGCCAGAGAATACCCAGCCTCTGACCTGCTCAAGTAGCCACGGCATTTATGTGGCTGATCCAGTCAAGTTTATGGTGAATAATGACCCCCCAGGATGTTCATGTCAAGTGGAGGTTGTTAGACTCTCTCTTGTTGCAGATGGTCCATGTGTGGAGCGAATGCTACTTGCCACTTATCAACCCAAACATGGATATTGTCCAGGGATCCTGCATACGGGTTTATATTTTAGTGGAGTTGTTAACTTATTTAAAATGTAATTGCCTGTGTTGAATTAGCAGACATTAAACATTAACACATTGAACATTCTCCCGCTATTATCGGCAAGAGTAATCTCCATGCTAGAGTCTGGCAGGAACAACCCAAGAGGTGAAGCTTCACCTTACGTTGATAATCGCAGGCCTACACCTGGCACATGAAGGGTCTGAGAGGACGACCAACTCTCTTTGTGTTTTAAAATTGGGAGGCAGGGGGATCCTGAAGGAAAATGTGGGTGGCCTTTGTATTAGGGGAAAGTTTCACACAGACAATGCCCATGGTTAGTTCTGAATGACTCAATATTGCTGCAATATCGCCGATCCTTCATCGTCGCTGGGTCAAAATCCTGGAACTCCCTCCCTAACAGCGCTGTGGGAGCACCTTCACCACACGGACTGCAGCGGTTCAAGAAGGCGGCTCACCACCACCTTCTCGAGGGCAATAAACGCTGGCATTCCCAGCGACGCCCACATCCCATAAACTAATTTTAAAAAAGTGGTAGGACATTAGGGTCGAGCGCATTTTAGGCTGTGAGAATACAAAAAGAGGTCTGTTGCCCAAATTTACTGCTTATTTCAAGTTAGCTACTCTTTGGTTGGCTCCGATCAAATCACTTGAGCCTCCGAACCGAAGTTGATGTCTCATCTTCCTTCGAAACAAGACTGGACAACAATGGGTAACACAGTTATCTAGACCATCTGTGCATGCACTGTACAAGGCCACCTGAAGATGCTGGCTCAAAGAGTGCAGTTTATTCCAATGCAAACATGTACAACACTGTCTAAACCAAAATAATGTTAACACATATAAATTGTGAAAACAACATTTGGTTTGGGGAAAAAACATCCCTAAACTGTCTGTCACCGACGGCGTCACCTCCTGCGATTTCATTCTGAATAAACAGAGTCATCGGTCGTCGAGTCGTCGAGAATGAATTCTATATGGTTCCCTAGCACGTCTGATCTCACATAACACTGCAAAGGAATAATCCACTGTAACTTGTTAAAGTTCACAATGGTCTATAATCTAACTTTTTTTTGTAAAATGATCAAAAATTGGTATAGTGAATGAGACCTAAAAATATCATATTTTTTTGAAATGTGTCTGATGATCCATGGTCTCAGATAATCTGCAAGTCTCAATTAGTTTCTTTTAACTGAATAGCTCGGAATGAATTTCTACATTACGTTAATGAATGTCTCAAATTCAGTAATCCAGTTGAAAGCCTTTCACTTTGAATATTATTCAGCCCAAATGGTGCAATTTTTCTAATAATGTCACCAGGAGAGAAAGCTGAATACTGTGAAAAGAAGGAAAAACGACAGGACAATCAGCTATTTTGGGCAGCTTAGTAGCTTGTGGAAAGTTGGTCTCCCATGCTGAAAATGCAAGTTCACTTGGCCTTCCTAGAGATGTTCTCAGTGGAGAGTTAATGGGAGGCAGAGAAATTGTCTGGTGGCTGAATTCTCATCCCCTATTATTCTTTTGCACTTCCCAATGAGATGACCATAAGCTGGATAGATATGTTCTTCTGATGAAGGAACCAGGTGCAGATGACAGAAGATGAGTTTATTACAGTATAACTTGTGTATAAAAGTCTCACATACAGTACTAGTTACAACTAGAAATGGATTTATATAGCAATGTTAATGTATAAAAAAAGCCTCAAGGCACTTCGCAGAGGTGCAATCAGACAAAGTCATACAGACTCATTTTCGCCTGCCCTGATGACTCCGCAATGGCTGAGATAACCAGGGGCCACAGCCTCAAACCAGGGGCCACAGATAAAGGCTAGGCCATTCAGAACTGAGTTGAGAAGAAATTTCTTCACACAGAGGGTGGTGAATCTTTGGAATTCTCTACCCCAGAGGGCTGTGGAGGCTCAGTCATTGGGTATATTCAAAACAGAAGTCGATAGATTTCTGACTAGTAAGGGCATCACGGGATATGGCGATAGGGCCGGTGAATGGAGTTGAGGCAGAAGATCAGCCATGATCTCATTGAATGGCGGAGCAGGCTCGAAGGGCCGAATGGCCTACTCCTGCTCCTATTTCTTATGTTCTTATAAAGTCCAAGGGACCGATTTTAACCCGGAGGGGGTTTTGGGTGGACAGGGGGCCGGGTGAGTGCGAGATGCACTCGCTGCCATAAGTTTCAGGCCCAGGGTATTTCAACCCCAAAATTAAACTATAGTGCAGAAATAGTAGAATGCAAGTCAAAGGAATTGCAAGTGCTTCTTCGACGGCACCTCCCAAACCCGCGACCTCTACCACCTAGAAGGCGCAGGCGCACAGGGACACCATCACCTCCAAGTTCCCCTCCAAGTCACACACCATCCTGACTTGAAATATATCGGCCGTTCCTTCATCGTCGCTGGGTCAAAATCCTGGAACTCCCTCCCTGACAGCACTGTGGGAGTACCTTCATCGCACGGACTGCAGCGGTTCAAGAAGGCGGCTCACCACCACCTTCTCGAGGGCAATTAAGGGATGGGCAATAAATGCTGGCCTTGCCAGCGACGCCCACAAATCGTGAATGAATAATGGGAAAAAAAAGGATGTTGCGATCAATCTGTACAGTTCTCTGGTCAGACCACACCTTGAGTACTGCATCTAGTTCTGATCGCAGTGAAACCAGGGAGATATTCAAGTATTGGAGGCAGTGCAGAGAAGAGCCACCAGGCTGATCCCTAGTGACAGGGGTCCGAGTTATCATGGAGAAACCTGGGCTTTTAAACATGGAAAAAAAGTGTCTGAGAGGTGATCTTTTAGAGCGAAACAAGGCAGTAAATGGTACGGAATACGACTTTAAATTAAACTGTGGGATCAGACAAGGGGGACACAGGTTCAAACTAGTGAAAGGTAGCTTTAGGACTGATATCAGGAGGTCAATCTTCATGCAGAGAGTGGCGAACACTTGGAATAGATTTCTGGGCAGAGTGGTGAAGGCAAGAACCTTGGAATCATTTAAGAAACAATTAGATACAGCAATGGGGAAGCGTCGAGTTGTTCTGGATGAATGAAGATAGCCAAACGGCCTTCCTCATCCTTAAGTACCTTGTGCGAAAATGCTTTTGAGAGATTCTAAATCACAAGAAGCAAATTCAGCACCAGGGGAATTAGAAGTGGACTAGGATAGGAGTTTCAAAGTTAACGGGCATTATTCACACTGTCCTTTAAACAGTTCACCAATTTAAAAGCTCGATCGTTTCCTGATTGTTCTGCCAAGTGGAGGTCAGTGTCTGTCTGAAGACAATCCGCAGCTGGCAGAATGTGTAACTTCTTTACTCAGAGTCAATGCTGCTCATAGAATTAACTCCTCTTGTGTGCATCTTTTAGGGCAAAACCCATTCAAAAGTAGTGCAATATAAACCGATGGACAGATTCTCCTCCAAATTACTGTCCCCCACATCATCACAATCATCATTCTAATCTCACCATTTGAACATGTCTAACTTTTTTTTTGTTGCTTCTAATTCTGTCGGTGGGTTTGTCCCATTGGGAACCAGCAGTGTAAATGGGACACCTCTGCTGAATCAGATGTCTCGGTCTAAAATAAGCCTGGGACTATGTGAAGTAAAGGGGTATAAAATTAGCAACGAGTCTCTCCAATTTGGCAGAGATGGAGACCTTAGGGAAACCAAACTATATTTTGGAACATCCAAATTGAAATTTCTGTTTCTTGCTAAATGTGGAATCCCAGAAGCCAAGTGTCATTTAAATTCAAGTTAGAAAAAACCCACATTTGCTTCTTATTAATGTGTGGACTGACATAGATTAACTTTTGAAGATTATTATTATTTTTTCACCCAATACTGACTGAAGTTCATTCAGTTTTGAAGTCAACCAGTGAACAAATGTTCACCCAGTCTGGAAAGGCTGGTACTAAGTCTTGAGATAATACAATCCACACATACTGCCGGCAGTAAAGGAAAGAACAATAATGGAAAAACAGGGGAGCCTTCAGGATAGAAAGATTATGGGCTCCCATGGTCACTGATAGCTAAACACATCGCCTAGAGCTAAACTGAACCATACAGATAGGAACAAGAGAAACTATTCAGCGCCCTCGACCCTGTTCCTCCAAGTTCCCCTCCAAGTCACACACCATCCTGACTTGGAAATATACTGCCATTCCTTCGTCGCTGGGTCAAAATCCTGTATTTACCTCCGGCATAATCCCTCCCCCATCCCCAAAATCCTCTTCAAACTCGTTCTTCATTTTTGATGAGCCATCTATGGGAATGTGGTGTTCTTCAGCACCCTTTTGGCCATATATGGGAGACAGGGGAGGTGAGGTGTCTACTGTAGTTTCACAGATATTTTTCCAACCCTCATAATCCAACTAACAGATTATATATCGGTGGCATTTGATTAGTCTGGCACTAGCCCTCAAATTTCTTAACTTTTTCGCAAAACTTGAAAAATGTGAACAAGTTCAACTTGATGAATTTGCAGAAAACCTTTTAAATACTGGGCTCAAAATTCCTATGGTAACAATTACAACAACAGAATTTGTAGCAATGTGTTGCAATAAACTGTTTTAACAATATATACATCATTGCCTACATTACAATAGTGACTACACTTCAAAAGTACTTCATTGGCTGTGAAGCGCTTTTGGACGTCCTGAGATCATGAAAGACGCTACGTAAATGCAAGTCTTTTTTCTTTATTTGTTTTTTTCCCCATTTTTTTTAGCAGGGACTTTAGCAAGCTAACAACTTGTAGTGGAATGGAACTTCATGTATTTTTTCCCAATATGATAATACTAGTCCTTGAAAAATGTTCAAACCCCATATTAAATGGTAATTCGACATCTTGCCGAGTTAACATTATTAGCTACTGCCCTTTCATCTGATAATTAACCCTATTAATCATTTATAAGCAAACCACAGTCACAGACAAATAGCTCCAGAATGTGTTAATAGCCTATTCATAAAAGAGGATACGCCAGTCTACTCCAGGTCTACAATGTTATTATACAGGATTGCTACAATGATCCTAGTACAGTTCATGTTCCCAACTAGCTGCTCAGCCTCAACAAGATCAACTCAGTAGGAACATAGGGGCAGGAGTCGGCCACTCAGCCCCTCGAGCCTGTCCTGCCATTCAATGAGATCATGGCTGATCTGTATCTCAACTCCATCTACCCGCTTTGGTTCCAGAACCCTTAATACCCTTGCCGAACAAAAATCTATCAATCTCAATTTTGAAATTTTCAACTGACAGCATCACTTTACAGCTCAATCTTTTTCTTTTCTTGTGTATGTGATCTCTTCCCCCTGCCCTTTCCTTCACTGTTACTTCTCATAAGCAATTCATCTGTAATATCTTGCAGTTCTGATAAAGGGCTGTGTCTGAAACGTTAACATTTTTCCTTTCTTTACACACTTGTTGAGCGTGTCCAGTATTTTCGGTTTTTGTTTCACTTATCAGTGGCGCTGGTTGAGGGATGACTGTTGGCCGAGAGAACTTCCCCGCTCTTCTTTGGATAGTGCCATGGGACCTTTAACGTGGACGGGACCGCAGTTTAACATCTCAGCCCAAAGACCTTTAATGTGGCCGGGACCTCGACAAGAGAAAGAGATTCCAGATTTGCACTACCTTTTGTGAAGTGCTTCCTGACAGCACCATTGAACAGCCTAGCTTTAATTTTAAGGTTATGGCCCAGAAATTAATGACGGAGCCTTCGTGCGGGGGTAAGGCTTCCCCGCGATATCTCACTGCGCGCCTGCCTTTTCATTCCGAACTCGCACGAACTTGATTTTCTAGAGAGCAGCTGTGCAGGGCTTCCGTATCCCACAGGCGCAGTTAATTCGTGCGAGCTGTGGGATCGCGTGATTCAGTTAGAGCCAATGGCAGCACACCATCTTTCATTCATAGTTTTCACAGCAAGTGCTGTGAAAGCTATGAATCTATACCCCCTCAAAAGAACAGCTAAACCTCAATTAAATTTTTTTAAAAACCATCACATTAATAAAATAAGTATAGTTAAATAAATTAACCACTTTAAACAAAAAATTAAATTTTTGAAAAAATTTAAAATCTTTTAAAAAGTTATAAAAATAAACTTACCTTTCTTTAAAGTCTCTAAAAAAGATATACCTGTTGAAAAAAATTCAAAATAATAATTAATTAACTACTTACCTTGTTAAAAGAGGGTCTTACGCCTCCTTTCTTTATGTGCAAAATCTTCCATGCTTACCTGCGCGTTCAAAGCACTAAGTGCACTGCGTGCGCGCAGCCTGTAGCGCGCACGCGGTTCACCTAGGAACCGCCCCCTTTTGAAATCACCAAGTGCCGGTTTTCAGCGCATGGAGTACACAGTGCGTACTCTCGCGTAGAGACACTAATTTTTGGGCCTATATCTTCTTGTTCTGGACGCCCCCCACCAGAGGAAACAGTTTCTCTCTATCTAGCCAGGTGCCTCAATGCTGGAGCAATGCTGCGCCAACTCTAGCACAACAGTTCGAGTCACCAGGATGCCCTCGAAAACCATGCGCACCACGACATCCAGACACGCACTGTGAAGCCTGACAGGAGTCCTTGGGCCAGTAGGCTTTTGCCTGCACGTAGATTTAAGTTCACAGCTTTGCTGCCTACCCCTTCCCTGGGTAGGTACTCAGAGCATCAGTGCAGGGTAGGCCCATGTGTCTAACGTCACCTATTGCACGTGTGTGTCTCTGCATGCACTGTGGCATTTGGAGATCTGGAGGAAATCGGAGCACGGCTGGCTGGGGTTAATCTATCCCTGCCAACCCAAGAGCCATGGGATTCTTCAAATTACTTTGTTTATGTCAGTGCCCTTAATATAAGGACATCATTGCTGAATGCAGTCATGGATGCGGTATATGTGATCGGATTATTTTACACCAAAGTCCACTTGGGAGAGGGTTTCCCACAGTGCCTCTGACTGCTGGGTGCAGATACAGGTGGTAAGGAGATCAAGGCCTCCACCTTGGAGGTGCCAGCAGATCGTTAACTTCTCAGCCTATCTGTATTGGACAGTAGCGTGCTTTGACATCAGGAGAAGATTTCGGCCAGATTGCCAGTTACGAACGTGATCTTGCGCTTGCGAGCACGCAAGATTCAAGTTTGCACAGCTGCTCTCCAGTTTGTGATTTCAGAGCAAACTATGCACGCACAGTATCAATGGATGAGATTTGACACGAATTGTATGAATTGGATATAACAAGTTATAATCACAAGACTAGAGGACATGAGTTTGGTGCACGAAATGAACTGCCTTCAAAAGCATAATAATTAACTCCTTTAAACAGAAAAGAAGCTAGATGGATAGAATGGGATTGAAGATTTTCAGAATAAATATAGACATAGATAATTAAGTGCTCCAAGGTACACTATGGCTGTATAAGGTTGGGGAAATAACAATGTCATCTGTAGGATGCAGATTCTAGTTAAATAATATAGACTGGTAGATCAGATTAATCATCAGCAGTCAATCAGTTACTCTCAGCGATTAGGAAGGAACTTAAACTTTCCATTCTTTTTCAAGTAAGTTTTACACAAGTCTAGTTACTTCCAACATGAGAATAAGTTGAGGAGACTTTGACTGATTGTGCAAGTTGTGCATACGCTGTTTGATAGACAGCCCTCCATACCTTATGTAGTTCAACACCACAAATCATGACATCAATAGCATTTTCTCGATGTGCTGTTGAATGACTAGTTTACATAGGGTTTATGATGCCAGAATGATCGCAGCATGAGCTAAATTTATATTTTTCTTCACACTTTACATTCGGAGCTCTGAAATCAGCACATGAAGGAACACGGCCCTCGAGGCAGGTTTCAAGCTGAAATTAATTTGTAATTTGAAGCCAGCACAGTGTAAACTGGCATGGGGTTCCAGGCCAAGGTCAACCTACTCGCTGGAGGCGGCCATGGACGGGCCACAATGCAAGAGCTCACTCCATTCAAATCAGAACATTGTGCCTGGATTGAGGTGCGACACTGGATCAAAAGGAGTCAAATAAAAAAGGTGTAAATGATCAGCTACTCAATAAAATGTTTATCCTCTGTTTTAAGTATCAACTTGGCTCAGTGATAGCACTCTCACCTCTGAGTGAGAAGGTCAGGGATTCAAGTCCCACTTCAGCACGTAGTCTAGGCAGGCACTTCAGTGCTGCATTGCCGGAGGTGTTGGTCTTTGGGATGAGATGTTAAACTGAGGTCCCGTCCACGTTAAAGGTCCCATGGCACGATCCAAACAAGAGCGGGGAAGTTCTCTCGGCCAACAGTCATCCCTCAACCAGCGCCACTGATAAGTGAAACAAAAACCGAAAATACTGGACACGCTCAACAAGTGTGTAAAGAAAGGAAAAATGTTAACGTTTCAGACACAGCCCTTCATCAGAACTGCAAGATATTACAGATGAACTGCTTATAAGAACATAAGAAATAGGAGCAGGAGTAGGCCAATCGGCCCTTCGAGCCTGCTCCGCCATTCAAAGAGATCATGGCTGATCTGATCCTCACCTCAAATCTAATAATAATTATGAGAAGTAACAGTGAAGGAAAGGGCAGGGGGAAGAGATCACATACACAAGAAAAAGACTGAGTTGTAAAGTGATTCGGTCGAGAACAAGAGATGGTTAACTGGCAGAAGTGATAATGGCATAAGACAAAAGAAGGCATGATGGGAGAAATGAGAGAAATAAAAGGCATTTACAACATCCAGAGAATGTGCGAATAATTAAAGAAGGTTAGTTAAATTGGAGAGGGGGAGCAGGAAAACCTGGCAAAGCGGAGCCACTAAAAAGTGCTTGCTTATCTCAATAGCGGCTGCATTTGCCTACATAACAATAGTAACTACACCTTAAAGAAAAAGCAACTCCTTGGCTGTGAGGCACTTTGGGATATGAGGACATGGAAGGTGCTATATAAATCTAAATTCTTTCTTGTACTAACTACACGCTTCTGAATGGCAACACCACTGAATAATCAATGCCACTGTGAAGGCTTATTGGAAACCTACTTAATCCTCCAGAACTTGTGCACATAGTCCTTCATTTTTGACGGCAGGGAATACAAGTTCTCTCCTCCGTAGTTGTCCAACATATGGCTCCACAGGTGAATTATAAGGCAGGCAATATATTCCACACTGATACACGTGAACTAGCTTTGAGCCAATTTTGTATCCCTGCTGCCAATGCCCCTTTAATCCCATGGGCTTCAGTTTAAAATTACAGTTGGTCAGATCGGGGTGGAAAAGGAGTGGGCAAATCCCCCTGCTCCATTTTAACTCCCCCCGCAGCCTGAGTTCCACCAGGTTTGAGGGGTTGGGGGGGCGGGGGGGGCGGGGGGGGAGTTAAAATCGAGGCCAATGAGTCAGTTGTCAGAATCTATAGCACCAGATTTTCTTAGACCACAGAATTGAAGTGGAAATAATTTAGACATTAGCAAGTGGGTCCAACTTAAACTGTGGTGTTTTAAAAAATACAGCCACAATGTTGAATTATAATAAATGTTAGGCCATAGCACGGAGTCCAACTGAATCAACACATATCCCAGTTGCTTATCTCCCACTTTGTCATATCACCTCCTTTGCTGCATTTATTGAAAACGTGACAATGGCCTGCAGCTCACGACAATATCTTGTGGATATTCGTAGATTAGAAAGCAATTAACACAAGTATTGAACGTGTGCTCCCAAAGGTTTTTTTTTCCCAAATAGTTCACAGATTTAATGGAATGTAAAGATACATTTACTGATTCAGAGCTACCAGCAGGGAGCCGTGAGCGGGGGCGGTGGGGGGAGGACAAGGGGGGGGGGCCTGGTGAGAGCGAGGTGGCAACACTGTCATGCCGACTCTCCAACCTGCGCCTCCTTTAAGCATAGCTCCCTGTGGCGGGCACAGGATCATTGAATTTATCCTATATTGTGTTCTGTATTGTACGCTGGGCTTTCATGATTGTTTGGTTAACCTTTCAGGTACTGAGTGTGTCTTTGCAGCATTTCCCAATACATGTTATTTCTGCCGTGCAGCGCCTGAAAACATGTTTGCTTCTGCCACTGAATGACATGAAGTAATCCCACGCTGGCACCGCTGTCACAACGGCAGAACAAAGCAGGCATCTGACCACCACCTCAATTCATATTGTAACTAGTCCCAAATTCCCTGTTCCAAGTGCATCCTGCCGAAGAAAACATATCTTCAAGGTAGACTTCCAACCAAATAGTGAAAAATGCCAGGTTGGAGCAGGTAATAAATGCCTCCCGTGCTTTTTCAGTCAGCGGATCATGGGTTCAAGTCCCACTCCAGGACATGAGCACATAATCCAGGCTGATATGTCAGTCTGGTACTGAGGGAGCGCCGCCTTTTGATTGCGATGTTAAACCACCGCCAACAACAACAACAACTTGCATTTATATAGCACCTTCAACGTAATAAAACGTCCCAACACGCTTCACAGGAGCATTCGCAAACAAAATTTGACACCAAAGCGCCATCTACCTGTTCCGCCGGATGTAAAATAAAACCCATGGCATGATTTGAAATGCAGAATGTTTTCCTTTGTAACCAGGATAACATTCCTCCCTCAGTTGACACCACCAAATAAAATTAATGATTGATCTCATTCACTGTTTGCAAGACCTTGCTGTGTGCGTGCAGATTGGTTGCCATTTTTGCCTACATAACAACAGGGACTACACTTCAAAAGCAGTTCTTTGTTTGTGAAGTGCCTTGAGACATCTTGAGCGTGCAGTGTTTCAGTTCCACCATAGTTTGGTGTCACTGACTTGAGTTGATTGGACAAGTGAAGTCAATGACTAAGCTCTGATGGTTGCTAATCTCTCAATGATTAAAGTATTCCCTTTGGCACAATTGTACTTCTGGATGTTACTTTCCTTCAATTGTATCTAGGCTCCATTATGTAATCAATTTGGTTACCAATAACACTACATTGTGAGGTAGTGCCCTTTTTTTTAATTCATTCACGGGATGTGGGCATCGCTGGCAAGGCCAGCATTTATTGCCCATCCCTAATTGCCCTTGAGAAGGTGGTGGTGAGCCGCCTTCTTGAACCGCTGCAGTCCGTGTGGTGAAGGTACTCCCACAGTGCTGTTAAGGAGGGAGTTCCAGGATTTTGACCCAGCGACGATGAAGGAACGGCGCTATATTTCCAAGTCAGGGTGGTGTGTGACTTGATGGGGAACTTGGAGGTGGTGGTGTTCGCATGTGCCTGCTGCCCTTGTCCTTCTAGGTGGTGGAGGTCGTGGGTTTGGGAGGTGCTGTCGAAGCATACACGTGTTCATCCAGTTATCATTCAAGCTTCAGCTTTGAGAGAGGCCTAAAATCTGGGTCTTCACAAAACTACAGACCATCGGCTGATCAGGCTAATGCTCGACCTTCCCTAGACCTATGGTTGGGGGCACTGGCATGTCCTCATTCCCCATCCTCCCCCCACTGATCGCCCTGCATGTGTCAGATGTCTGCTCAGTCTTCCCACCAAATGACATAAGCGTCTTCCCTGCAGGGATTAAAGGGACAAACCTCCAGCACAATTTTATTTTTAATTGAAATAAAAATCCTGCTTTGTATTACTATAGCTCTAGACAGACATCAAATATTTTCATCAAATATGACATGGAGTCAATGCAAAAATAACCATCGGCACTGCCCCTTTGTTTCGAGTCCCTTTAACCTCCAAGGATTATTGGCCATTTGTGCAATCGGTGGTGCGGCCAAGAATCGTTTCCAATGGCAACATCTTTCTGGAGCCGCCCACACCACTGATGGCAAACACAGCGTAATATTTAATCACATGCAAATTCAAATGAAAAGAGGCAGCGTTTCTGTATAGGTGCACAAGAACTGATTTAATGCATCACCTGGCAAACCTAATCAACAGGAATTGCAATAAAATTTAATTAACTCATTTGCATCGCTCATTTTATCATTTTCAGAATTTGTCGTTAACGTTCCATGTTGTAGTTATTATGTGGAGCTCTCCGACAATGAATCAGAATCGAGAGCCAGCAACATCAAAAATGGTACAATTTTATTTTTAGGTTTGGCACAGCATAGCAAGAAAGAACAAAACAAAATGTATTGTTTTCCGAATTGCTTTGGGATGTTTCTGAGATGTAATAAGGCACATTACAAATATGTCTTTCTTTTTTTACACAAACAAACAACAATTGCTGTCATTCTACAAGATTTCCTAAAATAATCTCAAATTGAAACAAGCAGAATTAATCTCTGGCTCCTCCTCACTACGTGGACACAGCAATGTAGAGTTTATTTTAGTTGCTTACCGTCACAGCTTTCAGTTAACTATGAAGGCATGGCCTAATTATTCTGGAATGTTTACAGCACACTTCTGCTCCAGTGACATAAACACATCAAAATCTCATTATAAGCGCCCAAATCGAAAAGTACCATCCCCCCCCCCCCAACTGTGTCAAAACCACCGAGACCTCCCAAATCATTCATCCAGTGTTCGATCAACATTGTGCCAACTTCATCTGTCTTTCGGATGAGACGTTAAACCGAGGAACCGTCTGCTCTCTCAGGTGGACGTAAAAGATCCCATGGCACGATTTCGAAGAAGAGCAGGGGAGTTATCCCCAGTGTCCTGGCCAATATTTATCCCTCAACCAACATCACAAAAACAGATTATCTGATCATTATCACATTGCTGTTTGTGGGATCTTGCTGTGTGCAAATTGGCGGCCACGTTTCCCACATTACAACAGTGACTCCACTTCAAAAGTACTTCATTGACTGTAAAGCGCTTTGAGACGTCCGGTGGTCGTGAAAGACGCTAGAGAAATGCAAGTTTTTCTTTCTTTCAGTCTAAACCTAGAGGCCACATCGAGAGCCATAATTCAGTGCATTCCCTGACATGCATTGGGACTAACATTTACGCCTGTTGTGCAACTTCAATCCCTCTGGTCAGCGGTCAATGCGCCAGTGAGCTTGTATCAAATGGGTGCGGCTCAGGTTCTAGGTTGGGCAGGTAACTAAACTGGAGCTGTGGCAAGAATAACTGAATTGGCGCAACTGAGGTGACATATTTTCGGTGCATCTCGCTCGGGTGCAGCAGGGCAACAGTTAAAGCAAGCTGGAGCCTTTGATCTTAATCACATCAGGCAATCATCTTACTGATGGGTCTAAACTGAGACAAATATGAAAAAGTTTCCATTATTATGTCTGAATATTTCAACCAAAATGGAGGCCATATTTCATATTAAGATTATCTTAGAAAGCATTTTAAAATAATGACTACATTAGTAGCATGATACCACTTTAAATATACAAGAATCTAGAGTAAAAAGAACATTCTTTACACAGGAATCCCTCCGCAACCGCAGGGGCTATGTCCCTGAAAACCCCAGTAGTTAGTAAAACCGCGGTTGGTAAATTCACTATAAACACAATAAAAAAGAATATAAAAAGCATATAAATAGCATAAAAATCTTGTTTTTTACCTTGTTCCTAAATTAAAAACCACGGATACGCGAATTTCACTGTCGCCGTTGACAAAAATTGTCGCAAAGTGGAAACCGTGTATACGTGAAATCCGCGTATGGCAAACCCGCGGTTGGGGGGGGGGGTCACTGTATATACGAATTTTGACCATGTATCAGCATTTATAATACTATTCACTAATGCAGTTACAGAATAAATAAATACTTTGGACAGACACACATCTGTATGGGTGACAAGGTGCAAATGGGACTGTGACAATTTTCATGTTTAATTCTTCTGCTGATATAGCGCGACACTTGATTTGCTCAACTCTGCCAATGGGAACATAACATAAGAACATAAGAAATAGGAGCAGGAGTAGGCCAATTGGCCCCTTGAGCCTGCTCCGCCATTCAATAAGATCATGGCTGATCTGATCCTAACCGCCAATCTACCATCTCCTGAACCTAACAGAATTGGACACACGAAATAGGAGCAGGATCAGGCTACACGGCCCCTGGGCCCGCTACGCTACCCACAGGGCCATGACCAATCCGAATCTAGACTCATGTCCAAATTCCTGCCCGCTCCCCGTAACCCCTAATTCCCTTTACTTCTAGGCATCAGTCTGGTGGTACAAGCAATCGAGCTCCATTGGTGCAGACCCCAATCGCAACAAGCACTGCAGGATGCCATTGTTGCAGCAGATAACGCAAGGAAGGCCAATGCATACAAACACTGGCTTCGTTACCTGGTGAAGAATCTTACCAGACAGAAGGAGGCTGTGAACGAGGTCATAATTGCAAAAACCAAGTGTGCTTGACCCCCAAATGTTTTTAAACTGAAAATCTAATGTAAAAGGATTGCCGATGTTTGTGTTGTAGGACCACAGACCTGGCCTCTGCTGCCGTGCAATCTTATCCTCCTGGTTAGGTTTTTAGCTGAGCTCTCAGAGTCGACCATTCCTGCTGTTCCAGGAACCTGACCTGCACGGAAGCTCCTCAATTTGGCGGCAACACCCTTTTAACCTTCATTTATAAAAAAAAAATCATCGACTGTTGAGAGAGTAAAAGGTTTCTCTTTTATTACAGAGGTCAAAAACTGCCTTCATAATGGGCTTTCTCGTGACTGAGAGCATTTGAGTGTTGCAAGATTAGGAAAGCTGTCATCAGCTCATCAGAGGTACAAGTCTGTGGTTAACTCCCCACCACAGCAAAGACTGGTAACATTTAATCAAATCTGTTTCTGACATTAGGCCCAAGCCTAACCTCCTCCCTCTTGAGAAGGTTTGAGTCTCATTCTACATCTCTGTGGATGAGGTGGAGTTGGTAAAATATCATAATTGCTGAGTAATCTGAAATCCAGAAGAATGCTCCAAAAGTCCTATTTACATGTAGCAACTGAATCACCCAAATCAAGATTGGACTCAAGAAAATAAAATGTCTTTCAAAGGTCTGAGCATATTAAAACTATAGGCCACAAAGATATATGTTCTAGGATTGTCATAGCACCATCTACGTCCCAGGTCATCATTTACACTGTTTCCGTCAACTCCTGATGACCCATCTGAGAGAAAAGCAGAAAATCTTGCACCAATCCACAAGAACAAATAAAGTCCAGGTCCCAATAACTGGGGAGTGGCATCAGTGCTTTGCCGATTGTGTACGAGCTTGTAAAAGCATCATGGAAGAGAAACTGCGGCAATGTATCAATCACAACAGCCTACTATCTAGGTGGCAATTGGGCCTCAGAACAACTTGGTCAATTTGTGGCACTCTCTGTCCATTGAGCCATTCTCTTGATGCCCAGCGCGATGCAGCAACTCACAACATTTCTTAAGGTTTCAAAAGCATAAGGAAAAATAGCCTCATTCAGATGCTGACCTTTTGTGGCATATCAATTGATATACGCAAGGGATGTCAACACTGGGTTTTAATGGGGTTCATCTTTCATACACGGCTTTTGCACAGTGATTGCTGAAGGAAGTTTCAATGGCCGTATTCCAATTCCCTCTTCATCAACAATCATTTGGATGTTATCAAAAGTGGTGGGAGTTCTCTTTGCTGATGTTGCTATCCTTTGACTAATTCCCCATCTGAGAGACAAGTGGCGACCAAATCACTGCGGGCAGGTGCAGAAAAATTTGGCCAATGCGTGGACAAGTGAGATGTTATTAGCAGTGAGAAGACCAAGTCAAAATGCCCGTTAAGAAAAATATCTCTGCTCAACAAAGATGGCGAACTTTTTTTTTCCCCAATTATGAATATTCTTGGTTTGGTTTTCAAGTCTGATCTACATTGGCACAACCAAGAGGTGAAGCTGGCCAAAAAAGCTGGGAAAAGAATTGGGAATCCTTGAGAAATCTCATGACTGTCAGCAACTATAGCATTCTACAGACCTTGCATCGATGGAACATTAACGGTCATTTTAGCAGCGCAGAGAGAAACCAGATCTTGTGTTCTGGGGCTCAGTACAGAGAAAAGAGGAGGACCTTGATCAGAAAAGTATATTCTATGCCAATATTTACTCTCTCCAACATCAGAGATACAACAGTCAAACCTGTACAGGATGGTGACTGGAGCACACAAGAGTTGCTGCTGTCGAGAACCAGACCTCCATGTTTATAAAAGCTTCGCACATTGCTTTACCTGGCGGTGGAATTCACTCACATTAATGTCATGATCTCAAGCTCCTGAGTAACCCTACAGTTAAACGTCTGTGCTCCTGGTTAACAGTAACCCTAACCACTAAATATTGAACCAGAGTTACTGCAGCACACATTGAGTTATGGGAAGGTCTGTGACCTGCTGGTTGATAGCCCAGAACAATTCTCCAAATCTTTTTATGGTTGCAGCAATTCGACAGGTTTAAATTTATGATCAATCTGGCCTTGTTATAGATGTCTTCAGCTGCACACTGTTGGCATGCCACTTGATATATAAAACAACTTGCGTTTCTGTAGCACTCTTCAGATGCCAGAAGATGTTTCAAAGTGTCTAAAATTAGGAGAGCAAAACAGTAGAAAGCAGGAAGGAAAAAGGGGAAGAATGTAGAGGCTTGGGGGGGGGGGGGGGAGGCACAGTCAATTAGAAATTCAGACAGGAGGGTAGTGGTTGAATGAGCGGTCATCGATGGCAGAGTGGAGGACAAGGAGAAGGCTAGTGTTAGAGGATCGGAAAGGTGGACATGGGGATGCAAGACAGGAGATCACAAATGTAGGGTGGGACAAAGCCATGAACGGAGTTGAAAGCAAGGACAAGAATCTCTGAAGTCAATTCACTGGGGGAGAAGCAGTCGGCGGATCTTGGAAAGGTCAGGAGTGATGAGTGTGCAACTCGTACGAGGGAGGATGTGGTCTGCAGCATTCTGAACGAGTTGAAACTTGTGAAGAATTGAGGCAGGGAAGCTAGCTTGTTGAGCATTAAGGAAGTCCAGTCTCAGGGTGATGAAGGCATGGAGTAGCTTTCAATGGCCTTTGTTACTGTTAATTGCTATTTTCTGGTGGAAATACTACGCAATAAATTGACAGTGGCCAAGTGCTAATGGAGAGTGCAGCTTAAATGCCCCAATCATTGCCTCAACAGCCACCATCTTATGGATGGAATTAAACCAAGGCTTGGCAGACATTTCTAACATATCACAGCAGGCAGGCTGCACATTCATCATCTGTAGTTTAATTATCCTGTAAGTTTACAGCAAGTAATTTGTCTTCAATTTTGACCATTTCCAAAATCAACTTTAAAAAAAAAAAAATCACACATTGGTATTCCTGACAGCTTTGTGGTTAATGCACAAAGTCATAAAGAATTGAAGGGTCGCGGTTCAATCGCTGCTCAGTCGGACAAGCTTAGCCTGGGCAGCATCTGAGAGGCTGCAATTTGCCTCAGCACCCCTGGGCTTGGGAGGAGAAAAATCAACCAGGATTCCCATTCCTGAAGGCAATCCCATGAACACTGTTGGATGTGCGCAAGCGAAGACATCAAGCGAGGGCGGGATTGGGCTTGACTGTGATGCCCTCCCAGGCCTAAAAGCAAGGCAACACTCATTCCTAGGATTCACACAAGAGCGGCCTTTTGAATGAGGTACCAGAGAACTGTGGGCAGCCATGGAATCAAACATCGGCGAGAGTCAGTGCCTTCAGGAGACGAGTGGAGAAAACTAGAGGGTTAATAGTGGATGTAGCTGTTCACCACTTGCATGATTGGTACATCCACCCAACCCCCATCTAGATTCCTATTGTGAAGTACAATTGCACACATACACACAGGTTGTTATAGTGATGGATCCTACCTGCCTAAAAATAGCATGCAAATACATTTTAAAAATCACCAACGGAATAAAATACAGACGATAAAAAAAAACAGAATGCCAGACAAACTAATGCCACCACACATCACATCATTCTGCGAATTACCATGATACACTGAGCAGCATCAGCATGCGTTTCATAACCAGATGGTCATAAATTCAAGACCCAGGGCTGCCTGTCACTTGAATCCACCCACCACGTTTCTGATGAGTGTTGTCTGTTCTCAGCTGGGCCACTAGCTGGAGCTCCTCAGGCAGAGAGAGAAGCCAGAATTGCCTCGCTACATGTGCCTCTGTCATTACCTAATCACAGCTACCTTGAAGACCACCATTCTGACAACAGTGGCCATCTTTGAAGAGGTCACTGCAACCACATTTAAAAACGAAAGACTTGCATTTCTCTCGCGCCTTTCACGACCACCGGACGTCTCAAAGCGCTTTACAGCCAATGAAGAACTTTTGAGGTGTAGTCACTGTTGTAATGTGGGCAACGCAGCAGCCAATTTGCGCACAGCAAGGTCCCACAAACAGCAATGTGATAATGACCAGATAATCTGTTTTTGTTATGTTGGTTGAGGGAGGTATATTGGCCAGGGCACCAGGGATAACTCCCCTGCTCTTCTTCGAAATAGTGCCGTGGGATCTTTTATGTCCACCTGAGAGAGCAGACGGGGCCTCGGTTTAACGTCTCATCCAAAAGACGGCACCTCCGACAGTGCAGCACTCCCTCAGCACGGCACTGGAGTGTCAGCCTAGCTGTATGTGCTCAAGTGTCCTGGAGTGGGACTTGAACCCACAATACCGTCGCACTCAGTGGCGAGTGTGCTACCCACTGAGCCACAGCTGACACATACAGGTAAAGGCAGTGAAAGCGGGACTTTGCAGGCGATGTAACCAATGGAAACTGACTTCCTGCAAAAAGTACATACTTTGCAGTCATTGAGAGCCCTTCTGCGTACAAGTGACTAGAAGCACGTTCAGCTGTATCCATTCCATTTGCTTCTGTTCCCTCTGTGCTGGCAATGATAAATTGGGAGTACTTTTGTAGTCTGAACTAATACACATTCTGGAATGAGACCGTCAACAACAGCATTACTAATGAGCCTCAACAAAGCTTTCGGCAGGGATCAACATACACACTTCAGAAACATGGACTTTTTTCCCCCCCCTAAAATGTATCCTTGTAAAAGAAGATAGCGGATGAGTGGGCTTTACTGCTTTATTTTACCTTCAGAATACCTGCCAAACACAGCCGCCACTGACTTCACATAAACTATGATTTTGCTCATCACCTTCAAGGTCTATTATACCAATGAAATATTTATGGCACAGACACAGCACAGATGAATGGGAAATGATAAAAAAAATTAAAAACGAGCTTCGGCTGTACAGCAGCTTGACAAACAATGCACTACCCGTTGTGAGGATGAGCTCTACGTGATTAACAGATACTTAATGAAGCTTTGGGCAGTCTCTGGCTGGTTCAATGCTGAAATAGTGGACAGAGGCCACATCGACCTCAACAGGCTGCACCATAACCATTAGTAGACAGATTGTTCCCAGGACTACATTCAAATTCAAGCAGCGTCCTTAGAATGTGAAACCCAATGTGAATTAATGTTCACTGCTAAACGAATCGGAATGCATAAAAGGCATAATCCAACTAAAATGCATGATCTCTTTTGTAATGCAAATAGCAGTCACTACTAGTTATGTTACTTTCTTTGGGTCATCTACAGTTGATTTAAAACATTACCAAATACATTCATCAAAAGCACTATGGAACATGACTGAATTTCTCTCCCTTCTATCCTCCGATTATTTGTATAAGAATGAAGGATAAGAACATAAGAAATAGGAGCAGGAGTAGGCCATTCGGCCCCTCGAGCCTGCTCCGCCATTCAATAAGATCATGGCTGATCATCGACCTCAACTCCACTTTCCTGCACTATCCCATATCCCTTGATTCCCTTAATATCCAAAAATCTAGCTATCTCTGTCTTGAATATACTCAACGACTGAGCATCCACAGCCCTCTGGGGTAGAGAATTCCAAAGATTCACTACCCTCTGTAATAAAGGCCAACATACCATTTGTTTTCCTAATTGCTTGCTGTACCTGCATACTAACTTTCAGCAATTGGTGTACAAGGACACCCAGGTCCCTCTGAACACCAACATTTCCCAATCTCTCACCATTTAAAAAATACTCTGATTTTCTATTTTTCCTACCAAAGTGGATAACTTCACATTTCTCCACATTATATTCCATTTGCCATGTTCTTGCCCACTCGCTTAGCCTGTCTATATCCCCTGGCAGCCTCTTTGCATCCTCCTCACAACTTACATTCCCACCTAGCTTTGTATCATCAGCAAACTTGGATATATTACATTTGGTCCCCTCATCCAAATCATCGATATAGATTGTAAATAGCTGAGGCCCAAGCACTGATCCTTGCGGTACCCCACTAGTTACAGCCTGCCAACCCGAAAATGACCCGTTTATTCCTACTCTCTGTTTTCTGTCTGTTAACCAATCCTCAATCCAATCTAGTATATTACCCCCAATCCCATGAGCCCTAATTTTGTTTAATAACCTCTCGTGTGGCACCTTATCGAATGCCTTCTGAAAATCCAAATACACCACATCCACTGGTTCTCCCTTATCTATTCTGCTAGTTACAACCTCAAACAACTCTTAACAGATTTGGCAAACATGATTTCCCTTTCATAAATCCGTGTTGACTCTGCCCAATCCTATTATTATTTTCTAAATGCCCGGTTACCACGTCCTGAATAATAGATTCTAGCATTTTCCCGACTACTGATGTCAGGCTAACTGGTCTATAGTTCCCTGTTTTCTCTCTCCCTCCTTTCTTAAATAGTGGGGTTACATTTGTTACCTTCCAATCTGTGGGAACTGTTCCAGAATCAATGGAATTTTGGAAGATGACAACCAATGCATCCACTATCTCTACAGCCACCTCTTTTAAAACCCTAGAATATAGGCCATCAGGTCCAGGGGATTTATTAGCTTTCAGTCCCATTAATTTCTCCAGTACTATTTCCTTACTAATACTAATTTCTTTCAGTTCCTCATTCTCACTAGACCCTTGGTTCTCCACTATTTCCGGAATGTTTTTTGCGACACAAAGGGGGCGACTTTATCAATGGGAACGTGATGGAGGCGGGAAAGCTGCTTGTCGGGTTTTAGTCCCGCCTCCATTGACGTCTGGCCAACCCACACCATTTCCCCTTGATTGACCTTGTTAAGCCCGCCCTGCGGGCTTAGCCGGCCAATTAAGAGAAAGCATGTGACATATGACGTCAGCGTATGACGTTTCATCTGTCAAGATTTTTTGACAGATGAATTGTCATCGTTTGACAGCTCTGTGAAGCTGTCAAACACTGACAATCTGTCTTCTAAGTTGAGACCTAGGACACAGGCTCACTTAAAAAGCTTTCCTGAGCAGAAAGCAGAAGGCTGCTGCATTTAAGAATGCAGCGGCCATTCTGCTTTCTCTGCCGGTGAGATGAGGCAGCCCCTCAGCCTAAAGGGATGAAGCCTGGAGGAAGAAGCAAAGGTAAGTAATCTTATTAAAACACTCTACACTCACCTCACACACTTACCTCTCCACACTTGCACTCATTACTCACCTGCACACCAGATATTTTGGCCCCTCCGACCCCCGCAGACCCATGGCTCGCCTCGCTGACCCTGGCGAGGTTCGGAGCCATCGGGAAGCCCACACTTTAGGGTTCATAATAGGGATTAGCCAAAAAAACTGCCTGTTAACTACCTGTTAACAGGCAGTTAATTGGCACTAATCCCCTTCCTGCCTCGAGGAGACATGACCCGGCGCGGGTCGGGTACCCGCCTCCTGGGAAGATGGCACGGAGGCGGGTTGGGGGCGGGTTGGGTACCCGCTCCCAGATTCTGCCATTTTCCCGACAGTCCCGCCTCCATACCTGCCTCCCCAGGGCTGGGAAAATCACCCCTCAAAGTATTTGTTTAATTTCTCTGCCATTTCCTTATTCCCCATTATAATTTCTCCTGTCTCAGCCTGTAAGGGACCCACATTTACTTTCGCTAATCTTTTCCTTTTTACATACCTATAGAAGCTTTTACAGTCTGTTTTTATGTCTCTTGCTAGTTTACTCTCATATTCTATTTTCCATTTCTATATCAATTTCTTGGTCCTCCTTTGCTGAATTCTGAAATCCTCCCAATCCTCAGGCTTACTACTCTTTTTGGCAACATTATATGCCTCTTCCTTTAATCTAATACTATCTTTAATTTCTCTTGTTAGCCATGGGTGGACCATTTCTCTCGTGGTGTTTTTACTCCTTATATTCGTTGCAAATTATGAATTACTTCTTTAAATGTTTGCCATTGCTTTTCTACTGTCTTATCTTTTAATCTAGTTTCCCAACCTACCTTAGCCAACTCACCTCTCATACCTACATAGTTTGCTTTGTTCAGATTTAAGACCCTAGTTTCAGACTTAACTAAATCACTCTCAGAAACAACATAAAATCATATTATGATCACTGCTCCCCAGAGGCTCCTTTACTACAAGGTTATTAATTAACCTTGTCTCACTGCACAATACTAGATCTAAAATAGCCAATTCCCTAGTAGGTTGCTCGACATACTGATCTAGAAAATTATCTTGAATGCATTCCATGAACTCTTCCTCTGCACTATTACTGCAAATTTGGTTTGCCCAGTCTATATGAAAGTTAAGGTCCCCCATGATTACTGGATTACCCCTGTTACATGCATCTCTAATTTCCTGATTTATACACTGCCTGACACCACAACTACTGTTGGGGGGCCTATAAACTACTCCCACCAGTGTTTTCTGCCCTTTGTTGTTTCTTAGCTCTACCCAAACTGATTCTACATTTTGTTTTTCTGAGCCAAGATCCTTTCTCTCTACTGTCTTTATCCTCTCCTTTATTATCAGGGCTACCCCCCCCGCGCCCCCCCCCCCCCCCCCCCCCCGCCTCCCCACCACCCTCCTTTTCCATTCTGCCTGTCTCTTCTAAAAATCAAATATCCTGGAATATTTAGTTCTCAACCTTGGTCACTCTGCAACAACGTCTCTGTAATGGCTATTAAATCAAACCCATTTATTTCTATCTGTGCTATTAATTCATCTATTTTGTTGCAAATGCTTTGTACATTCAGATGTAGTACCTTGAGCTTTTTTTCTATTTTTCCCCTGATGTCACTTTAGTCACTGGTGCCCTATTACCTTTATTTATCTCTCTGTCCCTTCCTGACCCACTCTGCTTATCTTTACCCAGATCACTACTCTGCTCTACAGCCTTGACATTTCTCTTACTGCTTTTGAATTTACACTTTTCTGAATCCTCCCACCCCCCCGCTTCATTAGTTTAAAGCCCTATCTACCGCCCTAGTTATTCGATTCGTACTTCAGATAGCACTTTCCAGTTTGGTGAATCTTGAAAGAAAGGATAACAAAACTCATAGGTACGATATGGTATGGCGTGGTACGGTACAGTATAAGATACGAGCATATATTTATGGAAGTGAGGTTTTGCCCAATATGTTTACTGGAGTTCTTCAAGGAAACAGGAAACAACAGACCTCATTGGCAACAGAATTTGTGTGGATGTGATATACTTCGATTTCAGCAAGGCGTTTGATACCGATACAAGTGATTACTTCGCAACCTAGCAAGGCATGGACGAGGAAGGAAGCGTCTGAGCTGAATGGAAAATGAGTGAAACCAGAGAAAGCAAAGATTAGTTGTCAATGGAGTTGTCTCACTGTGGCAAGGGATCACTAACAAGGTGCCAACTAGGATCGATGCTGGGGCCATTGCCGTGTAGACATGAGTGAATTGGATCTGGGCACAGAAACTCCCCAAAGCTTTTCCACCATCTACAAGGCACAAGTAAGGAGTGTGATGGAATACTCTCCACTTGCCTGGATGAGTGCAGCTCCAACAACACTCAAGAAGCTCGACACCATCCAGGACAAAGCAGCCCGCTTGATTGGCACCCCATCCACCACCTTAAACATTCACTCCCTCCACCACCGGCGCACCGTGTCTGCAGTGTGTACCATCTACAAGATGCACTGCAGCAACTCACCAAGGCTTCTTCGGCAGCACCTCTCAAACCCGCGACCTCCACCACCTAGAAGGACAAGGGCAGCAGGCGCATGGGAACACCACCGCCTCCAAGTTCCCCTCCAAGTCACACACCATCCTGACTTGGAAATATATCGCCGTTCCTTCATCGTCACTGGGTCAAAATCCTGGAACTCCCTCCCTAACAGCACTGTGGGAGCACCTTCACCGCACGGACTGCAGCGGTTCAAGGCGGCTCACCACCACCTTCTCAAGGGCAATTAGGGATGGGCAATAAATGCTGGCCTTGCCAGCGACGCCCAGATCCCATGAACGAATAAAAAAAAAACTAAAATTTGCAGATGATACCAAATTGGGAGTGGGGGTTTCAAACAATAGGAAAGAGAAAAACCAAATACAAAAGGGTTTTGAAGACCTTGGGAAGGTGGTCTGCTAAGTAGGAAATAGCATTTGATGTGAGAAAACGCAAGTAATGAGACTAGGGAAGGGGACTAAAGAGTGGGAATATGAACTAAATGCCCTTGCCTACAGAACAAACCGCAAGAAAGGGATCTAAATTCACTGGTGCGCAGCTGACTGAAACCAATAGGGCAGAGTGTGGAAGCAGTAAGGAAAGCGAACCAATTTTGGGATGTATAGCCAGAGGAATAAAGCACAAATGGCCCTAGTTGCTAATGTATCAGTACAACGTCATGGGGCGACCACACCTGGAGCACTGTGGGCAATTCTGGTGGGTGTACCACAGCAAGGATATCCAGGCATTGGAGGCAGGGCGTAATAGGGCAGACAAACTGATACCTAGCTTGAGGCATTGGAGTTAAGAGCAGAGGGCGAAGATCCTGGGACTGTTTACTCTGGAGCAGAGAAGGCTCGGGGGAGATATTATACAAGTCCTCAAGATTAGGGCAGCACGGTGGCATAGTGGTTAGCACTGTTGCCTCACAGCGCCATGGACTCGGGTTCAAATCCGGCCTCGGGTGACTGTCTGTGTGGAGTTTGCACATTCTCCCCGTGTCTGCGTGGGTTTCCTCCGGGTGCTCCGGTTTCCTCCCACAGTCCAAAGATGTGCGGGTTAGGTTGATTTGGCTATGATAAATTGACCCTTAGTGTTAGGGGGGATTAAATACGTGGGGTTACGGGGATAGGGTGGGATATGTGTCGGTGCAGGCTCGATGGGCCGAAATGGCCTGTATCTGCACTGTGGGGATTCTGTGATTCTGTGATTCTTAAGGGAATGGGTAAATTGAACCTAGTAATGTGATCGAGATTACCACAAACTCGAGAATCTGGTGACACAACTCAATCTTAGAAGAGGGAAGGCGCTCAGACTGTTCAGATTGAACTACTTTCTGCAGAGGGTGGGGAATGACGTCAGAAAACTACTAGGCACTTGGTCTAAGCATTAAACAAAGCTTTAATCAACTGTTTTACAACATGGAGGTCTAGTTGCGTCCTTCACTCGTTCCTGTTAAGAATGTCCTGCGCAAGCTGGGCCCATGCCCGAGTATTTATACTCTCCCTGGGCAGCGCCACCCACAGGCCACTCAGTATTATTTCATAAGTCTTTCTTTCACGAATGACAGATTCATGTCAGGGAATGTGTGGAATAATCTGCCCAGGGAGGCAGACTGAGAGAACTGGATAGATATTTGAGGGAGTGGGAAATTGTGAGGTATTAGTTCCTGGGTCTGGACAAATGGAGGGAAGAATCTTTGCCAGTCCTGTTCTATATCTTCCTACTTATTTCACGTTTTTTTGATATATAGATCATTTGCAAAAGGAAACCAGGCCAGGCAGCGCTATCCATTATTGAAGTTCTATATTAAGTCTTCAAATAACATTTTTTCCCTCCCCAGTAGGACACCCATCATCATAGTCATTTAAATTTAGAATGTATGTTAATTTAATGGAATCAATTCTGAAACTAAATTCCATCTATTGTAAATGTTGATTTAATTTTAATAAGCCTGCAAACTCCTCCTATACCCATGGCTTTTTTCAACACTCTATTTGTATCTCAAATTGTAACCTTAGGATATTTTTCTCTGTTAAAGCCACTTTATAAAGGCAACTTCTTGTTATTATTATGCATAGTCGTCTGCGTCAAATACCTCCTGTGCAGTGCACCTGATGTTCTCTGTTCCCGTCCAGGCCCAAGAGCACTGGGTTTTTTATCCTGGCCTTTTAAGTGGCCTGCGGTGAAGACTAAACCCCTGCCAGGGCCTAGCCCTGGCAGGAGGGGTAGGAAAGTGAGGGACAGCTGCAGGCTTAAGCTTTTTTTAAAAATTCGTTTTCTGGGATGCGGGCGTCGCTGGCAAGGCCAGCATTTATTGCCCATCCCTAATTGCCCTCGAGAAGGTGGTGGTGAGCCACCTTCTTCAACTGCTGCAGTCCGTGTGGTGAAGGTACTCCCACAGTGCTGTTAGGGAGGGAGTTCCAGGATTTTGACCCAGCGACGATGAAGGATCGGCCAATATACTTCCAAGTCAGGATGGTGTGTGACTTGGAGGGGAACTTGGAGGTGGTGGTGTTCCCATGCGCCTGCTGCCCTTGTCCTTCTAGGTGGAAGAGGTTGCGGGTTTGGGAGGTGCTGCCGAAGAAGCCTTGGCGAGTTGCTGCAGTGCATCTTGTAGATGGTACACACTGCAGCCACGGTGCGCCGGTGGTGGAGGGAGTGAATGTTTAAGGTGATAGATGGGGTGCCAATCAAGCGGGCTTCTTTGTCCTGGACGGTGTCAAGCTTCTTGAGTGTTATTGGAGCTGCACTCATCCAGGCAAGTGGAGAGTATTCCATGACACTCCTTATTTGTGCCTTGTAGATGGTGGAAAGGCTTTGGGGAGTCAGGAGGTGAGACACTCGCCGCAGAATACCCAGCCTCTGACCTGCTCTTGTTGCCACAGTATTTATGTGGCTGGTCCAGTTAAGTTTCTGGTCAATGGTGACCCCCAGGATGTTGATGGTGGGGGATTCGGCGATTGTAATGCCGTTGAATGTCATGGGGAGGTGGTTAGACTCTCGCTTGTTGGAGATAGTCATTGCCTGGCACTTCTGTGGCGCGAATGTTACCTGCCACTTATCAGCCCAAGCCTGAACGTCGTCCAGGTCTTGTTGCATGCTACATGTTGGATCTTGGACAATGGGGCCTTGTGAAAGAAGTTCCTGAAAAGACTGTAACATCCTAGGGGGGGTGGTGAGGGGGTTGAGGGAGTCGGAGATTAAGTTATATAAAAAAAAAATCCCGACCTCCATTCTTCAGCCTGCCTCCGAACCCCCACAGACCGTCCAGTCGGTGAGTGTCGTAGTGTAGGCCCCAAGCCTCATATTTATTGGACAGTCCTGCATTGTCGCACCTGGAAAACAAGGTGGGAGGCGGGGAATGCCACTCCCACCTGATTTGAATGGAGGCAGAGCTCAAGCTCCAACCCTCCCTCCCCCCCAAAGAAACAACAACAACTACTTGCATTTATATAGTAAAACGTGCCAAGGTGCTTCACCGGAGCAATTATCGAACAAAATTTGACACCGAGCCACACAAGGAGATATGAAGGACAGGTGCTCAAAAGCTTGGTCAAAGAGGTAGGTTTTAAGGAGCGTCTTAAAGGAGGAGAGAGAGAGAGAGGTAGAAACAGAGAGATTTAGGGAGGGAATTCCAGAGCTCAGGGCCTAGGCAGCTGAAGGCACGGCCACCAATGGTTTAGTCATGAAAATCGGGGACACGCAAGAGGCCAGAGTTGGAGGAGCGCAGAGATCTCAGAGGGTTGTGGGGCTGGAGGAGGTTACAGAGATAGAGAGGTAGCGAGTCCGTGGAGGGATTTGAAAACAAGGATGAGAAGTTTAAAATCGAGGCGTTACTGGACTGGGAGCCAGTGTAGGTGTGCGAGCAGACGGCAGTGACAGGCAAACAGGACTTGGTGCGAGTCAGGCTAAGAGGAGCCCCATTTCCCCATTAACCTTTGGCGCAGGGGGTTTCTGAGTTTGCGGAAAGTAGAAAATGAGGTAATCCCATTTTAAACAAGCAGCGTTGTCTTGTTTGAGCAAGTGGAAGGTTCTGGATAAACAACAAATCATTGTCATCGCAGCATCGTAAAGTACAAATGGCTTAATGACGCATTTCAATATGATTTGCATCATTACACAGTGCGTCAAACATGCTTACGTGAGAGCAGTGCCACTTAAGGAAAGAAGGAGAAGCAAAGAGAGTTAAAACAGACATTCAATCCCAATTGAGCAGTTCATGGAAATCCAGTTACTGGGATCATATTGCCAATCGCAAGGCTGTGTGATGGTACCTTGCTGTTTTTTGAGGTGTTTACTAACTGTTTATGTTGTATGGCTGCTAGTAGTTTAACCCATAACATTTCCTTTATTTTTTTTTAGAAGTTATATAACTTTTCTTAAATATTATTTTGTCTCCTCCTGGCAAATTTGTTCTACAGTTAAATCCATGCCTATATCGTAAGAGTTTCCGTCTGTTCTTTAAAGGATAAAATTAAACGTCAGAAAAAAAATAAATCACAACCTGCGGCTGCCGAGCTGTCATTTTAATAGGTTAGGCCGCAACAGCGACAAATAATGGGCCCAGGGCTGTCATCAGTTCGAAATCTATATCGAGACCACTGCAATTCCAGCCGGAACGGTTATCCTAAGGTCTGGTCCTTTTTAGTCCTTTTTGCTATTTGTATACTTGTCAACGCACGGTCAATCACAAACTATACGGATATAAATACACTACCTTGCACACTCCACCTTCTCTCTGCAACTTCGAGACTCATTTGCAGCCTGTAAGAACTCACTTTCTTTCCCCCTGCGACCTAAAATCTGTGGAGTACCTTTATGTCGCCTCATTCTTCAATTCCGAATGGTTTTCAAAAACCACTCAAGCGGAGCCTCACCTCATCACTATTTCTTCATTGATTATTCTGCAGGTCTGGGCCACTCACCTGGGTCCATCAGCTGAAAAAATAAGTCGCCAATTGCACGTTTTAAAAGTGTCAGAGGAGGGACTGTGTCAGAAGGTTCCAGTCAGAAAAGACCCTGCAATGGAACATTCCAGAAAATTTTGGTAGCCATCTGTTCCGTACTCAGAACAAACTAAATTTTGACGTGAACAGAACAGGATCTGACCGATGAAAACTACCGATGCGAGCTCTTTTCTCTTAGAATGCTCAGCAGCAAGGTTGTAAAGGTCCTTACATTTGGGAACTGTTTTCGGTAATAATTCCACGGTGCATTATGAACAATTTAGTACAGCATTAAAAAAGGTCACACAGCTGACTATTTTAGTTTAAAGTGTAAAATATGAGAAGTCACTGAAAGTGAAAATGTTCCGTCAAAAAACAAATCTCCACTGTGTTGAAAGCTCACTTGAGTAGGCCGGAAATTGTCAAGTGCAAGCAGATCTACAGTACACTCCTGTAACAAGAGGCAGCACTGAGCACGAAAATGGGACAAACATCAATTTTTGCTTGCTAATGAGTTAAGTGTTCCTTTTCAACATGTGCATTGAGAGCCTGGAACAATGAAAGAGCAGCCCAATAGCACAGGATGTTGATGAGCCTGCAGCAGCAGTGTGGCACCTAGTTGATTTACGCCTGGCGTGCTGTGTGTAGTCAATTGGGAAGTTGACATGATGGCCCATGACTTTCTAGATTTACTTTGTGTAGCGCAATTTGCTACCCAAGTGCCATCGGCTTGCACACAAGTGGCAGATGCAAAAAATCTCAGGAACCAGAAAAAAAAACCACTCGTTGTAACAAATCACTTGTCCAAAGTGAGTTACCTATCGCAGCAAGGCTGTCAGGGAGAGGCAGCGAGGGGGAATGGGGCACATCAGCAGAGTAAGGGATGGAGGGAATAATCAGCAGTTTTATCACCTCAGACTCTCACACACCTCCCAGATAACACTTTCAAAGCAGCGCTGACACAGGCCTGAGTACGCAGCCCGTCCCAGCTCTTCAGCAAGCAAAATAGGACATAAAGAGAACAAAAACTAGCTTGAAAAAACAATGGGAAGGGAAAGTATCACTTATTTCTTTAAAGAAAGAAAGAGTTGCATTTCTATAGCTCCTTTCACGACCACCAGATGTCTCAAAGCGCTTTGCAGCCAATGAAGTACTTTTGAAGTGTAGTCACTGTTGTAATGTAGGAAACGCGGCAGCCAATTTGCGCACAGCAAGCTCCCACAAACAGCAATATGATAATGACCAGATGATCTGTTTCAGTGATGTTGATTGAGGGATAAATATTGGCCAGGACAGCGGGGAGGACTCCCCTGCTATTCTTCAAAATAGTGCCATGGGATCTTTTGCCTCCACCTGAGAGAGCAGACGTCTTGGTTTTAACGTCTTAACGTCTCATCTGAAAGACGGCACCTCCAACAGTGCAGCACTCCCTCAGTAAATTATTCCAAGCTCCCCAATGGCTTAGCATGTCTATCCAGTGAGGAGCTGAGCGATACAGAGCAAGTTGATGCCAGGCTCAATGCCTGCCTGAGCTTAATCAGCTGGCATCATCCAGGGCTGCAGCAAGGGCATGATAACCCTCTGCTGGAAGTGCTTGGTGTGTGGACATCAGTTGAAGACAGAGTCAAGCCCGGCTGCAAGACTGCTCCCATCCCCCCAACACATGATCATTGATTAGCCGACTGACAAACTCATCGACAGGGCTCAAACATGAATAATGGCCGCTCAAGCAAGCTACCAGAGGGCAACCTGTGCAACCATAGCAACTGAGGAGAGAGAGGAGGAAAATCTGACAACAAGAAAAAGTAATTAAATTAACCACTCAGTATAAAAGGTAGAAGTGAGCAGTGAGCATTAGAATCAACAGAATCAAAAGGATCCCATGACATTATAAAGATCGCCTGAACTCTGAGTTCAGGTTAAGCCCATTTTCTTTTGAACTTCTCTTTTTCTTAACCTAAATGGAAGGGGTTCCAGCATCTCCGTAATACCTGCTGCAGGCACAGGAAGGGACTAACCATTTCTGTCGCCGCACTATTGTGGAATAAATGACTTGTTCCAGCTGGGATTAGAGGCAAACTATATGTACCATCTGCATTACAAACCCTTTTTTTTAAAATATAGACTTCTGATGAAATGAGCACCCAAAATTTTAAAGGAGCAATCTTTCCTGACTGCATTCACCTCCCAAATAAGCAAGTCTGCACATTATTGCACACTCACTTTACTGTTTTGCAATCTATAAATTAGGAATATGTCAATTTTAAATTCATTACAAGGGCCTTGAAGGAGAGAGCAAAGGTTTGGCCATATTGACAGCACCTGGACTCTGGTTAGCAGACAGTAATAATGGCTCACTTCACACAGGAATCTGTTACGTTACCAGGCTGTGACTCACTGCTAATGCCTGACTGCCCCAATGTTCTGTTGAATGCCTTTTCTTTTAACTGCAGTCTTGAAATAGCTGAAGGTGTGTCCAAGGGCAAATTAACTATACATACGTATATATGGGGGGTTTTTCAAGTTCCATTCATGCTTACTGAACTACTGGGCCATTTCTCGCCTCCTGAATCCAACTGGTGATAATCTTCATTTTAGGTCACTTGCATACTGCCAGCAAGAAATATAAGACAGGAGTCATATAAATACTGTGGCAACAAGAGCAGGTCAGAGGCTAGGTATTCTGTGGCGAGTGTCTCACCTCCTGACTCCCCAAAGCCTTTCCACCATCTACAAGGCACAAGTTAGGAGTGTGATGGAATACTCTCCACTTGCCTGGATGAGTGCAGCTCCAACAACACTCAAGAAGTTCGACACCAACCAGGACAAAGCAGCCTGCTTGATTTGGCACCCCATCCACCACCTTAAACATTCACTCCCTCCACCACTGGCGCACCGTGGCTGCAGTGTGTACCATCTACAAGATGCACTGCAGCAATTCGCCAAGGCTTCTTCGGCAGCACCTCCCAAACCCGTGACCTCTTCCACCTAGAAGGACAAGGGCAGCAGGTGTGTGGGAACACCACCACCCCCAATTTCCCCTCCAAGTCACACACCATCCTGACTTAGAAGTATATCACCGATCCTTCATCGTCGCTGGGTCAAAATCCTGGAACTCCCTCCCCAACAGCACTGTGGGAGTACCTTCACCACGCGGACTGCAGCGGTTCAAGAAGGCGGCTCACCACCACCTTCTCAAGGGCAATTAGGGATGGGCAATAAATGCTGGCCTTGCCAGCGACGCCCACATCCCATAAACGAATAAAAATAGTCACAGGATTCTATTTCTGCTTCGCAGCGAGAATAAATGATGTTGCATCAGGTGAGCCTCCTCCAATACCATTTAAAATTCCCACCTCCACAATTTGTAGTGTTTACCCAACCACAATGCAAGCCAGAGGTGACTGAACCCCGGTGTTTTTGTGTTTAAACCTGGGAAGTGCTCTGTTAAGATCCGGACACAAGGGGGAAGTGCGAACTGTATCATTAGCCATTGTGCTTGTGGTCGGATTTACACATGAAATATGGCTGGAAAACCTACGGCGTTACACAGTAAATTCAGCACAGGCCAAGTGCTCACTGTCCCTTCCCATAATCTGCCTTTAGGAGCTCGCCAGCATGCTCCTTGATGGCTCCGCTGGTTAAGGTAGTGAATGCCTGAGGTACACAGTCCAGCCTCAGCCAGTCACTGCCTTAACCAGCGGAGCCATCAAGGAGCATGCTGGCAAGCGCTTAAAGGCAGATTATGGGAAGGGACAGTGAGCACTTGGCACAGTGGGGCCTAATGGAAAGTGGGGGGTGGGGGGCAAGAACAAACTCATAAAAGAGTCAGGGGATGATTGAAATTGTTTGACCAATGGAGTTGTAGATATATGGAATCAACTCCCACCAATGAACTCCATTTAAAAAAAGAAATGGTTAAACACAGGACTGAGGAGTTTAAGTATAGACTGAGATGATCAAATACTCTACACAACACCAAGGATCCGGTGCAGCCAAGATCATGGAAATGTCATCTGTGGAATGCAACTAGTCAGTGTGGAATAACATGGGGTGTAATGTTAGACTGGCATCCTAGAGTTTCAGTGGATTACTTCAGGGAGTCAGGAAATAGTTTCCCAGAGCTCTACCTATGTTTGTCATTCATACGTGATCCCTGATGAAACAAACTGTATGTGATTTGTGGCAGGAATGGGCTTGATGGGCTCAGTGACTGATTCCACACCCTCAGTGGGGAACTGCGCCCCAAGGGAGTGCAGCTCAGAGGTAGGAGGGATGATATTGCCTCAATGATTCGCCAACCAACAATCCCTTGGAGAGAAGCTCCCTGCTGGGATCGTGACATCAGTGAGTTCACTGACTTGTTTTTTATTCGCTCGAGAGATACAGGCAACAAGGGAGTATTTATTGCCCTTCCCTAGAGTGCCCTTCCCTGCCCCAAGAGTCAGCCACAAAGTGTGGGACTGGAGTCACGTGTCGGCTGGCAATTGTGTCTTTACATTGATCCAGCAGCTTTCATAGAATCATAAAACGACAGAGCACAGGAAGAGGCCATTCGGTCCATCGTGCCTGTGCCGGCTCTTTGGTACAGCTCTCCAATTAGTCCCACTCCTCCGCTCTTTCCCCATAGCCCTGTAAAATTTTTTGCCCTTCAAGTATTTATCCAATTCTCTTTTGAATGTTACTATTGAATCTGTTTCCACCGCCCTTTCATGCAGTGCATCCGTTCAACTCACCGTGGTGGGATTTAAGGATTCACGAGATCAAAGTTGCTGGTTCAATGCCATCTCCGCTACCATGACAAGCTTTTAAGTTTAAAAGAGATTCACTCAAAGGCATTCACTAGCTTTAAGCCTTAAAATTGTTTTCTGGAGTCAGGAAGCTGTGCAAATGATCATTGAATACCGTCTGGGTATGAGGTGATGAGATGGGTATGATGATGTAGCACAAAATAACTTTTTTATGGGTAAAATGTCTCGCGTCAAGAAGGTCTTAAAATAATTAATTTTAAAGTTGTGGAGCCCCATTCATCCTTCATTTGCTCAATAAAGCAATGAAGTTATTAAGCGTTGGTGATGTCAGCCAAGGGATCCTTTCAGGCCCATCGGAGAAGAGTGAAAATCAGGAGATGATCCATGACAAATCTTCAGCATTAAAAGTACACCCAATATCCATCTTCTAGCAGTTAAACGACAATACCTGCTCCTAAATCTTTGAGGGAAATAAAATGTATTACTTTACAACTTAAGAAAATGCAGCTCTGGTATTTGCTTTTTTTAGTTAAAGAGATTACAAATGAATATAGCATGTCTTTCTCAGATATGCTTCAACTTCTCTTTTAAAAAAAAAAATCCTGAAATATAATGTCGCTAAAGGAGAAAGGGATTCTGTCGTGCTCCTTTTAATGGTGATGCAGCTTGTATTGCTTTAGGTTTCATAAGGCAGCGGATTACTCTTTAACCATAGGGGGCTATTTTTATGTCCTGGTCTAAGTCAGTTCTAAATGCTAATAGCACTCCATTTTCCAAGATCAGACGATTTGCATAATTATTCAGAGCTCCAAAGCGTGGACTGGAGCAGGTGCAGGAATGGAGCCAAAAGCTGGAGCTGGGAAATTGTGATGAGCGTAAAATTTAAAAATAGATGAAGGAAATTAGAGAGAGGTGGCAAATTCGCGGGGCAGAAATCCTTGTGGTCGTTGGAAAAGCTCAACGGGGCATTTCAACTCGTTGGCAACCTTTGCCAAGGCTAAAAGGGGAGAGGGCTAAGAGGTGGCAGGTAAAACGCGGGGGAAAGGAAACCCAACGTGCAGGTGAGAGTTTGCAGGTAAGTGACAGAATCGCCGTGCACAGTATTTGCAACACATATTTTTTTTAATAATGGCTTCTGCATTCTAGCGCAAACTGAAAGTCAGGTCTGTGGAAATACATAGGATGGTTTTAATCAGCTCTCATTAGGACCACCTCTCGATTTGTCCTCCCACACTGAGACCCCAGTCATGTCCGTCTGTGGGTGTGCTGATTAATTCCACAGTACAGTGCTGTCCAATACATTAGCCACTAGCCACATGTGGCTAATTGGGAATCCAGATGTGGCTAATCAGATATTCGATTAATAAATAAAAACACAGAGTAACAGACATCAACGTTGGGCATGTGACCTCAATACTCATTCGCATGGTGATTTTTTTGTGTGCGTTTGTTGGTAAGATGAAAAGCAAAGAGTTTTCTGATCTTCGCCTGCGCTTTACTTCCTCAGTTGCTGCCTATTGGTCATCCGCTAAAATGGTTTGCAACGCAGGTGAAAACGCTGGCCTTCAGCGCCAGGGAAAAACGAGCGACACTGTATGGAGAGGGGGAGCGGTCATCATGGTCAGCTCGACCAATCAGAATAACCGCGCCAGGCCAGCAGAGACAAGCAGGCTGAACCAACAAGGCGCGTCATGACAAAGGGCAAGGAGCATCCAACCGCATTCTGGGGCACTTCGAGCCCTGACGCTGGATTCAGGCGGCATTTATGTTCCATTGCTGCAGCCGGAATCCAGTGTCGATTCCCAACCTGAGACTGAAGCAGAGCAGAGTCAGCCTCCCCAGAGGAGGGAGTCTCACTCCACTTCACCCTGGAGTCAGCCTGGGCGTAAGCACTGGATTTACACTGCACAACAGCAACAACAACAACTTGTATTTATATAGCACCTTTAACGTAGTAAAACGTCCCAAGGCGCTGCACAGGCGTATTGTAAGACAAAAAATTTGACACCGAGCCACATAAGGATAAATTAGGGCAGGTGACCAAAAGCTTGGTCAAAGAGGTAGGTTTTAAGGAGCGTCTTAAAGGAGGAAAGAGAGGTAGCGAGGCGGAGAGGTTTAGGCAGAGAATTCCAGAGCTAAGAGCCCAGGCAACAGAAGGCACGGCCACCAAAAGATGAACGATTATAATTAGGGATGCTCAAGAGGGCAGAATTAGAGGAGCGCAGATATCTCGGGGGGGGGGGGGGGGGGGGGGGGGGTTGTGGGGCAGGAGGAGATTACAGAGATAGGGAGTGGCGAGGCCGTGGAGGGATTTGAAAACAAGGATGAGAATTTTGAAATCGAGGCGCTGCTTAACCGGGAGCCAATGTAGGTCAGCGAGCACAGGGGTGATGGGCGAACGGGACTTGGTGCAGGTTAGGACACGGGCAGCCGAGTTTTGGATGACCTCAAGTTTACGTAGAGTGGAATGTGGGAGGCCGGCCAGGAGTGCGTTGGAATAGTCAAGTCTAGAGGTAACAAAGGCATGGATGAGCATTGGTGGGAAGCTGAAACTGCAGTAAACAAAATAACATTATATACATTCACACACACTCAGTTATCAAACCTTCAATAGGCCTGAAGCATTTTACTCTTCTAGATTATGAAATGCGCAGTGTAAACTGGGTTAGATAATATTTAAATACACCCATTAATACTCCAAGAGCTGGCATTTGTATGCACATGGCGTGCAACAGCAGGGATCATTAAGATGTTTACTGCCTTGAAGGCAGCACACACACTGATTTCTGTATAATGATTGTGGCTTATTTTTCAGCATTCTCTTATTTTCTCCAGCAGTGAACGGAGGTACTGTGTTACAGGGACTCTGGTGGCCTGGTTCCACCAAAGGGTCCTCTTAATGCCAGTCATCTGTCATCATGGAGGCCTCCGCATTCTTGCCCCAGGGAATGCATCAAAACTAGTGAAAACAATGTAATTAATTTCATGACAAAGGGACTTTGAACGTCTGTGCCACTATATCAAAAATCGATCATATGCTAAACTTAAATGATTGTGCGCAGTTTCTATTAGTCAGTTAGTAATGGATCCATCCCCAGGAAAACTAATTCTTCTCCGAGCCATGACAAATCATTCAGCAGCTTGCATGTCTTCCAAAATATAGACAAGAATGCGTGCATGTGCCGCGCACATACATGTGTGAAGGGGAGGGAGAACCTACATGCCAACCTATAAAACTCAGGGAGGCTGTCGTTCATCTTCAAGAAAAGATGATGCACAAAAGTCGACAGCTCAGGAAAAGAATGTAAAACAATAGCAATTTATATTTACATCTTGCCTTTAACGTAGTAAAACGTCCCAAGGCACTTTGCAGGAGCGCTATGAAACAAATTTTGACACCGAGTCACATAAGGAGAAATTAGGGCAGATGACCAAAGGCTTGGTCAAAGAGGTAGGTTTTAAACTCAGAAACAGGCCTAAATAAAGGCCTCTGATCAAGGCCATTGAATACCAAATTCCTCTTTATTATATGTGATTATTGTTCGTGTTCAGTTCACTTCTGTGAAAACTGAAACCTTTACATGGAGTTTAATTTGGGAACAGGAGTTTTGAAGATACTGAAGACAGAATAAAAGGCCTTTGATGTGGCTGCTTCTCCATTGAGCAGCAAGAACTATTCCCGACTGCCCCTGCAGAGGGGCAACAAAAAGAAAAGAACGACTTGCATTTATATAGCACCTTTCACGACCTCAGGACGTCCCAAAGCGCTTTACAGTCAATGAAGTACTTTTTGAAGTGTAGTCACTGTTGTAATGTAGGAAACGCGGCAGCCAATTTGAGCACAGCAAGGTCCCACAAACAGCAATGTGATAATGAACAGATAATCTGTTTTAGTGATGTTGATTGAGGGATAAATATTGGCCAGGACACTGGGGATAACTCCCCTGCTCTTCTTCGAAATAGTGCCATGGGATCTTTGACATCCACCTGAGAGAGCAGACGGGGCCTCGGTTTAACGTCTCATCCGAAAGACGGCACCTCCGACAGAAGCAAGTCACCCAAATGCAACAAAAAGCCACTGAGCATACCTCACCCAATGCTACTCATGTTGTTCTCAAACCATTATCCCAAGTAATCAACTTGGGACAGTCTCACTATGAACTCAACATGGAGCATTGAAAGAAGAAACTAACTTACATTTATATAGTCCCTTTCACTACCTCAGGATGTCCCAAAGCACTTCACAGCCAATGTATTACTTTTAAAGTGTACTCTCGTAATGTAGGGAAACATTACCACAAACTGTAATGAGGTAAATGACCAGATAATCTGGGTTATTTTAAAGTTAAATTGAGGGATAAATGTTGGCCAGGACACCAGAATAGTGCCATGGGATCCTTCTCCGCCCACCTGAGAAGACAGACAGGGCCTCGGTTTAACATCTCATGTTAAAAGACGGCACCTCCGACAGTGAGTCACTCCCACAGCACTGAAATGTCAGCCTACATTATGTGCTCAAACCTCTGGAGTAGGGCTTGCACCCATGACCATCGGACTCTAAGGGCAGAGTGCTACCACTGTGGCAAGGTTGGCACATATGTTTAAGCTCTGTGCACATTACTAGCTCATGCAAAGTCGCTGTTTACTAAGCTTTTACAATTTTTTAAATTGTGTTTTTCAGTCAATTTTTCCGACTAGTGGGGATGGTGGAAGTGTGGAGGATTTACAAAGGGTACGACTGCTGATATTTTACTGACTGCTGATATAAAATTACTTAAAACCAGGTATGCACTGCAGATGAGTACATATAGATTGGTCAGTAAACTTTGATGATCATTAAAGTTTACTTGGAAAGAGTCAAATGACAGGGTATATGAGGCCCATGTTATCCACCCAAAGACTATGTACTGCACTCACATTTCTATTGATTTCCCCATAGGAGCTGATAAAGTGGATGTTCACGCAAACCATGGACATTTGATGACTACAAAGTCAGCAGAGATTGGATGGAACTCCCACACAGATATACACAAAGCATTAGCAGAGAGTGGATAAAACTCCTGCACCACACACAAAATCAGCAGCGATGAAAGTGTCACCCAGACACAAAACATCACACACACAAAATCAGCAGAGACTGAATAAAACGCCTGTCCCCCCCCATACACGCACAAATTCACATTCACTCCCTCCACCACTGGCACACTGTGGCTGCAGCGTGTATCATCTACAAGATGCACTGCAGAAACTTGTTAAGGCTCCTTCGACAGCTCCTCCCAAACCCGTGACCTCTATCACCTAGAAGGACAAGGGCAGCAGGCGCATGGGAACACCACCACCTCCAAGTTCCCCTCCAAGTCACACACCATCCTGACTTGGAAATATATCACCGTTCCTTCATCGTTGCTGGGTCAAAATCCTGGAACTCCCGACCTAAGAGCACTGTGGGAGTACCTTCACTGCACGGACTGCAGCGGTTCAAGACAGCTCACCACCACCTTCTCAAGGGCAATTCGCGCCACAAAAGTGCCAGGCAATGACTATCTCCAACAAGTGAGCCTTGACATTCAACAGCATTATCATCGCCGAATCCCCCACCATCAATATCCTAGGGGGCAGCACCTCCCAAACCCACGACCTCTACCACCTAGAAGGACAAGGGCAGCAGACGCATGGGAACTCCACCACCTCCAAGTTCCCTTCCAAGTCACACACCATCCTGACTTGGAAATATAGCGCCGTTCCTTCATCGTTGCTGGGTCAAAATCCTGGAACTCCTTCCCTAACAGCACTGTGGGAGTACCTTCACCTCACTGACTGCAGCGGTTGAAGGCGGTGGCTCAGCATGATTTCAAGGCCAATTAGGGATGGGCAATAAATGCTGGTCTTCCCTGCGACGCCCACATCCCGTGAATGAATTTTAAAAAACACCCCACCACACCAGCAGAGGTTGAATAAGGTCAAATGAAGCAGTCTACAACTGTAAAACTGCTATGAAAATGGTAGAATGCCTGTTAAAGCCTTAATTCTTTGTTGCAGTGTCTACAAGCTATCGTTAGCAGCCATAACAGTTGGACATATTTATAGCACAAAGAAATAGTGTGTGTGAGTCCCGGAGATGATTTTTTTAATATATAGTATGTAATTAGAATTTTAATATGGCCCAAACTGGGCCAGGAACTGATTTCTACACTGGATTTGACAACCACCTGCCAATTATTTAATGATTCCAATGTATATATAGCACAATTTCTTCCCTCTCTCCGTATGCATCCCATACATATTTATCTGTCCTCTAGGTTTCTAGCATTAATGCTACTCACAGTGTGAAGCTGCACCTTTCAACCTTTGCCTAGCATGCTGTAGAGGTCCCACTGAGTGAGCATTTACAACATTCGCAATGGGTAATGGGGAGTGATGAACTCGCCCCATATTCATGGTGTGCTGTCTCTACTGTATGTGCACGATGTTTCAGCGTGTACAGAGAAGAGATAGGATGCAATGGATTGTGAGGATATTTTGCAGGTGGTAAAAGACACATACATTTTGAGACAATGTAGATGTAGCATGAGCAAAGACCAGAACTGCTGATTGCTCGCTCACAAAGCAGGCAGTCGGTATCGACGAGAGACTGACACTGAGTAAAAGAGAGAGAGGAGGAAATAGAGAGGAGGAGTGAGGGAGAGCGAGTGAGCAAGGGAAGGAGAAAAAGACTGAGGGAGGGAGGGAGAAAGAGAGACTGAGATGGACTGAAACAATGACAGAGAGACTGTAAGGAAGGGCAAGAGAGAGACAGTTACTGGGTGAGGGAGAGACAGAGACAGACACTGAGTTAGCACATAAGAACATAAGAATTAAGAGCAGGAGTAGGCCATACTGCCCCTCGAGCCTGCTCCACCATTCAGGAAGGGCGAAGGAGACTGAGTGAGGTAGGGAGAGGGAGATAGAAGGGTCTTGACATTTCCCACTATGTGTGGGGATCAAATACTCCAAGTATGCCCATGCCAAGGTCCTGTACACATTGGGGTAAAAACCTTCGCTGGGGCCGATTTTCCCAGGTAGCGCCCCGAGAGGGAGGAGGGGCGCTATTGGAAGCGCCCCACGTTCTTCTTGGGGCGCTGCGAGCCAATATCACGGCGCTACATGCCGCGGTACTGCAGGCCTTCCTCCCCTTATTAAATGGGAGGGGCCTGGCGCAGCGCGTCCCGGCGCCCAGATGGGCCACCAGGGATCGGGAGTGCTGACAAACGGGAGGCGCAAATCAACCGAATTTAGCCCCCCTAGTGTTCTTAATTTTATAGTTTACTGTCCTAGCAAAACAACCTGAACCCCTCATGTCTTTACCAATGCCTTTATCATGTGGTTTGTGAATTTGAATAATTAATCAACCATGACCCTCAGGTCCCTCCTAACTTAAAGAGTTTCCCCAGATACAAAAGTACCACAGTGCACTTATCCCCATTAAAAGCTCATTACTCGAACTTATCTAAATCTGTCTGTAACCTATATATTTGCTCCAAATTCCCGACTCCCGGGCATATTTTTGTGTCATCTGCTAATGTGTGGATGGTTCCATTAATACTCTGACCCAAATCATTACTGAAGATGATGGCCATCAATGGTCCCAAAAGAGAACGCTGCAGGACTCCACTCAGAACCTGGCCACGTTCACATTGAAAACGATCGTCTACCTACGAGCTTGAAACCAGTTACCTACTGGGCATAGTGTCTAGATGCCAATCCCGAACGTACAGAAGAATTTTTTTTTTTTTAAACTGAAGCTGGCAGTGTGGAGCCTTGCTGGCTGGAAGCTCAGGTCACATGATCAGGCACCCAACTGATACATAGGAGGCTCGATATTTTGGTGAGGAAAAATAGAAAGACTTGTATTTCTATAGCGTCTTTCATGACCACCGGACTTCCCAAAGCGCTTTACAGCCAATGAAGTACTTTTTGAAGTGTAGTCACTGTTGTAAGGTAGGAAACGCGGCAGCCAATTTGCACATAGCAAGGTCCCACAAACAGCAATGTGATAATGACCAGATAAATTGTTTTAGTGATGTTGATTGAGGGATAAATATTGTCAAGGACACAGGAGATAACTCCTCTGTACTTCTTCGAAATAGCACCATGGGATCTTTTACATCCACCTGAGAGAGCAGGGGTCTCATCCGAAAGACGGCACCTCCGACAGTGCAGGCACTCCCTCAGCACTGCACTGGAGGATCAGCCTAGATTTTTGTGCTCGAGTCTCTGGAGTGGGACTTGAACCCACAACCTTCTGACTCAGAGGCGAGTGCGCTATCCACTGAGCCACGGCTGTCATTTTAGGTAGGGTCGCCAACCTGCTAGAGATTTGCCCTGGAGTCTTCAGGAATTAAAGACTAATCTGTCAGGACCCTGCTGTGAACAACCCAGGAGAGAATAATCACAGGGAATGCCAGTCGTGACTTTGGTTCAAGTCATTTCTGTGCTGCGGGAGGGGCACAGAAACCTGGTTGGAGGGATTCAAACATGGAGTTGTGGGAGAGATGGGCATGGAACTGAGAGGTGACAACAGATATTGCTTTATCTGCATTTTTATTGGTGCATTCATCTGGAAGTGGGCAGGAAGCAAATTCCTTTAAGGTTCGTTTGGCACTCCTAGATTTGGAGGAGAAAGGGCAGTTTTGGACAGGCAGTGGTAATTGTACCTCATGTATTGTGTGCGCACCTATCCTGATCCCAGGACCCATATTTACTGACTCACACAGTCTTTCTTGGATATGTCAGAACAACCCGTCTTCAGCACTGACCGTTGCCACATAACTATGCCATCTCTTGGAGATTGGCCCAACAGACAACTGTGGGCACAAAACCCACCACTGCATTAAACCTTTACTCGGAGTTTGTCGGGGGTGATGTCAGGAAGCACTTCTTCACACAAAGGGGAGTGGAAATCTGGAACTCTCTCCCCCAAAAAGCTGTTGAGGCTGGGTCAATTGAAAATGTCAAAACTGAGATTGATAGATTAGGCAAGGGTACTAAGGGTTACGGCACCAAGGTGGGTTAAGATACAAATCAGATGATCTGATTGAATGGCGGAACAGGCTCGAGGGGGTGAATGGCCTACTCCTGTTCCTATGTTCCTACTCCACTTGATCCATCCAAGCCACCACTGGTGATATCAAGTTGGCTAGTCAGCTGTCCACGGTCTTGTTCTCAAGGGACAAGTTCATCACTTTTCCTGTGGAAAGCAGACACCAGCTCAACAAGACACAGAACATTCCGACTGGCCATGATCCCAGGAATACAGGGTGCAACAGACGCCCCCCCCCCCCACCCCCCCGCAATGTACATACCACCTCTCTGCCCGCTGGAGAGAGTGCCTTGAATTACCAATGTAGGCAATCCTCCTCACACCCACTTTGAGCAGCGGAACACTCACTTTTCCAGCATCAAACAGGTGGACTGGCTTCTGCACTGCTCCGTCACTTCCCCACAGACTTGATTTTGCACCTCCACGTTGGATTTCCGCTCACTTCATTCTTGCCTGGCTGTTTCCCCCGCCCCCCCCCACCCCCTTCCCCCCAATCCCAAGCCTTGGCAAAGACGGAAAAATATTTAAAATTAAATTTGAAGCTTCATGAAGGCCGACGTACTAACTTCCCCCACATGCAACAAGTTATTTTTGTGTGTACAGATCCATTTAAGTTTCAGTTGCTGGCCAGATTTTGCGCCTGCCCTATTAGGCTAACTGTCAACTCAAGGCCAGAGCTGCGCTGGGAGCTTATGCTGACCATTTAAATAATCTGAGCCCAAAAGGTTGGGCACACGTACCTCAGTGTGCGCTGGGCCAGCCAGGAAACATGCCCAGGACGGATTTTGCTGGTCTTGCAAAATTGGTGCTATGAAGTACACGGGCCTGAGTGACTGATGGCACGGAGTAAAACATTCCTTTTGTTTTTACTGGCAGGCAGAGATCCATCAGCAACTGACTGAAGAGGACAACGTAACAGCTGGTCTAGTGATCAGCTTTTGCAGTGGTTTATAATGTTTATCCTCACTAGCGTGAACCAACCCACTTTAAGCAAGCTTCGTGCCCCCATCAGTTATGTAAAGATAAGCCGAGGTATCAGAAGCACAAGTCACTGATTCTGGTCACTTTTTTTTTGATTAGTCCCTCACCACCTTCTCACAAGTTGCCTTCCAGCCCTTATGGAGCGGAAAGTGACAGCAGGGAGCGTGCATCTCGGTGATTTATCTGCGGTGGATTTAAAAGCTGCCATATTTTTTTCTTTTTCCCAAACTACCACCGCGTGACTGCACCTCATATTACTGCGAGTCAGCCCTGCACCTGTCGTGGGAGCCCGGCTTTACGCAGTAAAAGTGCCCAGAACAGGCAGATGTCTATCTACATGACTGCGGTTATACGTGGGTAACTGGGCGATAACAGACTGCTGTTCGACGGAACGCTAGACTTGCGGAGGCTTAGTCGTCTGTACTATAGGCGACAGCTCAGTGATTGACTTTCTCTGTTGATGCTGGTAATTATATTGCACAGTTTACGAGTCCTTATTTTTAAGATCTATTTAAAACGTTTTTTTTATGGGAGTATGTTTATACCATATTATTAGGAAGTTAAAGTATTACTGTAATCAGTGCCTCAGGCATAAAAAGAAGACACTTCTGCCCTAATTTACATAAAAGATGCATCAATACTGAGTGAACACTACATTACACTTTCCGTTAGCTTGTTTACTGGAATCTCGTACAGGAATTTTATAGGGTCATTTTTTTCCAGCCTCAAGGATAGTTGACATCTGGAAACACACGGTAGACTGCTGGACACCATCTGCCTCCTGATCTGTCTCTGATCCATGTGGAGCAAGAACTGGGACTATACAGCTCCAAGGCAAGTCAGACAGTGAACTTGGAGCTCGCAACAATATCGTGATTAGCCAGACAGTGGCAAAAAAAAAAAATGTGCACTCCAGAACCCAGTGAGCTTTAGCATCAAACAGGATGAATGAATTCATTCCTCTGTGATCAAATAGCACCATTTAACAGCAGCAAGAACTAGAAACGGTTTCACTGGCTTACTCCTGCTTGACCTCGATGAGCCTGGTCTCATCCTCACTCGCTTTCCTTCACTTGAAATAGCTCTCCTATCTGGGGTCATCCTGGCTCAGCCTAGAGACCCGCTCTGACGGGGGGCTGCACCACGGTTAACTTTCCTGAAAAGCGCCGAGGGCAAGCAAGGCAGAACAGATGGGCGGTGATCACAATCAAAAGACAAGAGGGTGGCACAAGCGGTGACCAATGCACAGAGTGGAGATTCACTGTTTTACAAAGCTGTAGAACAACAGATGACATTGTTTAGTACAACTGCCAAGCTCAAATGGTTTATTAGGATTGCCAACCCTCCAGGATTGGCCTGGAGTCTCCAAGAATTGAAGATTAATCTCCAGGACACTGCTGCGGGCAACCCTGGAGAAAAAGCACAGGAGCATTAAAAAAAAATTGTTTTTCCATTTGCTTTGAACATTTCTGTTTATTAGTTATAAAAGTATTGGAGATGGGGGAAAAAAGGCTGTTTGACTGACGGTCAAGAATCAACCAATTGGGTAATAAAGAGTCTTTTTGCTTTCCAATTGGTGTGGGAAGGCGGTTGCCGTGAGGATGGACGTGTTGGGCGACCAATGGCGGGAGCGTAGAGGGCGGGGCAGTTGGAGGCAAGTGGTCATGTGATGACGCCTCCATGCCATCTTCCCAGGAGGCGGGTAGCCAACCCGCGCCGGGTCCCGTCTCCTGGAGGCGGGAAGGGGATTACAGCCACTTAACTGCCTGTTAACAGGTAGTTAACAGGCAGTTAAGAGGATTATCCCCATTCTTCCAACAGAGGCGCGGGCTTCCCGACGTCGGGAAACCCCGCCAGGGTCACCGAGGCGAGCAGTGGGTCTGCGGGGGTCAGAGGGGTGCAAAAGTGCACTGTGAAGGTCAGTGATGGGTGCAAGTGTGGAGAGGTGAGTGTGTGAGGTGAGTGGAAAGTGATAGAAAATGTTTACTTACCTTTTGTTTCTTCCTGCAGGCTTCAACAGTTGGGGATACGGAGAGTCTCGCATCTCACCGGCAGAGATGACAGATGGCTGCTGCATTCTCCAATGCAACAGCCATCTAATTTCTGCTCACAAAAGAGGTTAGATGAGTCTTGAATACAAGAACTCATCAAACAACATAGAATGTCAGTGTTTGACAGCTTCACAGAGCTGTCAAACGATGACAATTCATCTGTCAAAAATTTTTGACAGATGAAACGTCACACGCTGATGTTCTCGGCAACCGGCTTCCCCTTAATTGGCCTGCTAAGCCCGCTGGGCGGGCTTAACAAGGTCAATCAAGGGAAAATAGCGTGGGTTGGCCACAAGTCGATGGAGGCGGGACTAAAACCCGACAAGCAGCAGTCCCGCCTCCAACGCGCCCCCATTGGCAAAATCGCCCCCTCCATCATGGTGGAGCTCCACAGTTACCAGAATTTGGATTGGTGGCACTTCACAGTTTCTGTCATTTCAAAAGACAGGACCTCTACAGTTACTGTTGTTCACCCTGGTGGAACTCTACATTTAGAACTCTGCAACCACATTCTGCCAAGAAGGTGAGCTTGTATAATCTGAATAGTGAAAATGTGTAACGTTTACTGTCCCTCATCACCCAATTGCTGCTGGCTAATTTAGCGTTCAATTACAACCGTAAAACCTGAATTTAACATATTTGTATGACGTTCCCCTATCTGCTATTTTAACGGAGGTGTTAAGCCATTTAAAATACCAGAAGAATGTCATACGAACCCATTAAGTGTCTGTAGGCTAATCCCGCCAGTCATTTCTGGGTTATAGAGCAACAAGCTTCACTGCCAAAGCTTTATGATTGGAGAAAAAAAAACACTGAAATTGTAAACCTCACTTGTTTTGCTGTCCATTTAATGCGTTGGTAGTTGTGATTTTAAAAAAAACTTTAAAGCACTGTATTGTTTCCCAGTAACTGAAACAATTAGTAAAGTACAAAGACAGCGCAGTTGGAAGGGAAATGTAATTTTTACAACTCAAGAAAACACTTGTCTTGCATCAACCAGTAGGATCTCCTCCCATCCTTCATTCCCTTTGATGCAGAATCTTGCTTATTGATTGACAGGAAGTAGTCTCAATGGTAAATTAAACTAATTTGTACTGATTGCCATTTTCCCATCTTTCAAATTAAAACACCACATGCTGTTTTGTACATTTTTCATCTAGATAATTAGTAGACTGGTTAGTTTGCCAAAATATGCAGTTTCTGGGCTGCTTTGCAATTCTTAAGCCCCATAATGGGCCTGGAATAAAGACTGACACTACAGCATTTTCCAGAGTGCAGTTTTGCTATTCATCATGTCTTAGGAAGGAACTCTAACCCAGCTCCATCTACTCCAATAAGAATTACTGGGAAGCACCTGAAGAAATGTTCCAAAACGAATATGGTCACATAACGTTAGCCTACAGACTGTAATGTTTTGAGGTCACAGTTCAAATATGCATCTGATCTTTAATTGCCATGGTTTTTAAATGAAACTTGATCGAATTAGCGGGCCTGCATTTTAGCCGCATCGAAACTTGGCACTGGGTATTGGCACTTGGTCATTTGTTACAGTGCAATTTTGCCATTAAAAATTTCGTAGTCAGAAGATCAACCTCAGCCACCTACTCTAATTAAAGGAATTACTGGTACACAAGTTGGCTCCTGGTCAGGCAAGAATGGGCAGCAAATTAAGCAATGTCCCAAAATTAATACATTTAAATGTCTCAATCCACAAGGTTCCAAGGTTACAGTTCAAACATCCAACCAATATTTAACTCAAGATTTTTATATGAAGTTTGATTCAATTAAAATTCTTTCAACAACTTAGTTTTTTGATTTCTCTCAGTTGTGCTATCCCTTCGCGTGACACCCTATCACATCACGCAGCAAATACTTCCCAATCCGAAGATAAGCAGGAACATTTGCGTTGGCTGCTCTGGCGCTCATGAGCGAGATTTCAATCGGCGGGGCTATTCTTGGTGCGTTAGGGGATCCAGGAAGATCCAGGCTCACTTCTGTTACTGCTTCCTGTTTTGAATTGCAGCTCTGGTTCACTTCTTGGTTGGAAACAGGAAGAGAGGAAAAGCAAGAGGATGAGTCACTTTTGCCCACTGTCACTCGTCTGCAACCAGTGACAATTGCACAGGTCTGTGGGTGGGTCTTCCAGCAACCTTCTCATCCAGGCATTGGGTCTTTGACTGTCCCACTTGGCTAGCTTGAATCTGATTTATACATTTTGCCCTTGTTAAACAGGCGTGTCTGACTGATTATTCAGGGTGAGACACTGACAGGATAATAAACATACAAAGAATAATTCATCTAGCCCACGCTACCAGGGATGGAGCCACAACAATGTAGAGATGAGTCACAGACCAGTGCTCCTTTTAAGCACAGCTCCCCCCTGGGATCGGTGAAGTTATCCTATTGCACTTATATATTGGGCAGGGGATGCAGGCTTTTAATGAGAGGTGCAGAGGATATCATACATTGCAAGACTGAAGTGCCAGCGATTTGAAGATGCCGTTTGAATCCTGGGCGCGATTGGGATCAAGCAGCATAAATTAGGACAAAGGCTATTGTAATTGCAACACTGATCCTTGAGGATCACAGCCTCTGTCAAATATGATAGTTTGTCAGAGAGAACAGTACGTACCTGGGAACAATTATCTCATTAATTATTTAATTAAGAATAATTTGAAGCTATAACACTTCAAGAGCAAACCTCAAGCTGGTTATAACTATCTTGTGAAACTAAAGAGATTTCAGCGTTGAAATTACTGCTATTTTCTTCAATAATATATGTGGCCTTAACTTTATGTGAAGGGACTCATTAAATTTTGGGTCTATATTTGTGCTGGCTATGACTCAGCTGTTGGGCGACTCTATCATTTACATTCACACATTTCGGCCGATGATGGTGATAGCATTTCCATGTATTCATTGTAAGAATAATCTGTGGCTAGTTACAGGGAAACGCTTTATCCAATATATATTAAGAAAGTTATCATCCAGAAGTTTACATATTCAGAGTGAGTAAATACAGTATCATTCGCAACAAAAAGCAACTAATTAAACATGGAAGTATGATCAATAGAATCTCTCAACAACTGAACAGCTGGTTACAAAATACTTTTGGCCTCACTGTGGGTGGCACCAGCTTCAGGAGGAACCGACTTGGATTTTGGCCCAACTTTGGCTGAGACTCGGGCCTCCCGGTTTGGGCACACACTGTCTGCATGCCATTGGTTGAAGGCCCGAAAACAGGCCATAACCAATGTTGACCCCAAAATGCGCAGGCAACAGTTAACACAATGCCTTGAGATGATCTTGCTGCACTAAATCAATAGTTTTGTTGTTGAATTTCAGAGCGAGAGATCAAGTTCCCAATATTTGTTTTGCAACAGCAGTTCCTCATTATTGGTAATTCGGTAACAGTTCAGCCGAGTTTTAGAAGACATTCTGCACGCTCACAATGAAAAGAAGGCAATTTACAATAAAAACATGTATTGTAGATAAGCTATCAAAACAACTCAGAAACAATTGCACAGATACTTTGAGTAAGGCTAAATTTAGGACATTTCTACCTCTCACAGAGACAGGCCTAGAAATTCAATGAGGCACCGCATGTTTTACAGGCGTAAAATGGGCACCAAAGCATTCAGCTGGAAATGCGCCGCCCGTCAGATTCGTATAACATTAAAAGAGGCGACATGGGACCGTGCCTGAAACAGGCATTCGGCCACTTACTTTTATATGTAAAGGTCCCAACGCCTGTTTGATGCCCCCTTCACTAAACTGGATTGCCCTTAACAGAGTCGGGGCCAAGCTGGCTGCATTCACGAAATCCAGTTTGGCATGCGGCCTAACCAGCGGTCCTTAAAGTCTGCCACCAAAAAAGTCAGTTTTTAAAAAAAGATACATGCCTGAATGTGGAGCCGGGAGGTCCAGGAGTGCTCCTCCCAGATCCACATTAAAACCACGGCCCGCTACCGGCCGCCGTCCCTATCCATCACCAACTCGACCCTCTTCCCGATCGTTTCCACCCCTCGCAATCATCTCCCCCCACCTCCCGATCATCACGCCCACCTCTCCCGTTGGTCGCGCCCCCAAATCACACCTCCTTTCTAATCGGGCCACCCCTGATTGCGACCCCCCACTTCTGATTACCGCGTTCGCCAGTTCCCACTATCGGGAGGGCCTCAGGCCTACCCATTCTGGTGCAGGGATCGATCCCTGCGCCCAGTTTGCGCTGGCCTGCGAATTTCAAGCCTAATAAATGCAGACAGATTTGCTGGGGTGTTACTGACCATCTCCAGAGCAAAAACAGGAACAGCTATGAATGCAGATGCTGTGATGTCGGTTAGCTCTGCAAGCCTGAAGAAATGTTACTTTGATTTTCAATCTCCCCAACAACAGCAAAACCTATTTTGCTTTTATCTTGTATCTGGACTATTACACATGTAATGTACGATTGCTTTTAGATATTAAATTTGGAGACATTGGTAACAACTACTCGAGACAGATTTATCGGGTTCCTGGTTTGGAATCTATGGTAACAGGTACAAAAAAAAATCTCTCTTTTCCCATCTTGTAATCTCTGCTTTCGAATTCTGCAAAAAAGCACAAAACGATATCCGAAGAACTCCACAGTGACTGGACTTTCATTTTTATTACACAATGATATATCTGACAGCCTATCAATCTGAACAGATTTCAGCTTCAGGAGTAGATAGCAGGGACCTGGTGTCAACACAACAATCTCAGCTGAATCACACACACACACTGCGACCACGAGGAGTGAAGGGAGAGCTAGACTCACAAGAACTCGGCCGGTGAGAGTTTGGGCAGATATCATGACCCCTGCCCAGTCTTTTACAGAAGTCATCCAGCCCACTTCTCCTTGTGGCACTTCTTCCTTCTCATCCAGGTCTTGGAGGGCATCATCTGGCTGATTAGCCGCACCGCCACCGATTTTCTGCGCATCCTGAAAGAATCAAGCAGAAAAATATGTAAGTTTTGAGTTTGCACCAGCAACGTAACAGGATAGAAGATACATTTTTAAAGAACATCAACTTTTTCTCGTTGTAACGCTCATAACAAACAGCACAGAGGAAGGGAAAACACAAAGACTTGCATTTCTATAGCGCCTTTCATGACCACCGGACGTTCCAAAGCGCTTTACAGCCAATGAAGTACTTTTGGAGTGCAGTCACTGTTGTAATGTAGGAAACGCGGCAGCCAATTTGCACACAGCAAGCTCCCACAAACAGCAATACGATAATGACCAGATAATTTTTAATTTTTTTTTTATTGATGTTGATTACCCTCCTGAGGTTGTGTTTAAGACTTTTTCCAGATAATCTGTTTTAGATTGGTTGATTGAGGGATAAATCTTGGCCAGGACACCGGGGATAACTCCCCTGCTCTTCTTCAGAATAGTGCCATGGGATCTTTTACGTCCACCCGAGAGAGCAGACGGGGCCTCGGTTTAACGTCTCATCCGAAAGACGGCACCTCCGACAGTGCAGCACTCCCTCAGTACTGCACTGGGAGCGTCAGCCCAGATTTTTGTGCTCAAGTCTCCGGAGTGGGACTCTGAACCCATGACCTTCTGACCCAAAGATGAGGGTGCTACCCACTGAGCCACGGCTGACACACAAGTCAAGAGAGATCCTCGTCGCATACTGTGCTTCACTAAAGCTTTGATCTCCCTTCATAGACCTTCATAGTGGGGAAAGACAGAACAACAAACAAGGGCAGAGACTGCAGATGGTGAAGGGCGGCGCCCAGTTCTTCACACAGTGAGTCCCAGGACCTCAACAATAGTGTCAGAAAGCAGAACAGAGATCAGGTTACTTCCTCACAGTAAATGCGAGTTTCCCCACCAGTGCTACATCAGCCCAGCCACTACCATACCTGGGAAACCCCAGGCCGTAGTGGGCAATTTTAACCCTCGCTGCCCGGCAGAAAGTACCAGGTGGGCAATTAAAATCACCCAGATTACTTGCCCACCTGAAAACTCCTGGGCTCCTGAGAAGGAAGCAAGGACACCTGCCCCATTCCGGTGGGGTCCTTCTTGTACATATGCGCATCGGGTCCTGATGACTTCAACTCAAGACTTGAGCTGGGAATCCACTGCCACTTCCCCATCAGGCTGAACCAGGGCGGAAGACTATTAGCCCCAGAAGGGGTTGGAAAAGGCACCGTTTATCTTTATTCCTTTGTGGGGCCGGGAACTTAGGGATCTCCTGCCTTGGACTGCTCCCCTTCCCAAACGCAAACCACCCACACCCGTGAGACACCCCCACAATCCAATCCCGCCACCGACCCTGTGTCCGCGTCTCGTCTCTAGGCCTTGTGATTTTCCACCACTTTCCACCGTCTTCCTGCCCGTTCTGGACCAGAAGTTGGCCAGTGGGATTTAAATGACTTGGAAGTTAAGAGAGCCCGGCCCTCATTTCCAAACTCACTTCACCACACATCCATCCAAAGTTAAAATTGGGGCCATAGTTTCTACGTCAAAAGAAATGATGAGACCCAGTGTCGTGATCTAGGATAAGTGGTCAATCTCTGTGGATCGAGCTAGTGGAGCTCTTCAGTTTATACTGGTGAGCTACTGCACTAAAAACTCAAGGCATGTCAAAATATCTGCATACATTTTTTTTTATTCGTTCCTGGGATGTGAGCGTCGTTGGCAAAGCCAGCATTTATTGCCCATCCCTAATTGCCCTTGAGAAGGTGGTGGTGAGCCGCCTTCTTGAACCGCTGCAGTCTGTGTGGTGAAGGTACTCCCACAGTGCTGTTAGGGAGGGAGTTCCAGGATTTTGACTCAGCGACGATGAAGGAAAGGCCGATATACTTCCAAGTCAGGATAGTGTGTAACTTGGAGGGGAAATTGGAGGTGATGGTGTTCCCATGCACCTGCTGCCCTTGTCTTTCTAGGTGGTAGAGGCCGCGGGTTTGGGAGGTGCTGTCGAAGAAGCCTTGGTGAGTTCCTGCAGGGCATCTTATAGCTGGTACACACTGCAGCCACTGTGCACACATACAAGCTGTGCACACCTGCTGTGTGCTTACACTTGCACACGAGCAGATTTATTTAGGTACCCTAGGGCAATGGACAGCAGGTGAGGAGACAGGGCAAACAGGGGGCAGTAGGAGGAATGTATCAGTCAGTCTGCAGGGATTCGGCTGGCCAGCGAGCAGTGAGCTTATACTGGCAGACATCCAGATCCGGCCAACATGTGACCCAACCCCCCCCCGGCATGGGCAGTCTGCTTTGATTCGCAACTTGGAAAGTTTATGCTGCCAAATGGAGGATGGATTCTGGGATCAATTCAAACTGTTTGTTGTCACTATTAAGGTTTCCTCAACCTTTATTTTGTTGTTAGTTTCAGCCTGTGCGACGCACTGTCGTTTCTTTAGCTGGCTTAACATAAGCCTGCCAAAAATAGACTCCTTCTATTTACAGAATTTCTTCATCAACAACCTCGCACACAGTCTTCTTAAGGTTAATTCCCTTCAATCGCACTTCCTGATAAACTTCCCCTTTTGGCTGCAAAAAACCCCGTGAATTGACTATCTTCCGGTGTGTCAGTTAATCCTGGCCAACAGTGGCAAAATATGTCTGTTTATCAGAACTGACGACTCATGGAGTATGTGGAAAGGGACACAGCAGCTCCGACGTTTGGCTGGGAGTTGGTTGTTCGTGATTGGCTACGGGGATCAGTGTCGGGACCACTGCTGTTTCTAACTATTATCAATGACTTTGATACGGAGTCAGTTCAATAAGGTCTAAATGGAGAGGAGAGAGAGAAGGGAGAGGAGAGGAGGGCAAGCATGGAGGGGGAATGTCAGGAGGAAGAAGGGGGAGAAGGTGCTAGCCATCAACACTTTGCCCAGTTTGCAACCTTTTAGTAACTGCACTTCAAAAATACTTCATTGGCTGTAAAGCGCTTTGGGACATCCTGAGGTCGTGAAAGGCGCTATATAAATGCAAGTCTTTCTTTCTTTATCTCAGCTTTCTTTTAGATGTCCAAACTATTAGTTGTTCGCCACATCATTTTCCTTGCCCACTCTTAGTTCCCATGTACTAATAATTATATCTTTTAAGCAATCCAACATACTGATTCAAAAACCATCTATTTCCTTTTGTTATACAAACCAGCAGAAAGTCTGACCAATCTAAAGCTCCTAACACTCCTCGACACTGATTTCTCGCCACGTTTTCAAGACTATAATTCTGTTGGAGTAGCACAATCTAAATCAGCACTGCTGACAGGTCACATAACCCCAGTCAATGTTAATGAAAACATGCCTATCGCCTAGCGCTGATTTTTTCCGTACCTTACACATGCGAGGAATAAGATCATGGTGAAACCCGAGAGATACGGGCAGCTCAGTGACGAGCAAGTATGCTGCAAATAATGGAACAAACAGGGTATCTCCTGAGGAATGGAGTAATGTACCTGACCTTTAAATAAGCCTATACTTTACCCAGTGGCATTCTCCCAACCAGTTCAGTCCCACGGCACCGGTTATCAAATTGCTCAGAGCAATGAGAACAACAGGTTATACTTTAAGTCTCTCTGAAATCTGCCCCCATCCAGTAATTTTCCACTGGCGTCTTACTGGTCTTCAGGACATACCTTAAGCCCAGAACTGCCCCACATCAACGCCAAGAACAAACAAATACACACTGGATAAACAGCCAGCTGTTCATTTTGAACTGCTATGTAAATGCTTCGACAAATCAGAAAGCAAAAACTGGTTTAATATTAGAAACCAGACACTCATTCTGACAATTTTGTGCTGACAATGGGTCGCTTTAACAGAGGAAAGAGTTAACAGGGGGAAAATAATTTAAATGTCGAAAATGCAGATACAGGAACAGGATTGTTAAAAGTGTCCAGTGTGCTAATGACGTACAGGACTTCATTTTATTTTCGAAAAGCTTTTCCTATCAATAACGATTCCTTCACTTTCAAATTATTACTGCACTTTCAAGCTCCCAACTGTGCCCGTCCATTCACCACATAAATCTACAGTTGTCAATCTGCTCAACCAGTCCCTCTCCTCCACCTTTGGTGCCCCTGTCCCCAGTAAAACTTTTACCCTCTCCCATTCCGGTCATTTCCCATGGTACGGCCCCCTTCTTTGCTCCCTCAAGTCCAGTGGCCACAGACTTCAAAAAAATCGGGCGCACAACTGGCTTCGCCATCCATCGCCACATCTGGCTGGACCACATCCAGCTCTATTGGGTCTTGATTTCCTCTACCAAAACCGCTCACTATTCCAGGATGGCGTTTATTACAGCTCGAGTTTCAACTCTGGGGGATGGAATATTGTTCCGCCTAAAGTCAGGATTGAGAACTCACAGAGAAATACAGACTAAAGCTCCCTTTACTCTTCCCCGACAACAGTTTCCCTTCTTCCACCTCAGTGGCTTCTTTGAATTGAGACTGCCAATTTGGTGCAAATATTAATACCAAAATATGGGTGGCTTTGTGTGGTGGACTCATGGCTGATCGTGAATGGCTTGACAGCACTACCCAAACTCAGACACCGTGACTGGTAATTTGTTGGGTTGGAAACTCCTGTTCCAATTCAAATATCATACCATACTGCAGCACATTAGGAACCCAATTCACTGCGTTACAGGACGGTCTCGAGGTCGTTTTTAAAACAATGATCCAAATTAATGTTGTCAGATGACACTGTATGCACTTTTAGCATCTATCTTTCATAAAGCTTAATATTTACATTGGAACAGATTTCACATCATGCTTCAAATTTCACAATGCAAGAGCAGGGAGGTTCTGCTTGAACTGTATAAAACACTAGTTAGGCCACAGCTAGAGTACTGTGTACAGTTCTGGTCACCACATTACAGAATAGATGTGATTGCACTAGAGAGGGTACAGAGGAGGTTTATGAGGAGGTTGCCAGGACTGGAGAATTTTAGCTATGAGGAAAGTTTGGATAGGCTGGTGTTGTTTTCTTTGGAACAGAGGAGGCTGAGCGAAGATTTAATTGAGGTGTATAAAATTATGAGGGGCCTGGATAGAGCGGATAGGAAGGGTCTATTTCCCTCAGCAGAGAAGTCAATAACCAGGAGGGCACAGATTTAAAGTAATTGGTAGAAGGATTAGAGGGGAGTTGAAGAGAAAGTTTTTCACCCAGAGGGTGGTGGGGGTCTGGAACTCACTGCCTGAAAAGGTGGTAGAGGCAGAAACCCTCATTGCATTTAAAAAGTACTTGGATATGCGCTTGAAGTGCCGTAACCTGCAAGGCTACGGACCAAGAGCTGGAAAGTGGGATTTGGCTGGATAGCTCCTTTTCGGCCCGCACAGAAACAATGGGCCGAATGGCCTCCTTCTGTGCTGTAGATTTCTATGATTCTATGATTAATTAATGATTATTATTAACAAGAATATTTTTTTCTCTTTTTAAAAGATAGTTTGGCGAATACTAGTTCCTGAACTGACATTCCATCGACTCAAGCTCTGCCAATTCTGGTGTCAGGCTCTTTAAGAGATTGAACATCTATTGAGAATGTTGAGGCTTGGTAGCCAGAATATATATTTTTTAAACCCTGTAGTTCACATGTAACCTGAACCATCTTTTTCAGATGTTGATGACACAAAATCTATCTCCAAGAGGCTGGCTTGGGGCCAGCGCCCCACACGACTGTATGTTAAGGGGTGAGTTTGTCCCTGTAACTTGCCTAGGGTGGCCAACTCTGGTTGGATATATTCCTGGAGGTTTCATCACCTGATCTCCCGCCTCCGACCGCCCCGCCAGTCAAACGGCCTTTTATTTTTATCCTTCTCCAATATTTTTGTAAATAAACATCGAAAATGAAAAAAAAAAACACAAATTTTTTAATGCCCCCATGATTTTTCTCCTGGGTTTGCTCTCAGCAGCACCCTGGAGATTAATCTTTAATTGCTGGAGAATGCAACAACAACAACTTGTATTTATATAGCGCCTTTAACGTAGTGAAACGTCCCAAGGCGCTGCACAGGAGTATTATAAGACAAAAAGAAATCTGGGCAAACTGCATTCAGTTCTGAGCACCACACCTTCGGAAGGATATATTGGCCTTGGAGGGAGGAGAGCAGTGTAGGTTGACCAGAATGATACCCGGACTCCAAGGGTTAAATTATGAGGCGAGATTACACAAACTAGGGTTGTTTTCCCTGGAATTTAGAAGGTTAGTGGGTGATTTAAACCAAGTTTTCAAGGTATTAAGGGGAACTGATTGGGTAGATAGAAAGAAACTATTTCCGTTGGTTGGGGAGTCTAAGACTAGGAGACATTGCCTAAAAATTAGAGCCAGGCATTTCAAGAGTGAGGTTAGGAAATACTGCTGCACGCAAAGGGTGGTAGAAGTTTGGAATGCTCTTCTGCAAACAGCAGTTAATGCTACATCAATTGTTAATTTTAAATCTGAGATCGATAGATTTTTACTAATTAAGGGATGTGGGGCAAAGGTGGGTATAAGGAGTTAGGTCGCAGATCAGCCATGATCTCATTGAATAGCGAAACAGGCTGAAGGGGCTAAATAGCCTACCCCTGTTCCTATGTCCCTAACCCGGGAGGGTTGGCATCCTAAACTTGCCATATGGTGAAGATGATCTCCACCTCTGCTATTTCTAACAAAATCGTGAATGTATTTATGAAGAAGAGATTTGCAATCTTGCCGCAAGCAGTGAACAAATGGCAGCACCGCGCATAGTAAGTTCCCCAGCTCAGAAACCATTTCTTCTTCTTAGGCAGTCCCTCGGAACCGAGGATAACTTGTTTCCACAGTAAAAATGAGTTCTTAGGTGACTGATGAGTCCAATACGGGACCTACAGTCTCTGTCACGGGTGGGGCAGACGGTGATTGAAGGGGCGGGTGGGTGGGGTGCTTGGGTTGACGTGCGCTCCTTCCGCTGTTTGCGCTTGGCTTCCATTTGCTCCCGGCGAAGAGACTCGAGGTGTTCAGCGCTTTCCCGGATGCGTTTCCTCCACTTTGTGCGGTCTTGGGCCAGGGATTCCCAGGTGTCGGTGGGGATGTTGCACTTTTTCAAGGAGTCTTTGAGGGTGTCCTTGAAGTGTTTCCTCTGCCCACCTGGGGCTCTCTTGCCGTGTCGGAGCTCCGAGTAGAGCGCTTGTTTTGGGAGTCTCGTATCGGGCATGCGGACAATGTGGCCCGTCCATCGGAGCTGGTCGAGCGCGGTCAAAGCTTCGATGCTGGGGATGTTGGCCTGAGCGAGAACACTGACCATCAAGCAAGGCTGGAGACCTTCCCACAGGGAAGGAAAAGAAAGCTAACGCACATGTCAATCCTGGTGACTCATTGCAACTGGCTCAATAAAAGTATTGGCAGAGGTGTGGGAGCACAATCAGAGGTGTGGGAGCACAACAATCAGTTGTTGTCCCTCCTTCTCCTTCTTGGCAGCCACAAGATGGCGTGTTGCCTGATGGGGACAGGAACCAAAATACTCCCAACTAAATTAGAACATTAAAAAAAATTATGGGTCTTCACATTCCATTTGAAAATTGTCAGGGGTACACAGGAAAAGCTCCACGATGTGTAATTATCAAGCCTGAATATTGTGTCCTCCGAACTGATGTTTAACTTCTGCTCTTGTGCCGGTTATCTGAAAACAATTAAATTAGAAGGGAGCTGTGGGGGATGCACCATTAACTTAGGAGATCTCATGTATGCAGTCCAGCAACTAGTACATGAAACAGCTATTAGAATAAGCAGTTTAAATCATTAAACCCAGCATTGTAAATTTAATTTAATCTATGCACTGGTGGAAATAATCTCCACACGTCTATACGCCAGATAAAGCAATAGAAATATTTTGTTTCTATATGGATCTCCCATGGTAAGTCAGCAGATAGGTTATTTTATAAGGGCAGGAACATTATAACATGCGACGCACAATATCTTGTTCCGCTGCTCAGGTGCAACTATGTGTAACTGAGCCACAAGGTTTAATTAGACATGCAGAGGTCAATTCGAGATCAGTCCCACTCGGGGACCTCCTGAGGTTAATTAGAGGATGGAGAATGATTGTTTCTGAAGATTGGCGGCAGCAGGAAATGACCAGCTTTCTTCCTTTTCTGAAAGATTGCTTTGCATCTGTAAAAGTGTGACGGACTCGATTAATTTGCACACACAGACAGATATATATCTCCTACGGCGAGTGAGTCAGCGGTTATGTTATTGCAAAAGAGGGGGTGCTGTTGGGGCATGGGAGTGTGGAAGGAGTACCCATCTCCACTGAAAGGATTTAGAAAGAAGCGATCTGGTCATAGACAGTGGAGCAAGCATTTCTGATTGGAAAATAACTCGTTATTCACTGCACGTTGATATACAGATTGTTTCCCTCACATACTGCAGCTAGATAAATAAATCTGTGCATGTCTTGCAGGGAGAGTGAATGATTCTTTACCTAAAGATATCAATTAGGCATTCTGTCATCCGGTTAGGGCACAGGTTTTTATAATGAGGGCCAAGAAATATAAAATTTAAGAAAAGATTAAACTGATTTGCATTTTTTTTAATCAACTATCTCTGCTACAGTACCGAGTGCTCCTAAAGATACTGCTTGAATTCACCTTTAATTCGGAACTTCCCTCCAAGCAGGCCTCCCAGAATTTGTTTTCCCCTTTTTAAAATATATTTCGCGGTTTGCGTGCTGCCCATTTTTGACGGATAGTTTTGGAACTTTGTAATTGGTGGTTTTCGGTCTCACCTGTTACTTGCTGATTGGTATATTCCCCACCTGCTCAGTTCTGATTGGCTGCTGCTTTATGAATGTGAAATTTGACTTATTCCTGGTTTACAAATATGAAATTTGAACCACATACATAGGATTACACAGGATATACGGCACAGAAACAGGCCATTCGGCCCAACCAGTCCATGCCGGCGTTTACGCTCCACACGAGCCTCCTCCTGTCTTTCCTCATCTAACTCTATCAGCATAACCCTCTATTCCCTTCTCCCTCATATGCTTGTCTAGCCTCCCCTTAAATGCATCTATACTATTCGCTTCAACTCTCTGTGGTAGCGAGTTCCACATTCTCACCACTCTTTGGGTAAAGAAGTTTCTTCTGAATTCCCTATTGGATTTCTTGGTGACTATCTTATATTGATGGCCTCTAGTTATGCTCTTCCCCACAAGTGGAAACATTCTCTCTGTATCCACTCTATCAACATTTTTCATAATTTTAAAGACCTCTATTAGGTCACCCCTCAGCCTTCTTTTTTCAAGAGAAAAGAGACCCAGCCTGTTCATCCTTTCCTGATATGTATACTCTTGCATTTCCGGTATCATCCTTGTAAATCTTCTTTGCATCCTCTCCAGTGACTCTATATCCTTTTTATAATATGGCGACCAGAACTGCACGCAGTACTCTAAGTGTGGTCTAACCAAGGTTCGATACAGGTAACTTCCCTACTTTTCAATTCTATCCCTCTAGAAATAAACCCTAGTGCTTGGTTTGCTTTTTTTTATGGCCTTGCTAACCTGTGTCGCAACTTTGAGTGGTTTGTGTATTTGTACTCCGAGATCCCTTTGTTCCTCTACCCCAACTAGACTCGCACCCTCCAAGTGATAAGTGACCTCCCTATTCTTTCCACCAAAATGTAATACCTGTGTGATGCAAATCTTGAACATCAAGTGTGATGACTCAGGACCGATGGACACAGGCAGGTGTTAAACTTGCAATGTCTTCATAACCTTTCCAGCAAAGCTGCAGGACCTCATATTGACTCAACTCAGAGCATTTCCTGTAATCACAGTCCTTTTTTTGTGTTTCCTCGCTTGTGTACTTTGACATCTGTTATCCCATTGCTGCTTTTGTTGCCCTAGTTTCAAGGCACAGCAAGAGTTCCAAAATACAACTCTAATCACATCGAGAAAGGACAAGAAGCATCTCTTCAGGCGCAGGTCAAAATATCTCCGTCAAGCTGTGCCATTTGTGATCTGACACTCCCCTACACGGTATACTTACCCTGCCAAAAATCACAATTCTGAAGTTGTTCTACGTTTCAAACTTGCTGGTTGTCAAAATGCAGTCTGTAAATACAGATTGAACTGCTGCAAATGGGAGGCTGTGCTACAGAGTGGTGGGTTTGGGTCTACATACTGTACTCCCTGATGTAAGAAAACTACTAGGCACTTGGTCTAAGCATTAAACAAAGCTTTAATCAACTGTTTTTCAACATGGAGATCTAGTTGTGTCCTTCACTAGTTCCTGTTGAGGAATGTCCTAAGCAAGCTGGGCCCATGCCCGAGTATTTATACTCTCCCTGGACAGCGCCACCAGCAGGCCGCCCAGTATTACTTCATACATGAATGACAAGATTCATGTCACTCCCCATCATTCCATTGACATTCCCAACCCAAATGGGGGGCTGTGTCACAGATAGATTGATTTTTGGACTCTCGGGGAAATCAAGGAATATGGAGATCGGGCGGGAAAGTGGAGTTGAGGTCGATGATCAGCCATGAAATTATTGAATGGCAGAGCAGGCTCGAGGGGCCGTATGACCTACTCCTGCTCTTATTTCTTATGTTCTTAGTGGGGCAAGGAGTTGGGTCTACACACTATACTCCCCTTCATTCTATTGACATTCCCAACCCAAATGGGGGGGCTGTGCCACAGAGTGGGGCAAGGAGTTGGGTGTACACACTATACTCCCCTTCATTCTGTTGACATTCCCAATGCAAATGGCAGGCTGTGCCTCAGAGTGAGGGGTTTTGGATCTACATACTGTCTATACTCCCGATCAGTCTATTGACAGTCACACTGTTACAAGGAGGCACAGAGCAAAGGGAGTGACAATCAGGAGCTGTCACAGAACTCTGAGCAGCCAATGGCAAAGAAGCATTTACTGAGGGCTGGATGCGGATCACCTGACTGTCCTCTCAAATGGGGAATTGTGGGCGGCACATGACGAGATGTTCTTAAAAAAAGAGTAACAGGGGAAAAGTGCAGTTGAGTGAGTCCCTGTAGGAGATGTGACTTCAACACCTAAATAGCTGCTTCACAATCAGGTGTTCACAGAGCATCACAATAATTGACAATGTGTGAAATTGCTTTCAAAAAGGAAACCCACAAGTAAAGATTCAACTTAAATGACTTGAGATAGGAAAGTTAGCAAATAACTAAAAGACAGTCTGGCACACTGCAGTATTAACATATTTTCAGGAATGTTTGTGCTGTCTCTTTGCGAGAACAATCCAAAATGACTACTGCTACCCTGCTCTCTGCCCAGAACCCTTTACCTTCATTTACTTCAAATATTTACCCACTTTTCCTCCAGAATTAGCAGCTATTCCGTGATAAAGAATCCATTCTCCAACAACCCTCTTGCATGAAGAAATTCCTCTGAACCCCTCTCCTTGATTTCAGCGGCAATCTTAAATGGATGGTCTCATCACCAACTCTTCAACCAGAGAAAATAGTCTCTCCCTAGTCACCCTCGCAAAAGCCCTCAAAATTTGAAACGCCTCTATTAAATCTGCTCTTAGCCTTCTCTGCTCCAGTGAAAATAGTTTTATCTGCTTTGCTTTGTAACATGAAAAAGAGGAGTCTTATTAACAGCACGTGTGCTAGCTGTGGCTCAGTTGGTAGCACTCTCTCGCCTCTGAGTCAGAAGGTCATGGGTTCAAGTCCCACCCCAGAGACTTGAGCACATAAAGCTAGGTTGACACTCCAGTGCAATACTGAGGGAGTGCTGCACTGTCTGAGGTGCCGTCTTTCTGATGAGACGTTAAACCGAGGTCCCGTCTGCTCTCTCCGGTGGACGTAAAAGATCCCATGACACTATTTCGAAGAAGAGATGGGGAGTTATCGCTGGTGTCCGGGCCTGTTTGTGGGAGCTTGCTGTGCGTAAATTGGCTGCCGTGTTTCCTACATTACAACAGTGACTACACTTCAAAAAAAAAAGTACTTAATTGGCTGTAAAGCGTTTTGGGACGTCTGGTGGGCGTGAAAGACGCTATAGAAATGCAAGTCTTTCTTTCTTTCATGTGTTAACCAGGAGCGGAGAAGCAATGGACTGGAAGTGGTCATATTATTTCACTGCTGTGTTTGTAGTTTTACACATCCTGTTGGGTGAAAGCACCTGGCTCCAACGCTCCAAGCTCCATTTTCAAGGTGCTTTCAACGTGAACCGAGGAGCTGCATTTGTGTGGGCTGGTTACTTCAAAAATTGCAGTGAAACTGGTCCAAGGTTTTCCCATGTGAGGCATCACTCCAGATTCGTAAGTGAAGCACCGGGTCTGTTGTCATTTCATTAACGAACATCCTCCTCAAAGATTAGCTTGTTCTTTTACAGCACCAAGGTGCTAATATGCCTGACAACACTGTTTTAATTCCAGTTCATTTGTTCATCAGGAGGCAGAGTAATTACAAGTGAACCCGTGAGTGCGTGCACGTAAATGGATCGCTGTAACCTAGTTACACTTGTCTTCCAATCTTATTTATTCAAAACTTATACAATTTATTCAGAATTTCCCGGACAATTACAACGAACAAAGCAATGATCAATTTCCAAGGCCCCAAGCACTCCTTTTGTGCGAGACAGCAATTTCCAAGTGCTTCTACCACTGGATTTAAAAAATAAAATTGTTTATGGGATCAGGGCATCGCTGGCAATGCCAGCATTTATTGCCCATCCCTAGTTGCCCTTGAGAAGGTGGTGGTGAGCCGCCTTCTTGAACCGCTGCAGTCCGTGTGGTGAAGGTGCTCCCACAGTGCTGTTAGGGAGGGAGTTCCAGGATTTTGACCCAGCGACGATGAAGGATCGGCCGATATATTTCCAAGTCAGGATGGTGTGTGACTTGGAGGGGAACTTGGAGGTGGTGGTGTTCCCATGCACCTGCTGCCCTTGTCTTTCTAGGTGGAAGAGGTCGTGGGTTTGGGAGGTGCTGCCGAAGAAGCCTTGGCGAGTTGCTGCAGTGCATCTTGTAGATGGTACACACTGCAGACACGGTGCACCGGTGGTGGAGGGAGTGAATGTTTAAGATGGTGGATGGGGTGTCAATCAAGCGGGCTGCTTTGTCCTGGATGGTGTCGAGCTTCTTGAGTGTTGTTGGAGCTGCATTCATCCAGGCAAGTGGAGAGTATTCCATCACACTCCTGACTTGTGCCTTGTAGATGGTGGAAAGGCTTTGGGGAGTCTCATTGGTCACAGCGTGGTCTCTCTGTGGAGATGAAACCCAGTTGGAGTGACTGCTTTGCTGAATGGCTCCAATCTGTCCACAAGCATGATCTGAAGTGGATTGACAGGGTAGATGCTGAGAGGTTGTTTCCCCTGGCTGGAGTGTCTAGAACTAGGGGGCATAGTCTCAGGATAAGGGGTAGGCCATTTAAGACCGAGATGAGGAGGAATTTCTTCACTCTAGAGGGTTGTGAATCTTTGGAGTTCTCTGCCCCAGAGGGCTGTGGATGCTGAGTCTTTGAATATATTCAAGGCGGAGATAGATAGATTTTTGGACTCATGGGGAATCGAGGGATATGGAGATCGGGCAGGAAAGTGGAGTTGAGGGCGAAGATCAGCCATGATCTTATTGAATGGCGGAGCGGGCTCGAGGGGCCATATGGCCTACTCCTGCTCTTATTTCTTATGTTCTTATGATCTTCATCTTCCTGTGGCTCACCACTTCAGTTCCCCTTCCATTCCCACTCTGATCCTTCCATCTTTTGCCTCCTAACTGTTCCAACCAAGCTCAATGCAAACTGCAGGAACAGTATTTCACCTTTCCACTGAGGCATCCTGTAGCCCTCTGGTCTGTACATTAACGTTTGCTGTTCCCCTGATTTTCTTGGTCATTTCTCCAATTCACCTTCCACTTCATTCCCCTCCAGTTTTAAGCTATTTTTTTTCATTTAGATCTTACCAATGCCGTCCTTAGCTATTTTCAGAGATATTTGGCAAAACAGTCATGCAATCAGTGTTTGACCTCCCTAATGAATGTAAATTGGAATTGTAAAAATCCAGCCCGGGGGGGCAGGAGCGGTGGGCAGTTGTGTCTCAAAAGCTATTAAATATCATTTCTAACCTTAGATAAACCAATCCAAAGCAGCCCTGAAGAATCACCTTCATTCTGCATCATTCTGATCTAATTGTATGTGAAATTATAGGGTGTGCATTCTAGAGATTATTTTGTCCCTAATTTGGGACCTTGCTAGGCAGAAGTGCAGGCCACAGGCAAGGCTATAACACTAGACTATAACACTGTGTTAGCTGTGGCTCAGTTGGTTGCACACTCGCCTCTGAATCAGAAGGATTGTGGGTTCAAAGTCCCACTCTGGGGACTGCAGCACATAAAGCTAGGCTGACACTCCAGTGCCGTACTGAGGGAGTGCTGCACTGCTGAAGGTGCCATCTTTTGGATGAGGCGTTAAACCGTGTCCCCGTCTGTTCTCTCAGGTGGACGTAAAAGATCCCATGGCACTATTTCGAAGAGGAGCAGGGGAGTTCTCCCCGGTGTCTCTAACCAATATTTATCCCTCAACCAACAGAACAAAAACAGATGATCTGGTCATTAGCACATTGCTGTTTGTGGGAGCTTGCTGTGCGCAAATTGGCTGTCGTGTTTCCCAAATTACAACAGTGACTACACTTCAAAAGTACTTCATTGGCTGTAAAGCGCTTTGAGGCGTCCGGTGGTCGTGAAAGGCGCTATATAAATGCAAGTCTTTCTTTTAAGATAGAGTGGCCTGTACTCCTGTCGAGCAAGGCTCCACACCAGAAGCAGAGCCTTGCAAAATCACCAGGCTCAGCTCTGTGGATATTCTCAACCAGCTCTGATAGACTATTCTGGTAATACTAGACGTAGCAGAGAAATGTTTAAATCAGATTGCATCTGAGCATCACAAATGCTAAATAAAAAGCTGCTCTTCATCCTCCACTGACACATTCATTTGTCTCAATACTTAATAAGACATTCTAATACAAATTTCAATCGGAGGCTGTGCAATGCTTACAGAATTTACTTTCAATTTTCTGTTGGTAATTACAGGTATGTACAGAAATCCTCCTCCCAGCCGTGACATTTAAACATTCAGAGATCCAGGCTCTCGAAACATTAAACAGCAACAGCTTGCCTTTATATAATGCTTTTTAATGTAGAAGAAGTCCACAGGTTCTCCAGAGCTGAGAAACTGAACAGGTGCCTACTGCCTAGCCTTTGGGGAGAGAGCAGGAATATGGTATTGAGAGAGAGGATCAGCCATGATTAATTTATTTGGAATTTCCTGGACAATTGCAACGAACAAAGTATAAATAAGCAATGATCAATTTCTAAGGCCCCAAGCACTCCTTTTGTGCGAGACAGCAATTTCCAAGTGCTTCTTCCACTAGATTATGCTCATTGGTCACAGCGTGGTCTCTCTGTGGAGATGAAACCCAGTTGGAGTGACTGCTTTGCTGAATGGCTCCAATCTGTCCACAAGCATGATCTGAAGGGGATTGACAGGGTAGATGCTGAGAGGTTGTTTCCCCCTGGCTGGAGTGTCTAGAACTAGGAGGCATAGTCTCAGGATAAGGGGTAGCCCATTTAAGACCGAGATGAGGAGGAATTTCTTCACTCAGAGGGTTCTAAATCTTTGGAATTCTCTGCCCCAGAGGGCTGTGAATGCTGAGTCTTTGAATATATTCAAGGCTGAGATCGATGGATTTTTGGACGCTAGGGATATGGAGATCGGGCAGGAAAGTGGAGTTGAGGTCGATGATCAGCCATGATCTTATTGAATGGCGGAGTAGGCTCGAGGGGCCATATGGCCTACTCCTGCTCTTATTTCTTATGTTCTTATGATCTTCATCTTCCTGTGGCTCACCACTTCAGTTCCCCTTCCATTCCCACACTGATCCTTCCATATTTTGCCTCCTAACTGTTCCAACCAAGCTCAATGCAAACTGCATGTTTCTCTGTTTATGGGTGGGTTAGAAAAGGTGACCAAACTCAACTCCTGGTGGGTTTAGTAAGTTCCCAGGAGATCCCAAGGACCCTCGGAGTACTTTCTGAACCTGGGTTGACACCGCACTGAAATTTTACTCCATTTGGTACTGAATCCAAACAGTGAGACACTACTTCCACCAAGGTCTTCCCCATCGCTACTCTCGGGAATCAAGTGCCACCCTGACTCTGGAGCTATCTTGCAAGCTCAGCAAGTTTCCAAGTGGGACTGGATTGAATTTGTTGACGTACAGATGCTGAAATAGTCTGCAAGTCCTAAAGAAGGAACAAAAGTATTGGAGATGAGGTGATTTTTGCTTAAGAATATAGTTTGTGTTGCTTGTGAACCTGTTGCTGGTGGTGTAAATATGACCTTTAAGCAGAAGTGGATCATGTTCTTCAGATAGCCACGACTGGGACCTTAAATCACACTTATGAAATGTCATCACTGTGATAATTGGGTAATCACAGCATGTGTTCACATATGGGATATCCTTACAGGAATCATTTATAGCACCTAGATGAGGATTGCATTCATGTATTGAGTGTTTTCTGTGACATTGTGCGTAAAAGTAAAACTTAAATCGATTCACATTAGAAATGTCATTATTAGTGCTGATTTAAAATAAAATGTATTATACAGACAGACATAGGCTGTAGGAGCAGAAGGGGCTCCTGAATTAACACAGCCAGCCCACCAGTGGGAGCCAATGAGATATCACAACATACCAACCCACTGGTGCAAGGTCGAGTTACCGTGAGCTAAATAACAAAATACAAACATGCTTAAAAGAGTTAAAAGACGGGGCTGATTTCTGTATTGTACCAACACCACCAAGCCAAACAGAATGATTCAACTTTAGAATCCCCAATTCCTTTGACATCAATATGCCGTCTCTATGAAAACTGATGGAATAATATAGGGGGGAGTCCATCAACTTAGCACAGTGAGTCAATTTTCAGATTCTATTCTTTCCCTTAAATACTTGCATAAATGGCTTAGTAGAAGAAGTTTTGTGTAATAGAGGTCTTTTTTATCTTTCACTGGTTTAATTACAAGGCAATGATACTCTGTTGTTATAACATCTCAGTCCCAGACCATGAAGGTAGAATGATGTCACACTGCTGTGTTCTTGATCAACTAAGCCACTATGCGAAACCTATGGGAAGCAGAGAGAGAGCGAGCGAGTCATACCCCAGCCATTCGCACAAGCATTTCGGGATATTGACAAGAGGTTTGGGAGTCAATTACCCACACAGCATCTTTATCATGGTTGGTGCGGCTGGAGAAAGAGGAGATAAGAACTGCCTCTCTGTTTATTGGGCTTCAAGTCTGGAAAAGGTCTTAAACACAACCTCAGGAGGGTAATCGACATCAATAAAAAAATGTTTTAAAATTATCTGGTCATTATCACGTTGCTGTTTATGGGAGCTTGCTGTGCGCAAATTGGCAGCTGCATTTCCTACATTACAACAGTGACTACACTTCAAATGTACTTCATCGGCTGTGAAGCGCTTTGGGATGTCCCGAGGTCATGAAAGGCGCGATATAAATGCAAGTCTGTCTTTCTTTCGATAGCCACTAATGTAACCCATGATTAAACATAAAACAATCATCAATTTAAGACTTAATCATTTTTAGTTGTTCTTTAATACAAAATCTGAAATCGCACGAGCGTATGCAATTTCAAAGCCCTCAAATAAAATATGTCATACATGGTGCTGAAAATCTTTAATGCTAAACCCTTTATTGATTTAGGGAAATAAAACTACCAGTGCCCCTCTGTGCCAGACAGCTCACAGCAGCAGATCAGTCAGAGAGGTAATTTAGTAAGTCTTCGATCCAAGCAGCTAAACAACAGGCAACGTGCAGTCACCAGTCTGCCACATGTCGCAGCACTTCGGCGCTAACTTCACCGGGGGCTACCTTTAGCGCCCCAGAAAAATTGGCGCCCCCGCGCCGGAAATTGAGTGGTTGCGCCCCAAGAGGGAAGCGGAGCACTACTGGAAGCGCCCCGCATCCCTCTTGGGGCACTGCGGCACGTCGCGCCGCGGTATTGCAAGCCTTCCTCCTCTTCTTAAAGGGGAGGGGCCTTGCGCAGCATGACCTGAGGCCCAGCCGGGGATCGGGACTGCCGGCAAAAAAGAGCCCGGCACTCAGGAGAAGTACCGTGCTATTGGAGTGCAGCCGGCACGCCGCAGGGGGGGCCGTTCAGGAGGCCGGGGACGGGAGCGCAGGCAGGTGCTGGCAGGCGGCCAGCAACAAAAATAGCCACCCCACACCTCGCCTTTAAATAGCGCCGCCCCAGCCGCAGGTAGGCCCCCCTGACCCCGTCAGACATAGCGTCCGGCGGTAAGTCAGGGGGCGCTACCGAAGATCGCGGCCGGGGCACTGCACATGCCGATGACGTCATCGCCGGCGGCACAGCACCGTGGGGCGCGACCGGTTAGCGCTGCCGCTAACCTCCCGCTGAATTTCGCGGGAGGCGTGGGCAGCGCCGCACCCGGGCGCTAGTTGCTTTGCGCCCTCATAGGGCGCTAACGGGAGGCGCTAAGCAACCCAATTTTTCCCCCTAGAAGCTTCTAAACAAGGAAGCTAGTCTTCAGACTCTGGGTTAGTAGATTGTGGAAAGATGGCAGGGATCCTCAGCCTTGTACCAGCTCACCCAGGCAGCGGAGACTCTCCCTTCTAAATAAAAATATCTGATCACACAAAATGATTGTCGCGCTCAATATTAGACTGGGTGATTAGAATTGCAGTCTATCCAACACAGCAGACAAGTTGTGAATACAGAATATAGGATTCAAATCTTGTGACTATTACTTCCTTACCCATAAAGGGTGCCATATTTCCAAAGAAAAACTGAAACCTCCTGATATGCACTACTTTAGAAGGGATGCAACTAAAGTTTAAAAAAAAATCTTCATAAATTATTCTTGAATAGGAAAAAAATTGCAAATGTTGTTCATTTTGATCAACACTGAACATTGCCTGTCAAGACAGTTCATGCAAGCTGCACTCCTCTACAATCCATCTGTTCTCACCCCAGCCACGCTCTCCTTTTCTATAGAAAATCTTCACCGTTTCTGTTGGAAGGCTCTCTTCTCCCGCCTACAATGTGGGAAGTGTTGCTGCTCACTTGTGAGGTGCTCGTTCTCTGAATGATCGGGGGTTACCCTACACCTCTTTACTTTGTAACCAGGAGGTAACGGTGACGATGAGACAGGACTCGAATGACGTTTGGGGGCAAGGAGGGGGCGTGGCATTCATAGGCATTTAATAAAAAGAATGCATCTTTATTTTACTATTGCAACACCTAAATGCCAGGAACAAATACCATTCCCAATTTTCCCAGTGGGAGACAGGGAAGATATTTCAACCTGCAACAATCTCCAATGCCATTAGACGTTTTACTGCTTTCAACAGCAAAGTCACACTTGGGTGAAGCCATGTGTGATCAGTAGACATTTACAGATTGCGGTGCAACAATCATCATTAAAATTCTAAAATAGTTCAATAAACAGCCTTATTCATCTTATATACTGTATACACATAAAGCAGTCTAAATATACACGTTTCACCACACTGGAAAAACAAAAGTTAAACTTTTGAAGATGCAGTATATGTAAAAAGTTAATCAGGGCCTTACTTGGAATCTATACTAAAAAGTATTTAATTATGTAATGTATGAAATGCTAGATCTACACTCACAAATGGACTCGACTATTCCAATGCTCCCCTGGCCGCCTCCCATCTTCCACCCTCCATAAACTTGAGCTCATCCAAAGCTCTGCTTCCTGTATCCTGCCCAGGACAAAGCAGCCCGCTTGATTGGCACCCCATCCACCACCTTAAACATTCACTCCCTCCACCACCGGCGTACCGTGGCTGCAGTGTGTACCATCTACAAGATGCACTGCAGAAACTCGCCAAGGCTTCTTCGGCAGCACCTCCCAAACCCGCAACCTCTAACACCTAGAAGGACAAGGGCAGCAGGCACATGGGAACACCGCCACCTCCAAGTTCCCCTCCAAGTCACACACCATCCTGACTTGGAAATATATCGCCGATCCTTCATCGTCGCTGGGTCAAAACCCTGGAACTCCCTCCCTAACAGCGCTGTGGGAGCACCTTCACCACACGGACTGCAGCGGTTCAAGGCGGCGGCTCACCACCACCTTCTCTAGGGCAACTAGGGATGGGCAGTAAATGCTTGCCTTGCCAGCGATGCCCACATCCCATGAACGAATAAATTTATAAAAACTCGCACCAATCCTGTTCATCCATCACCCCTGTGCTCTGTGACCAACAACAAACACCTCAATCCAAATCGTCTGCCTTTTGCAGCAAAGATAGTTTGACGCCATCTGTATCCTCTTGGTAACAGAGTACAGTGACAGTGATGTGCCAGAACAAGTGCTCTGTTTATACTGATCGCATCAGGTCAGTGCAGAAGAAAGGGAAAAATCAATGCTATGCTTAACAAGAGCTTGAGTTGGGGGGGTAACTTGAGAAAGTATAGATAACATGGAGCGTTCTGCACTTTACAAGAGAGAGCCATGCGGCAACACATATACATCACGTTGCACAAAGTCATTTGATGTCTATTGTGCTTCAAACATAAGAGCTCACTAACTCCACCTTCAGAGAACAGAAGTCAATCAATGGCAGACAGCACGACTCCCATTGTGACAGAATCTATGCAATATTTTGTGAGCCAATCAATAATTCAGCGTCCTAAATCAGCACAGTGCTTTCTTTCCTTGGCCTGAAATAAAATTAAACAAAGGATTTGACGGCCGTGTATCGAGTTATAATGGAATCTTGTGGTATAATTTACATATTTAATTAGTGCTGGTTCCATACACTGAGCAGGCACAGTCCATCGCTGGACTAGTCATCAACCCATGCTCTGACACGGAGGAAGTCATTTCTGTGTTGTTACAAGGTACAGCAGGTATCTGGCAGGATTGACCTTTCTGAATTATATTACTGGCGAGTACAGCAATGCCTACTTGTGGTATAGGCTAATCCAACACTGAATTCCGCACGGTAAACCAGGACAATTTGTATTTGATCTCTCACAAATTTTCCCATTTATCGTTAAATAACCCAAAGGTTGTAAGAACATGGAACGATGACGGGGGACATTTCTGGCCTGCAACACAGCATTTTTTGCGCCCCAGCAGTATAATCTGGAGTGTTACCCTGTCCCAGATTCCATCTGTGTGAAGAGAAGGATTAAGTGTCAGCCGTGGCTCAGTGGCAGTACTCTTACCTCTGAGTCAGAAGGTTTTGGGTTCAAGCCACACTCCAGATACTTGATCATCTAATCTAGGCAGTACTGAGGGAGTGCTGCACTGTCGGAGGCGCCATCATTCGGATGAGACATTAAACTGAGACCCCCGTGTCTGCCCTCTTGGGTGGACATAAAAGACCTTATGAAAACTGACATGAATCTTGTCATTCATGTGGAAATAATACTGGGCGGCCTGCTGGTGGCGCTGTCCAGGGAGAGTATAAATACTCGGGCATGGGCCCAGCTTGCTCAGGGCATTCTTTAACAGGAACTATGAAGGACACAACTAGACCTCCATGTTGAAAAACAGTTGATTAAAGCTTTGTTTAATGCTTAGACCAAGTGCCTAGTAGTTTTCTTACGTCAAAAACTATCTAAAATGGGGCAGAGGAGTGCTCATGTCCTAGCCAACATTTATTCCTCAACTAACATCACTAATTGGTCATTTATCTCATTGTTGTTTGTGGGACCTTGCTGTGCACAAATGGACTGCCATGTTTCCCTACCTTGACTTAAAAAAGTACTTAATTAGCTGTCAAGTGATTTGGGAGGTCCTGAAAGATGCTACACAAATGCAAGTTCGTTCTTTCGTGCTTTCAAGCCTCAGCCAACTGGTCAACGGGGCACCATCTTTCCGAAAAGGTGTTGGTCAAACCAATCTTTGTAAGCAAGCATGTAAAGCAATGATGTGAATGATGTTGAGGAGAGTCATTAAGATACTTTTGTGACAAAAACAGAACCTCGGTCTTCTCTCTCAAAAATAAAAGGCTTCCTGAGCACACGGATCACAAGAAAACAGTGTGCGTTTAGGTGAAAAAATGCTTCAAACGTTTCATCTTTTAGTCGGAGACTCCCAGCTGAGGCCTTAAGATAATTGCAATTTTTTTTCACATACAGTCCAACCAACAATTTAATTGGACAGACATTCGATGGAACATGATGATTCCTGCGATGATGGGATCTTGGAAATATCATCTGTGGAAAGCATTGTTAAATATGGAGGTCAAAGGAGAGATGAACTCTCGAGGTCCACTGTGAGCTCTGGGGTTAAGGAGGGACTTTACAGGACATTCTCCTCAAGGCATAAAAAAAAGTAGGGTAGAGTGCAGAATGAGGCCAATTATGCATGGCTGGTGGAAGAACTAACAGGATCTCACAAATATTAAGGAATTTTCTCATTCAAAAATAATGCGTTTCTGATTCCTCCCTTTAAAAAAACTTGCAAACTTCCCTGCAATTGACATAATATAATAATATTGACACAACGCAACAGCTGGGAATACAGTATCTTTCTCATCCCCTGTAAATTATTCGCTTATGGGATGTGGGCGTCGCTGGCAAGGTCAGCATTTATTGCCCATCCCTAATTGCCCTTGAGAAGGTGGCGGTGAGCCGCCTTCTTGAACCGCTGCAGTCCGTGTGCTGAAGGTACTCCCACAGTGCGGTTAGGGAGGGAGTTCCAGGATTTGGACCCAGCGACGATGAAGGAACGGCCGATATACTTCTAAGTCAGGATGGTGTGCGACTTGGAGGGGATCCACACACAATCCACTACACTTGCCCAAACTAATACCAAAATCAAGACCTTCATGATAAACAATGAGTAAATGTTCATAAATATATCATTCTCCTTCCCCGCTTCCAACTTTCTGCATTACTGTACAGTGAAAAATATTTCCCACATCAAGGTCCTTATTTTATCAACGATCAATTCGACTGTAGCTGGGTGATAGAAGCCCTGTCTGTCAAGGTTTCACGTTAAGCATCAATCCATGCAAGCCAGGCTCCTTACACCACCGAGCAGTGTACACGAAGTTGTTCCTTTCGGTACATTGCAACCGGAAGCAAGTGGTCCTTGTGAAAGACAGCAAGTGGAATTCACTTCTATAGCATGCTCGCAATCAATCACAAAGAGCTATTGCCAATTTCAGTGTCGGTTACAATTTCATATATATCCTTATGGGAGCTTTAAAACATTTCTCTCCTCTGCCTGTCACTTACTTAACGTGACTGACGGAACACAGGAGCAGTGACGCGGAGGAACCAGTTATTTACTAACTACTGGATCATGCTTCTATGCAGTTTTTCCACTAAAAAGGAAACTAGAAAAGGAAAAGATCATAAAATGGAAAATACAACCACTGGCTCCACATATATTTCATTAACTAATAATAAACTACAAATGATGGACTGATAAAATGAGAATATCACCAGACCAGCCACATAAATACTGTGGCAACAAGAGCAGGTCAGAGGTTGGGTATTCTGCGGCGAGTGTCTCACCTCCTCACTCCCCAAAGCCTTTCCACCATCAACAAGGCACAAGTAAGGAGTGTGATGGAATACTCTCCACTTGCCTGGATGAGTGCAGCTCCAACAATACTCAAGAAGCTCAACACCATCCAGGACAAAGCAGCCCGCTTGATTGGCACCCCATCCACCACCTTAAACATTCACTCCCTCCACCACCGACGTACCGTGGCTGCAGTGTGCACCATCTACAAGATGCACTGCAGCAACTCGCCAAGGCTTCTTCGGCAGCACCTCCCAAACCCGCGACCTCTTCCACACCTAGAAGGACAAGGGCAGCAGATGCATGGGAACACCACCACCTCCAAGTTACCCTCCAAGTCACACATCATCCTGACTTGGAAATATATCGCCGCTCCTTCATCGTCACTGGGTCAAAATCCTGGAACTCCCTCCCTACCAGCACTGTGGGAGCACCTTCACCACACGGACTGCAGCAGTTCAAGAAGGCAGCTCAATACCACTTTCTCAAGGACAATTAGGGATGGGCAATAAATGCTGGCCTTGCCAGCGATGCCCACATCCCAGGAACGAATAAAAAAAAAAGCATCAATGGGTAGAAAATCACGAGAGCACCTTAATTTCCTGTTATGGGGAAGCTCTGCACCAGATGCATACATCTGTAAGAAAAACCCTCTCACGTATTGCCGAGAGGAACAGCAGGGGCTGCCGGTGGTGGTAGTTATTGTGAGAAGATCACAAAGCCATGGATGAAGGTGGCCCATCTGATCTCATCCTTCCAGAATATCAACCCCAACATCTTCCCATTACAGCTTTATTTAACATTCATCTGAACAAGCAGACAGGAACCCATTTACCATCTTATCCAAAAGAAGACACCTCTGACAAAGCAGCACTCTCCCAGTACTGCACTGGAGGGCCAACCTCAGTTATGCACTCAAGTCGAGATGGGAAGTCCTTGAATGTCGAGATGAACTGGAAGTCTTTTTAAGGAATAAACAATAAGCTTCTGGAAAAATGTTTGAGTGTGGAGGGGAGCAGAGACAGAAATGCATTAAAAGGGAGCGCTTAATAGGAGGAAAAGAGACACTCGAGGGATTGAACGCAATAAAGAAAAGTACAGGAAGAAGTGGAGAACAAGAGATGGCAAAGTTGAGGAAGACAGTAAGAGAACACGAGATCGTGAAGAGTGAGAGGAAAGTGGGGAAGAGAAACAAAGAGGAAATGCAACAGAAAAGGAGAGAGATAGCAGGAAATGCAAGGGACAGGTAAGACTGAGAGATGGCGATTTAATGGAAGCAGAAACCTTTTCTGGCTTCAAACCATAAAAATCTCTGTTACATACTTTTCAAATGAAATTTAGGATTGGCCAATATATTGTGAATTTAAAATGGCACTGGTAAGTGGCTTTTGAAAAGAATTCCTGTGTCTTGGTGCCCAAGTTAAAACAGTTCACAAAGCTTTCTAGGGATATATAAATTTCTGTGCGGGGAATCTAGTAAAGCCGAGCTACTGGCGGGAAATCATTACACGTTCATCGCATGAGAAATCCTGTCCAGTTTTGAAACGCTCGATGCACGCAAAGCTTGCTGGTGCACGACAGTCACTAAGGATCCAACTCAGGATCAAGCTATTTAACATCAAACCAGGTGTTAGAAGCAAAATCCCATCTAAATGCTGGAAGTCCACATGCTATCTGCCAAAAAGGTAAAAATTCTTACGGCAAGTTTATAGGCCTAATGTGAAAGGACTGCATTGATCTGAGGGGGGCGATTTTCTCAGCCCCGAGGAGGCGGGTATTATGGAGGTGGGACTGCCGGGAAAATGGCAGAATTTTGGGGCGGCCCCCAACCCACCTCCATGCCATCTTCCCAGGAGGCGGGTTGCCATCCCGCGCCAGGTCCCGTCTCCTTGGAGGCGGGAAGGGATTAAAGCCTATTAACTGCCTGTTAACAGTAGTTAACAGGCAGAAAATAGGATTATCCCCTTTTTGCCCTCACAAGTGCGGGCTTCCCGATGGCTCCAAAACCCACCAGGCTCAGCGAGGCGAGTACTGGGTCTGCGGGGGTCGGGGGGCGGGGTGTAAAAGTGTGCTGTGAAGGTAAGTGATGGGTGCAAGAGTGTAGAGGTGAGTATCTGAGGTAAGTGCAAAGTGTTTTTAAAAGTGTACTTACTTTTGTTTCTTCCTGCAGGCTTCAGTCGGTTTCTATACGGAGAGTCTCGCACCTCCGTGTTGCAGATGAGAGATGGCCGTTGCATTCTCATATGCAACAAACATCTCATTTCTGCAAAAGAAAGAAGGTTGATGAGGTCTTGTATGCAAGACCTCATCAAACTGCAGAGATTGTCACTGTTTGACAGCTTCACAGAGTTGACGTGCTCTGCAACTGGCTTTCCCTTAATTGGCCTGCTAAGACCGCTGGGCGGGCTTAACAAGGTCAAGCAAGGCAAAATAGCATGGGTTGGCCAGAACTCGATGGAGGCGGGACTGAAACCTGACAAGCAGCAGTCCCGCCTCCAACGTGCCTCCATTCACAAAATCGCCCCCCAGGTGTCAAAATCTAAGTTGGAGTAGTACAAGTCCAACATTCCCTGTTCCGCAGCTCCCTTGCTTTAGCCAACTATTTCCACATCCTTGCAGTGGTGACATGGGACAACCTGCCCATGATAGAGCATTAAAGATTCATTTAAAAGACTCTGAAAGGGACTTCAAGATTTGGATCGTGTTTTCAATATGATTTGAAGTATTGTGTAGGTCAAGGACTGTAGTTCTGTTTATCTGCTGTATTTCTTTTACTTCTCTTTAATTATAAATCTTGCCATAAATCTGACTATCAGTTTTAGCCTGAACAATACAATTTGACAGCCTGGTGCTCTCCGCCTTTTGGAGTGGATCGCAGTACATAGCGGACCATCCGGGCAAATTCGGCAGCAAAATATTATGGAAAGAGGGTCATCGTTTATCCTGGTATGCTACTCCCACTCACGGCATACCTAAGGGTGTAAGTCGTAGATTCGAGGAGGCATGGGGCTGAACATTTCACTGTGTACATGAATAAAAGAATTGGTAAAGTCTAAATTGTAACAGGCAGCTGGTGAAAGAATAAACTGTAAGACAGCAAGAAATGAGAAAGACTGGTATTTACAGAACACATGATCACATATCTCAGAATGCATTATATACAAGAAATTACTCTGAGGTGCAGTGACTGTTGTTAATAGAACAAGGGACAGTGAGACCAAGCATGAAACAGTGTGCAAGTCTTGAGGGCTGCACTGGAATAATTATGGCTTTTTAAAAATTACCAGAGAGTTAATTTAGGTTAATAAAATAAGTAATTGAAAGTCTCTACACTGTCTTTTGATTTACTCCTTACTTTCCTTCCGCAAGCACACCTTTATTTCTTGCCATCTCTCTCCCCTAGTTCCTGACTTAGAAGTATATCGGCCGATCCTTCATCGTCACTGGGTCAAAATCCTGGAACTCCTTACCTAACAGCACTGTGGGAGTACCTTCACCACACGGACTGCAGCGGTTCAAGAAGGCGGCCCACCACCACCTTCTCGAGGGCAATTAGGGATGGCCAATAAATGCTGGCCTTGCCAGCGACGCCCACATCTCATAAACGAATAAAAAAAAATGCTCCCTACCATCCCCAAATAAAAATTAGTATCCTCTAATATTACGCAGTCCTTGATCATGGACACGCTGAACGGTAATGGATAAAATAATTCGAAAAATTTTCAAATGTAGAAAATGGTCCCACGCATACACACAGTTCAAGCTCCCATTCCAAACACCGAAAGGGTGACTTTGTACAGGTGAATACATCAATAAAGCAAAAAATCAACATGCTACAAAGTAACCTGCAGCTTGCCTAACACTAATCATATTCTCTCAAGTCAGAATGGAATGAGCTCATCCTCAGCTCTCTAAAAATGATTTATTCACTCTAAAGCTGCACCCAGAGGGAAGGAAGCTTGACAGGTACACAGCTGCTACGCTGGGTGTAATGTAAGACACTGCACCATGTCTTCATACACAGGAGGAGACAACAAGCTGATCAGCAGTGCAAACATGTTGACTGTTGTATCTGACACCAGAATTTAGATGAATATTCTAAAGCGTGTTTAGTGACAAATGGCCATAATGCAATCAGCTTCCCATGGGAGGTTTAAAGAGAGAGAGTTAGCCAAACAGATGTAGAGTTATAGTAGGAGGTGCAGAAAGGTCGAGCGCGCAAGGTCAAGTCAAGTAAATTCAATCGGCAGGTTACTCACTTGTAACCTTCGATGCCAATGATGGAAAGTGGTCCAGAAATGTTTCCACTGAATCATTTTCCAATGGGGAAGTCCAGCTGACCAGCAAGAGGCTTGTATGAAACTTTGACTCAAGTTGGTACTGTCCAGACACTCCCTACATGCAACTAAACATTAAACATCAATAGGCAAAAGTGCAAGTCAAGCCAACACTGACTTCCCTCCCGTTATTTCTTCACGTGTTTTGCTTCTGAATTTAAGAAAACAACGTGCAGTTATTCAGCAGGGGTGAAGCTTTCGAGTCATTTTCTCTCTCTCTCCTGATTTTCAGCCTCCGATAGATATGGGGCCGTATTTTGCGACCCTCACGGGTGCGTGCGCACCCGTAGGAGCCGCGCAAGTACCGGGTTTAAGCGCGCGAAGACCTGGAACTTGCGATCTGTCAAGAATCCTCTCGACAGATCCGCCGCATCCCCGGGAGATGGGCCTCTGCGGGTGGAGAGTTGCGCCATTTGCCCAACTTCCGCCCGCTGAAAGGCCGTGGAATTCTTATGCCTGGTAAAAGCTGGTAAATTAAATTTTCGTTTAAAAGATTTAATTAAATGGCATTTCAATTAATTTTAAATATGGAATGTTTTCTTTTTATTTATTTCATGTGTTCGTGTATTTTTTTTAAGTCATCCCCATTCATACGTATGACAGTTCCGTACGTACGTAACTCCCGTAAGTATGAATGGGGATTCCTCTTCTTTGATTGGTTGGGCTGGCCCATGTGATCCCAGGGGCGCTTGCGAACCGCCTGCGCCCCTGGGGCCGCGCGTACCCGGAAAAGCCCAGGATCGCGAGTCTCCATACCTCCCGGGCCACCAGGTACATTCGTAGATTTTTTACAGGTCGGAGGCGACATGAATCTTGTCATTCATGTATGAAGTAATACTGGGCGGCCTGCTGGTGGCGCTGTCCAGGGAGAGTATAGATACTCGGGCATGGGCCCAGCTTGCTTAGGACATTCCTCAACAGGAACTAGTGAAGGACACAACTAGACCTCCATGTTGAAAAACAGTTGATTAAAGCTTTGTTTAACGCTTAGACCAAGTGCCTAGTAGTTTTCTTACATCAGGAGGTATCCGCCCGCGGGAAGCCTCCGATCGCAATTTCAGGCCCATTGTTTTCATGCTCAACACCCTAGAGAGAGAGCCTGTCGATTCCTACGAACTGATATGCAGAATGCCTGGTATTGTACCATTGCACAGATCACCCTGGCTTTTCTCATTTTCTCACTGGAATTGACACAAAACCTCTCGGTTCAAACCTAGACTTTGGATAATGGAATAATAATCATCCTTTTATACCATGCGGCTCAGGTGAGAATCTATAAATCAAGTTTATTAAAAGTAAAAATGAAAACAGGTAGCAAAGGTTGGAACAGCAGCAATCATTAACTTACAGCTCCTTGATTCACAAAATAATAAAAGCCATGACACTTCACCAACTCTCCTTATAACTATGAGCCTGAACCGGCATCGAGAATGCAAAATTTATACGCGAGGTTGAGTCCAACCAACGTAGCCTTCACACCTGTACATATCCACATCGACAGAACAAGAGGACTGCTGAAGGGCCCCCAAGATGCTGAATATATTTCTCTGCTGGACGTGGGGCTGTCAATTAGCTCAGCACCCCCCACCCCAGAAGCACCTATGGGACATTCCCCACTGTGAGAAGCAGGTTTAAGCTCAGGGTTCGCTGGCACTGATCATCATTCTTCAATCAGAAGGTACAATGGCACACGGCTGACCCTATTTTTTTTCCCCCCAGAACAAACCTAGCTCTGATAGCCCAGCTATTAGGAATGAAGACATGCATGCGTCTGTATCCAGGTCTGGTAACATCCAGCCACAGGCCTGGGGTGATTGCATAAATAACCCAAACAGTTGAGATCAAAACTCGCAGGCGCCAACCCCAACAAAATGTGGACTGGACCTCAAAGGTATTGCAGGCCACACAAATGAATGTGGATTCCTTTGCAATACAGAGAAGCAAGTCTGCAGTAAACCAGCTAATGTGGCACCTTAAGAAGTCTCAAATATATTTAAAAAATAACAAAGACTCAGATTGAATATAAAAGGACAGTTACTACATACAATTAGGATTATTTCGCTTCTCTGCTTTTCGCAGATTACTCTGGTCCGCACCTTACATCATTTCCCAGTTGAGACGTAACCTGATCCTAAGCCTCTACGTCACTATAAGCAGCTACAAGATAAGTCAATTTCCTCAATTAAATCAGCCATAATTGAATGGCAGATCAGGCCCGAGGGGCTGAATGGCCTACTCCTGTTCCTATGTTCTTGACCCACCCGCCGAGGAAATAACTGATCTCTATCCTGGCACCTTCTTCCTGAAGGCTTGACTCGGATCAATAATTCACCATGCGAGGATCACAGTTCAAGCTCACTCCCTGTGAGTCTATCGCAGGAAATGGAAGAGCTGCCAAGGGACTTCTTCAGGTTACCCCAGTAGCTACAACTGTCGATAACCAATTCCCATGGGGAATATTTTCTCCGGGTCTGGAACAGAGTCCCTTGGTTAGAAGGAAAAAAATGCTGGCAACAAGCCTTTCCCACTCCACTCAACTTGGCTTCTTGGTAGGTTGGCCAAGGAGTGGCATTGACATCCTTTGTTTGCACAGCGGTGAGCTTCTTTCACAAGGTGAACAGTGCGATTGGAAGAATTTGAGTGAAAGAGAATTTAGACCACTGAACGCCCTGTGGCAAAATCAATAGCAATACTGTGATTTAGATAAATAACTAGCATCTGTATATCTTAATCAAAGCAATTCTAAAAAAAAAATACAATAGATGTGTGTCCTCACATCAATCAGGACCATCGCTTAACTATTGCTCTAATATCCATTATTCATGCCAAATTTATTTCTAAAGTTATATTAGCTTAGTGGAAAGTAAATTCTTGCCCAGTACAGCTGTTGGCTCCAAATTAGAACACATCTCTTTTAGTCTTCAGGCATGATAGCTTTATTCCCGCCGTTCTGATTTAAGCAAGAGTTATTTGCGTTCTGGGTTTACACAATAATGTGCAATGTAACTCTATATCCCACAAGCAAGGCACTTGACGCTAGTGTATATTTGAATAAATTCTTGATACAAAATAGTATCGCCTCAGTACTAATTTATTTCTTTGAAGAAAGTTTGGAGAAGAATTTCCCAGGGTGTGTGGGGTCCGCGGCAGGGAAGGTTTACCTTGTGGAGCTCAAAAGGAGCGCCTCCTGGCCCCACCGGGCAAGTTAAAAAGAAATTTAAATGACCTGTTTGGCACTCTTCTGACCCCGGCTCCTCTTCAACAACAACAACTTGTATTTATATAGCGCCTTTAACGTAGTAAAACGTCCCAAGGCGCTTCACAGGAGTATTTTAAGACAAAATATTTGACACCGAGCCACATAAGGATAAATTAGGGCAGGTGACCAAAAGCTGGTCAAAGAGGTTGGTTTTAAGGAGCGTCTTAAAGGAGGAAAGAGAGGTAGCGAGGTGGAGAGGTTTAAACAGGGAATTCCAGAGCTTAGGGCCCAGGCAACAGAAGGCACAGCCACCAAAGGTTGAGCGATTATAATCAGGGATGCGCAAGAGGGCAGAATTAGAGGAGCGCAGATATCTCAGGGGGGTTGTGGGGCTGAAGGAGATTACAGAGATAGGAAGGGGCGAGGCCGTGGAGGGATTTGAAAACCAGGATGAGAATTTTCAGCCGGAGGAAAAGCTACAGCAGTTGCCTGGCTCAGGCCAGCAGATAAAATTGCAGTCAGGTCCCAAGAACATCGTCAGGATTCGACATGCTTGTATAAAGAAGGACGCTGCTGGCTTTGGGCAGGTGCCCTCACCGCCTGCTCAGTAGACCAGGTTAAAATTCGGAATGGCGAGTTCCTGACGGCTTCCCGGCAGGCAAGTAGCCGGAGTAATTTGAACTTCCCACCTGCCCAGCTATCGCCATGTCGATAGAATTTAAATCAGCGCCCCCCCAGAGCGCTTTCCTTTCCCTCAGCTGAACAACCGTCAATTTTCTGAACCTTGTCCGCAGCCATTAGAATCAGTCCACTGATTGGCTGAGAGAGTAAACCGTTGATACCAGTTTTCAACCAATCAGAAGGATTATTGAAGCTTGACCTGAGCAATTTAAGGTAACAGATCAAATTATTGACACGATTTTCAGGCAAGTCAGTGAACGAAAAAAAAAAATAACTCGCTAGCTACCCAAACAAGGGTAATTCACCAAAACAAATTGTATTTTCTGTCAAAGATTCCAACATAGACACAGCTGTAAAAGCATTTCTCAGCATCACACTGTTCAGCAAAAGCTTTTTCTACAATATCATGCTCAACAATTGGGGTGGTGGGGAGAGTGCGTTCCGAATTAAAAAAAAAAAATCCAGTCAGTACATTGGAGCTGGGCCAGATTTTCCACATTGTCCTAAATGCCAATGTCAGCACACACTGCAGGCACTCCAGTGTCTGAATGCAGCTGAAGTTCAATTACATTTTGAAAAGCAGCTTATTACCCCATTTAAAAAGCTGCTATGGCAACTGGAACTAATTGTTTCCTATAGTAAACCTGCCCAGGGGAAAATTCCACCACTGCTTGTGCTCAAAATGACTCATTTGAAAACATTTTCACCGTCAAATCCTTAGAAATCAAATTGTATTGTTATTGTGACAAAATATACATTTAAAGCATCTCAGTTTGAGTTTAATGAAAATACATTCTTGGCTAGAGCAGAAATAACCGAGAGCGTTATAAGCGCCTTCTGGCTTAGAATGGACCATTTTTCTGTGTAATATTAAGTTTCATTCATGTAATAATTACAGCTGTTTTCAATATTTTCTTAACTTTTTTTTGAAGTATCTTGCCTGTTTGCCGAAAGATTAAATTACACCCTGAAAGCTAATGGGAAGCATAATATGACAGATAACCCTCGACATGGAACCAGTGTACACTATATGAAGCACATGTGATATGTATTTGGCCAGAAGAGCTAGATATCCTGAATGCCTATCCTTGCAGTATATTAAAATCTTTAAGCTCATAAATGCCACTAATTTTGGTACTTTATTGTGAGGTTGAGTCTTTACTACAGTTATATACATCAGTTTGTGAGTCTTCCCCACCCCAAAAACTTTTTAGCACAGGAATTACCAGCAGCAATATTCTCATATCAACACTTAACACACTTTTTAACACAGACATTAACGTGTAGATTGCCCACAGACCATTGAGAAATTGGAGTTTCCACTCTCGTAACTTTTGCCTTGCCCAAAAATAATATTTCCCCCACCACCCCCATCTATTCGGATCCAACAGCTCTCCTGATGGAACATGTTATAAATGATTACTATTAATTCTAAACACACTAGTAAACTTCCCATTGAGTTGCTCCTGGAAGGTCAGATAATGCACTGTTTAACAATGACAGGAGCCTGTGATGCACAATGCATTCTTTCATTGCTAAGATGCAGCTCTGTTTAACCAGACCACAAAGTCTAATTGCTGTAAAAAGGAAATCCTGAGATCAATTAGAAGATAATTGCCGATGGCGAGGGAAGTTTGCAAATTGCTGGTGCAAATTTTCAACTCCAGGTCAGATGAAACAAGCATGCTCTGACAGCGTTCCTTTCTTTTCTTAAAAATATACTTTTGACACTTTGAAGTGTAACATTAGAAATGTGACAGATTCAAAACTTTTATACATACAAGTACTGTACTATATAAAAAAAATCAACCAAAATTCGTATTACCAACACCAATAATGTCAGCCGTGGCTCAGTGGGTAGCACTCTCACCTCTGAGTCAGAATGGTTGTGGGTTCAAGTCCCACTCCAGAGACTTGAGCACAAAAATCTAGGCTGACACTCCAGTTTCGGATGAAACGTTAAAGCGAGGCCCCGTCTGCTCTCTCAGGTGGATGTAAAAAATTCTATGGCACTATTTCGAAGAGGAGCTGGGGAAATATTACTGGTGTTCTGGCCAATATTTATCCCTCAATCAACATCATTAAAACAGATTATCTGCTCATTATCACATTGCTGTTTCACTGAGCTTGTTGTGCTCCTGCCGTGTTTCCTACATTACAACAGTGACTACACTTGAAAAAGTACTTCATTGGCTGTAAAGCGCTTTCAGACATCCGGTGGTCGTGAAAGGCGCTATATAAATGCAAGTCTTTCTTTCTTTTTAAGGGAAGAGTTTGTTTAATCACTATGGATGTAGAAATCCTCATTATTTAAATGAATTTCTTCTTCACATACTGAAGTGAGCATAATAAATGGGAGAATTATAGCAACCCCACCACTGTCCAGCTAACTTGGCACAGATTAGGGATTGATCCTGAGATACGTCTGGGGTGTATGCTTCAGTATTACAATCAGAGATGGGCATCCCGTGGCTTTAAAAAAACACAATTTGCAAATCACACTTAAATTGGCCACTTGACTGAATTTAAAAAATGCACCAGAGACAGGAGCAGCAACATGAGACTTCTGGGCTTTGTGCATAGTTTTAAAAAACAACAGTAACCGTTGCCCGTCTCAACACCACTCTTTTTCACTCGCTTGCTCCATGTCAGTCACAGGCCCAAACTAAAAAGCAAGGAAAAAGCCAACCCTGTGGTTCTCAGCTCTAGAAACTGCTGGGGCGATGAAAAAGAACATTGATAGACAATCACATCATGTGCTCCATATCTCCATGAGGCATTGGGGGAGCCCAACACAGTACTTCAATGCTCTGGGACAAATAAAGGGTACAGCTGGGAAAAGTTTTAAATCAAAGAAAGTGCCGTGACTTGCTATTAATCTGTTGGTATCGTTACTCATGTGGGTGGAAACAATACATTTTTCCCCAAAGCTGTTATGCTATTACTGTCCTTTCAACCCACACCCATTTCAGCCACTGTGAGCAACATCATGGACATCCTGCTTAATGTTACTGGGTTGTATGTTCCACTGGATGATGCTCCTGGTCCATTTTACAACAGGTCTACCTGACCTCCATCAGGTAATATCTTGCCTCTTATCACTGTGGGTTTCCGCCGGGTGCTCCGGTTTCCTCCCACAGTCCAAAGATGTGCGGGTTAGGTTGATTTGGCTATGATAAATTGACCCTTAGTGTTAGGGGGGATTAAATACGTGGGGTTACGGGGATAGGGTGGGATGTGTGTCGGTGCAGGCTCGATGGGCCGAAATGGCCTCTATCTGCATTGTGGGGATTCTGTGATTCTGTGCCTAGATGTCAGCCGTGGCTCAGTTGGTAGCACCCTTGCCTCTGAGTCAGAACAGTTGTGGCCCCTTCTGCCCTCTCAGGTGGATGTAAAATATCCCATGGCACTATTCGGTGTCCTGGCCAATATTTATCCCTCAATCAACATCACTAAAACAGATTATCTGGTCATCATCACATTGCTGTTTGTGGGAGCTTGCTGTACACAAATTGGCTGCCGCGTTTCCTACACTACAACAGTGACTGCATATATAAAATTCTGACAGGGCTAGACGGACTGGATGCAGGGAGGATGTTTCCCCTGGCTGGGGAGTCTAGAACGAGGGGTCACCGTCTCAGGATACGGGGTCGGACATTTAGGACTGAGATGAGGAGAAATTTCTTCACTCAGAGGGTGGTGAACCTGTGGAATTCTCTACCACAGAAGGCTGTGGTGGCCAAGTCACTGAATATATTTAAGAAGGAGATAGATAGATTTCTAGAAACAAAAAGGCATCAAGGGGTATGGAGAGAGAGCGGGGAATATGGTATTGAGATAGAGGATCAGCCATGATCATATTGAATGGCGGAGCAGGCTCGAAGGGCCGAATGGCCTACTCCTGCTCCTATTTTTCTATGTTTCTATTAGAGCCAGGCCATTCAGGGGTGATGTCAGGAAGCTGCAGTTTGTAGACTCTCTGTTTAAATAGACTCTGTTTACTGTAAAATAGACTCTGTTTACTGTTTGCTCTAAAATAGACTCTGTTTGCTGTAAGTCCTGGCTGAAATCCCACTCAGCCTCCATGGCGGAGCAGGCTTGAAGGGCCGAATGGCCTACTCCTGCTCCTATTTTTCTATGTTTCTACTCCAAAAAGTACTTCATTAGCTGTAAAGCACTTTGGGACGTCCAGTGGTCGTGAAAGGTGCTATATAAATGCAAGTCTTTCTTTCATTTCTTTTAGATCACAAGGGCCTTCTTCATCTGAACCTTGGGCCATTTGATCCCAGCTGTCCAAAATAGAACCCGACTGTTTTCCCAGTACATCATCCAGGGGCAGAGTTGCATAATTACTGCTCACTCCCAACAGTACTGAATTAAAAGTGTGATTTTATAAAACCCAGCATCATCACAGCTCCAGTTTATGGGTTTGCCACAACTGGAGTCTTATTTTCAATTGGGCTGAACTCCAACTGTGTGCTTTCAAGCTAATCAAGGATGAGTCACAGAATTTCTTTCATCCACCTCGCATTTGGAAAAAGACGTGTATATATAGCGCCTTAATGCATTTCTCACCAATGTCCCACATACGATGAAGTACTTTGAAGCGGGTAACTATTGTTATGTGGGCAAGCATGGCATCCATTATGTGCACAGATACAGACGAGATTAATTTCTTATTGTAGTGTTGGCTGAGAAAGGAATCGTTGCAGGATATGAGGAGCCTCAGCTCTTCTTCGAATTGTCCCATGGGATATTTTATGCCCACCTGAACAGACAGCTGGGGCCTCAATTTAATGTCCCATCCAAAAGATAGGATCCTCTGACAATGCAACATTCCTTCAGTAGTGTACTAAACTGTCCAGTCCTGCTCAAGGCCTGATATAACTTCACAATAGTGGGTGGGGGTGGTGATTATCAGTGAATTGTTCCAAATTATCTTAACTTTGTTATGTACCAGAGACTTAAAAAGTATTTAAAATAAATATGATGAAAAAATTTACAAACTGAATGAAAACAGGTTATGGAAACCACATTTGTGGCTTCCATTGCTCAAAATAATAAAGAATGAACCAACTTGCATTTATATAGCGCATTAATGACCTCAGGATGTCCTAAAGCACTTCACAGCCAATGAACTACTTTGAAAGATGCAGTCACTGTTGTAAAGTAGGGGAACGTGGCAGCCAATGTGCACACAGCAAGATCTCACAAACAGCAGTAAGACAAATGACCAGATAATCTGTTTAGTGATGCTGATTGGAAGATAAATATTGTCCAGAACTGCCCGGCTGTTCTTTGAAAAGAATCATGGGATCTTTTGCATGAGAGGGCAGACGGGACCGCGGTTTAATGTCTCATGAAAGACGGCACCTCTGACAGTGCAGCACTGGAGTGTCAGCCTAGACTTTATGCTGTGATCTCTGGAGTGGGACTTGAAGCCTGACCTTCTGACTCAGAGGCGAGAACTCTATCACTGAACCACAGCTGACACTATATGTAGCAAAGAGTAATTTAGCAAGAAACAACTCCCAAGTTATCCCTTGGTACAATTTGTACTTTGTGAGAAATCTGTTAAAAATATTCATGGTTCATTTATTTGAAGAATGTAATATATTTTTCACTGCCAAAAAAATGCATTAGCATATTTATTGATTTTTTTTTTCCCCTCATCAATTTTCTACTTTTTCTTCTTTCCTGAAGTCTTCAACTGCTTGCTATTACGGGAAACTCTCGTTTAAACAGCACCTAAATATCCGGAATTCTCTAATAACCAGCAAAATTCATACTCCGAACACAACACCTCTATAACCGGAAATGTTGCCGAGTCCGAGTCCCCCGCGGTGGCCGAGTTAGTCAGTGGGGGTAGTTCTCCAAACTGCCACTACTCGGCTTCTTGGCGCTGTCGGAAGTCTCTTCCGATCCGAACACCTCAATAACAGGAGTCTGACTATCCCGCGCTGGATTACCCTCAACTGGCAGTACTGTACTTAATCAAGCATCTTCCACCATCCATTTAACACAACATTCTGTCGGGGAGTACCCAATTATACTGCACATTGCTTGATTTTTTTTATTATTGTTTTTTAAAAATAGCCTCGGTAGATACACCTCTCCGTTATCCGGAATTTTTAATCAACCGGCACCATCCCGGTCCCATCGGTGCTGGATACCAAAGAGTTTCCTGTATATGCCTCTTGGTTCTTCACTCCACTTGCCATTTTTCAGCTGCGAGTCTCGACAGTGAGTGTACGCAGGCTAGCTGACAGTGCGGGGAGCGTCATAGCAGAGTCCAATCATCTTCTCACCTGACGTCCATAGAGGTCCACTTTTGCTAGGGGCTGCTGGAAAGCAATCGGGTGGGCAAACCATTGGCTGAATTTCCTCGCACTGTGCGTTGAGGCTACTTGCAGCACCCTGGCTGAGGTTGTCCAACTCAGCACAGGCTGCGCATCAAACCCAGCGCCTTCCTTGTTGGCATGATGCACAGTATAACTCACTGAGGCGCCAAGGGAGCGACAGCCCTGTGAAGTATTTCTGGACTCATCAGGAGAAAAAGGCATCAAATTAAGAAGTCCATCTCATTGATACAAGGCAGGCATCAAAGAGTGAAATTCTGAGATGCACAGGGCCCGAGAATCCCAAAATTAATTTTATTTCCTCTTAATACAGCACCTGCTTTTGTGCATCTGCGCTACAGGTCTGGCTCCAGGCCAGCTTATTAACCGACTCCATTACATGAGTTATTATTTATGTAACGACTTTAAACGACAGTAAAATGAGATGGAACGCATTTCCAATCCTAATTCCCAAAGTACAAAACTGGCATCAAGCTGAATCGCATCCAGATTCATTAGAACTCTGAGAGGACGTGACATTCAGAAGCTACTTTTTTCAGAAAGGCGAGGCAGGTTCGTTACTGGACAAGTTTCTCATTTTGGGGGTGCTTTCTTTTTTCCCCACTTTCGATATTCTTATTTTTTGATTTTCCCTTCATGCAACGGAAGCAGCTGGTTTGTGAATTTTGTTTTAATGTCAACTGAATAACAAAAGTGATTCAGTTTGACAAAATGGAATGCTTTATGGACACTGAGGGAATCAAGGGATATGGGGATAGGGCGGGAAAGTGGAGTTGAGGTGGATGATCAGCCATGATCGTATTGAATGGTGGAGCAGGCTCGAGGGGCCGCATGGCCGACTCCTGCTCCTATTACTTAGCTTCTTATGTTTTTATGTTTAGATCTCCGAGGGTATTGAAACTCAAACAGGCTTCAGTGTTCACAGGAATGAAGTACAATTGATTCAAAAATTATCCCTCGGCACCTCATATATAAGCACAGGGGATAAGCAAATACCTGAATGCCATACATCTAAAGTGAATGGAATGGTAGCATAGTGGTTATGTTACTGGACTAATAATCCGGAGACCTTAGACTAATGATGCGGCAGACGTGAGTTCAAATGCCACCACGGCAGCTGGGGAATCTACAATTCAGTTAATTAATTAAATAAATCTGGAATTAAAAGCTAGTATCAGTAATGGCGACCATGAAGCTATTGGATTGGTTCACTAATGTCTGTTAGGAAAGGAAATCTGCCGTCCTTACCCAGTCTGGCCTATATGTGACTCCAGACCCATAGCAATGTGGTTGACTCTTAACTACCCTCTGAAATGGCCTAGCAAGCCACTCAGTAAAAAAAACAATAATAAGAATAAAACTGGATGCATCGACCGGCTACGGACACGATAATGGCACATCCAGCCCAGTCGACCCTGCAAAGTCCTCCTCACCAACATCTGGGGCCTTGTGCAAAAATTGGGAGAGCTGTCCCACAGACTAATTAAGCAACAGCCTGACATAGTCATACTCACAGAATCATACCTTTCAGCCAATGGTTCCAAACTCCTCCATCACTGCCCCTGGATATGTCCTGTCCCACCAGGGAGTGACCCTGGGAGTCCTCAACATTGACCATTGACTTCAGACCCCATGAAGTCTATGGCTTCAGGTCAAACATGGGCAAGGAAACCTCTTGCTGATTACCACCTCCCTCAGCTGATGAAGAAGCACTGAGGGTAGCAAGGGCACAGAATGTACTCTGGGTGGGGGACTTCAATGTCCATCACCAAGAGTGGCTCGGTAGTATCACCAGTGGCCGAGTCCTGAAGGACATAACTGCCAGTCTGGGCCTGCGACAGGTGGTGAGAGAACCAACACGAGGGAAAAACCTCGTCCTCACCAATCTATCTGTCGCAGATGCATTGGTAGCATGACGACCACCACACACAGTCATTGTGGAGATGAAGTCCCACCTTCACACTGAGGACACCCTCCATCGTGTTATGTGGCACTACCACCGTGCTAAATGTGACAGGTCTAGCAGCTCAAAACTGGGCATCCATGAGGCACTATGGGCCAGCAGCAGAATTGTATTCCACCACAATCTGTAACCTCATGGCCCGACATATCCCTCACTCTACCATTACCATCAAGCCAGGGGACAATTAAACAACTAACGGGAGGAGGAGGCTCCATCAATATCCCAATCCTCAATGATGGTGGAGCCCAGCACGTGAGTGCAAAAGACAAAGCTGAAGCATTTGCAACCATCTTCAGCCAGAAGTGCTGAGTGGATGATCCATATCGGCCTCCTCCTGAGGTCCCCAGCACCACAGAAGCCAGTCTTCAGCCAATTCGATTCACTCCCTGTAATATCAAGAAAAGGCTGAGCGCACTGGATACAGCAAAGGCTGTGGGCCCGGCTGTCATGCGGAAGACTTGTGTTCCAGAACTAGCCGCGCCTCTAGCCAAGCTGTTCCAGTACAGCTATAACACTGGCAACATCCCCACCAACACCTGGGAATCCCTGGCCCAAGACCGCACAAAGTGGAGGAGAAGCATCCGGGAAGGCGCCGAACACCTCGAGTCTCTTCGCCGGGAACAAGTGGAAGCCAAGCGCAAGCAGCGCAAGGGCGGCCGGATGACGTCACGCACTCTCACCGCTGGCGGGAGTGGCGACAGGGGTTACCGCCGCCGCAAACCGGCAGGTGAATTTAGCTGGCGGCGGTAACATCGGCGCGCCCAGGTGGTAAGACATTAGCACCCCCCGGAGGCGCTAAGGCACCGAATTTCTAGCCCTATACAGTGAAGATTTCAAGTTGCATTGTTTAACTTGACAGCTGAGGGACTGGATGGCTGAGAGTAGATTACCAGATCTAATCAAGGAGTTCAGATGAACTCACAAACTATGAAGGCAAAAGAATGCTGTGAATGGATTATAACTCGCTATCCCCTGCTACGCACCCAGTTCTTTACGGTCCTGGCTTCACAGTGCCACACTGGGTGATGACACAGGATCGCAGAGAATGAAGCAAGGCTTCACTGATCATCAGGTCACGGCACAGAAATGTGCAGGACCTCTTTCAGAGTGTGAATTTCCCGTGAATTCATCAACATTTTTGACGCATTTGCTGTAATTCAGCAGCCGGAAGAGAAACAGTTCTCTCAGCATGTTGTGAATTGTGAGCCTCTGGCACACTTTGCCGGCCAGTGCGGTGGGTGCCAACTCTCTGCCTGGCTTCAAGAATTAGCTGGACTGCTTCCTGACTGGGGGCACAGATCGCATCACAGCAGTTAAGTGGCTTTACGGATAACACTCGGTCCGTGCGATCTCCTGGGACTGGTATCGATCGCCTGAGGGAGGGTCGGAGAGAAATTTCCAGAGTAATTTTTTTTAACTTATTGGCCCAGGGTTTTTCCACCTCTCCCAAGAGATTACATGGCTGCGTTTGGTGGGTGGGAGGTGGCGGGGAGGAAGCGTTAGCCATGACCCTCCAGCCATCATTGTGTGGCGCAGGCTTGATGGACCAGCTGGTCTTCCTTACCCATCAATTGCGTATGTTCGTATATCAAGTTCGACGGGCACTGAAGGCTTCAATCTCAGGACTGTTTGTTTCACCTAACCGCATATACCAGATTAAATCAATACCTCATAACACATTTGCATATAGCTCTGCCTTTCAAATTTGTACAGTATTCTGGCAGGGCTAATGGACATTTCATGCTAGAAAGGCTTGCTGAGCCTGGAGTTGGATGTACATGCAAATTAGCTGGTATAGTAAATCGCACCACCTGGCTCTGTTTGCATTGACTTATCAGCTCCAACTTAGAATCAAAGAATCACAGCACACTGTTATTTTATGAGGTACTTGTATGATTACAGCTAATAATCCTGTAAACTAAAGCGTTTTTTATATCTCTATGCCAATAATATACAACCCACTAAAAGTCTGACCAGGCAGTGAAGAATTGCTTTCTTAGATTTAAGATCTTCACAAATAACTGGACTGTTAAAGAATGGAAAGAATAACTTGTGTTTACATATTAGTTTTAACATCCTCAGGAAACCTCAAAGCAGGTCACAGTCAATGAATTACTTTTTGAAGCGTAACCGCTGTTGTTTTGTTGGCAAACCTGACAGCCAATTTCTGCACGACAAGGGCCTCTGAACAGTGAATAAGTGATGCTACGTAGGAATATAGGAGCACGAGTGGGCCATTCAGCCCCTCGAGCCTGTAACCCTTCAATTAGATCATGGCTGATCTGCACATTAACTCCATCTACCCGCCTTGGCTCCATTGTTGATCAAGGGATGAATATTGGTGAGGATGCCCTTCTTCAAAGAGTTATGTTGACCTGAACAGGCAAGTGACACCTTCGATTTAACGTCTCATCGGAAAGACGGCACCTCCAACAATGCAGCAGTCCCCTAGTGTCAGCAGAGATTGTGTGCTGGAGTGGGGCTTGAACCCACAACCTTCTGACTCAAAGGTCAGGGTGTTGCCAACTAATTCAACATGACACTTAGTTTGAAAGGCTGACTGGATAAACAAAGCCTGAAACAAAGAAGTCATGATGCGGAGATGCCGGCGTTGGACTGGGGTGGACAAAAATGAGAAGTCGCACAACACCAGGTTATAGTCCAACAGATTTATTTAAAATTACAAGCTTTCGGAGCTGTCGCCCCTTCGTCAGGTTCGTTTTGGACCCACGGCGAAGGATCACTGAAAGGACTACACGATAGCATCAACAGGTTCCATCCCACCATCAAACTCACCATGGACTACTCCTCAGAATCGGTTTCATTCTTGGACACACGAATCTCCATCAAAGATGGACGCCTCAGCACTTCACTCTACCGCAAGCCCACGGATAACCTCACGATGCTCCACTTCTCCAGCTTCCACCCTAACCACGTTAAAGAAGCCATCCCCTATGGACAAGCCCTGCGAATACACAGGATCTGCTCAGACGAGGAGGAACGCGATGGACACCTACGGACACTGAAAGACGCCCTCGTAAGAACGGGATATGACGCTCGACTCGTCGATCGACAGTTCCGACGGGCCACAGCGAAAAACCGCACAGACCTCCTCAGAAGACGAACACGGGACACAACCAACAGAGTACCCTACGTCGTCCAGTACTTCCCCGGAGCGGAGAAACTACGCCATGTTCTTCGCAGCCTTCAACATGTCATTGATGACGACGAACACCTTGCTAAGGCTATCCCCACGCCTCCACTACTCGCCTTCAAGCAGCCGCCTAACCTCAAAAGTACCATCGCTCGCGGCAAATTACCCAGCTGTCAGGAGAACAGCGACCACGACACCACACAACCCTGCCACGGCAACCTCTGCAAGACATGCCAGATCATGAACACAGATACCGTCATCACACGTGAGGACACTACCCACCAGGTACATGGTACATACTCATGTGACTCGGCCAACGTTGTCTACCTGATACGTTGCAGTAAAGGATGCCCCAGAGCATGGTACATCGGCGAGACCATGCAGACACTGAGACAACGTATGAACGGACACCGCGCAACAATCGCCAGGCAGGATGGTTGCCTCCCAGTCGGGGAACACTTCAGCAGTCAAGGGCATTCAGCCTCGGATCTGTGGGTTAGCGTTCTCCAAGGCGGCCTTCGGGATACACGACAACGCAAAATCATCGAGCAGAAACTGATAGCCAAGTTCCGCACTCATGAGGACGGCCTCAATCGGGATATCGGGTTCATGTCACGCTATAGAACGTGACTTGACATCGTTGCCGGTCTTTCCAGTTTAAAAAAAAAACACAAGAAACAAACACAAAAAATGGAGAGGATATGCAGCCAGTAGGTGTTTTGACGCGTTGGACCCCCTGGGACACATCTCATTGTCTTGGCTGTGCTCTTAGTGTGTCTTTGATGTAGGGAAAGATTTAATCTATGCATTTTCTCTGTGTTTATATTCTGTGAATTCTGATAGATTCTCTCACAGTAACTTTACCTGACGAAGGGGCGACAGCTCCGAAAGCTTGTAATTTTAAATAAATCTGTTGGACTATAACCTGGTGTTGTGCGACTTCTCATTTTTGAAACAAAGAAAGACTTGCATTTCTATAGCGCCTTCCATGACCACCAGACATCCCAAAGCGCTTTACAGCCAATGTCATACTTTTTGAAGTGTGGTCATTGTTGTAATGTAGGAAACGCAGAAGCCAATTTGCGCACAGCAAGCTCCCACAAACAGCAACGTGATAATCAACAGATAATCTGGGTTTTTTTTTTAGTGATGTTGACTGAGGGATAAATATTGGCCAGGACACCGGGAAGAACTCCCCTGCTCCTCTTCGAAATATTGGCCATGGGATCTTTTATGTCCACCTGAGAGAGCAGACGGGGCCTCGGTTTAACGTCTCATCTGAAAGATGGCACCTCCGACGGTGCTGCACTCCCTCAGTACCGCACTGGAGTGTCAGCCTAGATTTTTGTGCTCAAGTCTCTGGAGTGAGACTCAAATTCAACTAGATGATCAAATTTCCAGACATCTTCATCTGACTAAGCTACAGGAACTTGCGGGGGCAATCCAAGACTTTATAACAGCACAGTTCAGCACTAATAAGTACTTTATCATTAAAATAAGTAATTCTAAAGCAAATAAAGCTCAACATCAGCACACTAACACATACAAGGCAATTTCCTTGTATCACAATGAGAAGTACCGGTAGGCTCAGTGGCCTCCACTTGTCTTGTACCATGACAACGAGAAGGACTCTCATCACATGGTAAATGGAAAACAAGGGTGGCAGCAGAGGTGGCTGCAAAACAAAAGCATTTGGTGGTGGTGGTGGTAACGTAAGATAGAAACCAAACTGCAGAATTCAGTAAAGAAGTGGAAGAGAAAATCTGAACGACAAAATGTAATGCAGCACAGAACTCCAAATGGCAAACCTCACCAGCTGAATGAAAAATTGAAACTGGTAAGTTACCCAACTTTAAGTTAAGCACATTATTGCATCGCATTATTGCGTAGCAGTCATAAGAGGCATTGAAAGACCAGCAAACTGTGCGAGACAGCAGTAGGGTGTGAATCCATTCCCACAGATGCCACAATGGACAGGGCGAGTGAAGACCAAGGCCTTCCGCACAGGTGTGAAGAGTAATCTCAGACCACTCCTATGCTCCGGCTCACAGCCCGTTTCAGCGCCGGAATGGTGGAGCCTGGGAGCAGGTTGTCTGTCCATTTCCTTGACTATGAACGATGACTGGTGATCAAACAAGGAGAGAAAAGGTCCGATGGAAGGTCACCGACCTGAAACTCTAACTCTGTTTCTCTCTCCACAGATGCTGCCTGACCTGCTGAGTATTTCCAGCAGTTTCTGTTTTTATTTCCTATTTCCAGCATCTGCAGTATTTTGCTTTTGTTGAAGCAGAGAAAAATATCACAACAAGAGATGGTCTTGCCCTAAAAACAACTTGTTGACATTGTGTTTTTGGTTACAACACAACTAGGTGATATTGATGTCTGCGAAAGATGTCAGAACATGCCAGGCTTAAAGAATAGTTAGGGCCAATTATTAATCCAAATGCATGAGATAACAAGTACTGACTAACTTAATTATTTACTAACTTGAAAAAGTGAACAATTACTGAATAGGTTGGCTAACCTTAATACTCTAATAGCTTATACATCATTTATCCTGCGTCTATTTCTGGGAAGTACTACATTGCCATTGTTCTATGACTCATCAATAGGCTGGGATACTGATGCTGTGCCAGGGTAATAAGGCAATGATTAGCTATTGTGCCACAGATACATGTGTCCAAGCCAAATATCTGATATCTGCTTGCCCCTTTGACGGGCAAGATATCTGGAAGTTGCAAAGGAGTTCCTTGAGGTTCGGAAGATTATGCAGAGATCAGGCTATGGAAGACAAGCAGCCTGAAAGAACTGCAAGTGACTTCACACTATGGTATAACACCATGCCAAGACAAAGAAGTAAAGTGTGTGAAGGGGCCCAACAGGTGTGTGCTGGTATGTCATCCGAGGGCATGGGAGGAGAATTGCAGCACTTTTCAAAGAATCATCACACAGCGTTTTTTTATTATTCGTTCATGGGATGTGGGCGTCGCTGGCAAGGCCAGCATTTATTGCCCATCCCTAGTTGCCCTCGAGAAGGTGGTGGTGAGCCGCCTCCTGGAACCGCTGCAGTCCGTGCGGTGAAGGTACTCCCATAGTGCTGTTAGGGAGGGAGTTCTAGGGTTTTGACCCAGCGACGATGAAGGAACGGTCGATATACTTCCAAGTCAGGATTGGTGGGTGACTTGGAAGGGAACTTGGAGGTGGTGGTGTTCCCATGCGTCTGCTGCCCTTGTCCTTCTAGGTGGTAGAGGTCGCGGGTTTGGGAGGTGCTGCCGAAGGAGCCTGCTCAGTAGCATGATCCGGATAAGCGAGTGCAATTTTGTTCTTGATGGTTCTGCAAGAGTTAACATACCCCCAAGCAGAAAGGCATTAGAATGAGGTCAAAGTGCAATCTTCATGAGTATCACAGCGGGGTGGAAATTAGTTTCAGCCCGTTTACAGCCCTAAAATAAGCATGGGAGTGTGCGCAAGAAACCAGAGGCTCGTGGCGCAACCGAAATTGGGCCTTGGGCCTCATCAGTATATATCTGACGAGCTGCAGCCGCCAATCGGGCATCCAGAGGTAGCTCACCGGTTCCACGAGGAAAAGGTTGGGTCGGTTGCCTCCCCGGCAACAGCCCTCAGGTAGGTCCTGGGAGGGGCGGGGTCAAACGGGAGAGGGTCAAATGGTATTCTAGACTGCTGTGAAGCCGGGTGAAGTTCTCTTGCTCCTCCCAGCTCAACATTCAGGTAAGTATCTTTTTTTAAACGTAACTTTTCGGAGGCGGTCGGTTAGGTCACATTTAGACATGGTTATCCTGAAAAACAGCAGGCCCGGCACCAGCTGTGTGTAGGGCAGCCCAGCTTCGGGAAGAGGGCCTTAAACAGGTGTTGGGCCACCTATTTGCACATGCAAACGCTCCAACACCTGTTGCAGGCACAGGCCCTGCACACTTATAGAGGAGTCTTTACCAATATGGCGGGTGGCATACTTCTGGTGCCGAATGTGCGTGCACCGTGCGCCATATTGGATGCGTAGGCGCCCGTTTTTATGCCTGTAAAATAAGCGTGGTGCTAACGTATCTTTAGGCCATCATGTCAACTGAATAACCAGAGATTGATTTAATTGGCTTGCCCACAAAGCGAGTAATCGTCACAACCTCAGAAGTGAGGCTCATTTATCTTGGAGGCAGTCCAGGTCGATGCATTCCCAAGCTGCCTTCAAACAAAATGATACCGAGAGAAGACAGCTACGAAGGAGCTCAAAGGAGCCGCGTCCTTTGATTGACATTGTGCGCATTTGCCTCGATAATATTTTAATTTCGCTGCTAAACAACCAGTCAATCAAAAAAAAAATACAATTCAAGTTAAATGAATAAAGGCACCCGTAATCTGGCACATTTCGGGGAAAGTACAACTGCACTGACAGCTGGAAGGACAGCAGGAGGTAAAAGATAAGATTTTGTCTTAATTGATCAGCTGGCTCACTGATCAAATTTGAAGTAACAGAGATTGCGCTCACAGCCCTCTCACCACCATTCTGAAATGAGTGCAGGAAGTCTCCAATGGCAGCTCGGAGATTTTTTTTTTTATTTGTTTATGCGATGTGGGCGTCGCTGGCAAGGCCAGCATTTATTGCCCATCCCTAATTGCCCTTGAGAAGGTGGTGGTGAGCCGCCTCCTTGATCCGCTGCAGTCCGTGTGGTGAAGGTCCTCCCACAGTGCTGTTAGGGAGGGAGTTCCAGGATTTTGACCCAGCGACGATGAAGGATCAGCGATATACTTCTAAGTCAGGATGGTGTGTGACTTGGAGGGGAACTTGGAGGTGGTGGTGTTCCCATGCGCCTGCTGCCCTTGTCCTTCGAGGTGGAAGAGGTCACGGGTTTGGGAGGTGCTGCCGAAGAAGCCTTGGCGAGTTGCTGCAGTGCATCTTGTAGATGGTACACTGCAGCCACGGTACGCTGGTGGTAGAGGGAGTAAATATTTAAGGTGGTGGATGGGATGCCAAACAAACAGGCTGCTTTGTCCTGAATGGTGTCGAGCTTCTTGAGTGTTGTTGGAGCTGCACTCATCCAGGCAAGTGGAGAGTATTCCATCACACTCCTGACTTGTGCTTTGTAGATGGTGGAAAGGCTTTGGGGAGTCAGGAGGTGAGACACTCGCTGCAGAATACCCAGCCTCTGACCTGCTCTTGTTGCCACAGTATTTATGTGGCTGGTCCTGTTAAGTTTCTGGTCAATGGTGACCCCCCCAGGATGTTGATGGTGGGGGATTCGGCGACGGTAATGCTGTTGAATGTCATGGGGTGGTGGTTAGACTCTCGCTTGTTGGAGATAGTCATTGGCGGGCACTTGTGTGATACAACAACTTGTATTTATATAGCGCCTTTAACATAGTAAAGCGTCCCTTCACAGGAGAGAAAGCAAACCAAATTTTCATACTATTCCTCATTTTTGGTGGAAGGAGCTGATTACAAAGATTGAATCTCGACACCGTGACATTGAAAAGCAGCGGCAACGGAAAGAATGACTTTGAAATCGGAACCGTCGGTGGTCGTGTTTATACCATGGTCAGAGAAATGGAGTTTGGGTTCTGGATACACTCAGCATCTGTGGAGAGCACAGGCAAGTGAAAGGTTCAGGTGTCTCACCCATCATGAGAAGATGGATAAAATACGGATGAAGGCGCTCGCTCCTGCTCCCTTTTTAAATGCTTGCGCATCAATAATTTTGTTTCCGGCTGTAATGAAGGGTTTGACACTTGAAACCTTAGTTTGCCTGTTTCTCCCTCCACACCCGCTGCCTGACCTGAGTATATCCCGCATTTTCTGTTTTCATTTCAGATTTCCAGCATCAGCAGTTTTTTTGCTTTTTACTGGGAGGTTGGTGGAGAAAAAAAAATTCAGTTACAAACAAAAGTAAGTTTAAAGGTGTGAAAAATTAAAACGAGCAAAATGTAAATGGCTTTTGTCTCGAAGGTAGCATTTTTGTTGAGTCTGCCATGGAGCATTCTTTTAAAAGATTCATGCAATTTCAGTAATGGAATAGGTTTTCAGTACAGACATGCCTGCTCCAAAGACTGAAAGGAAATATCCATAAACTGTTGGGGTGACCGCTTTGCGGGACACCTCCGTTCAGTCCGTAAGGTTGACCCCGAGCTTCCGATCGCCTGTCACTTTAATTCTCCGCTCCACTCCCACTCTGACCGCTCCGTCCTCAGCCTCTTACACTGTTCCTACAAAGCTCAACATCTTTCGATTAGGCACTTTACAGCCTTCTGGACTCGACATCGAGTTCAACAATTTCAGGTCATAACCTCTGCCCCATCATTTTTTTTCTGTCTCTCACAAGGCAGCTGTCGATCATTCTGCCATTGCTATTTACACTTCATCTACAGACATCTTTTGTTTCTTAACTTGTCCCATTACCATCTCCTTTTGCCTTGCACCATCATCCCTTTTTATCTTTTAATCTCTCCTTATTTCCATCCTATCACAGACCTTCCCTTTTGTTCTTTCCTCCCCTCTTTCCCTGTCCCTACACTTGCTTAAAAACCTGTTACATCTCCAGCTTTTTCCAGTTCTGACGAAGGGTCATCGACCTGAAACGTTAACTCTGTTTCTCTCTCCACAGATGCTGCCTGACCTGCTGAGTATTTCCAGCATTTTCTGTTTTTATTCCATAAATGACAACTAGTGCGAATGGTTGCACTAATTAGCAATGTTCAACTAGTCGCTCTCCTGTTGACAATTCCTTGTGGAGACCACTTTCCAGAGTAGAATGTGGGCTGGGAGCTCTGCAGCCTGGGAAGCTACCCCACTCCAGGTCAGGACTCGAAGCATGTAGCAGCCCTGCACAGAGTGATCGGAGAGCAAATTTAAAAAAAAATTATTCGTTCATGGGATGTGGGCGTCGCTGGCAAGGCCAGCATTTATTGCCCATCCCTAATTACCCTTGAGAAGGTGGTGGTGAGCTGCCTTCTTGAACCACAGAGGGCAGTTAAGAGTCAACCACATTGCTGGAGTCACATATCGGCCAGACCAGATAAGGGCAGTAGATTTCCTTCCCTAAAGGACATTAGTGAACCAGATGGGTTTTTACAACAATCCGGTGGTTTCATAATCACCATTACTGATACTAGTTTTTAATTCCAGATTAATTTAATTAATTGAATTTAAATTCCCCAGCTGCCTGTGGTGGGATTTTGAATTCACGTCCCCTGATCATTAATCTAGGCCTCTGGATTACTAGTCCAGTAACATAACCACTATGCTACCGTTCCCTTCCAAGTTCACGGCAATTCTGCGGAGCCGAATTCCTCGGCTCTTCCAGACCTGATCTCGCGTGAAGCTGGTTTTCACGCCAACGCCAATGATGTTGGCCTGAGGACGCAGTGATCCATGTGCGCTCCTGGGAAAACTTCCACTCTTCATTTTTGCCGGAAGGAGCTTATTACAGAGACTGCGTTGTGACGCCGCGTCATTGAAAAGTGGCGGCAACGGGGAAGAAGGACTTTGAAATCAGAACTGCCGGCGGTCGTGTTTGTACTGTGGTCGGGGAAATGGAGTTCGGGTTCCAGATTGCTCCAACCCACTCCGCGTCTGAATGCAACTGTCATTCACAATGGTGCTGGGGCCGATTTCCATCCCCGCCTCTGGGATCCGTCCCTTCATTCTGATTTACGCCCTACTGAGCTGCTTCCAAACCATTTTTTGCTTTTCCACGTTCGACTCCGGCCAGGTACTTATGCACTTTTAGATCCTTTTGCTTTGCTTATGTTCCACTTGCTGACCCTGAAATAAAACCCAGCTGCCAGCGCCTAAATTTAACCGAAGGATAGATGACGATCCTATTTTATGGGCTTGCAGCAAGATCTAACAGGAAGGGAAGGGCGGGTGCTGAAGGTGAGCTGTGCTGTACTGTGGTGTGGGACAAATCTACAACCACAGCAGCAACTTGTGTTTATATAGCGCCTTTAACGTAGTAAAACGTCCCAAGGCGCTGCACAGGAATATTTTAAGACAAAATATTTGACACCGATCCACACAAGGATAAACCTAAAGCGAATTCCACAATAGAAACCCAGTAGAAACTCATTAAGTACTCCAAAGCACAGTAAGGTGGTTACCACACATGCAATCTGTACGATTTATTTTGTTTTGCTTCATTTGTGGTGGTTAACCTCTCTGCTGACATCTGTGTGGTGTATGTGTTTCCTTGTTGTGGAACACTCAGCAACAATCCTCCATCCAAATCACAATTCCAGCGTGTATTTAATTACAGCTCTTTGTGTAATATGCTTGGTCTTCAAGTATCCATTCCATAAGCTATTAGGGGCACAGTACGGCTCTTATTGATCAAAACAAATGCAGGCACATCAAATGACAGCTGTACATAATAATTGTATCTGCAGTTTTTTTATTTCAGTTTCTTGTTGTTTGTCCAATATATTACTTGGGATTACTGAAGATGCCGGGGTGGAAATTGGTTATGCCCCATTGTCGGGCTGACAATGCGTGCCCCAACTGCGGAGGCCCGAGATTGGTCCCCGGGACGCTAACATTTTCTGCGCATCTGTGAGCCTTCGCAGGCGGCTTGGCCACTTTACTGAGATGAATAACGGACCACTTGCCTCGCCAGCAGTGACCTAAAGGTAAGTCCTGGGTTGGGGGGGGGGGGGTCTGGTTTGGAGAAGCGATGGGGAAAGGGCGATCACGAGGACTGTGGTGGCGGGGGAAGACCACTCCACTTTTATTTTACACTTATCTGTTGGTGGCGGTCGCTGCTTAGGACGCAAGTGGCCATCGGAAAATCCTGAGCGGGGCAGGCCGAGCACCAGTTCCACTCATCAGAAACCAAGTTCCTAGAGGGGTCCTGAAACAGGTGCTGGGCCCCTCATTAACATATACAAGGGGCCCAAAGCCTGCTTTGGGTGGCTGCCCAGAGCGCCTAACAGAATGGGCCCAGATCAATTTAGCAGGGGCCCATACGCAGATGGGGTGAAGGCCATCCCGCTGCTAAATTTGTCATCGCTGCACCCGTTTTACACCCGAAAACCGGGTGCAACACATGCCAATTTCTACCCCACTACAATGGGAGGGCTAGTTGTTCCAAAACAGGCTGAAATTGGGCAACAGGGATCCAATTTCTTTAAATTCCAATCTAGGTTGCGCTTTGCAAAATTGTTGAAATGTTTATGACGACTTCTCAAATGATAACAGTGGGGAAAAAAAAATAAGATACAGAATGTAACAAACTTGCAGAATGGGCGTGTAATTGGCAAATGAACTTCAGTAACGATATGTGTGAGGTGATATATTTTGAGAAGTCGCACAACACCAGGTTATAGTCCAACAGTTTTATTTTAAATTACGAGCTTTCGGAGCGCTGCTCCTTCTTCAGGTAGTGAGGGAAGGAGCAGCGCTCCGAAAGCTCGTCATTTTAAATAAAACTGTTAGACTATAACCTGGTGTTGTGCGACTTCTCATTTTTGTCCACCCCAGTCCAACACCGGCATCTCCGCATCGTGATATATTTTGGTGGCAAGAATAAGGAGGCCACATACTCCTTGGAAAGTAAGTGTCTAAATGGGGTAGAGGAGCAGAGGGATCTGGGGGTACAGATACACAAATCACTAAAAGTAGCGACACAAGGCCATAAAAAAAGCAAACTCAGCACTGAGGTTTATTTCTAGAGGGACAGAATTGAAAAGCAGAGAAGTTACGGTAATATAGAACCTTAGTTAGACCACAGTTGGAGTGAACAGTTTTGGTCTCGATATTATAAAAAGGGATATAGAGGCATTGGAGAAGGTGCAAAAAATGTTAACTAGAATGATACCAGAACTGAGAGGTTATGCGCATCAGTAAAACTGCACAGGCTGGGTCTCTTTTCTCCAGAAAAGAGAAGACTGAGGGGTGACCTAATAGAGGTCTTTAAGATTATGAAAGGGTTTGATAGGGTAGATGTAGAGGTGGTGTTTCTACGTGCAGGGAAGACCAGAACTAGGGCCATAAATATAGATGGTCATTAATAAATCCCACAGGGAATTCATAGAGTTATACAGCACAGAAAGAGGCCCTTCGGCCCATCGTGTCCGTGCCGGCCATCAAGCCCTATCTATTCTAATCCCATTTTCAAGCACTTGGTCCGTAGCCTTGTATGCTGTGGCGTTTCAAGTGCTCATCTAAATGCTTCTTGAATGTTGTGAGGGTTCCTGCCTCTACCACCCTTTCAGGTAGTGAGTTCCAGATTCCAACCACCCTCTGGGTGAAAAAGATTTTCCTCAAATCCCCTCTAAACCTCCTGCCCCTTATCTTGAAACTATGCCCCCTGGTTATTGACCCCTCTACTAAGGGGAAAAGTTCCTTTCTATCTACCCTATCTATGCCCCTCATAATTTTGCACACCTCAATCAGGTCCCCCCTCAGCCTTCTCTGCTCTGAGGAAAACAACCCCAGCCTGTCCAGTCTCTCTTCATAGCTGAAGCGCTCCAGCCCAGGTAACATCCTGGTGAATCTCCTCTGCACCCTCTCCAATGCAATCAGGAGAAACTTCTTTACCCAGGGAGTGGTTGGAATGTGGAACTCGCTACCACAAGGAGTAGTTGAGGCGAATAGCATAAATGCATTTAAGGGGTTGCTAGATAAGCACATGAGGGAGAAAAGAATAGAGGAATATGTTAATGGTGTTAGATGAAGGAGGGTGGGAGGAGGCTCGTGTGGAGCATAAACACCGGCATAGACCAGTTGGGCCAAATGGCCTGTTTCTGTGCTGTAAATACTACTATGTAATGTAATACTGACTCAATCCTTGGATCCTCGCACGTACTGCCTCCGTGACAACTCTTAGTACCCATCTCCCTGCACAATCTATCTTTTGGCAGAAGGTTTTAATTACACTTCTAATTAAAACACACACTCATTCTGCAAAAAAGCCTCATTTAAACCTATTGATAACTTACAATCAAACTGTATCTTGAAACACAATCACAATATTTCATAAATCAGTGTGTTTGTGCTGCAGTCTCGCACTGCTTCACAGTCAGTCAGTTCCAGGTCAATTTCCTCAGTCGTAAATCAGCTATTTCTGTCTGGCCGGGTTGATTTTGAAAGGACGGTGCAAGTTAATATACTTGCAACGTAAATAACCTAATATCGTTTATTACATAACTTTGTTATGTCAAGTAGCAGGGAATGGTAGCATAGTGGTTAGCTTACTGGACTAGTAATCCAGAGGCTTGGACTAATCCCACCACGGCTTAACTAAATAAATCTGGAATTACAAAGCTAGTATCAGTAATGGTGACCATGAAACTATCGGATTGTCGTAAAAACCCATCTGGTTCACGAATGTCCTTTAGGGAAGGAAATCTGCCGTCCTTACCTGGTCTGGCCTATATGTGACTCCAGACCCACAGCCATGTGATTGACTCTTAACTGCTCTCTGAAATGGCCTAGCAAGCCACTCAGTTGTACACAACCGCTACGAAAAACATATAAGAATAAAACCAGACGGACCACCCGGCATCGACCTTGGCACCGACTTCGAACACGACAAGGGCACACCCAGCCCAGTCGACCCTGCAAAGTCCTCCTCACTAACATCTGGGGACTTGTGCCAAAATTGGGAGAGCTGTCCCACAGACTAGTCAAGCAACAACCTGACATAGTCATACTCACAGAATCATACCTTTCAGCCAATGTCCCAGATTTCTCCATCACCATCCCTGGGACAATTAAACAACTAATGGGAGGAGGAGGCTCCAGGAATATCCCCATCCTCAATGATGGCAGAGCCCAGCATGCATGTGCAAAAGACAAGGCTGAAGCGTTTGCAACCATCTTCAGCCTGATATGCCGAATGGATGATCCATATCGGCCTCCTCCTGATGCCCCCACCATCACAGAAGCCAGTCTTCGGCCAATTTGATTCACTCCACATGACATCAAGAAATGGCTGAGCGCACTGGATACAGCAAAGGCTATGGGCCCTGACAACATCCCGGCTGTCGTGCTGAAGACTTGTGCTCCAGAACTAGCCGCGTCTCTAGCCAAGCTGTTCCAGTGCAGCTACAACACTGGCATCTACGCGACAATGTGGAAAACTGCCCAGGTATGTCCTGTCCACAAAAAGCAGGTCAAATCCAATCCGGCCAATTACCGCCCCATAAGTGACATGAATCTTGTCATTCATGTATGAAGTAATACTGGGCGGCCTGCTGGTGGCGCTGTCCAGGGAGAGTATGAATACTCGGGCATGGGCCCAGCTTGCTTAGGACATTCCTCAACAGGAACTAGTCAAGGCCACAACTAGGTCTCCATGTTGAAAAACAGTTGATTAAAGCTTTGTTTAACGTTCAGACCAAGTGCCTAGTAGTTTTTTTACGTCAATAAGTCTACTCTCAAACATCAGCAAAGTGATGGAAGCTGTCGTTGACAGTGCTATCAAGCGGCACTTACTCACCGATAGCCTGCTCACCGATGCTCAGTTTGGGTTCCGCCAGGACCACTTGGCTCCAGACCTCATTACAGCCTTGGTCCAAACATGGACAAAAGAGCTGAATTCCAGAGGTGAGGTGAGAGTAGCCGCCCTTGACATCAAGGCAGCATTTGACCGAGTGTGGCATCAAGGAGCCCTAGTAAAATAGAAGTCAATGGGAATCAGGGGGAAAACTCTCTACTGGCAAAAAGGAAGATGGTTGTAGTTGTTGGAGGTCAATCATCTCAGCCCCAGAACATTGCTGCAGGAGTTCCTCAGGGCAGTGTCCTAGGCCCAACCATCTTCAGCTGCTTCATCAATGACCATCCTTCCATTGTAAGGTCAGAAGTGGGGATGTTCGCTGGTGATTGCAGAGTGTTCAGCGCCATTCACAACTCCTCAGATAATGAAGCAGTCCATGCCCGAATGCAGCAAGGCCTCAATGACCTTCAGGCTTGGGCTGATAAATGGCAAGTAACACTCGTACCTCATAAGTGCCAGGCAATGACTATCTCCAACAAGCAAGAGTCTAACTACCGTTCCTTTTCATTCAACGGCATTACCATCACCGAAATCTCCCACCATCAAGATCCTGGGGATCACCATTAACCAGAAACTTAACTGGACCAGCCACATAAATTCTGTGGCTACAAGAGCAGGTCAGAGGCTAGGTATTCTGCAGCTAGTGTCTCACCTCCTGACTCCCCAAAGCCTTTCCACCATCTACAAGGCACGAGTCAGGAGTGTGATGGAATACTCTCCACTTGGCACCCCAGCCACCACCATAAACATTCACTCCCTCCACCACCGGCGTATCGTGGCTGCAGTGTGTACCATCTAAAAGATGCACTGCAGCAACTCGCCAAGGCTTCTTCGGCAGCACCTCCCAAACCCGCGACCTCTACCACCTAGAAGGACAAGGGCAGCAGACGCATGGGAACACCATCACCTCCAAGTTCCCCTCCAAGTCACACACCATCCTCGACTTGGAAATATATCGCCGATCCTTCATCGTCGCTGGGTCAAAATCCTGGAACTCCCTACCTAACAGCACTGTGGGAGTACCTTCACCACACGGACTGCAGCGGTTCAAGGAGGCGGCTCACCACCACCTTCTCAAGGGCAATTAGGGATGGGCAATAAATGCTGGCCTTGCCAGCGACGCCCACATCCCATGGACGAATAAAAAATACCCATTAAACACATCTGTCGCCAACTTGGAGCCCTCTTCACAAAGCGACTACCCAGATGTATTGTTTGGAGACTCTGTTGAATAGGAGTGTCTGTCCCATAACGGACAAAACAATCTAATTTCTTTATGAAGAATTTCCCACTGGAGTACAGGAGAAAAGCTGACATTTAGTTATGAACAGGAACAATATCACTCTTCATTTGGTAGCTGGAGCTTATTACAATGATTATGTCACAACATAAATAGAGAGTAAATAAGGAGAAACTGTGTCCACTGGCAGGCGGGTCGGGAACCAGAGGACACAGATTTAAGGGAATTAGTGAAAGAAGCAGGGGGGGAAATGAGCACTTTTTTTTTTTACACGGTGAGTTGTTGCGATCTGGAATGCACTGCCTGATAGGGCAGTGGATGCAGATTCAATAGTAACTTTCAAACGGGAGTTGGATAAATACTTGAAAAAGAAAAATTTGCATGGATATGGGGAAAGAGCGGGAGAGTGGGACTAATTGGATAGCGTTCATGAAGAGCCGGCGCAGGCACGATGGTCCGAATGGCCTCCTTCTGTGCTGTCAGATGCCATGATTCTATCACATTGAAAAGCAGCCACCGTGTGAAGAGTGGAAAGTCAGCATTCTGCAATCATTTCCGTCATTGTCAAGCCAGGTTGTGAACAATTTTTAAAGTTATGTCATTATAATTCTGGAAATTGAAACTGGGCGATGGAGTCAACGATTCTCATATCAAAGACTTCAGTATAAAGTGCAACCTTTTTATATCAAAACTATAATTGTATGATTGGTGACTGTATGAGAGACTTAAAGTTCATTAATTTCTTTGCATCGCTACTGCCGTCTCCAGGAAAAGAATACTTAATCGCTAATGCTGCTTTGTTAAAATGATCCTTCCTGACAAAACTAGGATTGCCTTTAACCTTGAGCTCTACTCAGTTTACATACTAGGGTTAGTGTCTGAAGCATCTCTCATCTGAATGATAAGCTGTCCCTGGAGGTTTTCAGGAACTCAATTCGGATACAGAGATTGACACACAGCGTTCAATGTCACACAGAGGACACCTATCTGGGCCAGATGTTGTATCTACAAAATCACATTAGCCCTCAAGTCTCTCTTTTTTTATGTTAAACTATTTTCGGTGCTACTAGTCCAAAGAATTAGACGATCTGGGCTACTGGGAAGAGATGTCATCAGCAGTACCATTGCGTGACAACAAAGCTTCATTTAAAATGGACTTGGCAATGAAACTATCGAGTGATGTTGACAAATCTCATCACTTCAAAAGCAAATTGTCTGAATTATAGATAGTGTCGCATCTCCTTGGACAGTATAACTGGTTACAATTTGCAGCATTGCTTTCATTTCCTCCTCTTTTTAAAGTCCTCCCCCCATACCTCAGGGTGCTCTGTGAGTGAAAGGCACTGCCCTGTGCCCAGTGCTGCTCTATAAGCAGGTGCTGGGAGGAGCAATGCAACAGCTTCGCCTGACTCCGCAATTTCCCTTTCCGCCCCCAAAGCAACATGCCGTAGGTTAAACTGTTGCTGGCCTAGCCAAGACGGACTGCTCCAAGTCCAGCAAACAGCGAAGCTACCTCCCACTATTCCTGGGCACCACCGAGTTGAAACAGCAACCTGCCTTGCAACCCGCAGTTTGATCCGAGGTCACAGGATGGTTAATACATGTGGAGGTGACTGTGTGACGTTAACTTGGTGACAGGACCTTGGATGCCAACCTGCCATCTACCTGCAAATTTCCCCATGGCTGCTCCAGCTCAATTGAGAAGCAATTCAAGCAAAATTGACATGTGATCAATCTATTCAGCACCATCTTTAAAATCATGTGTGTGAGATTCAGCATTTACTACATTATTTCAATTTTGTTTTCAATAGATGTCTAGATGTTCCAACTCACGAGCAGTCACAGAAGTGGTTGACATACAAAAACATCATTACTGCATGTGAAATTCAGCTTCCCTTATATTGAAGCAAACGTTTAAAATATTTTAACAGGGTTGTGTTCTTTTTTTTTAAAAAATGACCACAACTCCTGCACAAAAGGATGATAAAATAAAGACTGAAGAAGCAATCAGGGCGGCTGTTACTCCTTAATATTACTAATCGATCTCCCGTGGCATTGGCAATGGCAAGTTAAGACCAAGTGTAGACTTCAGGTGAAGCAGGGTTGACAGCCAAGGGATAATTGGACCAGGGCACACATGCATAATTCAGTCTCCATTTTAAAGTGATACATCCTTATGTTCCAAAATAAATTCGAGTGTTCACATTTATAATGGAAACTGAAGTGGCCCCACTGGGGGAGAGTATCATTGCAGCATAACAAGTTTACACAGAGAGTTTCCAATATAAATATGAACATTGTAATGTATAGTAGAATAAGCTAACAGTGTTTAATATATTATAGATTTGCACACAGATGTTTCTACAGTCATGTAAGACTTGGTAATCTATCTGCCATTAGTTTGGTGGAACATTGCAGATAGATTTTATTAAAACTGTTGCAAAATGTCACCGGGCTTATGCTGATAATTATATATGTAAAAGTCTTGGTCCTGCCAATGTTTGGCCAAAAATTCATGAAAATCTATCTGTTAGACCGATGGATTTCTCATCATCATTATCCCATTTCCCATCTACATGCTAAGCGAAACCATCTGAAAACACATCGTTCGGTTCCACATGTACGCTGGTGACACCCAGCTGTACCTCACCACTAGCTCTCGCGACCCCTCCACTGCCTCTGATTTGTCAGAGTGCTTGTCCACCGTCCAGTACTGGATCAGCAAAAATGTCCTCTAATTAAACGTTGGGAAGTCCAAAGCTGTTGCCTTCAGCCCCTGTCATAAACTCCGCTCTCTAGCCACCAATTCCATCCGTCTTTCTGGCTACTGTCTCAGGCTGAACCAGACTGTTCGCAACCTTGGCATCCTATTTGACAATGATCTGAGCTTCCAACCCCATATCTTCTCCATCACCAAGACCGCCTACAGCCACCTCTAATGTCGCCCGCCCCTGCTTCAGTCGATCTGCTGCTGAAACCCTTTGTTACCGCCAGACGCAACTATTTCAATGCTCTCCTGATCGGTCGCCCAACTTCCTCCCTGCATAAACTTGAGCTCATCCAAAACAAAGTTGCCTGTATCCTAACTCGCACCAAGTCCTGTTCACCCATCGCCCTTGTGCTTGCTGACCTACATTGGCTCCCAACCTCTGTAAGCTCCTCTAGCCCTACAACCCTCCGAGATTTCTGCGCTCCACCAATTCTGGCCTCTTGTACGTCCCCAACTTCCTTCAACCCACCATTGGTGGCTGTGCCTTCAGCTGTCTAGGCCCTAAGCTCTGGAATTCCCTTCCTAAACCAATCTGCCTCTCCACTTCACTCTCCTCCTTTTAAGACAGTCGTCACAACCTACCTCTTTGACCAAGCTGTCCTAATATCTCCTTCTTTGGCTCGGGTCAATTTTTGTTTCATTCCTGTGAAGCACCTTGGGACATTTTACTGCGTTTAAAGGTGCTATATAAATACAAGTTGTTGTTGTTAATAGATGTACAGGGGTGGAATTCACTTCAAGTGATGGCCATATCAAGATAGCTTTGACCGCTTATCCTGATTAGCTTGAATGGTTATATTTTTAACAGTCCCATTAATTGTAGTGCTCAGCCACCAGTACACAGCCCAATTCAATGTTCTGATCACATCAGTGGAATGAACTATAGAATATTTAGAAGGACTGAAAGCAAGTATAGACTTAATTTAGTTTTAAAACCAAAAAGTGCTTTCGATTTCATCTCATTTAAAGATGAAACTTTTACATTTTAGAAATTGTTAAAACTCCTTTACTGCAACCCTTAAATTTGGTGTGTGCGTGTATTGGGGTAGATTTTCTTCTTTATTGCCTCGATGTTATGCAGCGCACAAAAAGAGGACTATCTTGCAGGGAGGGTCACAGGAAGGTTATTGAAACATATAAGATTCTGAAGGGGCTTGACAGGGTAGATGCAGAGAGGATGTTTCCCCTCGTGGGGGAATCTAGAACTTGGGGGCATAATTTCAGAATAAGGGGAAACCCATTTAAAACTGAAATAAGGAGGAATTTCTTCTCTCAGAGGGTCGTGAATCTTTGGAATTCTCTTCCCCAGAGAGCTGTGGAGGCTGGGTCATTGAATATATTTAAGGTGGAGATAGACAGATTTTTGAATGATAAGGGAGTCGAGGGTTATGGGGAGCGGGCAGGGAAGTGGAGTTGAGGCCAAGATCAGATCAGCCATGATCTCATTGAATGGCGGAGCAGGCTCGAGGGGCCCAATGACCTACTCCTGCTCCTCCGTCTTATGTTCTTAAAAGAACCCATCTGATTTTCTTTTCCTTTACATGAATGGAAGGAAGGTCCAGTGAGTTTTATAAAGAGCTAATCAATCCTCCTCCACCAGGCAACGCTCAACACCCCAGTGATGAAGATGAAAATCTACCCCATTGTCCATTTTACAAAATGGTCAGCAAAAACTGTACGGCACAGAACTGCTTTGCTATTTAAATAAAACTAGCTGTTCTAAAAATAAATATATCTGCAATAATGGCAATTGGCAGTGATTTACAAGACTAGTCCAAATCAAGAAATGTATACAGAGAATAACAGGTGTCCAAGAGTCAGTTACAAGGCTGTAATTTAATCAATGATTTTAGATGGTTCATACAGAGAATAACAGATCCCTTGGGAGTGATTACAGGGCTGCAATCAAATCAATCGGTTCAAATTCCACCATATCTCACAAAGGTGACGTTTAAATGATTTATTGATGGCCAGCTTTGAACTCACTCCCAGCAGCTGCACGAAACAAGAGATTTTTTAGAATGAACTGTATTTTCGGGAAGGTACCTCTTTGGGTGTTGTTTATGTCGTAGCAGCTTACACAAAGCGCTTAGGGCAGAGTTTTGTCTTTACCGCCTCGGTGTAAAGCATCTCCTGGGCGGAGTGAGAGAAAGATCGGGCAGGGAGGATTGCTTGCCAGTAACTAGATCCGCACGATAATCCTTCCATTCATTTAATGATGGGCTCTGTAAGGGCTAGACGACCCTTCCTGCTTGATTTTCCTCTCTGCGCTGTACTCAGGCAATATTTCACACCGGGGCGTAAAGGTGAAATATTGGGCCAGAAATTCAGCTCTTGTCGGGTGAGGACGCGCTGTGTACTCACCCGTAAGGCCACCTGAAGTGCCGGTTTCCTGCATGCACTGCGCATGCGCGGGAAACCGGAACTTCCATTCCCCTGAAGGGAGGGGTTCAGAAGTCAAACACGTGCGCGGTAGAGGCTGCGCGCACGCAGCGAACTTCGGGGTTTTTTTTCAGGTTTCTCCGGGAGGGTAAGTATGGAGAAGCTGCACTTTTAAAAAGGAGGCGCAAGGCCTGTTTTTAACAAGGTAAGTGGTTAATTAATTACAATTTAAACATTTTTTCAACAGGTTTATCTTTTTTAGATACTTTAAAGAAAGGTAAGTTTATTTTTAGCACCGTTAAAAAGTATAATTAATTTTTTCAAAAATTTAAATTTTTATTTAAAGTAGTTAATTTATGTAACTTATAGTTATTTTAAAAATGTGATGATTTTTTTTTTTAATTTATTTGACGTTTAAGTGTGGTTTTGGGACCGATCTCTATTCATAGATTTGACAGGTCTTCCTGTCAAATCTATGAATGAAAATGCCCTGCTAGGATTGGCTCTCCATGGCCCACGTGATCCCAGGGGACGCTTCGAACTAACTGCGCCCCTGGGATATGCAAGCACTGCGCGCCGGCAGCTGCAGGAGGCCCAGGACCCAAAGTCCTCGTGGGCCCAAAGCACAACGGCAGGCGCGGTAGGCAAGTACGCGTGCGATGCTTGCACCCGCAGGAAGCCGGAAAGCCGAATTTCTGGCCCATGCTTGCTATCAATGGATGCTATTGTAAATCTAATATCAAACATTTTCTTATAATGGTATAAAAATTGGCACTGACTTTGAATGGCACAACATTAAAGGGGATCCATCCAAGCACAGCTGAGTAGAAAGCACCAAAAAACACACACAAATGCAAATTACCATTGAAATACAACAAGAAGCAAGCTCAAGAACTAAGCATTTTTCCCAGTTGTTCAGTTGTCAGGAGTCTACCTTCACTTCAGGTCTCTTCACTACACAGTTTACTGGGTTCACATGGCTACCTCATCAATTCTTCGATAAAAGGACCTGCTTCACAGTTAACAGGTCATATGTTTGAGCCTTGCGCGCTATGATATTCCCACCTTAAACTCAACATGCATTGAGTTTGAATACTCTGTGCATACACTATTAGGGGCAATGTCAAAGTACAATCACACGAGACTGTGAAAAACCTCAAACAAATGTTTCATCCACTTAGTCATTCAGCCTGCTAGTTAATTGCCATCATTCCCATTGAGCAGCGATGGCCAACTCAACATTGTGGATATTGAGAGCACTGTGGCAAAGTGGAGCGAAATAAGGACAACGGGGAAGAATTCCGCTGTCGCTATTTGTAGTGAAATTGTATACATTTTTGTAGAGTAAAGAGTAAACCTGCCCAAAAGCTTGATCAGAAAAAGTGCTGGGAAAGGCTTTCTTATTAAATTGGACCATGATTATCAAAAGTAATTTGCCTCTGAGTTAGAAGGTTGTGGGTTCAAGTCCCACTCCAGGGACTTGGGCACAAAAATCTAGACTGACACTCCAGTGCAGTACTGAGGGAGTGCTGCACTGTTGGAGGTGCCATCTTTCAGATGAGACGTTAAACTGAGGCCCCGTCTGCTCTCTCAGGTGTAAAAGATCCCATGACACTATTTCGAAGAAGAGCAGGGGAGTTATCCCCAGTGTCCTGGCCAATATTTATCCCTCAATCAACATCACTAAAACAGATTATCTGGTCATTATCACATTGTTGTTTGTCGGAGCTTGCTGTGCACAAATTGGCTGCCACGTTTCTTACATTACAACAGTGGCTACACTTCAAAAAGTATTTCATTGGCTGTAAAGCGCTTTGGGGTGTCCGGTGGTCGTGAAAGGCGCTATATAAATGCAAGTCTTTCTTTCTGAACCTGACATTCAGGAATCTTCAAAGACAAGGACAGGTTGGAGAAGCTGGATTTATTTTCATTAGAGCAAAGGAGGTTGAGGGGTGATTTGATCGAGGTGTACAAGATTATGACGGGTTTGGATAGGCTAGACGGGGAAAGGCTGTTCCCACTAGTTGATGGTATAAGGGCTAGGGGACACAGATTTAAGGTTTTGGGCAAGAGATACAGGGGGGATGTGAGGAAAAACTTTTTTACGCAGCGAGTGGTGCGGACCTGGAACTCGCCGCCGACGGAAGTAGTGGAAGCGGAGACAATCGATGTTTTCAAGGGGAGACTGGATAGACACTTGAGGGAAATAAACTTGAGGGGCTACAGGGACAGAGCGGGGGAATGGGACTGACTGGATTGCTCTACAGAGAGCCGGCAAGGACTCGATGAGCCGAATGGCCTCCTTCTGTGCCGTTATGACTCTATGACAAACTAAATCAGTTGCAGCACTCTCAATCCTAAATCAGAAAGTGCAAGGCCCACTCCAGGATTTGAGCACATAGTCTAGACTGACACTTCACTGAAGTCCTGGCAGAGTGCTGCATCATCAAAGATGCCACCTTTTGAATGAGGTGTTAAACCTTGTCTGCCTGTTCAGGTGGATGTAAAAGACCCTATGGCTCTATTGCAGGAAGCATATATACATACGCAATTTGTTTAATTTTCTTCAAGCCACGAGTATGAATCTGCGCCCTGACCTGAGGGCTCCCGGGAGGCGCACAGTTCCGATGCTGGGTCTCTCCAAACTGCCGGAGTGCAGGGCCCACGTATCCCAGAGGCGCAGGTAGTTCGCAGCGTCCCTGGGATCACATGGGCCATGGGGAGCCAATCAAAGAAGGGAATCTCCCTTCATACATTTGACAGGAAGACCTGTCAATTATATGAATGGAGATCACCCCCAAAACATAGTAAAACTTCAAATACATTTTTTTTTAAATCACATTTTTAAAATGACTTGAAATTACTTAAATTAACTATTTTAAACAAAAAATTAAATTTTTGAAAAAAATAAAGTTTTTAATGGGGCTAAAAATAAACTTACCTTTCTTTAAAGTATTTTTAAATTATAAATCAGTGGAAAAAACATTTTTTTTTTTTTTTACTTTTTTTTCAACTCTTATCCTGGTAAAAGCAGGCCTTACGCCTGCTTTTACCAGGCGCAAGAATTGTAAGTGTTTTCTGCGGGCGGAGGGTCTCCAAAAAGCGGAACTCTCCCCCCGCAGAGGCCCTTCTCCCGGGCAGCAGGAGGATCTGTCGAGAGCTTTCTTGACAGATCGGAAATGCCGGTTTTCAGTGCCTGCGCAGTGCATGTCTAAAACCGGCATTTCCAATGTCCCTACGGGTGGGTACACAGCGCGTACCCACCCGTAGGGATCGGAATATCCGGCCCAATATGTGGTACAATCAACTTGCCTCTATCAGACATTACTTGGCTCACCACACAACCTTATCTTCGATACAGCCACATGCTGCATACTTTGATAGTTGTTTCTGCTGCCAGACACAATGGCCAGCCTTAATTGGTGCAATGCAAGGAGTTGCCCTTCGGCTCAAAGCTCATGTTCATTCACTTAAAAACCAAGAATCAAAATTAACATGCAAATTAAAGCTTGCTTGTAGTTCATGTCAACCTTGTGGGAAAGAAGTAAATAAAATAATCCAGCAACGTGTCCTTGAGGGAGGAGTAAAAATTTTTGCAATGTCATCCAAGTTAAAAGACAACTCCTTATTTCAGGTCACCTGACTCCAGCTCCACGCTAAAAAGATACTGACATTTTTGAGTGAGGAACTTACTTAAAATGGGTGAATTCATTGATAATTCTCACCCATAGTCATCAGATTGCTTCTATCAATCTTGCCGTGAGCTGCTACTTTTGTGCGCTTCAGACACATACAAGACCCTTTTCAAATACATTGAGCTCATCTAATTTACTTTGCGTAATCAAAAGAAAATAAGGATAGTGTCCTGTGAGCTCTGTCCAGGAAACAAGCATTTCATTCAAAAAAGCTACAAATGGAATAGAGCTATAAACCAGAATGCAATCAGCGGTGATGAAAACACACACAAATGCATTGTGTTAATGTTAATTAATCTTTTAAAAAGAAAAGGTTCTTGACAGTGTGGGGATTTCTAACTTGTAAGTGAGTTTAGCCTATAATAGAGGCAGAGTTGCATATTTTCTTGGTTTATGATACAAGGAGTGATGGGAATAGAAGCACCTCACTGGAACACGGTATTCTGTTCATTCATGTACGCTATGTAAAATAATCTTGTTTTGTAGGTTTACAATTGACCTTTTCTCACTGGAATGCTTTTCAATATGCTTTCTGAAAAGGCTATAGAAATTCACATTGCAGCACGCATGAGATCATAGTATCCAGCACATGCAGCAAGGGGCCTATTGTTTTGACTCCCAGGTCATGCTGTCTTTAACCAGATATTGAGCAGTAAAGTTACACTCCAGAACATAGGTATGTAAAGACCGCTTATGGAAGTGATTGCTGAGAGAATATCTGGTGTGAGTTTATAACAAGAAATCTATTTTAATGCCAGTGTTTAGTGGAGGTGTTGCTATTACCTTTGTAGCTATTAGTTCAGGTGATTTGAAATCTTATTATAAACATGTTGGTGTTAAATTCATAGCCAGTTCTTATATTCCCTTTTGCGCTGTATCAAAATTTGGCCTTTAACCATTAAAACTTCACTTCTCCACACACAATGACTGCACTGACATGTACATTTATTTCAGTGCACAGCGTGAAAATATCCATATATTGAAATGATTTTATCAAGCAACAATCTGTGTGACTATTCAAATGATATGCACCGACTACTGGCAATTCTGCTCATTCATGTGTTTGGCTGACCTTGGTGGTTCACCACTGTTGTGACAGCTGTGATGCAAGTTAACTAAATTGCCTGTATGTAAAACAAGCAGCAGCTATCCCATTATCCAGTGGCCCTTCGTGTCAGTTTAAATATAAAACAACGCTTTTAAATGTGACTTCTTTTCAAACGACGCGTCATTTGATGTCATAATCTTCTACAAAAGAGTAGCTTTGCCAACTCAACTGACGTGTAGGGAAATGGTACAAAAGTACACGACCAATATTTGACGTTAAAAAAAGTTTGAGTTTTTCCCTATCTTCTGCGCTAGTCTTTGTTGTGCCAACATTTCTTGCCATGCTATTGTAGCTTGGTGCTCATTTTAAAAAGGGCCGTACATGTTTGCACCACAGCCTGGAATTTCCAAGCTACCCTGATTGATTCTCGAGTGCATCTCTGTGTTACAAGGATTGGTCCTCCAAGCTACCAATACAAGTTATCACCTTGAATGAACCCTCCCCGCCAGGTGGCAGTTCACAGCACCTGTACTGTCCGCTAGGCATATTGAATGTAAACCCTTTCTAGCACTAGGATGTGAACTGCTGAGAGATATGCTTAATGACTTCCCATTGTCTCAATGCTGATGCAATGTGCAAAAGTAAGCAGTTTATGATGGCTATAAGGGCTGTCCCATATGGCATTCATCATAGGCCAAATCTAAACAACATTCGAAGTTCATTGTCTCTCACTAGGAGTTAACCTTTTGTACGCTGCATCTCATTTCATAGCTTCAACTTAACAAATTAAACCAAAATCCCTTCTAAGCCAAAAGGGTACAATCCAAAAATGATGTAATTCTTCAATTTAATTTTTAACCTTGTATATCTAACCAAATTTATTTTCTCGCTCTATCAATTTCTTGGTCATCCTTTGCTGATTTTTAAAACCCTCCAAATCCATAGGCTTACTACTCTTTTTGGCAACATTATAAGCCTCTTCTTTTAATCTAATATTATCCTTAACTTCTCTGGTTAGCCACAGTTGTACCACTTTTCCAGTGGAGTTTTTATTCCTTAAGGGAATGTATATTCGTTGAGAATTATGAATTATTTCTTTAAATGTTTGTCATTGCTTATCTACCGTCATATCTTTTAATCTAATTTCCCAATCTACCTCAGCCAACTCACCCCCTCATACCTCCATAATTGGCTGTTTATATTTAAGCCCCTAGTTTCAGACTTAATCACATCACTCTCAAAATGATCACTATTCTCCAAAAGATCCTTTACTACAAGATTACTAATTAACCCTGTCTCATTACACAATACTAGAACTAGTGTTCCCTAGTTGGCCCCTCGACATATTGCTCTAGAAAACTGACTTGAATGCATTCCATGGACTCGTCCTCCAAGCTACTTTTGCCACTTGGTTTGCCCAGTCTATATGAAGATTATAGTCCCCCAAGATTATTGCATTACCCTTGTTATATGCTCCTCTAATTTCCTGCTTTATACTCTGTCCAACACTATGATTACTGTTAGGGGGCCAGTAAACTACTCCCACCAGTGTTTACTGTCCTTTGTTATTTTTAGCTCCACCCTTACTAATTCTACATCCTAATTTTCTGGGTTAAGATCCTCTCTCACTACTGGCTTTATCTCATCCTTTATTATCAGGGCTACCCTGCCTCCTTTTCCATTTTGCCTATCTGTTCTAAAAGTCAAGTACCCAGAAATATTTAGTTCCCAACCTTGGTCACCCTGCAACCACGTCTCAGTAATGGCTACTAGATCAAACCTGTTTTTCTCTATTTGTCCCATTAATTCATCGATCTTGTTATGAATGCTTTGTGCATTCAGATACAGTGCCTTTCATTTTAACTTCTTGCTATTTTTCCCTGATGTGGCCTTAGTCGCTAATGCCCTGTTACCATTGTTAAACAGTCACTTCCTGACACAATCTGCTTGACTTTATCCAAATGGCAACCCTGCTCTACAGCCTTGACTTTTCTCTTCAGACTGATAGATTTACACTTACCTGAACCCTCCCTCCCCCTTATTAGTTTCAAGTCCAACCTTTTAAAGTAAATTACATTTAGGGTCTTTGATCATGTTCAATGCTGGGAGAAAAGTTTTTTTAAAAAAAACTTTTTTAACTTAAGTGTTTTACTAGTTTGGTCCTTCATTGGCATACTTCAATCAAACAGCAGTAGCTACTGATTACCGAATGGTAATTGATTGAAGGAAGTATGTTTAACAATTCTTCAATTAACGACTGTCACTGAAAAAGACTGGCTTCCTGTTCTGGCTAATTATGATGAAAACTACAATAGATTCCATAAGAGGGATTCTTCTTCAAAGGTCCGTTGGCACTCATTCATTGAATGGTACTCTTCACATGGTGAGATGAAGTAAATAGAGGGGGAGGAGGCTCGTGTGTAAAGTCTATGTAATTTTGATCCACTGGGGGGGGATTGACAGGGTGGATGCTGAGAGGATGTTTCCCCTAGTGGGGGTATCTAGAACTAGGGGGCATAGTTTCAGAATAAGGGGTCGCCCATTTAAGACAGAGATGAGGAGGAATTTCTTCTCTCAGAGGGTCGTGAATCTTTGGAATTCTCTACCCCAGAGAGCTGTGGAGGCGGAGTCATTGAATATATTCAAGGCGGAGATTGACAGACATTTGACCTACAAGGGAGTCAAGGGGTATGGGGAGAGAGCGGGAAAGTGGTGTTGAGGCCAAGATTGGATCAGCCATGATCATATTGAATGGCGGAGCAGGCTCGAGGGGCCGATTGGCCGAATCCTGCTCCTGTTTCTTATGTTCTTATGTTCACATACCATCGTAATAATCCAAGCCAATGGCAAAACAAAACTGTTGCTTGAACATCAACACTAAACCTTAGTAAATTTAACCCGACAGTGGATCAAAATTACATAGAATTTACAGCACAGTAACAGACCATTAGTGTATGCTGGTGCTTATGCTCCACACGAGCCTCCTCTCTCTCTATTTACTTCATCTCACCCTATCAACATATCCTTCTAATCCTTTCTAATTCATACTTAGTACAGAGGAAGATCTTCTCAATGGGGGCAGGGAAGAGCTAAAACAGATCACAAAGGACTAGCTGCAGGAAGATATTAGAAGAAAAGCTGGTTGACTCTACCCAGAGAAATAAACATACTGATATTAATTGCAAGCTGATGAAAGGAATTTTCTCGACCCTACTGCAACCTTTGCTTAAAGACCTTAGACATGTTCCCAGAGACATTCTCTCCCCACCAGTTGATAGCTTCAGGGGGTATATTCCACTTCCCTCTTTGCTACTCTTCATTTTATAACCAAGTTCACAAGATGTTCAGTTTCCCTTTCACAAAGACTGGTTCGAATTCAGTCTGTCGAAATAGTAGCAACCAGCCTGTGCTCACCCACATAGATTTATGTGGACAAATGACAAACTAATGGAACATTCAAGAGTGATCTCTTGAGCTAATTCAAACAGAAAGCTTTTTTTGGACAGGATCTTACGATAAAGCTGAAATATTACTCTACCCTAATGCAACATTATGCAATGATAGTCAGTATCCAAAGCACTGATGCTTCAAGCCGAGACCAAAGCCTTCAAAGACTTGTCTTCCAGTTCAGGGGCATTACTATAGAATGGGGAAGGCTGGTTAATTGGGTGTAAAGAACAGACTTCCAAGAGGGATTTGGTTTGTCAGGACACTTTCATAAATCTGAGCACCAAAAGGATATCTGTATTCTGAGGTATCTCTTATCAGAGTGGGAATTGGGAATGAAACTACGATATGTACCAAACATCACTCATGAAATGTAGAGTTGATGCACCAATGTTTGAAATTCATTTGTGTAATCTCTTGGTGCTTCTCCAGACAGTATTTTGGTCAAGACTGAAATTTGCATTCAGGATATTTAGTTTGTTTTCCTCGGCCTTCGATTATATTGGCTTTCAAAGTTGAACTGAGACTATGTTTTGCTTTCTGACCAGTTGGAATTATTTTCCCTCATCAAATGGTGTTTGGAAAAGATAATTCCTGAGATAAACTGAATGTTGCTGCTTGAGCAATCTTAGGTTGACAAATTTGCCCAATTTTAGGAGCCAAAGTTGTTTTGACTTCCGCGCAATGCCAAGCACCAAGTATTGTATGAGGATTGCTGATAGAAAAAACCTTCCCACAACTAACATAAGCTATAGACCCAGAATTTAGTATAAATTCAAAATATTGAATATTTCTACTAAAAAAATAGCTGAACAAATTCATTCTTCTGCCCCCAGCATAAAAACAGATCTGGCAATGCACACAGAGGCTCCTCTTTCTCTCTCTCTCTCATGATCACAAAACAGATGCCAATACTGGAGGAATATGGACACTACAGGCCGAAATTTTGCCGGCGCTCAGAGTGCGGGTTTGGAGGCGCATCCGCTGTCAAAATCACAACGATTGACAGCGGGTCAGTATCCTGCTGTAAACCCGCCTCCTTGTCAGTTTCCCAAGTGTCGGGTCTGTCATCCCTGAACAGACCCGACACCAAGCGGTGGGTCAGCCAATTTAGGTAGTTAAAAGCTTGCTAAAAAGGTAGTTAAGAACCATTTCCCCATGTACTTACCATTTTACCAGGTTTTGAACGAGCTTCCCGGAGAGCGGCTATCACGTCAGGTAAGTATGTCGGGTTCTCAATGACTGTGGATTGCTGTGAATAGGTGAAAGCTGCAAAAGTGGTCTAAAACCTACCATTTCACGGCTGTTCACTTCCCAATCTGAGAAGCTGGAGCATTAATGATTTGGAAACCACTTTTGAGCTTTATGCATTTTTGAAGTATTTGGAGTAATCTCTCTATCCACTGTCACCTCCTTGGAACAACCTATCTCAACATTGATAGATTACTTCTGTCATCTCAACCTCAGCTGCCATCTATTCCATCAGCATCGGTGCCCTTGAAAAAAATCTCACCTTGGTCCTCAGAATCCCAACACGATCAGGCCCAACACCAGCATCACTGGGCACACCAGCAGCACCAACATCCACACCAGCCTTCTCCGCAACCAACTGATGCTGCACTGGACACAGGGCATCATCACCCGTGCACATTGCTGCCTGGGACACCAGCGATGGCTTCACCATGTCCAGATTTGCTTCACTTAACACTGTACACCCTGGCTGCCACATGATGCACCAGGTTGGCACCACCCCACACCAGCACCATAAAGCATCCCTACAATGTCCAAGCCATTCCTTTCACACTCAGCACCATTGCAGGGGGGATGTTATGTCTCACCATTCACTGCAACTCACTAAGACACTTTCAGAGGTGCAAACAAATCTGTCCAAGAAGGTAAAGTGGTGACAATAAGGATTTCAATGCTCGACAACACAACAACAGAAAGTTTACGTGAACATTGGCTAAAACACCCAAATGCCTACCCTTGTGTGTTAGTTGGTATGCTTGCAGTAAGATGAGGGTGAGTTTGAGGGGTGGCTAGTGAGATGGGGATGTGCTAATGTAGATTGAGAGGGATGGGTGGAGGTGCAAGGTAAGTTGGTGTGAGTAAGGATGTGCAGGAGTAGGGTAGGGAAGGCAGAGTGATAGCGATGTGCTAAGTGAGGGAGATAGAAGAGCAAATATGTCGACAAATTTCTGAGAAGTGCAAAAACTATAGGGCAGTAATAGTACAGGATTTCAACTACCCAATATTAACTGGGATAAAATTAGTGTGAAGGGTAAGAGGGTGCGGAATTCCTAAAATGCATCCAGGAGAACTTTTTTAGCCAGTATGTAGCAAGCCCAACAAGGGAAGGGGCGGTTCTGGACTTAGTTTTAGGGAATGAAGCTGGGCAGGTAGAAGGCGTATCAGTGGGGGAGCATTTTGGTGCTAGTGACCATAATTCTGTTAGATTTAAGGTAGTTATGGAAAAGGACAAGGATAGACCAGGAATAAAAATTCTAAATTGGGGAAAAGCAAATTTTGCTGAGCTCAGAGGGGATTTAGCCATAGTGGACTGGAAACAGCTACTTGAAGGTAAATCAGTGTCAGAGCAGTGGGAGGCATTCAAGGAGGAGATCCGGAGGGTTCAGACCAAATATGTGCCCTTAAAGAAAAAAGGTGGGACTAACAAATCTAGAGCCCCCTGGATAAAGAAAAAAAGGGAGGCGTATGACAGATACCGAGGGCTAAATACTCCAGAATCTTCAGAGGAGTACAGAAAGTGCAGGGGTACAATTAAAAAGGATATTAGGAAAGCAAAGAGAGAGCATGAAAAATTCTTGTCAAGTAAAATCAAGGAAAACCCAAAGATGTTTTATAAATATATTAAGAGTAAGAGGATAACTAAAGAAAGGGTAGGGCCGATTAGAGATCATGAGGGTAATCTGTGTGTGGAGGCGGGAGACGTCGGTAGGGTTCTTAATGAATACTTTGCGTCTGTTTTCACAAAGGAGAGGGCGAAGCAGACATTGCTATCAGGGAGGAGGAGTGTGAAATATTAGATGAAATAAACATAGTGAGAGAGAAAGTTTTAGGGGGTTTAGCAGCTTTAAAAGTGGATAAATCCCCAGGCCCGGATGAAATGTATCCCAGGCTGTTAAGCGAAGCAAAAGAGGAAATAGCAGAGGCCCTGACCATCATTTTCCAATCCTCTCTGGCTTCAGGTGTGGTGCCGGAGGACTGCTAATGTGGTACCCTTGTTTAAAAAGGGGGAAAAGGATAGACCGAGTAATTACAGGCCAGTCAGCCTAACCTCGGTGGTGGGAAAATTACTGGAAAGAATTCTGAAGGACAGGATAAATCTTCATTTAGAAAGATACGGATTAATCAAGGATAGTCAGCACGGATTTGTTAAGGGAAGGTCGTGTCTGACAAACTTGATTGAATTTTTTGAGGAGGTAACAAGGAGGGTAGAGCGTTTGATGTAGTTTATATGGACTTTAGCAAGGCTTCTGATAAGGTTCCACATGGCAGACTGGTCACGAAGTTAAAAGCCCATGGGATCCAGGGCAAAGTGTCAAGTTGGATTCAAAACTGGCTCGGAGACAGGAAGCAGAGGGTAATGGTTGATGGGTGTTTTTGTGACTGGAAGGCTGTTTCCAGTGGGGTCTTGCAGGGCTCAGTACTAGATCCCTTGCTTTTTGTGGTCTATATCAATGATCTAGACTTGAATATAGGGGGTATGATTAAGAAGTTTGCAGATGATACTAAAATCGGCTGTGTGGTTGATACTGAAGAAGGAAGCTGTAGACTGCAGGAAGATATCAATAAATTGGTCAGGTGGGCAGAACAGTGGCAAATGGAATTCAATCCGGAGAAGTGTGAGGTAATGCATTTGGGGAGGGCTAACAAGGAAAGGGAATACACATTAAATGGTAGGATACTGAGTAGTGCAGAGGAACAAAGGGACCTTGGAGTGCATGTCCACAGATCCCTGAAGGTAGCAGGCCAGGTAGATAAGGTGGTTAAGAAGGCATACGGAATGCTTGCCTTTATTAGCCGTGGCATAGAATACAAGCGCAGGGGGGATTATGCTTCAACTGTATAAAACACTAGTTAGGCCTCAGCTAGAGTACTGCGTGCAGTTCTGGTCACCACATTACAGGAAAGATGTGATTGCACTAGAGAGGGTACAGAGGAGATTTACAAGGATGTTGCCGGGAGTAGAGAATCTTTGCTATGAGGAAAGACTGGATAGGCTGGGTCTGTTTTCTTTGGAACAGAGGAGGCTGAGGAGAGTCCTTATTGAGATGTATAAAATTATGGGGGGCATAGATAAAGTGGATACAGAGGAACTATTTCCCTTAGCAGAGGGGTCAAAAACCAGGGGGCACAGATTTAAAGTAATTGGTGGAAGGTTTAGAGGGGATTGGAAGGGAAATTTCTTCACCCAGAGGGTTGTGGGGGTCTGGAACTCACTGCCTGAAAGGGTGGTAGAGGCAGGAACCCTAACCACATTTAAAAAGTACTTGGATGTGCACTTGGGATGCTCTAACCCTGCAGGGCTACAGACCAAGAGCTGGGTTTAGGCTGCATAGCTCTTTGTTGGCCGGCACAGGACACAATGGGCCGAAATGGCCTCCTTCCGTGCTGTAACTTTCTATGATTCTATGAAGTGGCGCAGCAGGATGAGGTTGAGTGTGGCTTTGCAGTAACGTTTCGTGATCTACTGAGATCACTGAAAGGTTTGCGCCACTGCAGCCTGGTCCTCCTGACCACATCCCTGCTTGTGTCCTCCTGTACAATGTGCAACCAGGCTGCGTTGGTGTCTGGGGAGGTCTCTACCGCCCATTGGAAGGGAAGAGAACCTCCCTGCGTGCTGTGACTCCCTCCATAAGCATATGGTGGGAGTCATGGGAGAGCCTGGATGCAGCCGTGCACCTTTGTGCAGTGCTTGTCAGTGTTTGCAGCACCTCAACACTGCAGAACACTGACAGCACAACTGTCAAAATTAATGTGGACATGGCCCCTTTAAGGAAACCGGCTAATGACACATCATCAGATGACGTCATCAGACCCGCTTCCTTTTCAGTGGCCGGGAAACTCGGAGGGCGGGCTTAAGAAGCCCAATCAGGGCAAAATCACTTGGAGGAGGTGGGATGAAGACGGGTGCAGAGTTTGAGGCTGCTGTCTATTCCAGCCGCATCGGACTCGCCACGGCTAGCAAAATCGCGGCCTACATTGGGGTTAAAGCAATCGGGAATTTCCTAGGAACTTGGCATACTATGAATGAGGTAGCTGCCACAGGACTAAAAATGAGACCTTTTCTCATGGTATAATCCACCAGAGATCATATGTGATGCCGACCATCCCCCTTTTGCCCACTCCAAAAGATGGTAAATATCACACTGTCAGATCATTACATTCAGGCTAAACTAATCGTCAAATAATTACACAACAACAACAACAACAACTTGTATTTATATAGCGCCTTTAACGTAGTAAAACGTCCCAAGGTGCTTCACAGGAGTGTTATAAGACAAAAAATTTGACACTCGTGCCACATAGGGGAAATTAGGGCAGATGACCAAAAGCTTGGTCAAAGAGGTAGGTTTTAAGGAGCGTGTTAAAGGAGGAAAGAGAGGTAGAGAGACAGAGGTTTAGGGAGGGAATTCCAGAGCTTAGGGCCTGGGCAATAGAAGGCACGGCCACCGATGGTGGAGCGATTATAATCAGGGATGCTCAAGAGGGCAGAATTAGAGGAGCGCAGATATCTCAGGGGGTTGTGGGGCTGGAGGAGATTACAGAGATAGGGAGGGGCAAGGCCATGGAGGGATTTGGAAACAAGGATGAGAATTTTGAACTCGAGGCGTTGCTTGACCGGGAGCCAATGTAGGTCAGCGAGCACAGAGGTGATGGGTGAACGGGATTTGGTGCAAGTTCGAAAAACAGAAGCAGAAAAACACAGCAAGACACTCGTGGTACTTATTCTTAGAAAACAATAAGGATTGAATCAATCCTCAAGAGTTTAAATATTTTCTTAAGAACAAAATTCTTACAGTCTGCTGATTTGCCTGACTTTTACAGAAACCATTCTTTCATAGACTTCCTGACATGATATTTGTCTGTGGTTGAAGCTATATTCCTGCCATTGTTTGGAGTCAGGGCACCAATTACAGAAACTGAAACAGTGTGGGAAGCTAGGCTTAACACGCAACTGAATTTGAGAAGCAATGGCAATACCTTAATGTCAAAAGATGATTTTTTTTCTACGATGATGCAGGTGTTAAACACGACACATTAACAGTCTTCCTTTCAAGGTGACCGCTGTTGGGTCAAATTAGAAATGATGAATTTGCCTAATCTGCCAATCTGCAAAGTTGCATATATTAGCACCTTCAAACTTACTGACCCAGACACCAAGTAATCTTTCTGACACAATTAATTTCTGAATACAGGCAACAATGTCAATGAGGAAAATTATCAAAGACAGATGACTCTTAATGAAATGCAAATGAATCAAAGTTTGGTGCATTGGCTAATCTTCCAACACGGAATGAAAGAAACTTTGTCAATATACAGCTTATCTGAAGCCAATCTTTAACTCACATTTTTGACTATCTAAAGTCGTAAAAAAAGAACATTTCCCTACATGGCAAGGCTCTGCTTCCATCACATTGGGCCGTGGAAGGTGAAAGGTGCCATGATGAGAGAGGCTGAAAATTTCTGACGTGTGTTTTATTAGCTTCAGATTTTTCAGGTTAAACAGAACTTTGCAGTTTTATAGTTTACACATTGTGCATGGACGCTGTATAATCCTCAGCACACTCTGATCCAGCAGCTTGTCCCTTCTCTGGTCACCGGAAGATATCCAATATTGTGAACAGCTCTTGGGCAAGGAATCACATATTTTCTGGTCCGATTGATACCTGGTATCATTAGCAAGCAAGCATGTTGAAATTTGAAGATATGCACTTGAAATATATTGACCCAATTTTTTCCCCCTGCTTGCTTGAAAGCAATGACTCTTGCGGGCGTATGAATCCATGGGCACCAACCAATGTTCCCGCTAAGCTGCGCGCCCGCACAGCGGTCTGGAGGTCCCGCACAGGCCGCTCACCGGCTTTTATATAGGAGAAACCGCGCATGCACAAAAAGTTGAACGGGCCACATCGCCACTTAAAGGGACCCCGCAGCAACAACAAAATAAGAGGGAACATTGGCACCAACAGCCCTCCACGACATCACCTAAGTGGCCACTCTACTTGTAAGCTTAGACAGCATTGGCATACTGACCATGGAGGGGCTCACAGCTGAGCCCAATCCAGTTCCCACCTGAGATCCACGAATGCACACCGACAGGGTTCACTGGACAATGTTCAGCAATGTTATCATTGTCTTTATAAACACTGAGTATTAATTTGTACAAAAAAGTTCCTGGTTGTTGCAAGTAATACAAATCACTATATGGTCTTTGTCCCAAGAGAAAATTCCTAGTTGCCCCTCTGACGTCCAGATGAAGACACTACATCCCTCCTTTCATTTAAGATAGACTGACAGCATTGGGTGCTTTTCCTCTTTAGCGCCTCCAACAGGCACCAGACAGGCACAGCATACCAGAACTGCACTAGAGGGAGGAGCCCACCAAAATTTCATGGCCTGATTGTTCTCCCAGAGAATGGAAGGCCCACCCCCAGTAGGGTCTTATACTGGGATTGGGAAGGGGGTGAGGATTATAAACAGGGACACAGCTGGGACATACCTAAGGAAGAATATACTTGCCATAGAGGGAGTGCAATGAAGGTTCACCAGACTGGTTCCTGGGATGGGGGAATTGTCCTATGAGGAGAGATTGAGTAGACTAGGCCTATATTCTCTAGAGTTTAGAAGAATGAGAGGTGATCTCATTGAAACATACAAAATTCTTACAGGGCTCGACAGGGTAGATGTAGGGAGGATGTTTCCCCTGGCTGGGGAGTCTCGAACCAGGGGTCACAGTCTCAGAATAAGGGGTCGGCCATTTAGGACTGAGATGAGGAGAAATTTCTTTACTCAGAGGGTGGTGAGTCTTTGGTATTTTCTACCCCAGAGGGCTGTGGAGGCTCAGTCGTTGAGTATATTCAAGACAGAGATCGATAGATTTTTGAATATTAAGGGAATCAAGGGATATGGGGATAGTGCAGGAAAGTGGAGATGAGGTAGAAGATCAGCCATGATATTATTGAATGGCGGAGCAGGCTCGAGGGGCCAAATGGCCGACTCCTGCTCCTATTTCTTATGTTCTTATGTTCTATGCTGGCATTAGAGATGTGTAGCTGCCCTTCCACATGAGGGCCTTATGGCCCCCGTTGAAGAGCATAAAGATAAACATGATTGAATGGCATATACTTAAAGTCGATTTCTTTTTAAATCATTGAAGATTGCCATTCTGATGCCACGATACTTGTACACCATGAAGAAATGGTGAAGAAAGCTGAGCACGAGAAGCTTGTTGAAAATATCAGAAATACCTGAATTGATCAGTCTGAGCTGTGAAAGATATATTTTTGTATTTAAACTGATTTGAGTCATCCTAACATTCTTTATAGTTGCATTAAAGTGAGATAGTGAGGAGAAAACAAGATATAAAACAGCTGAAGGGAGCCATGAAGATAATTCTGACAAACCCTTGACAACCTGCAGCTAATTTTATTCTATAAACCATCTCATGGGATTAGCCTCAAAAAGTGTCAGAAATTTAGAATGAAACAGCAGCAGTTCGCTGAAAAAAAACAGTGCTCCATGGCAACTGTTACAAAAAGCTGTTATTTGAATCAAATTCCCTTTTTTCGACAGGAAATAAGTCTGTAAATGGAACTCAGTGCAAAACTGAGCACCAAAATGCCAACATCAATTTTTTTCACACACCCACACAAGGAACCTGTGAGATGGAGAGAAGGTTACCACAGCACTAAACCTCGACAGGAGCAGATGGTTTCGAACCTTTCAGTCTACAGGGCGAGGGGAACAGAATCAATGGGAACGCTAACCTTTCACCTCTTGGACTTGGGTTCAATGCCAGGCTGGGAGTGAAATCCCCTTCTATTCTATTGGCTGTTGGATCTTAAGTTAAGTCAATCTCAACCAGTTCCGAGTTGCCATCAGTCCATAGCACAAAACTACTCGAAATTCTGCCTTAATTAGTGTGTTTGCTGTGGAGAGGACAAACGTATGGCTAACGTAGGAAATAGCCATGTCATACAGGTACAATAGGGGCTGCAGAGCAGAGGGAATGTTACTCTCCATCTGGCCTATGGTATGCTCGAACTACAAGTACTTGTTATTGGCACTGGGTACGAAAAGCAGAGACATGTTCCAAGTCCTTAGGCCGCGATTTCGCCTTCCGAGGCGGGGTCAGTGGCGGGGTGTGACCCCGCTGCTGGCTCCATCCCACTCTGTGAAAAGAATTTTACGCTGATTTGGCTTGTTAAGCCCACCCAGCGCGTTTCCCGGCCAATTGAAGGAAGCGGGTCTGATGATGTCACTTGATGACGTCATCAGCCGGTTTTCTTAAAGGGACCACGCGCAAATTGATTTTGACATTTGTGCTGTCGGTGTTCTGCAGCATTGAGGTGCTGCAAACACTGACAAGCACTGCACAGAGGAGCACGGCTGCACCCAAGCTCTCGCATGACTCCCTCCATATGCTTATGGAGGGAGTCACAGCACGCAGGGAGGTCCTCTTTCCTTCGCATGGACGGAAGAGACCTCTCCAGGAGACCAACGCAGCCTGGTTGTACATTGCACAGGAGGACACAAGCAGGGATGTCATCAGGAGGACCAGGCTGCAGTGGCGCAAAGTTTCAATGATCTCAGTAGATCACGAAACGTTAGTACAAAGCCACACTCAACCTCATCCTGCTGTGCCTCTCATCACATCCCCATCACTCTGCCTTCCCTACCCTACTCCTGCACATCCTTACTCACACCAACTTACCTTGCACCTCCACCCGTCCCTCTCTATCGATATTATCACTTGTCTGTTCAACGATAACAGACCCGACATCTGGGAGTCTAGTGTGGAGGCGGGTTGACAGCGGGTTCCCTACCCGGTAAAAAAAAAAATTCCCAGCTGGCCCACCTCCAAACGCCCCCGCTGACCCCCCAAAAAATTCCCCCCCCCCAATAGTTTCTGAAGCAAAACGGTATTTATTTCATTTATCCATCCATCATTGGAGATATTGCATGAAGAAATGTAATTTTCAATTACACTGATTACAAGGCTGGGAAAGGGGATAATGCATCTTTAATGAGAGAATCATGAAAGCCCAGTCAGTTTTCCATGAGACTAGAGAGTAAATTAGTTTGTTCGCACAAAACTGGGAGTTTATCTGAACTGGCCATTTCAAATGAGGGCAATCCTGCCTTGTGTTCCACCTAATTGGCATCATACTGAGGTCTACCCTGCAGTGGTTCAAGCACCTCTTTTAAACAAGGTTTGGTGTGACTTTTTTCTTCATATAAATATTTAAACAATGTGAAGTTCAAAGCTGAATGTCTTACGGTGAGCACAGGAGAAAGTCAGAACAGAATTGCCAGTTAATTATTGCAGGTCAGCCACAGAGGCATGTGGGTAAGATCACACTCCTTCAAAACAATAAGGTTTGCTGTTGGAGAACACCAAGCAAATCCCATTACCAAGCACAAGTGTCAAACTCAATCAGATATCCAGTTTTCAATAACTGTTTCAGTAGAAAAATTAATAATAATTAAAGACAAATGAACGAAAAGCTCTCCTGAGAAAACATTAAAGAAACCTATTGATTTTTATAGGTTCTCATTATCTTACCTCATGCTGGTTACTTTCCTTTAGACCGACTGTATCGATATCTTAACATTTAGAAAAATTCCTTTTTAAGTCAGTGCGATCATTAATTTTATGGTGTAACTATTTTATAAATGCTTGTTCATTTAAATGGCAGAGAAAAGGTACTGGAAACAACAGGTTATCACAGGACAGCGTGACAAAACAAAGCTCTCCTCAATGCAATTCCAATGGGACTATTTGAAGAAATATATCTCGAGTTCTTTGCCACTGAGTTTTGCTGGGCATAGACATTGTGCCAGAATAATCAATACCCAACTCAAACAATTATGTTGAGTTTACAGAATCAATACCACTTTAGTATGATTAGCTTGTACTTTTGGAATTCTGAGGTGACAGTTGTGGTAGCATTTAACTACCACATGCGATCCCAGTTTCAACATGGAAACTTCATTCTCCATAATGTCTTAAAGATTTTTTCTAGTGCATAGCTAAGTTATACAGACCAGCAAGGTATGGCAGGCTGTAACTAGTGGGGTGGCGCAAGGATCAGTGCTGGGGCCTCAGCTATTTACAATCTATATTCATGATGCAGATGAAGTCCGAGTGTCATGTATCCAAGTTTGCGGACGATACAAAGCCAGGTGGGAAAGTAAGCTGTGAGGAAGACACAAAGAGCCTGCAAAGGGATATAGACAGGTTAAGTGAGTGGGCAATAAGGTGGCAGATGGAGTATAATGTAGGGAAATGTGAGGTTATTCACTTTGGTAGGAAGAATAGAAAAACAGAATATTTTTTAAATGGTGAGAAACTGTTCAATGTTGGTGTTCAGAGAGATTTGGGTGTCTTCGTACAGGAAACACAAAGTTACCATGCAGGTACAACAAGCAATTAGGAAGGCAACTGGCATGTTGGCCTTTATTGCAAGGGGGTTGGAGTACAAGAGTAAGGAAGTCTTACTACAATAGTACAGGGCTTTGGTGAGACCACACCTGGAGTACTGTGCATAGTTTTGGTCTCCTTATCTGAGAAAGGACATACTTGCCTTAGATGCGGTGCAACGAAGGTTCATTAGACTGATTCCTGGGATGAGAGGGTTGTCCTATGAGGATAGATTGAGTAGATTGGGCCTATGCTCTCGAGTTTAGAAGAATGACAGCTGATCTCATTGAAACATATAAGATACTGAGGGGGATTGACAGGGTAGATGCTGAGAGGTTGTTTCCCCTGGCTGGAGAGTCTAGAACTAGGGGGCACAGTCTTCAGGATAAGGGGTGGGGCATTTAAGACTGAGATGAGGAGAAATTTCTTCATTCAAAGGGTTGCGAATCTTTGGAATTTTCTACCCCAAAAGGTTGTGAATGCTGAGTCTTTGAGTATATTCAAGGCTGAGATCGATAGATTTTTGGACTCTAGGGGAATCAAGGGATATGGGGATCGGGCGGGAAAGTGGAGTTGAGGTCGAAGATCAGCCATGATTCTATTGAATGGTGGAGCAGGCTCGAGGGGCCGTATGGCCTACTCCTGCTCCCAATTCTTCTGTTCTTATGTACTTGGTCTGTGTTGAGTTAGCTGATCACAGCCAGGACAGCGCTAGGGGTGCTAGCACTGACCTGCTCATAGCTCTCCAGTGGCTCCTGCTGGGAGTACATGTGCAGGACAGGCTCGGGCTCGGTTGTGATTCCTCCCATGGTTGAATACTCATTGTCAAAGCTCAGGTGTGAATAATAGCCACTTGAGCAAAGTACCAGCAGGCCCCCGTGTGTCCATGGAACCACACCCGAGCAAGGAGCCGATGCCTTGAGAGGAGGGGAGAACATTGGCAATAATGTTGTTCAAATCTGAGCTCCTACCCATATCTTACCCATCAGCAAGACTTCTTACTCCTTCTCCACTGTTCCGGAGACTCTGGTAATAAAGTTGTTGCCCAGCATTGATTGTCTTCAACTTAGGAGGGGAAAAAAGATGTTCAGTCCCATCTTTTTGTTACATTCAGGCTCAACTTCTACAATACACCCATCGCTGGCCTCACAAGCACAATTCTACAGCAATCCTACAGAGATGAGGAGGAATTTCTTCTCTCAGAGGGTCGTAAATCTGTGGAATTCTCTGCCCCAGAGAGCTGTGGAGGCTGGGCCATTAAATACATTTAAGGTGGAGATAGACAGATTTTTGCAAGATAAGGGAGTGAAGGGTTATGGGGAGCGGGCAGGGAAGTGGCTCTGAGCCCAAGATCAGCCATGACCTTAGTGAATGGCGGAGCAGGCTCGAGGGGCCAAGTGGCCTATTCCTGCTCCTATTTCTTATGTTCTTATGTTCTAACTCCAACACATCCAAACTTAACCCAACCACACCCTATCCTGCACTCAAGTCCTGCTTACTCGTCACTCTCTGCTGACTCAACACATTGAACTCAAACTCCTGCATGGGCTCAGCCCACCCGACCTCTGCAACCTTCTCCAGTCCTACCTTCCTGCCTTTTTCCTTCTGACTCTGGCTCTTGTGGATCCACTCACACTCCGCTTCAGCATCAGGGGCAGACTCTTCCGTCACCTTGGCCCAAACTTCTGGAACTCTTTCCCTAAATCTTTCTGCTTTGCTATCTATCTCTCTCTCTCTCTCTCTCTCCCCACCTGCAAACCCCTTCTCCAACCTATGTAGTTGACCAAGCATTCGGTCATCTTTCCCACTATCTTGTTATTGCTCAACACCTGTACCTCTTCTGTGAAACACCTCGAAACATTTACTCCTCATTTTATAAATGCGAGCTGTTGTTGGGAAAGAGAAATGTAAACACCTTGAAGAAGAGAGAGCTGCATTCTAAAGTTTGCAAATAATACGAGACTTGGCAAAGTAGTAGATCATGAGGAGGATAGCGATAGGCTTTAGGATGACTTTGACAGGATGGTAAAATGGGCAGAAGCACGGCAGATGGAGTTCAATGCGGAGAAGTGTGAAGTGGTGCAGTTTGGAAAGTCAATTTGGAAAGACAGTGTATTATAAATGGCACGATTTTAAAAAGTGTAGCTGGTGTCCACAAACACAAATCCTTAAAGGTGGCAGGGTAAGTTGATGAGGTGGTTAAAAAAGCATTTGGGTTACTTTGGTTTATAAAGAGAGGAATAGAATATAAAAGCAAATAGATCATGGTCGGACTTTATAAATCACTGGTTAGGCCTCAGCTGGAGTATTGTGGACCAATTCTAGGCCCCACACTTCATGAACGATGTAAAGGCCTTAGAAAGGGTAGAGAGGAGGTTTCCCAGGATGTTACCAGGGATGAGGGACTTCAGTTATGAGGGGAGGTTAGAAAAATTAGGACTGTTCTCTGTGGAACAGAGAAGCTTAAGGGGTGACCTAATAGAGATTTAAGATGATGAGAGCTTTTGATAGAGTAAATAGGGAAAAAATATTCCCTTTGGATTCAAAATCATTGGAAAAAGATCTAGGGGGGAGATGAGGAAAAAAAATTTCACTTGAAGAGTTGTCGGGATCTGGAACGCTCGACCTGAAAAGGTGGTGGAAGCTGATTCCATTAATGATTTTAAAAGGGAGTTGGACGGGTGCTTGAGGACGAGGAACTTACAGGGTTACGGACAAATAGCGGGGATGTGGGACTGAGCACGACTGCTCTTTCAAAGAGCCTGTGAAGGAATAAACTAGATAGCCATTTTAGAAAAATACACTATCTTTTGAAAGAATTCTGGCCTTGTTGAGATAAGACAGTTGTTGACTGTGAATAAATAACCTTATTAAAACAGAATAGGTGGCTCTGAATGGGTGGTCTTGTTGGAACAGAACAATGGTCAACCCTGGATAAATTATCTTGATTATACCTCTTAAAGATGACACATGAGATAAGGGACATCTGCCCTTCATACCTTCTATATGGTGAACCCAGAATATCTGGAGATGCGGCAGATTACAAGCTGATGTGGCAGTAAGAATTGCAGAAGTCAGCAGAAAGATGAATAATGATAATTAACTTGGATCAGCTGAAACCTTATGGGATACAACTGAAAAAGGGTATAAATATTGAAGTCTCAAATGGGATATCAGAATCGCTTTAATCGGGCAAGGCGAATCTCGACTACAGAGGCGGCTCTGTAGTCTTTCACTCTTTGTACCTCGGGGATCGAAGGTAATTTGATATTGATGGATATCCTGTATAGAAAACTTTAAGAACTGTAATATTGTAGTGAAGTTAAGATTGAAAAGTAAGATTCTCTGTTAAAAATAAGATCGTATTTTTTCTCTTTTTAGAACTGTTAACGTTGCAATTGACTGATTCACCAACTGTAAATTGCATGTCAGTTCTTTTAATAAATCTCTATATTTTTAGAATTGTCTCACATAAGTCTTCTGTATCAATAACTCGCGAACTCAATCTCTGTATACTCTTTGGTGAAGAGATACATTTCTGAGGGGAGATCTCCGGACTCTCATAATATCCGGGACGTTACAGTCTGGCTAAACTTATTAAAAGTGCGATCTGGAGGACGGTGACATTCTCGGGTTGCTCCTTTCCTTTAGGGAGAGATAGCCTTTAGACCCAGTTAAGTGTCTTTAGGATTCAGCTACCTCAAACTTTAGTTGAAAGTGAACATCTGAGAAATACGCCTGATCTGGGATAGCCCCAAAGGGGCTAGGACGAGTAAATATCCTTTCAAGCCAGCACAGGCACGACGGGCCAAATGGCCTCCTTCTGTGCTGTAAGTTTCTATGATTCTAATAACTGAACATCTTCATTTTCCTCAGAATTTAAAGGCAATCATACTGGGCAACAAATTTATTACAAACTGGATTAAGTTGTGTTTTGAAAAATAGCTCCTCTTCCAGGCCTGCTCTCATGCACCTCCGAGCAGTCAGTTCACTGCAGTATTGGTGAAGGTCTGGAAGAGGACACTGTCCCCCATCCCCTTGGTACTTGAACCGAGGAGACCAAGGAAGAAAAACAGAGGCTGTTTACCTTAAAATGTAAAATAGACAGTGGATCTCGTGGCTTAAATCTGAAACTCCATCCATGGAGAATACGCCAGAGTCGTCAATGGAATTCCGCTTTTAGTTCATGAATGAATTACAAAAGGAGCAGAATAAATCCCATTTTGCTCAAAAGACAGCTGTTTATATTATTTGCATGAACAGAAGGTAAGCGCCTTATTTTTAATACCTACACGGCAGCTTAAACTGACGTAAGTACTTGTGCAGGAGAGAGATGTAGCGACACTCTCACGACAGAACATGCATTATTTCTTACATTATGTAAGGGACATTTCTTGGTACAATGATACCTCTGTAAATAGCACAGCATTAGGTCCAAACATGCAGGTAATTCTTCTGTAATTTTGCGCGTCTGATGTTAGAGCTGCAATTGCAGCACTTAGGAGCCCACAGCCCGATTGTTATTTTTATTGCCTCCTCAGCTTGCGCATTCACCCCACTTTGTTAGACTTCCAGCTGCAGACAAGGAATTACAGCCAGGTATGGGGTCGCCGATCCATTTAAAATTTTATTCAAGTACTTGCGGGTTGACCCAGACCGAGTGAGGAGCGCAAACACAACTGTAATTCTGTCACTCTGCATTTTATAAAGAAGATAACATCATTCGTGGCAAAGATACAAGCTCTCACCAGTCGCACTAGTTTACAGTCATTCCAAACTCGGCAGTGCTATTAGAGGATAGCTCTTTCTCAGCTTTTTGGCAACGCTCAACCTCTGTAGGAAGCTAAGTAGTTCTGTGATAATTGAAAGCTGCAGCGCCCCGTGTTTATGACTTACTTAAACTTTTGTTGCTTGCAAGTTGGAGGAGAATTGATTTCTCACAGACTTTTACAGTACTGAGCTGCCCGGCTCCGAACTCGCACCAAGTCCCGTTCGCCCATCACCCCTGTGCTCGCTGACCGACAATGGCTCCCAGTTAAGTAGCGCCTCGATTTCAAAAGTCTCATCCTTGTTTTCAAATCCCTCCATGGCCTCGCCCCTCCCCATCTCTGTAATCTCCTTCAGCCCCACAACCTCCCCCGAGAATCCGCCTTTTAAATACCTACGCTGCCTGACCGATTAACCGATTTATTCTTGTAATTTCATCCCATATTATTGATGGTTGTGGTTTACCACCAATTTAAGAAAGACTATTTAGCCTGAAATTTCTTGTCTTATCCATCTCTTCAAAGACAGGAGTGACATTTTCCATCCTCCAGTTCTCCACAAACTTTTCTTTGCACAGAATTTTGGGAAATAATAGTCAGAGCCTCTGCTATTACTCCTCCAGCTTCCTCAGGATATTCAGTGATTTCTCTTCCTTCAGCTTGAGTAATTTCATTGTCCCACAACCCCCCGAGATATCCGCGCTCCTCTAATTCTGCCCTCTTGAGCATCCCTGATTATAATCGCTCAACCATTGGTGGCCGTGCCTTCTGTTGCCTCGGCCCTAAGCTCTGGAATTCTCTGCCTAAACCTCTCCGCCTCGCTACCTCTCTTTCCTCCTTTGAGACGCTCCTTAAAACCTACCTCTTTGACCAAGCTTTTGGTCACTTGCCCTAATTTCTCCTTATGTGGATCGGTGTCACATTTTTTTGTCTTATAATACTCCTGTGAAGCACCTTGCGACGTTTTACTACGTTAAAGGCGCTATTGAAATACAAGTTGTTGTTGTCCATCAATTTGACGAGCAGTTTTAGCCCAAACGATACAATTTGACAGCCTGGTGCTCTCGGCCTTTTGGAGTGGATCGCAGTACATAGTGGACCATCTGGGCAAATCTGGCAGCAAAATATTATGGAAAGAGGGTCATCGTTTATCCTGGTATGCTACTCCCACTCACGCCATGGGTGTAACAAATACGGGGCAGGAGGCAGCCGTTGCCCAGGCCATTTTCATGTGTTTCCCAGATACTAGCTCAAGAGCAGCATCGTCGGAAACTGGGAGCAGGTTGCCTCTCTGCCAGGAAAAGGTGCGTAACGAGGAGTTTGAGACAAAAATAGGATCCTTTCGCCCTGATTGCTCCTTCGCTAAGTTAGAGACGGCTGACTGGAGACTCTCGGGCTGCAGGAATAGCCACTTGTTCAGGAACTAGCTAAGAAAGAGAAAAAGAACCTGCATTTATATAGCGCCGTTCATGTCCTCCGGACGTCCCAAAACTCTTCACAGCCAATGAATTATTTTGAAGGATAGTCACTGCTGCTGTGCGGGCAAATGTGGCAGCCAGTTTGTGTACAGCGAGGATCCTCAAACAAAATGAGATAAATAACACAAACTCGGGTTGCATTGCCTGGAATTTAGAAGATTAAGGGGTGATTTAATCGAAGTTTTCAAGATATCAAGGGGAACTCATAGGGTAGAAAGAGAGAAACTATTTCCGCTGGTTGGGGAATCGACGACTAGGGACATAGTCTAAAAATTAGAGCCAGACCTTTCAGGAGTGAAGTTAGGAAACACTTCTACACACAAAGGGTGGTAGAAGTTTGGAACTCTCTTCCACAAACGGCAGTTGATGCTAGGTCAATTGTTAATTTTTAGATTTCCGTTGACCAAAAGGTATTAAGGGATATGGGGCAAAGGCCCATTAGATCAGGTGTTGTAACAGAATTCGCAGGCAAAGAGTGGAGATCAGACTGTGCGGCACTGGGAACGGGCTGTGCGCTGTGGCTGGGAATTCCTGATCTATCACGCGAGTAGTTTTCCACTGGCAGCCTGCAGCACAGAGATCACTCCTGGAATGAAGTAGCAGTATCAAGTATCCCCTGCAGCCGGGACCAGCAGCATCAAGAAGCAGAACGGCAGTGATCTCCTAGTCAGGTCCCCTGGGGCAGTAGATCAGGTGTTGTGGAGCTCCAACAGCTGATTTGCACTAAAAATGTCCAGATTTGCACACAGTGCATACGCTTGCTTATATCCATGGAAGAGATCAATTGTAGAAACAGAATTCGCAGGCAAAGAGTGGAGATCAGACTGTGCCGCACTGCAATTTATTTGCGGTGAAAACTTAAATTAACTATTTGTGTCATGTTGCTTATCATGAGTAGGTAACTTTACCAGGCTCTGCCACCAATGAGAAATCATCACTACCTCCAGCATCATCCACGACTGAAATTACGCTCACCGGCCCAGTTACTTGTACACGAACACACACGTGCGTATCACGAACACACACGTGCGTATCACGACACACGTCCGTATCACAAACACACTCGTCCGTATCACAAACACACTCGTCCGTATCACAAACACACTCGTCCGTATCACAACCACACGTCCGTATCACAAACACACGTCCGTATCACAAACACACGTCCGTATCACAAACACACTCGTCCGTATCACAAACACACTCGTCCGTATCACAAACACACGTGCGTATCACGAACACACGTGCGTATCACGAACACACGTGCGTATCACGAACACACGTGCGTATCACGAACACACTCGTCCATATCACAAACACACGTAAAGTCCAGAACTGATCTGATGGCCTTATGTGTTTGACTGTAGGTTCCGTTTGCTTCATTCTAAGGGCTCTGCACTGATATTGTCAGCCAAGGTTTCAGCCCATATCCCTCATCACAGATACAGTTATCCCTTACGAGCGAGGCCGAGAGTATGCATTAATTGCATTCGATTACCGAATCATGTGTTGGCCCAGGGAACTCTTCAGTAATCGTCATGATATATCAGCGACTGACTACCTTTGTGTTTAAGGAGTGGAGTCCCCTGTGGTTGTTATAGATACTCAGCACCCACGGACCAGTTGAACCAGGAACACTCCTTGCCACGATGGACGTATCGGCACTCTACACCAGTATCCCCCACGATGACGGCATCGCTGCAACAGCCTCAGTACTCAACATCAACAACAGCCAATCTCCAGACGCCATCCTACAACTCATCCGCTTCATCCTTGACCACAATGTCTTCACCTTCGACAACCATTTTTTTACCCAAACACACGGAACAGCCATGGGGACCAAATTCGCACCCCAATACGCCAACATCTTCATGCACAAGTTCGAGCAAGACTTCTTCGCTGCACAGGACCTCCAGCCAACGCTGTACACCAGATACATCGACGACATTTTCTTCCTTTGGACCCATGGCGAAGGATCACTGAAAAGACTACACGATAACATAAACAAGTTCCATCCCACCATCAAACTCACCATGGACTACTCCTCAGAATCGGTCTCATTCCTGGACACACGAATCTCCATCAAAGACGGACACCTCAGCACTTCACTCTACCGCAAGCCCACGGACAACCTCACGATGCTCCACTTCTCCAGCTTCCACCCTAACCATGTTAAAGAAGCCATCCCCTATGGACAAGCCCTGCGAATACACAGGATCTGCTCAGACGAGGAGGAACGCGATGGACACCTACGGACGCTGAAAAACGCCCTCGTAAGAACGGGATATGACGCTCGACTCATCGATCGACAGTTCCGACGGGCCACAGCGAAAAATCGCATAGACCTCCTCAGAAGGCAAACACGGGACACAACCAACAGGGTACCCTACGTCGTCCAGTACTTCCCCGGAGCGGAGAAACTACGACATGTTCTTCGCAGCCTTCAACATGTCATCGATGACGACAAACACCTCGCTAAGGCCATCCCCACGCCTCCACTACTTGCCTTCAAACAGCCGCCTAACCTCAGAAGTACCATCGTTCGCAGCAAATTACCCAGCTTTCAGGATAACAGCGACCACGACACCACACAACCCTGCCATGGCAAACTCTGCAAGACATGCCAGATCATCAACACAGATACCACCATCACACGTGAGGACACTACCCACCAGGTACATGGTACATACTCATGTGACTCGGCCAACGTTGTCTACCTCATACGTTGCAGGAAAGAATGCACCGCGGCATGGTACATCGGCGAGACCATGCAGACACTGAGACAACGTATGAACGAGCACCGCGCAACAATCGCCAGGCAGGATTGTTCCCTCCCAGTCGGGGAACACTTCAGCAGTCAAGGACATTCAGCCTCGGATCTGCGGGTAAGCGTTCTCCAAGGCAACCTTAGAAACACACGACAACGCAAAATCATCGAGCAGAAACTGATAGCCAAGTTCTGCACTCATGAAGACGGTCTCAATCGGGATCTTGGGTTTATGTCACGATACATGACGTGATCCGGACTCGAGTCGTCGTTAGCTTGTTCACAGATGTGATTCCCAGTAAAAAAGTAAAAATTTTCCCAGTAAAAAAGTAAATTTTTTTTTAAAGCTTTTCGTTTTACATACATACGGCAGCTTTTGACACGTTAGAACCCCTGCGACTTCACCTCATTGTCTCAGTTGTATCTTGCTATGTCTTTTGATGTGGTACCTTCCTGGCTGACTTAATTAACTTTATCACACCTCGGCAGATAGTCAGGATGATTTAATTTATTGGTCTGCAATTGTAAAGTACACATGCTTTTTTTTCCATCTATATATGCTCTGACGATTCTGTATCCAATTTACTTCACCTGAGGAAGGAGCGATAGTTCCGAAAGCTTGTGATTTCAAATAAAACTGTTGGACTATAACCTGGTGTTGTGCGACCTCTCAATGTTGTTATAGATGCCAGAATCTGTCCATATCTGAACAAGTCTACCATGGAGCACACCCTGCACTTTTGATGACCCTGCAACAGCTCTTACTGCTTTTACAGTTGTTCTACTTTTTTGGGGGAGAAATGATTTAAGCATGAAGAACATACCACAAAAGTGTCAAGCACATCCTGAATGCAAGTGGACATTGCTTCCTGAGCAATGCCAGTTTAAATCTCCACCAGGAACTTGGGACAGACCCTGTGGCAAGAAAGTTCAAGACAGCTGTGGCTTTTGCTTTCACAGTGAGAGCGGTTGAATTTAAGGAGACTGTGCGCCCACATGAAGCAATCAACTCCCAGATCTCCACAATAACCTTCCTGCTCACTCTGAATCTCCTCCAACACTGTGCTTCAAACACAACATCTTGCATTTGTATAGCGCCTTTAACGTAGGCAAAACGTTCCAAGGCGCTTCACAGGAGCGATTATCAAACAAAATTTGACACTGAGCCACAGCAGGAGATATTTAGACAGGTGACCAAAAGCTTGCTCAAAGAGGCAAGGAGCGTCTTAAAGGAGGAGAGAGAGGTAGAGAGGCCTAGTGAGGGAATTCCAGAGCTCAGGGCCTTCCTGCTTATTCTGAATCTCCTCCAACATTATGCTTCAAACACAAGACAATTCAACTTTGGTTGGTAACTCCGACTGATTGGACACCTATCTGTTTTTACTTGCCGATCTTCCAATTTGAACTCATAACACCTCATTCTCCTGCTCAGTGACAACAATTGCTGTGGAAATCTCAAGTCAAATGCATGTTACAAAATGGCAACAATACATCAATACATCAAGACATCTGTGTAGTTTTCAGACTTATCCTCAGCAGGTGTAACTCTCCATGGTCTGGAAGTGGATGCCTGTTTGAATCCAGCTGCCAATAATTGGTAGATATTGCCTCCAAGATAAACAAGATTATACTTGAAATAACAACAGAAAGTGCTGGAAACACTCAGCAGGTCAGGCAGCATCGAGGAGAGGAGAAACATAGTCAACGTTTCGGGTCGAACCCTTGGTCAGAACTGGAAAAGGTTAGGAGGAGAGATTTTTAAGCGGGGACAGGGAGGAGGGGAGGAAAGAACAAAGGGAAGGTCTGTGATGGGATGGAAGGCAGGAGAGATTGAATGACAAAAGGGATGATGGTGTAAGGCAAAAGGAGATGGTAATGGGACAAGTTAAGAAACAAAAGATGGCTCTAGATGATGTGTAGATGATGACGGCAGCAACATTAACAGCTACCATGTGAGGAAACAAGAGAAAAAAAAACAGGGGCCAATTTATAGTCTGAAATTGTTGAATTCGATGTTGAGTCCAGAAGGCTGTAAAGTGCCTAATAGAAAGAGAAGGTGCTGTTCCTGACCTGCTGAGTATTTCCAGCATTTTCTGTTGTTATTTCAGATTTCCAGCATCCGCAGTATTTTGCTATTGTATGAGGTTATACTCGACTCATGTTGGGAGAAATTCAGTAAAATCCTTGCTTACTATTTAATTTCCAATTTCCCATCCGGCTTGAATATTAGTGAAGAATTTACTAATACCCGAAAGACGGGCAGCTCTTAAAAGCATGGTTACATGGCACGGATAGTCACAACAAAAATGGAAAATAAGTTGCACGCAACTACTTTCTCAAAGTATCTGGTCAATGCAAAGCAGTTATCAATAACACAAATCCATTGATGGAGATGCACCTCAAGAGCATTTGATCATAAATCACATTTGGAACACTGTGTGCAGCTTTGGGTATTCTAGCTCGGACAGCACACTGGACAGATAGCAAAGGAGAGTGACGATTTCAGGACTTGGGGCACAGAACTGAAACTCTTCTCATTGAAGAACAGATTGAGAGACAACTTGTTACGAATCTTCAGAATGAGGAGAGGCATGGATAAAGCATTTAAATGAGATTGCAACTCGAGAACTGGATGACAGAAGTACAAAAATCAACAAGCCTCAAGCGAAACCAGAGTTTAGAAGAAATGTTTGTTTTATTACCGCAGAGCAGTTGGATTTCCAGCAGAAGCAGTTCATGCTATGCCGATTCATTCTTTTAAAAGGAGTTGGGCTTAAGTGTCTGTTTAAGAATGGAATTGAAAAGTAGAAGGGTAGACGCAGACATGCCACAATTAAAATTGCAAAGTTGCCTTGGACGGTATCGCGGGGGTGGATTAGAATCTTACCAGTCCAAGCTGCATCGACTTGAAGCACCGTCATACTTTAAGTTCTCAAGGGATTAAACAGGTACATTTCTGCTTGTGGTACAGAGGCAAAACTCCTCAGCCATGCAATAAGGTAAGTAAGGGTGAAGCAGGTCATTCACCCATCACAGCATCAATAATCTCCTGAGTGACTCCAAGGATTATGCCTGGAAACCCATTCTAACTGTTAATCACTTTTTAACATGAAGACAAACATCCTAACATTGGCCCTAAATTTGACATTCACCAATCTGAACCTGCACCTCTTTGATGGGATACCTTCTCTGCACTGTTTAGTCATAGAGTCATAACGGCACAGAAGGAGGCCATTCGGCCCATCGAGTCTGTGCAAGCTCTCTGTAGAGCAATCCAGTCAGTCCCATTCCCCCGCTCTATCCCCGTAGCCCTGCAAGTTTATTTCCCTCAAGTGCCTATCCAGTCTCCCCTTGAAAACATCGAGTGTCTCCGCTTCCACCACTTCCGTCGGCAGCGAGTTCCAGGTCATCACCACTCGCTGCGTAAAAAAGTTTTTCCTCACATCCCCCCTGTATCTCTTGCCCAAAACCTTAAATTTGTGTCCCCTAGTCCTTGTACCATCAACTAGTGGGAACAGCCTTTCCCCGTCTAGCTTATCCAAACCCGTCATAATCTTGTACACCTCTATCAAATCACCCCTCAACCTCCTTTGCTCTAATGAAAACAAATCCAGCTTCTCCAACCTGTCCTTGTAGCTAAGATCCCCCATCCCCGGAACCATTCTGGTAAATCTCCTCTGCACCCTCTCAAGGGCCTTCACATCCTTCCTAAAGTGTGGTGACCAGAACTGGACGCAATACTCCAGTTGTGGCCTAACCAGCGCTTTATAAAGATTCAGCATAACTTCTCTACTTTTGTACTTAATACCTCTATTTATGAAGCCCAAGATCCCATATGCTTTGTTAACCGCTTTCTCAATATGTCCTGCCACCTTCAGGGACCTATGCACATTAACTCCCAGGTCCCTCTGTCCCTGCACACTCTTTGAAACTGTGCCATTAAGTGTTTAATAGCTTATGTAAAGCTGTATCATACTCCATCTAAGTTATCTCCTTTGAAGACTGAATAGCCCAAACCATGGCTCTTCCCTCCATGGCTGTGTATGTTCCTTTTGTGATTCAGTGAATAAAATAACACCTAACTCAAAAAATGCAATCTCTGGTTTATAGTCTACCGAGTTATCGGAGTCTACTTGCTTTGTTGATTGCAGTGACTGGATGCTTTAGCCTTGATTTTTCGCTAGAATTCTGTCCGAATTGGGGTGGATCTGGGGTAGGCAAGGGCAGAGAGTTGTCCAGGGCACCATTCCCCCATGATCACCGTCAGGGTCACCAGGATCTTCCACCAGAAGTAACAACGGCTGTTGAATATGTCTGCTCAAATATGGGCAAGTGTATTCAAATAGCATAGGAATTGTGAAGTGACGTAATTGGTCATATTTTCCATTATTGTCATAGCAACACAGGATGTAAGGAATGCCAGCATGTTGCTCGTGCGTGGAAGATGATTTAAATGGTAAATAGCCCTGTTAAGAAGTGCAATCAATCGTGGGGCGAATGCCTGCAGTCACAACCCTGTGATTTATGAATTTTTTAATGAAAATTGGCTCACCCCTTCAACCTCCTGTGTCAGCTGTGGCTCAGTGGGTAGCACACTCGCTTCTGAGTCAGAAGGTTGTGGGTTCAAGTCCCACTCCAGGGACTTGAGCACATAAAGCAGTGCAGTGCTGAGGGAGTGCTGCACTGTCAGAGGGGCCATCTTTCGGATGAGACGTTAAACCGAGGCCCCGTCTGCTCTCTCAGTTGGACGTAAAAGATCCCATGGCACTATTTCAAAGAAGAGCAGAGGAGTTATCCCCGGTGTCCTGGCCAATTTATCTCCCTCAACCAACATAAGATTATCTGGTCATTATCACATTGCTGTTTGTGGACCTTGCTGTGCGCAAATTGGCTGCCACATTACAACAGTGACTCCACTCCAAAAAGTACTTCATTGGCTGTAAAGCGCTTTTGAGATGTCCGGTGGTCATGGAAGGCGCTATAGAAATGCAAGTCTTCTCTTTCTCCTCTGCTGCCGCAAGACCTGTAGCAGGGATTAGTTCCCTTACCTATGCAGCCTTCCTGGTGCTGGTGGGAATCCCACCAAAGTTATTTACATTAACTTGAGCTCTAAAAATTCGGCAGGGTCAGTGGCAGCCAAGTCAGGTGAGTGCAAAGTCTGCGCCATCAACCTCATTCTGGGCTTCGACCAAAGCAAAGTTTTCTGGTTAAAGGCCGAGTTTACTCATACCCTTGGACCTCTTTCCACCTCACCTTTAACAAGTGCAATACTAGAGATCTCTTTCAACTTCATCCTCAGCTAACTCCATACCAGAATCTCTCATTTCACCCGTAACAATTTGAATATCAGAGATCTCCAACTTTTAACCTTGGGTAGTTCAACGTTAATGTGAACAAGTTGCTATTACCAGATCTTTTTAAACTAATTGAAAATTGTACTCACTGTGCATTTCACACAGTGAACTTTCCTTCCATTCCCCTTCATTTCAAGGAAACATTCAAATTTGGATAGGGTTGTTCTGTGCTGGACAATATTTCGTTGATTAGGCTGTGAACTATTGCCAATACAGCACCTATCTGTTCTCTGTATGCTTGAAATTTATGACATAGCTTGAAAAACTTAAAACTGCACGAATGGACCATTTCAAAATAATAGAGAACGATAACTTACTCGCTGGAACAAATGAACCTAGAGTGCTCAATAGCCCGTTTACAGATCAGGGTGACTTAGCAGGGCACTAGATAAGGAGAAAGCCTGCATCCAATTGTGGGATTAAGGAGCCAATTAAGAGGTTTATGGTTTGAATGACCACAAATTTCCCTCAGACCATCAACTTTGTTGCAAGCCCAGTCCTCACACAGTCAGGCTGGCAACTTGCGGAACAGCTTACGCAGAGTAATTAGACTGGAGATTGCAAAAGCTCCTATTTCCATCTCGACCCCTCTAGCTCGGACTAGATCATGAAAGAATATTTAACAGGTTCAGTGATGTGCATCTTCTGTAACAAGCAATCTGCCTGCCAGCAACTTAAGATGTCACTGCGCACAAAACAGAAATGTTCATCGCTGACTTGTGTTGCTTTATGTAAAGTGAAGCCTGCTGAAAACAGACCTAATTATGTGTACTACCAAGTATGAATCCACCATGCCATCTGGTCTTGCTGCACTGGTTCGTGATTGGTTTCTGTCTTTCAATAGCTGCTTTGTGATTGGATCTATCCTGATATTAAAAAAAAATCCAATGATCGTCCATTACATTTGCAATCAAATTGCTTTAAAAATGGAAAAACATTTACATTGCATAAAAAGGATGGTGACAGAAGTGAAAGCTAATGTAGTCCTTTATGGGTTAATGCGCTAAAAACAGTGTCAGACTGATGACCCAAGAAGCTCATCAAGAAAAAGCTGTTAAAATGGTTCGTTTTCTACACTGCCATCTGTTCTGCGACATCTTCCCTGGAAGATCACCACAATAGACATTCCGCACCTGCCTGATTTTAGTATTAACTACCTGTTTGGCCCAACATTTTAGCACAAAGTGTTTTATTTACCCCGTTAGGATATGTCCAATAACATGTATTTGTTCTATATAACAGCAAAGTTAGGATGCAAATGTAACACAACCATCTTCTGTCTTGCCTGACCCAAAGACAGATGTGATGATTAATTATATGGTGCAGCAGTGTGTATTGTGGCCTCACACTGCAGACAGTATGGAACCGAGGTTATTTTAGGTAAATGTATCTCAGTGCTTCAGACTTGGTTGCAAGGGTTTTTTTTAGTAGGATAAAGCACTGGTCCATTGTTGCGAGAGATAAAACGCAGTGTTAAAAAACAGAAACAGGTTGCATGCTGTTTGTGGGGACCTACTGGATCCTAAAAGTGCTGAGTACAGATGATAAGTGGGGTGGGGGTGGCTCGTGAACTTGTCTCTGGCATTAACTCTGTTAGGGAGATCAGTCCATACCATCCGGATGCAATCTTCACTGGGAGGAAACCGTAAAGTGTGATGGGGGAAAAAAGTACATTAGGAACAGGAGTAGCCCATTCAGCCCCTCAAGCCTGTTCCACCATTCAATTAGATCATGGCTGATCTGTATCTTAACTCCATCTACCCGCCTTGATTCCGTCACCCTTAATACCCTTGCCAAACACAAATTTATCAATCTCAGTTTTGAAATTTGCAATTGACCCCCAACTTCAACAGCAATTTGGGGGCGGGGGGGGGGGGGGGAAAGAGTTCCAGATTTCCACTACCCTTTGTGTGAAGAAGTGCTTCCTGACATCACTTCTGAACGGCCTAACTCTAATTTTAAGTGAGAAGTCGCACAACACCAGGTTATAGTCCAACAGTTTTATTTGAAATTACGAGCTTTCGGAGCGCTGCTCCTTCGTCAGGTAAAGTGAGGGATATATTGGCCTTCGAGGAGGTGCAGTGCAGATTCACCAGAATGATACCGGGCTAAAAGGGGTTAAATTATGAGAATAAGTTGCATAAACTAAGCTTGTATTCCCTTGAGTATAGAATATTAAGGGTGATCTAATTAAGGTGTTTAAGATGATTAAAGGATTTGATGCCCCCTTGTTCTGGACTCTCCCACCAGAGGAAATAGTTTCTCTCTATCTACCCTTTCAAATCCTTTAATCATCTTAAACACCTTAATTAGATCACCCTTAATATTCTATACTCAAGGGAATACAAGCTTAGTCTATGCAACGTATTCTCATAATTTAACCCTTTTAGCCCGGTATCATTCTGGTGAACCTGCACTGCACCTCCTCAAAGGCCAATATATCCTTCCTGAGGTGCGGTGCCCAGAACTGAACGCAGTGCTCTAAATGGCGTCTAACCAGAGCTTTACATAACTGTGTCAGCTGTGGCTCAGTTGGTAGCACACTTGCCTCTGAGTCAGAAGGTTGTGGGTTCAAGTCCCACTCCAGAGACTTGAGCACATAAAGCTAGGCTGACACTCCAGTGCAGTGCTGATGGAGTGCTGCACTGTCAGAGGTGGCGTCTTTCGGATGAGATGTTAAACCGAGGCCCCATCTGCTCTCTCAGGTGGACGTAAAAGATCCCATGGCACAATTTCGAAGAAGAGCAGGGGAGTTATCTCTGGTGTCCTGGCCAATATTTATCCCTCAACCAACATAACAAAAAACGAATATCTGGTCATCATCACATTGCTGTTTGTGGGACCTTGCTGTGTGCAAATTGGCTGCCGTGTTTCCTACATTACAACAGTGACTACACTTCAAAAGTACTTCATTGGCTGTAAAGCGCTTTGAGTTGTCCAGTGACCTTGAAAGGCGCTATAGAAATGCAAGTTTTTCCTTTAACATAACTTCCACCCCTTTGAATTCCAGCCCCCTTGAGATAAAGGCCAACATTCGATTAGACTTTTTAATTATTTTTGTACCTGTTCGCTCGCTTCTTTGAAGAAGAGCAGGTGAGTTCCCCCCGGTGTCCGGGCCCATATTTATCCCACAATCAACATCACTAAAACAGATTATCTGGTCATTATCACATTGCTGTTTGTGGGAGCTTGCTGTGTGCAAATTGGCTGCCGCATTTCCTACATTACAACAGTGACTACACTACAAAAAATACTTCATTGGCTGTAAAGCGCTTTTGGGACGTCCTGAGGTTGTGAAAGGCGCTGTAGAAATACAAGTCTTCCATTCTTTAATTTTTACTGATTTCTGTACTTGGCTCCCTAAATCTCTCTGCTCCTCCACAGTTCCTAGCTTCTCACCATTTAGAAAATACCCTGATCTATCTTTCTTAGGTCCAAAGTGGATGACCTTACATTTCCCAACATTGAACTCCATCTGCCACAGATTTTCCCACTCACTTAATCTACCAATGTCTCGTTGCAACTTCCTGCTCCCATCTACACGGTTTACTGTGCCACCTAACTTGGTGTCATCAGCAAACTTTGATATTCTCCGTTCAATCACTACAGTCCTCTAATATAACTTAAATTAGAGTATAAGAGTAAAGAAGTCTTACTACAATTATACAGAAATGAGAAGTCGCACAACACCAGGTTATAGTCCAACAGATTTATTTAATTTTACAAGCTTTCGGAGCAGTTCGCTCCTTCGTCAGGTAAGTTAGCAGTGATTTTTACAATTATACAGGGCATTGGTGAGGCCACACCTGGAGTACTGTGTGCAGTTCTGGTCTCCTTACCTAATGAAACATAGCCTTAGAGGGAGTGCAACGAAGGTTCACTAGACTGGTTCCTGGGATGAGGGGATTGCCCTATGAGGAGAGATTGAGTAGACCAGGCCTATATTCCTTTAGAAGTTTAGAAGAATGAGAGGTGATCTAATTGAAACATATAAAATTCTTAAGGGGCTTGACAGGGTAGATGCAGGGAGGATGTTTCCCCTGGCTGGGGAATCTAGAACACAGGGTCACAGTCTCAGAATAAGGGATCGGCCATTTAGGACTGAGATGAGGAGAAATTTCTTCACTCTGGGGTAGAGAATTCCAAAGATTCACAACCCTCTGAGGGCTGTGGATGCTCAGTCGTTGAGTATATTCAAGATTGAGGTCGATAAATATTTGGGAACGGAGGGAATTAAGGGATAGGGGGATAGTGCAGGAAGGTGGAGTTGAGGTAGAAGATCAGCCATGATCTTATTGAATGGCTCAAGGGGCCAAATGGCCTACTCCTGCTCCTAATTCTTATGTTCTTATTGCAACATGTCTGAGATTGGTAGATGATTGAGTGTACACTGCTCAGATAGACCAGAGTTGTTCCTCCACTGACGTGAATCTATTGCACTTATTGCTGCCTTCCTGGACACGTGCATATCACAGACTTCAGAGTGATGACACATGAGCGTTTATCTATACCGCAAACTACCAAAACGTGGTGCAAAGTGGAGTGGATAAAAGTAACAGTTTGCAGGAAAACCACCAAGAAAAATATCCTTCCCATTATGGGCTTTGCATGGATGGCTCATGATATCATGATGTCTATCACTCTGCTGTGTACCCGAGATTCAGCCTCCAACCACAGGAGGCGTCTCTCTACTCTGGCTATAATTCAGTCAGGAGTCCAGTCACTGATAGTTCAACTCAAGTTGATGTAAAGCAGAATTGGACAGTAGCCAAAAGATGTCTGTTACAAAGACAGGACTGTATTAACTTGGTTATCCCGTGCCAAGACTAGAAAAGAACTCATCCTTGTTAGACCAAACCGTTGCACTATATCTTCAGCTACAGCCCTATAACCTCCATTGACCGCTGGGTGTGCCACATCCAGGACATCTGGTAGATCGCATCACATCATCATAGCTGCTGCATCTGTCCTAACAACCAGCTCAAGTCTGATCTTGTACTCTATTCCTCTATTTGACAGCACACGTCTCTTCTGGCGCTGTGTGCCTTTGTCAACTCGTGTCCCATCTGGTTCCGTGTGCCTTTTGTCAACCCGTGTCCCATCTGGTGCAGTATGCCCTCACTAACCAGCCATTTTATTTTATGAGCCACATTGATTCCGCTTTCTGTACTAAATCCAAAAGGAGCTGATCATTCGTCATGCGTAAAACTACAAAACAGAAAAGGCCACGTAACATGTTATACATCTGCATTTGGTACCAATTCTTTCCCATGGACATTTCAGTTCCCTGAACATCTGAATTCCCACTTCCCTTGCTGGCATACAGTAAAGAAAGATTGTTTAAATTAGGTTCCTTGTTTTCAGTTCCGATTTGACTTTCCGGCTGCAATAAAAAGACAAATACCTCCCCCTTCTGTATCCATCCTTATAACAGAAGAGGTGAGAGCTCTAATCTTCTGTTTGTATTCTAGAGGTTCAAGTATGACTGCGTGTCACACCATTACATTTTTAATGATGTGGCAATTCAACATTTAGGGGGAAAAATTCGGTGACGCTCCTTTGGGGGTGCTAACATCGCCGGGGCGCTAATTTTAGCACCCCGAAAAAATTCGCGCCCCTCCGCCTGAAATTCAGTTGTAGCGCCCCAAGCAGGAGGCAGGGCGCTACTGGAAGCGCTCCACCTCCTTCTTGGGGTGCCACAACTGAATATCGCAGCCCTACGTGCAACAGCGCGTCGGCACGTAGCGCCGCGTCATTGCAGGCCTCCCTCCCCTGATTAAAGGGGAGGGGCCTAACGCTACGCGCATCGGGGCCCTGCTGGACAACCGGTGAGCGGGGCGCCATGAAAACAGTGATCGCGGCCGGCACCGAGGATAAAAGGGGAAGGGGGCAGGTGCTGGCAGTCAGCCAAAAAAAATGGCCGCCCTACACCTGCCCCTTTTACGAGCGCCGCCGCGGCTGAAAAAACGGCACCCTGACCCTGTCAGACATATCATCCAGCGATAGGTCAAAGGGCGCAACTCAAGTTTGCGGCCGGTGAGCAAGCGGGGCGCTGCGCACGGCGATGTGCCGTGGGACGCTACCAGCTACCGCCGCCGCTAACCTCCCACTGAATTTTGCGGGGGGCGTTAGCAGCGTGGCTCCCGGGCGCTAACGAGAGGGGCAAATCAACCCAATTTTTCCCCCTTGGTACAGTAATCTGCTCTCTTCTTACCAAATTTACAAGCCGTCTGAGTGTCTGTATAAGTGAAGGCATTGCCCTGCTAACAAAAAAAACACTCGATTTATAAATACTGAGAGCAGGTCATTTATCGAGCGTCTAAAAGTAGAGTTTTGCAATTTCTGACGCGATGAATTGTCATTCATAGAAAATGCTCCCTGATGTAAGCCTTTCAGCTTTCAAAGTTACACAAATTTATCTCAATTTGTTTCCAGTTTTATCAAAAATCTTTTTATTCAAGTTATAAAAAAGGAATAAATCATACAAGTCAATTGTCATTGGCTCCTGGTGAACTTTATGGGGTAGAAATTAGGTCGCGCCCCATTTGGGGCGCAAATATCGTCCGGACGCAAATATTAGCGCCTGGCGCTAATTATCGGCACTGACAGGAAACTTCACTTTTACCGCCCCGGGAGGTGAGTGGAGCGCGAAAGCAGGCGCTGCACACCTCTCTTAAGGCGCAAAGGCCGAGCAGTGAGGCGCTACCTCAGAGCGCTGGCGAAGCTCATGTAATGTCAGTCAGCAATGGAACACATACACAATGGCACGGGCCAGTTCTTAAAGGGGATGGTTAATCTTGCTTTCCATCCACATCCTGTTCATTGCAGCCTTGAATCTCGTCCTGGAGAGACTTGCACATCAAATGTGCTGGAAAGAACAATGGAGAGTACCAGGCAAAGAGCTCAGAGTGCAGCTCCCACAGTCTCTGCTAAATCGATACAAGGAATGGCAAATCAAAATGAACCTGCAAAGTGCTGCTCAGTACCCAAAACTCCTTCACACAACGTTGAATCTCTCCAGAAGTCTCTCCCTCTCTCTCTCAGAATGCGTAGTTCAAAAATGCCACCAACAATAAAAGACAGGAAGAGGCCCCCTTTAAATAGCGCCCCCCCCAGCCCCACAGCGATTGATAGCGTTCCAGTCTTCTGGTCGTTGGATGCGCCAGGCGGTAAGGCAGGGGGCGCCACTCAATTTCTGCTCCGGGGCGCCACAAGGGCGTTGCACCATGGAATGACGTCACAATCTGCGCGCGCAGGTGGTCGCAGCGGTAAGTTTTAGCGCCGCCGCACAATCTCAAGTTAAGTTCTCGAGCGGCGCAAACATCGCTGCGCCCGGGCGTTAGCGGCTTTGCGCCCCATTAGCGCCCTCTTAAGGCGCTAACGGGAGGCGCAACCAAGTGAATTTTTACCCCTATGTATTTTATGCTAAATCAAGTGTGTAAATAAAATAATCAGATCACCGTAAAATCAAATCCACATGTCCGCCCATAGCTTATAAACTAGAAAGAGACCATCAAGATTTCTTTGTACCTAACTCAATCAACCATAGCAAAATACAATTCCAAGAATGTACTTCAAAACCTTGAGCCATACCTACCAATGAAGCCTTAAAGTTTGATCTCAGCATGAATTATTACAATTAGCATCAGTTTCCTTGGGATAGGGAGGATGAAAAAAATAGTCCAAGGATTTTGTTCCCTGCTATCCTGCTTGACGTGTGCATGTGGACATCAGCTGAAGACTGAACGAGGCTCGACACTGGTGCCCTTATGGGCAAACGGATTGCAGGCGCTCGCTGTCTAGGATCATGTATGAAGAATTGCCACTTCGAAGCAGCACCACAAAGCTATTCGCACTCATGGAATGCATCCCAGTATGAATCCTTGCCTTTTGAGTATAAGAGTAAAGGCGTCTTACTGCAATTATATAGGGCCCTGGTGAGACCACACCTGGAGTATTGTGTACAGTTTTGTTCTCTTTACCTAAGGAAGGATATACTTGCCATAGAGGGAGTGCAACAAAGTTTCACCAGACTGGTTTTTGAGATGAGGGGATTGTCCTGTGAGGAGAGATTGAGTAGACTAGGCCTATATTCTCTAGAGTTTAGAAGAATGAGAGATAATATCATTGAAACATACAAAATTCTTACAGGGCTTGACAGGGTAGATGCAGGGAGGATGTTTCCCCTGGCTGGGGAGTGTAGAACCAGGGTTCACAGTCTCAGAATAAGGGGTCGGCCATTTAGGACTGAGATGAGGAGAAATTTCTTCACTCAGAGGCTGGTGAATCTTTGGAATTCTCTACCCCAGAGGGCTGTGGAGGCTCAGTCATTGAGTATTTTCAAGGCAGGGATCGATAGATTTTTGAATATTAAGGGAATCAAGGGATATGGGGATAGTGCAGGAAAGTGGAGATGAGGTAGAAGATCAGCCATGATCTTATTGAATGGCGGAGCAGGCTCGAAGGGCCAAATGGCCTATTCCTGCTTCCTCGGTTTTTTTAATTCATTCATGGGATGTGGGCGTTGCTGGCAGGGCCAGTATTTATTGCCCATCCCTAATTGCCCTCGAGAAGGTAATGGTAAGCCACCGCCTTAAATATCTGCAGTCCGTGCGGTGAAGGTACTCCCACAGTGCTGTTAAGGAAGGAGTTCCAGGATTTTGACCCAGCAACGATGAATAAATGGTGATATACTTCCAAGTCAGGATGGTGCGAGACGTGGAGGGAAACTTGTTCCTATGCGCCTGCTGCCCTTGTCCTTCTAGGTGGTAGAGGTCGCAGGTTTAGGAGGTGCTGCCGAAGAAGCCTTGGCGAGTTGCTGCAGTGCATCTTATAGATGGTACACACTGCAGCCACGTGAATGTTTAAGGTGGTCGATGGGGTGCCAATTAAGTGGGCTGCTTTGTCCTGGATGGTGTCGAGCTTCTTCAGTGTTGTTGGAGCTGCACTCATCCAGGCAAGTGGAGAGTATTCCATCACACTCCTGACTTGTGCCTTGTAGATGGTGGAAAAGCTTTGGGGAGACAGGAGGTGAGACACTCGCCGCAGAATACCTAGCCTCTGACCTGCTCTTTTTGCCACAGTATTTATGTGGCTGGTCCAGTTAAGTTTCTGGTCAATGGTGACCCGCAGGATGTTGATGGTGGGGGATTCGACAATGGTAATGCCATTGAATATCAAGGGGCAGTGGTTAGACTCTCGCTTGTTGGAGATAGTCATTGCCTGGCACTTGTGTGGCACGACTGTTACCTGCCACTTATCAGCCCAAGCCTGAATGTCGTCCAGGTCTTGTTGCATGCGGGCATGGACTGCATCATTATCTGGGGAGTTGTGAATGGCGCTGAACACTGTGCAGTCATCAGCGAACATCTCCACTTCTGACCTTATGATGGAGGGAAGGTCATTGATGAAGCAGCTGAAGATGGTTGGGCCTAGGACACTGCCATGAGGAACTCCTGCAGTGATGTCCTGGGGCTGAGATGATTGACCTCCAACCACCTCAACCATTGTTATTTGTGCTAGGTATGACTCCACCCATTGGAGAGTTTTCCCCCCCGATTCCCATTGACTTCAGTTTTACTAGGGCTCCTTGATGCCACACTCGGTCAAATGCTGCCTTGATGTCTAGGGCAGTCACTCTCACCTCACCTCTGGAATTCAGCTCTTTTGTCCATGTTTGGACCAAGGCTGTAATGAGGTCTGGAGCCGAGTGGTCTTGGCAGAACCTAAACTGGGCATCAGTGAGCAGGTTATTGGAGAGTAAGTGCTGCTTGATAGCACTTTCGACGACACCTTACATCACTTTGCTGATGATTGAGAGTAGGCATATGGGGCGGTAATTGGCCGGATTGGATTTGTCCTGCTTTTTGTGGACAGGATATACCTGGGCAGTTTTCCACATTGTCGGGTAGATGCCAGTGTTGTAGCTGTACTGGAACAGCTTGGCTAGAGACACGGCTAGTTCTGGAACACAAGTCTTCAGCACGACAGCCGGGATGTTGTAGGGGCCCATAGCCTTTGCTGTATCCAGTGCGCTCAGCCATTTCTTGATATCACGTGGAGTGAATCGAATTGGCTGAAGACTGGCTTCTGTGATGGTGGGGACCTCAGGAGGAGGACGATATGGATCATCCACTCGGCACTTCTGGCTGAAGATGGTTGCAAATGCTTCAGCCTTGTCTTTTGCACTCACGTGCTGGGCTCCACCATCATTGAGGATGGGGATATTCATGGAGCCTCTTCCTCCCGCTAGTTGTTTAATAGTCCACCACTATTCACGACTGAATGTGGCAGGACTGCAGAGCTTTCATCTGATCCGTTGATTGTGGGATCGCTTAGCATTCTACTATAGACAGGGTTAACCTTAGAATCTATTAATAGGAGTGTAATTCAACATTTTCCCTTGGTCTGAACTTGAACTCTTTTAAATCGACCAAGACATTCGTTCTAGTTTCTAGCTCCTCGTAGCCCCGAGACTATTTTACAGTACTGAGGGAATGCTCCACTGGCAGAGGTGCCGTCTTTTGTATGAGACATTAAACCGAGGTCCCGTCAGCTCTCTCAGGTGGACGTAAAAGATCCCAAGGCACTATTTCGAAGAAGAGCAGGGGAGTTATCCCCGGTGTCCTGGCCAATATTTATCCCTCAATCCACATCACTAAAAAAAAATGATCTGGTCATTATCACATTGCTGTTTGTGGGAGCTTGCTGTGTGCAAATTGGCTGCTACATTTGCTACATTGAAACAGTGACTACACTTCAAAAGTACTTCATTGGCTGTAAAGCGCTTTGAGACATCCGGTGGTCATGAAAGGTACTATATAAATGCAAGTCTTTCTTTCTATGAGGGGTACAAGTTCAAGGATGGCTTTACTGAAGGAAGATGATAAGGAATTGTTTTTGGATGTATTTCATCTCTTCCACTTACAATCTACAGGTTTCTCTAACCCAAGTTGGGCATGCCCTAACTAATATTTCTTGATTAACCTCAGATCCTGAACTATGAACTTTGACCCTTCACTTGGGTTTCTCAATAAAACAAATTTATGGTCAAAATCACATCAGCAAAACCACAATCTTATAAATATACCACTACCAGCAAAACATACAATTACACGGATCAATTTTCTAGTGGTTGAGGTTCAAATTTCAACATCTACTCTGCACAACAATCTAATCTGGCAGTGACATGTGGAATGAAAATGATCAGTATGGGCCAAGATCCTGGGTCAGATTCGAATCCAAGTCTCTGGGGTGAAGAGATAATTGTTCTAAACCACAGTGTCAACCAGTGGGGATTTTTCCATATTCCAAACCAGTCATGCTTAAGGCCCATCACAGTAATTGCCAAATCAGTACTAAATTATGGTCAGTTTTTTGCTGTCTGCCCACATCCACGAGGAACTGGGCTCAAACTCTCCAAATTAATTCATGCAAGATGCTTATAACTCCAGTGAGAAGAAATGTCAACAGAATGTAATTGGAGTGCATGCACGACAAAAATGCTGAACTAAAATGAATGCTCCCTGGTCTCTGGAGAAGCCCACCAACAAGGAATGACTAGGGAATGATAAGTATGGTCTGGCACCTATGATGTGAGGCACATAGAGGGCTAAGTACTTTACATGGAAGCACTTGACTCCCACACTAATGTGTCCCTTTAAGATACCACCTTCCTGTGCCACATTTCTAATTTGCATAACATTAATTCAACTGGAGTTGGTACCTTGGGGTTTGATTGATATTTGCTTACATCACGTCAGCCGTGGCTCGGTGGGTAGCACTCTCTCCTCTGAGTCAGAAGGTTGTGGGTTCAAGTCCCACTCCAGTGACTAGGAGCACAAAAATCTAGGCTGACACTCTAGTGCAATACTGAGGGAGTGCTGCACTGTCGGAGGTGCCGTCTTTGGGATGAGACGTTAAACCGATGCCCCGTCTACTCTCTCAGGTGGACGTAAAAGATCCCATAGCACTATTTCGAAGAAGAGCAGGGGAGTTATCCCCGGTGTCCTGGCCAATATTTATCCCTCAACCAACATAACAGAAACAGAGTATCTGGTCATTATCACATTGATGTTTGTGGGTGTTTGCTGTGGGCAAATTGGCGTTTCTAACATTGCAACAGTGACGGCACTTCAAAAGTACTTCATTGGCTGTAAAGCACTTTGGGATGTCCGGTGGTTGCCAAAGGTGCTATATGAAGGCAGATCCTTCTTTTTCTTTTACATCCCCTCAAAATTAACCAGCAAAATCCACTCCTGGGCACGTAATAATCTTTTAATAAGAGTCATTAGAATGAGACATACAATTCATTCAAAAATAACACAACACTAAAATTAGTTATATTGTATCTTAGTTTAACAACTTTTATCAATTTTGATTTTTTTTTTGAAAAGGCCTGGGCTTTTTAATAAACATTTAGGCTTTTAACAACATATTTTCTACAGTTCAGATTTATTTGCTGAGCAGGCCAACTAAAAGGGCTATTGCCTTATGAATATTCAATTACTGCTGCTTTTTAATGACAATTTCATCACTAGCCTCTTACTGAGAAAATAAAACCCAGTGTTGAAATTGTTATCACTGAAATACCAGAATATTTGAATATTCATAAGGAATCTGGACCAGACTGGCTCCATCCATCAACACTTCAGAGTAGAAATAAGGGGAGCTTTTGGTGCAGCTCACTGAGCACAAGCATGGTATTGGGCAATTAGAAACTAAAATCAAGAAGAAACTGCATAATTTTTTAATGATTTTGATGATTATGGGCCTGCTAGTTTGGTGCTTATGGTCAGAAAAATATAAGCACATTAAAAGAGAAGCTTTAAGAACTTTTGACAAGACGACAACAATTTCAACCCAACAATGAAAGGTAGGCAATGCCCGCAAAAATTATGGTCACTCTTTTGAGGAGATATTAGTATTGGTGTCCTGTATTGGCCAAATTCTTGGCCTACATTCAAACCCAAGTTTCTGGGGTGAAGAGAACTGTTCTGAAGCACTGACATTCATTGGGATTGACTTTCTATCATTCTGTTTTACAAATGTGACTTAGTTCACAGAACAAAAATAAACATCAACGCTCCTCAACCTACAAATTGCACTTTGCAGTAATAGCCTATGACAACAACAACAACTTGTATTTATATAGCGCCTTCAACGTAGTAAAAATGTCCCAAGGCGCTGCACAGGAGTATTTTAAGGCAAAAAAATTGACACCGATCCACATAAGGATAAATTAGGGCAGGTGACCAAAAGCTTGGTCAAAGAGGTAGGTTTTAAGGAGCGTCTTAAAGGAGGAAAGAGAGGTAGCGAGGCGGAGAGGTTTGGAGAGAGAATTCCAGAGCTTAGGACCTAGGCAACAGAAGGCACAGCCACTGATGGTTGAGCGATTATAATCAAGGATGCTCAAGAGGGCAGAATTAGAGGAGCGCAGATATCTCGGGGGGTTGTGGGGCTGAAGGAGATTACAGGCATCACCCAGTGGGAATATTCCTAAATTCCAAACCGGTCACGTTGTATCTTTGAAGTAATTCAGTTCATGCAAGTCTTTCTGGGGGATGTGATAAGACTGCGATAAATGTAAGTATTGCCTTCCGTGGAATTCTGAGACCTCTGCTTTTCATATTACAGAATCAAGACTGTATAGCAGTAGTTGCGAGGTCAAATATAATGCTCGGGTGTGTAACCAGATGCAGGGGGGGTAGATTTTCACCCCGAGCGGACTTAGGGCAACCAGCTGACAGAGCGTGACAGACAGCCCCGTGATAGTCCTGGTGGGAGGCTCGCAAGATTGGGCAGCCCGTTCAACTGCTGGGCCGGAAGGTGGGTAGAGCAGGCGCGCAAACCCCAGGGGCAGCATCCCAGGCTGGTTTTTGTGGAGCCCAGGAGGAGCGGTCCAGTTCCTCTGGACTCCCACAAAAAAAAATAAACAAACACAAATTTACCCGCCGGCTCCTCCTCTGCCAGGTGATACTGGGCGCAGCACATGCTCCGCCAAGAACTGTCCTAAAATGGCCCAACGGCGTCCTCTGTATTCTAAATGGGCCTATCACCTGACTCGGGCAGGCTCTCCGGTCACCCAGCGCTAGGCCCGGGAGAAGATCGCGGCTGCCACAGGGACGGCAGGAACGGGGGGGGGGGGTGCTAAGCCATTCCCCGCCATTTTCGGGGCGCTATCACCTGACTCGGGCAGGCTCTCCGGTCACCCAGCGCTAGGCCCGGGAGAAGATCGCAGCTGCCACAGGGAGGGCAGGAACGGGGGGGGAGGGGGGGTGCTAAGCCATTCCCCGCCATTTTCGGGGCGCCAGCACTCCGTTCTCGCCAGGCAAGGCGGCTCAAAATCTACCCCCTGGAATCAAAGCTGAATGAGGGAAAAATTGACGTTACACAAAGCATTATTGGAGACCGCATCTGTCGCACACTATCGGTTTCCGATCATCATACCTTTCAACAGAGTCAATGGAAAGGATTTAAAGGAGAATGTTAACAATGCTTACGTGTTTCTAGATCACTAAGCCATGCGCGAGGCATTGGAAGCTTAAACCTATTCTTATTGTGGGAAAAACAAGGTGCAAGAAGGACAAACATTTTTTTGTGGAGAGGTATGGTGTTCGGGTTGGCAAATGTTAAAACTTGGTCTGATCAGGGAGCTGGATGCTGGACTGCACTACCTTTTATGCTCAACTAAATATTTTCCTACATTATTTCTGTTTACAGTAGTTTAAACAAGTTTAACACAAATTTCCTTTAAAGGTTACAGTGCTATTGTGTGCCAAGGCTGTAGTTTTTTCCATTCCTTTTTTTCTCTCATCATTTATCTTATGTCTAGGGGTTTTACATTTTAACATTTAAATGAGTGAGTCGTATTTGGGCTCCTGTTGTACATCAAGGTAGATGAGGCCACGGTCTGAAACATTACAATAGAAGTGTAGGTCAAACACAGCACAGCAATCTGTCATTTAACTGAATACAGTATGCTTCAGTTTACGGTAGCATAATGGTTATGTTACCGGGTCTAGTAATCCCGTAGATCTGGACTAATGATCTGGGGACATGAGTTCAAATCCCAAGACGGCAGCTGGGGAATTTAAATTCAATTGAATAAATCTGGAATAAAAATGGTAACGACCGGATTGTTGTAAAAAACCCATCTGGTTCACTGGGGAAGGAAATCTGCCGTCCTTACCCTGTCTCGCCTATATGTGACTCCAGACCCACGGCAATGTGGTTGACTCTTAACTGCCCTCAGTTGTATTCAAGATGGCGGCTCACCACCACCTTCTCGAGGCCAATTAGGGATGGCATAAATGCTTGCTGGCAATGTCCACATCCCGTGAACAAATAATTAAAAAAAAATTCACCTAACTTTGACTCAAATAAGTTTATCAATATAGTACAACTAATCTTAATGGGCATCTCTGCCACATAAGTCCGATTCCGCAATCCCAGTAAAAATGGAGCCAGGATCACTTGTGTGAGCACAGTGTCCTGTGCATGGGAAGCGAGGAGCTGACATCAGCAAAAATTAGCGAGGTCAGCCAATTCTAATAAACAGCAAGCACTCGCTGCACATTGTTCAAGAGAGCAGCAGCTTTTAAAGGGCAGCTGCTGCATTGAAACATTGGTATTTGTTTTGGCTCTGTGAACCAGCAGGAATGGAAGGTTGTCAAGGGCCACTGAGCAGAACTGCTCCATTTGATGATGAAACACTGGATGTCCGACAGAGGGTAGTGATATTTGCAGCGGAGGAGAATCCTCCTGGGTGGATCAATATGGAGCCAACATGGCAGCAGGTAGAGGCAGCATGAATGCTGTCTCTTACATCCATAGGTCATGGGTGCAGTAGAGGAAGAATTGCTCAGGCCTGAGGAAGAGTGCCAAGGTAAGGTTGGCCATGGTTTGATACCTCAAATTAGGTTCATTACTGCAGTAGAAGGTGGGTTACAGATAGAGGCAGTGTTGATAAAGCAGGGGATGTCATTTTCTGGTGAGGACCATAGGACTGTTCTTCTAGGGCTTACTTACAGAGTTAATTAAAAGTCCAATCTTGCTGGCTGCACATCAAACTCAACCATTTCATCTTCCTCCTCTTGCACTGCCAGGCATCAGGAAGCCCCTCATGGTCCTCTTCCTGCATGGTGTTCCCCTCTATGGAATGCAGTTTCCATCAGATGCAGATCTGCACACCTTGTTCAGGGCTGTAGAGCAGTCTCATGCACTGATGTGTCCAAACATCAGAATTTCTGCTTAAGCATGCCAATGCATGTTCCGCCAGTTTTCTCAATACTGTCCTTAGCCAGGTTGCAATGGCGTCCTTGGTCCCCTAAGAGCCAGAAGCCAGTCTGCCTGCCCACCCCTTCAAATAGCGGTGGCATGGTGGACTGCTGCAAAATGAAGGCTCCGCAGCTGCTGCCAGGGTATCACGCACTCTGTTGTTCGACACCACCTGCATATTAATGGAATGAAAACTTGTCCTATTCATGCACACCATGGGGCTGTTGCAGTGGCCCCCCGAGGACCTGCACTGTTGGAATGCCCGTCTCCTGCACACACTCGCGCTGTCGCGTCCTTTCCACGGGGAAAGTGATGGAAGTGGTTTCCTGGCAAACGAGGCTTCTGTCATTTGTTCTATGAAACGGTAGACAGAAGAATGATTAATGCAGCTAACCTCACCAATTGTGGCTGGGTCGGACCTGCTTTCAAAATATTTAATGTTGTCGTGACCTTCGCAGTCCTGGTGATGGATCTTGCCTGTGGGGCCTACCCGAGCAGATGGCATAACTCCGCGACAGCTTCCCTCATGAACCATAGACAACAACGGAAGTTCTCTCGAGACATTCCCAAGTAGGTATGTCTGGGTCTAAAGCTTTGGCTTCTGGGCCATTGGAAAACCCCGAAGAATTCCTATGTTGGACACCTTGGTTAATATTGACTGTGCTGAGGGAAAAGGTATTTTCAAAAGGAGCCTAGCAATGCAACAAAATGCAGCCGCGAAGAATGCAGCAGATGAAACAGTGATGTAGAAAGAAAGAAAGAAAGAAAGGAGAGCTTTTAATGCATTAGTAAACTGTCACTCACAGCTTCAAGAATCAAATCGCTGTCGGCCAGAGCTTGAAATCTCAGCAGCACCCATTTTAAACAGGCAACCAAGTGAACAGGTGACCGGATCACTGGTTTCAGCATGGGACCAATTTATGTCTGTTTGACTACAACTCCGAGGCATAATGAGGCTAATGGACACTCTGTACGGGCTCCGAAAAATGAGAAGAACTTTAGCTGCCTGAATTTGGCACCTCGTGAATTGGCTGCTTGACCTCTTAACTCGTCCAACTCCACCAGGTGTGCTCTCGGAATGCAAGGTTGTACTGACAAAGCGCATTATGCAGAATCGGCCCTCGTATCCAACACAACGCATCAAACACTCCACAAGGAATAAATTCTTCTCCACTCGCACTTGAGGGTTTCCGATTACGTGACACAACGGGACAAGGTCGCAGATAATTGAGTGAAGATAATGAGATGCAGCAGGTTTACCATGTTGCCCTTTCACCTCCAGATCGGATTGATGGCGTGAAATAGCCCCCTCGCTACTGGTGGTAATTCTGGTTTATCCAGTTCATTGCACAAAAACGTCCATAAATCAACTAAAACCAATGAAGCTCTAACAATGAAACTTAATATTTCCCCACCTATTTTCTGACAGATATTCATTTTAATCTGATGACATTCATGATTTTTGAGATAGAGCAGGCACTGGAAAGCCATCCATTTCAACAGAAGGAAATCACTATATTTGATAAATACATCAATGGTTCTATCTCAGCAGAATGACAAATATGCTGACAATCTGCATTAGCAACAGCTGTAACAACTATTGATGTTGCTGTAAATATTTTCCACCACAGCATAATACGGTCGAGAAGATGCTCGCTCATAAAGCTGTGCGAACATGCAGGTGTACCTGGAGCACACGCATACACACATGTGCGCGAAACGGGATCGAGAACATATCACAAGAACTATTCAGTTTCGAGAACTGTGCATATAATGATGTTGTATACAAAACACTTAAATCTGCTGGTACAACAAACTCCTCTCCTTATTAACCCAGTTGAATATTTTAATCAAATAAATCTTTCCGCTGCCAAATACTTTTCAATGTGCTTTACTTTGAACCTCAACGTTATCAAAGTATACCAAACGTGGAATATCCCACTACATTGATTATGAGGCAGAATTGCCTCTCCAGCAGAAACATGTGTCACAAATTCAGGCACAACCTTTCCACGAATTCCAAACAAAAACAACTTGCATTTATATAGCGCCTTTAACATAGTAATACGTCCCAAATCGCTTCACAGGAGCGTTACCACACAAAATATTGACACCGAGCCACATAAGGGGATATTGGGGCAGATGACCAAAAGCTTGGTCAAAGAGGTAGGTTTTAAAGAGGAAAGAGAGGTCGAGAGGCGGAGAGGTTTATAGGGAAGGAATTCCAGAACTTAGGGCCTCGGCAGCTGAAGGCACAGCCGCCAATGGTGGAGCAATTAAAATCGGGGATGCGCAAGAGGCCAGAATTGGAGGAGCGCAGATATCTCAGAGGGTTGTAGGAGATTAGGGGCGAGGCCATGGAGGGATTTGAAAACAAGGATGAGAATCTTAAAAATCGAGGCGCTGCTTAACCAGAAGCCAATGTTGGTCAGCGAGCACGGGGGTGATGGGTGAACGGGACTTGGTGCAAGTTAGGACATGGGCAGCAGAGTTTTGGATGACCATTAAAGTTAACGGATAGAAAATGAGAAGCAATTTATGCCCGAATGTGTGATAAGGGCTTCCTTCTGCCCCACCAAGCTCTTGGATCTGCCTAAAGAGGAACTCCCAGAGAACGCAGGTCAGAAAATGGCAGAAAATGGCAAGCCCTTAGCTCCTGATTGTCCATCCACTAATTTAAAAAGGACAGGAGATCAGCAGCTTAGGGCCGATAATGTTCTCTCTGGGAGTGCTGTTCCATGCCAGAAGCACCTAATCGGGGAATCAGCCCTTCAGAGCTTTGAAATGGATCCCAGAAGCTCATTACTCACGACAATATAGAACATATGATCTACTTCCCAGTAATCCGTTATCAGAATCTTGTGATCCTCTGGTACTAATCATATAACAAGACACATCTTCATGGCACAAGTCACAATCCTCTATTAGCCAATCAGTGATGTATTTTCTATTCAGTATTCAAGAATGCCATCACACAATGGTGCAAAAAACAGAAAATAAAACCAATAGCTGGCAGCACTGTCCCAAGATTGAATTGCTGCCTTAAACTCATCGGCATTCATGAATTGCTTAAATGTTACTCCTGTGGTTTATGATCTCATCAGAGCTGTTGGAATGAATGATGACTGCCTTTTCTTTCACTGTCTGCTAACTATTGTCTTTGATGTAATTTGACAGCAACATTAGACAAGGATAGTGTTGGGATTAAACCGGCGTTATACACAACACCAAATAAATTAGCAGAGTAAAAAAGCCAGAAAAACACACACAGAACGTGTCTTCATAACAATAAACTGTTCATCACTTTACAGAAACAGTCAAAGGGTTTGCTACATCTTATAACTCATTTTAATTGGTGCAAATCTATTTGTGACCTTCCTTTTGCATACCTGCTAACAACCATCTCAACAGCAGTATTGGCTGAAGCCTGAGATCAAGTTGGATCTGAGATCAAGTTCTAACCAATTTTTTCTCCACTGATTCCTTGGGCGCAATTTTGCCAGCCCAGGGGAGGCGGGTATGGAGGCGGGACTGCCGGGAAAATGGCAGAATCTGGGGGCGGGTGCCCAACCCGCCCCCAACCCGCCTCCATGCCATCTTGCCAGGAGGCGGGTAGCTGACCCGCGCCAGGTCCCATCTCCTTGGAGACGGGAAGGGGATTAGTGCCACTTATCTGCCTGTTAACAGGTAGTTAACAGGCAGATAAGAGGATTATCCCCATTTCCCGAAGGCTGCGAACCCCGCCAGGGTCACCGAGGCGGGTAGTGGGTCTGCGGGGTGCAAAAGTGCGCTGTGAAGGTACGTGATGAGTGCAAGTGTGGAGAGGTGAGTATCTGAGGTAAGTGGAAAGTGTTAGTGAAAGTTTACTTACCTTTGTTTCTTCCTGCAGGTTTCAATCGTTGGATATGCGGAGAGTCTCGCACCTCCGCGGCAGAGATGACAGATGGCCGCTGCATTCTCCAATGTAGCAACCATCTAATTTCTGCTAAATAAAGAGGTTTGATGAGTCTTGAATTCAAGAACTCATCAAACTACAGAGACTGTCAGTGTTTGACAGCTTCACAGAGCTGTCAAACGATGACAATTCATCTGTCAAAACTTTTTGACAGATGAAACGTCATATGCTGATGTTCTCTGTAACCGGCTTTCCCTTAATTGGCCTGCTAAGCCCGCTGGGCGGGCTCAACAAGGTCAATCAAGGGAAAATAGCGTGGGTTGGCCAGATGTTGATGGAGGCGCGACTGAAACCCGACAAGTGGGAGTCCCGCCTCCAAAAGTTCCCCACTGGCAAAATCACCTCCCATGAATCTAATCATCAGAATTCCTGGCTGCATTCCCCAGCCTCACACTCAAAACAATCATCCCCATCCCATCCTCAGCAAGAAACTCAATCAAATTGCAGACTCATTACAAAAGTGTGTGTCAACTTCTGATGCAATTGCCTATCATCCTTACCTCGATGCTACCCCACCATTTGGGCCAATCTGTCAATTAGCCGAGTGTGCAATAGTGAAAATTCAAACAGGGAAAAACTCAGACATGCACGGTAAACATAGCAAAGTAAATGAAAAGCTACAAGATTCTGTATAGCAGTGGTTTTCAAACTTTTTTCTGTGAAAATACTGCCCTACTCCTGGGGAACCCCTGCAAACATTGACACATTTCTAGTGGCCCACTGCCCTCACATCTGAAACACACAGGGTGCTGAAAACATTTTTTTTTGGTAATTGTATAACAAAAATAAGACTCTTGCAAGTCAACGTATACAGAAAGATCTTGGTAGGCCTTCCGAGATCCTTCATGAGCTTCAAAAGCCCAAGACCTCGGTTTGAGAACCTATGTTGCACGTTGACATTTTCTCTCATTTAAAAACACTACGGTGATTTGGTCTAGTAGGTTAACTTATTAAATCAGGCATCCAAGAGGTAGTTTAAAATATAAATGCACAAATCTTGAGCTGGAACGCTGAACCAGTGAGATCCAGTCGGTTCAATCAGCCCTAGTTTGTGTTTGCTTGGAACTTCCGCAAGACATTTGATCTTGAACTGCCAAAACAAAAAAGGAAACGGTGGGGTTGTGTCAAAGCACCAGTCACCACCCGCAGTTCTACACTTGGCGCAATCCTGATCACTGAACCGTCAGTTGAAGGTAGGAGAAAACTGAAGGTAAAGGCTACTCTCATCCTGCAGGTAAATACAGTGGCAGCGGCATGCGTCTGGGAGCAGATTATCTGCCACTCACTTGGATAAGGAATACTGGGCATAGAATCTTACCGCACAGAAGGAGGCCATTCGGCCCATCGAATTGTTATTGACGCACTTGAAAAACAAACTGTTTTTAAATGGGTGGGAGCTGCTACCTTACTGCCCTGTTGAGTCAAAGTCATAGAGTTATACAGCACAGAAAGAGGCCCTTCGGCCCATCGTGTCCACACCGGCCATCAAGCCCCGTCTATTTTAATCCCATTTTCCAGCACTTGGTCCGTAGCCTTGTATGCTATGGCGTTTCAAGTACTCATCTAAATGCTTCTTGAATGTTGTGAGGGTTCCTGCCTCTACCACCCTTTCAGGCAGTGAGTTCCAGATTCCAACCACCCTCTGGGTGAAAAAGTTTTTCCTCAAATCCCCTCTAAACCTCCTGCCCCTTACCTTGAAACTATGCCCCCTGGTTATTGACCCCTCTACTAAGGGGAAAAGTTCCTTTCTATCTACCCTATCTATGCCCCTCATAATTTTGTACACCTCAATCAGGTGTCCCCCCTCAGCCTTCTCTGCTCTGAGGAAAACAACCCCAGCCTGTCCAGTCTCTCTTCGTAGCTGAAGCGCTCCAGCCCAGGTAACATCCTGGTGAATCCCCTCTGCACCCTCTCCAATGCAATCACATCCTTCCTATAGTGTGGCGACCAGAACTGCACACAGTATTCCAGCTATGGCCTAACTAGCGTTTTGTGCAGCTCCATCATAACCTCCCTGCTCTTATATTCTATGCCTCAGCTAATGAAGGCAAGTATCCCATATGCCTTTTTAACCACCTTATCTACCTGTCCTGCTGACTTTGATAACATGTCCAGAACTGTTCCTGGCCCTCCATCCTAGCTCTTCAACCTTCAAATCAGAAGTTAGTGTAATGTACAGGCGGTCACTGGCAACATTCTCCAATCTTTGAACTATTTTTAATTAGAGAAAAAAAAACTTCTCATTAGAATCATTTTCTCTCAGCCAGTTCCGTTTTCGGAAATACTTTGCTCCCCACAAAGGATCCGAGGGGAAACACAAACTAATAAATTCAACTGTTACATAATATTGGTGCCTGGTCTCGCTCTGGGAATAGAACTGACTGGAGTTAAATTTAGCCAGCCTTTCCCCAGTTAACTAATTTTAATGTGTAGATCAGTTACAAGACAGAGTGGACAGAGTATTACAATGATCGGCAGTCCACCTCTTACAACATGAAACTGGGTAGCAATAACTATTAAGACTGTATTTTTAAAATTAGGCATCACAAATTAATAGCTTGCAAGCTAAGAATTCTTCTGTAGAAACGGCATAATATTTTTTTAAGAATATTGATGTTTCTTTGATAGTTTTAAGATATAATTGGTTGTAGTGTGCAAAAACTGGAGTCACTGCTTATAGAGTCATAACGGCACAGAAGGAGGCCATTCGGCCCATCGACTCCTTGCCGGCTCTCTGTAGAGCAATCCAGTCAGTCCCATTCCCCTGCTCTATCCCCGTAGCTCTGCAAGTTTATTTCCCTCAAGTGCCTATCCAGTCTCCCCTTGAAAACATCGAGTGTCTCCGCTTCCACCACTTCCGTCGGCAGCAAGTTCCAGGTCATCAGCACTCGCTACGTAAAAAAGTTTTTCCTCACATCGTCCCTGTATCTCTTGCCCAAAACCTTAAATCTGTGTCCCCTAGTCCTTGTACCATCAACTAGTGGGAACAGCCTTTCCCCGTCTAGCCTATTCAAACCCGTCCTAATCTTGTACACCTCTATCAAATCACCCCTCAACCTCCTTTGCTCTAATGAAAACAAATCCAGCTTCTCCAACCTGTCCTTGTAGCTAAGATCCCCCATCCCCGGAACCATTCTGGTAAATCCCATATAACACAACACAGGATCCACACACAAATCAACGAGGTGTAGAAGGTATTGAGGAAGATTTGTGTGCTGCAAAATTAGGTATATATTAACGATTTTAAAGAAAGACTTACATTTCTATAGCGCCTTTCATAACCACCGGATGTCTCAAAGCGCTTTACCGCCAATGAAGTACTTTTGAAGTGTAGTCACTGTTGTAATGTAGGAAACGCGGCAGCCAATTTGCGCACAGCAAGCTCCCACAAACAGCAATGTGATAATGACCAGATAATCTGTTTTTGTTATGTTGATTGAGGGATAAATATTGGCCCCAGGACACCGGGGATAACTCCCCTGCTCTTCTTCGAAATAGTGCCATGGGATCTTTTACATCCATCTGAGAGGGCAGACAGGGCCTCGGTTTAACGTCTCATCCGAAAGACGGCACCTCCGACAGTGCAGCGCTCCCTCAGCACTGCGCTGGAGTGTCAGCCCAGATTTTTGTGCTCAAGTCTCTGGAGTGGGACTTGAACCCACAATACCATCTGATTTTATTTTGATTTTGATAAACTACAATGAAAAGGATCTATCTACAGCAATCAGTACATTCACTCTGCCGGTAGTTTCCTGTATTCTGCCAACACTAAAAACCAACACTGACAGTCATGAGATGCTGTAAATCTTCAGATTTATCTGCATTACCCATCTCATTCACAAATTCCACCATCTCCATGGCTGAACATTATCCGTCAGTAACACAAACAAGCTAAAGTAGAAAGCTAAACACAGACGTTTCTCTTTTAAAAAGAAATCACATATTCGTCTATCATTTGGTCAATATTTGTGTAGTGTATTTTCAATCTACTAGCAAGTGTTAAATTATAGCCTTGCCCTCAGGTTCCTGAATTGATTTGGATTATACAGAACAGAAGAATGCTGCCAACATGGTTATGTTAGGATTAGTACAAACAACGCACACTTTCACCAATATAAATGGACACTTGAATTCGGAGCAAAATGGCCTTGAGCAATGTTAACATTACTTATCATCCCATTGTGGTCTTTCAGCTGAAAGTCTCCATGGATGGAACGGCGATTATGCTGTTTGCGTGCTCAAGTGTCACTCCTTGCAGAGCAGAGTGTGCACTGATGCAGGTAATGGCACACAAACATAATAATATCAACAAAGAGCTGCAGCTGAAGTTGAAAGAGATCTGGTGATTGTAGACTTGACACTTCTACGTGCCAAATCACTTTGGAACTGCAATAAGCAAAATCAAGCAGAAAGTTTAATTACATTGCTAAGTAAGTAGCGTGCAAGTTGGAGGATTTGATGCTAACAACTCTACAGTGCCCCAGAAAAACCACGCATTGTGTATTGTGTTTGCCTCTGGCCACCAAGACATGAGGAGAACATTTAAGTCGTGGAGTCAGTGAAAGAAAGACCCATTCCTCTAATCCTCTGGCTTCAAGGCATTGAAATATGAGCAAAGACTGGATAAACTGAGCTCTTGAGCCTTGAAAGGTGACTGTGAGGATCCTTAGATATAGATAAAGCATTTATTCAAGGTAAGCCAAGACACTAGAACAAGGGGGCATAAGAACAATTTAGAGCCGATTGTGAAGGAATAAGCCATATAACCTATTCAGAAAAATACACTATCTTCTGAAAGAATTCTGGCCTTATTAAAACATGACAAACTGGGTTTGGAAATCTAGAAACTTAACTATGAAATAGCTATGAAAGCATTCTGGCTATTGAGATAAGATAGTTGTTGACCCTGAATAAATAACCTTATTGAAACAGAAGGTTAAGGACTCCGACAGGCTGAACTTTTTGGAACAAAACAATGGTTCACCCTGGATAAGGTGTTCTAATTTACACTTCGTAAAGAAGCACATCAAGTAAGGAACACCTGCTGTCGCACCGTTTTTTATATGGTAAACTTAGAACACCTCGAGATGAGACATGAGTCTGGCTGAGCTGGCAGTAAGAATTGCAGAGGTCAGCAGAAAAATGACTAGAGATAATTAGCTTGCATCAGCAGAAAACCTTAAAGGAAATACCACTGGAAAAGGGTATAAATATTGAACTCTCAAATGGAATGGTAGACTCGCTTTAATCGGGCAAAGCGATTCTCGGCTTCAGAGGCAGCTCTGTAGTCTACCACTCTTTGTACCTCGGGGATCAAAAGGTATTTGATTTTGGTGGATATCCTGTAGACTTTAAGAACTGTAAAACTATAGCGAAGTTAAGATTTGAAAGTAAGGTTCTCTGATAATAAGATTGTAAGCTTTCTCTTTTTGGAACTGTTAATGTTGCGATTGACTCACCAACTGTAAATAACATGTCAGTTCTTTAATAAATCTATATATTTTTAGAATAGTCTCACATAAGACTTCTGTATCAAAAACTCGCAAACTCAATCTCTGTACACTCTTTGGTGAGGAGTTGCAGAATTCTGGGGGAGTTTTCCAGACCCTCATAATATCCGGAAAGTTACAGTCTAGCTAAACTTATTAAAAGTGCTATCTGGAGGACGGTAACATTTTCAGGTTGTTCCTTTCCTTTAGGGAGAGATAGTCCGGACCTTTAGACCCAATTAAGTGTCTTTAGGATTTGGCTACCTCAAACTTTAGTTGAAGGTGAACGTCTGAGAAATACGCCTGATCCGGGGTAGCCCTAAAGGGGCGAGGACTAGTAATTATCCCTTCAAGATGTCATGAAGAACCTCTTACCACCAAGAGTGATTGACACTTGGTAGTAAAGGTGAAAAGGTCACATTCATTCAAGATCTAGGTGGATGGCATGATGGGGAACTCTAAGGGCTGGATTTTCCAAGCCCCGAGGAGGCGGGCATGGAGGCGGGATAGCCCGTAAAATCAGAGAAAGTGGGGGCGGATGGCAAACCCGCCCCCATCCCGCCTCTGTGCCCACTTGCCAGAAGGCGGGAAGATGTGCAGCTTCGGGTCCCGTCTCCTGGAGGCAGGAAAGGCTTTTAATCCTTTTAACTGCCTGTTAACAGGTAGTAAAAAGGATTAGTGCCATTTTACCTTCACAGGTGAAGGCTTCCCGACCTTGGAGAACCCCGCCAGGCTGGAGGAGACGTGGAGGAGGTCTGCGGCGGTCGGAGGCACCTGGAAGTAAGGTGTCAAGGTGAGTGATGGGTGCAAGTGTGGAGAGGTGAGTATGCAAGGTGAGTGATTAGTTTAAAAAAGTGTTCACTTACCTTTTTTGCCTTCTATAGCCTTTAGCCGTGCTGGATCAGAAGAGCGGACATCCACCTAGTCAATTTCAGGTAATGGCTGATGGACTCTCCGATCCATCAGACATCTGAAATTTACTTATCGTCACTGTTTGTTGAGTCCTCACCACAAAGACTCATCAAACTAAAGAGAATGTCAGTGTTTGACAGCTTCACAGAGCTGTCAAACGCTGTCATTTCTTCTTTCAAGAAGTCTTGACAGATAGCACGTCTGACGTTGACGTAATCTGTCAGTGACTTCTTCCCTAATTGGCTTGCTGAGCCCGCAGGGCGGGCTTCACAAGCTCAATCAGGGGGAAATCCCTCTGGTTGGTCAGGCCAGGATGGAGGCGGGACACTGACCCGACAAGCAGCAGTCCCGCCTCCAACTCGCCTCCATTCACAAAATCAATTGTTTTCTGGATGGACCAGCTGAGTGGCCTCTTTCATTTGTATTTCTCATCCATCTTCCATCAAATGTTGCCAGATTACACTCCCCTGGCGCGCCTTGGGACGTTTCATTACGTTTAAAGGCGCTATATAAATGCAAGTTGTTGTTGTAGTTAAACGTGTCTTCTGCTGTGACCCTGCAGGGTAAAAGGTGAAAAGGGCACTGCAAGAGTTTGACCGGGAGCGTGGAGCCAGCTCCAGCAGATAACGTGGTGGGTCCCGTCTGCGGCTGGTTTTTGGAGCAGTTTGCTCCTGACCAAAAAAAAGAGGAATTCAACCAGTTTGAAAAACCTTCCGATACGATGACAGCAGTGAAAACTCCTCAGAGTGGTCCCGAGACTCCCAAAGACAATCAAGCAGGAACCTTCATCTCTTGTATACCTTTTTCACAATTAGGTGCTCTATGTCTCATGGGCCCTCTGGCTGTTGCCTGTTTTTCTGTGCACCGCCACAACAGCAACACGTAGCTCGGTTCGACTTCAGGCTGATTTTGTTTTCAAACTACTGTCAATAGAACGAACGAACAGGTGGGTCTCAGCACATTGCGTTTCTGCCAGTCTATTTGTTTAGGCGAGGGGTACGGTAGAGTGAATGGCCCGAGGAGCAGTGGCATCCGTCAAAGTCTCTTTTAATCAGAGATCAGTAAATGAGCTTACGATGTCGCGGCGTTTGACAGGAAATTATATGCCGAACTCACAGAGAATGAGCCAGTCAAATTATCACTTCAGAAGGTTGACAGCTTCCACGTTCAATGCCGATAACAAAGGCTTTGGCAAATGAACCTTTTAAGACTGATAACAGCAGCAGAGAATCTGTCCGCTTGGATTTTCCAATGCAATAAACCCGATCCCCCCACATGTCTCAATTTACTGGGTGGTTATTTCGTTAGGTGACAAATAGGAAAAAATGGTCCCAATCTATTTATACAAAAAAAAAATTCAAAATTCAAATGCAAAGCGATTGCAAGTGCCAAGAGATGGACTCTTTGTGATTGCTTTGTGATACCATCGTGGAACTGCTGGGCAGACTGCCAGAGCTGAATAATCGCAGCTTATAACATTATCCTTGGACATGGCAGGATGATGATATATGGGGTATTGAGGTCATGAAAGGAGTTCCATTTGGGTTAACCATCTGCAGCCCATCACCTAACAAAATTAAGATATTTTTAAACATATATATATGGCTCTGGAAACTGCAGGTGATAGCGTTCAAGAGACACATACAATGGGCTGGATTTTCATAGGGCCGTGGAGGTGGGTTTGGAGGCGTGTGGGGGGTTAAAATTGCGAAAAGTGGTGGGCGGACTTTATCCCGCCTCCACGCAATTTTGATAAAATCGTGTGCGGTGTTCCTGACTCCGTCCCGCCTCCAAGAGGCGGGAGAGGCCATTAAAGCCCTTAACAAGCCCTAAATTGGCTCTGTAATGCCATTTTGAAACATTTTAGCTAGTTTAACCCTTTTCCGACGTGAAGCACTCCTGATGTGAAACACGCCAGTGAAACCTGGCGGGAGCACAAGTGGATAGCTGACTATCAGCTGCAGGTCCACTATTACAACGGAGATGTGATGCAGGTAGTAGTAGTATTAGGTCTGAAAGTCGCCTCTGATGCTGCTGCATTGAATGTCTTCAGAGACTGCCTGGCCTTTGCTGAGAGAGGACCTGGATGCAAAAAAAAAATCTCTCAATCTTTCTCTCTCTCTCTCTCTGAGCTGCTGCTCATTTTGCATCCAGGTCCACTCACAGCAAAAGCCAGGCAGTCTCTGAAGACCTTCAATGCAGCAGCAATGATGACATCATCAGAGGCGACTTTCAGACTGAAACCACTAATTGGTTCATGGGTTCCCACATGCTGGAACTCAATTGCCCAATTAGGTGAAAATTGCATCAATCTCCCACATCCAATTGCAGTCGGGTGGATAACATGAAAAGTGGATCACACGACCCCAACCCGCCCCAGTATCAAAATCCAGCCCAATGTGTTTGGGGTGTCCATACAGAGAGTGATACAACTAAATGAGCAAATCATTCAAGTCAATTCAATAAAATTTAAAGAAGCAATGTGGGCACAGCTAATATTTTTCAGCTTTACTTTTCAAACTGTTATGGTGATATGGGGAGGCTCCCCGCCTGCAATTCAGGAAGGACTGGGTAGTGCGGTGGATCCGAAACTTCCAATTGAAATTATTCTGGAGTGTGCTCGGGGCTCCCAGTGCCTTGCAGTCTGCCCGCTTGCACCCTGGGTCGGATGGCACAGTATCAGCACCAACAAGCAAACCGTCTTCCATAGAAGCCAGCTATGCAGCGCCGGCTGTGGGGCCAAGCTCAGCATTCAGCTTCCTGGCAGTGGGAGATGCTGGCAGCCAGGGCGCCTCCTCCCCTCCTAACCATTCATACTTGTAGCCACAGGCACTTGAGGCCTCGGAGGAGGTCTTGGGACAATCACTCGTATTGCGGAACAGCAATTCATTTAAAAAAAAACAGCAAGTAATATTGATTGGTAAGAAGTCCACTCCATCATTTTTTATAAACTGAAGCAACTGCACGGGTAAAAGATTCTGATGTTTCTATAACACAACGCAGAGCGCACATTGCGAGAACTGCCATTCAGAAGGTGCAAAGCCAGCCAGATCAGCTATTTCCTTCAGACTGCAAATTTTTCTTGCAACGGTTATTGACATGGGAGGTTTCATAATACAAAGACCCAGAAGAGGTGGCTGTAGTTCACAGACCTCCATACACTTGCACTGTGTCGAAGTGTTCATTCCTTTCAAACTGTGCAGGCATTCTCCACAATAGAAAATCAATTCTGAACTTTGCACCAAAATCCAATTTAAACACGGGAAGCTGAAATGCTGCGAGGGAATGTATTATGTGGCTTTACTATGAGGCACACTGCAATAAAATGAAAAACCATCCTTGGATTTCTACCAAGTTCAAGAGATGGTCACTGAGTAACAACGACAATTGGTCCAAATTACTCAAGTTTAAAACCTTTGGGGGGAAAAATTCAGTTGGTTGCGCCTCCCGTTAGCGCCTTAAGAGGGCGCTAATGGGGCGCAAAGCATCTAGCGCCCGGGCGCAGCGAAGTTTGCGCCGCTCGCGAAATTAACTAGACATTTTGCGGCGGCGCTAAACACTACCGCCACGATCTCCTGCGCCGGCAGAACATGACGTCACTCGAGTGCACAACGCCCCGGTATCGCCCCAGAGTGGATATTGAGTGGCGCCCCCTGCCTTACCGCCTGACGCTAGCAACGACAGGTTGAGGGGAGCGTTCTGCAGTCATGAAGGGAAAGGGGGAGCGCTATTTAAAGGTGTCCACTTCCTGCCTTTTATTGTTGGTGCCATTTTTGAACTACGCATTCTGAGAGAGAGAGGGAGAGACTTCTGGAGAGATTCAACGTTGTGTGAAGGAGTTTTGGGTACTGAGCAGCACTTTGCAGGTTCATTTTGATTTGCCATTCCTTGTATCGATTTAGCAGAGACTGTGGGGGCTGCACTCTGAGCTCTTTGCCTGGTACTCTCCATTGTTCTTTCCAGCACATTTGATGTGCAGGTCTCTCCAGGCCGAGATTCAAGGCTGCAATGAGCAGGATGTGGATGGAAAGCAAGATTAACCATCCCCTTTAAGAACTGGCCCGTGCCATTGTGTGTGTGTTCCCTTGCTGACTGACATTACATGAGCTTCGCCAGCGCTCTGAGGTAGCGCCTCGCTCCTCGGCATTTGCGCCTTAAGACAGGTGTGAAGCGCCTGATATAGCGCTGCAATCACCTCCAGGGGCGATAAAAGTCAAGTTTGCAGTCGGTGGCGATAATTAGCGCCAGGCGCTAATCTTTGCGCCCGGCCGATAATTGCGCCCCAAATGGGGCGATACTGAATTTCTCCCCCTTGATTTCAGAATTCTTATTAAAGGCCTTCAAGATAAGACTTAATCGTTGCAATATTCATCTGATTAGTGTTGTCATCTTCATTGTGCTTCTGAAGTTTGCACTCTTAGCCTCAGCTGTCACATGGTGCACTGTTTTCAATGGAGGATCCTTGGAGTCAAAAACTAGCTGGTGAAATGTCACCCCCCGAAAATGCTGCAATGAAGGCAGCTCCAATCAGTGTGACAGGCACCATGTTGTAAGATATTTAATAATGGTGTGTTTTAATTAGAAATAGCGACATGGATACTCCAACATAAGGACATTGTAGGGTCTCAGGTAGGATGGTTCCTTTGCATACTGCAAACCACAAGTTCTCAACTTCAGAGGAGCAGTTTTGTATTGGACAGAACAGAGCAATATTCTCCACTTGGCATTCTAGTATGGTCTATGCAAAGAAACACAACTACCATCTCTGTAACAGAGGTGCAGAGGGAGCAGGCATCAATATTTTCTTCTATGCAAAACAATAAAAATGCAACCACCCATGCAGTCTTCTCCTCTCAACCTCCTGTTTATCAAATAGAAGATCATCTTCTACAATCATTATTGTAGATAGTCATGAGAATATTTTGAAAGATCCAAACGACAGACGGGATTAAAGAGGGTAAAGGTTGTACTGAACAGTTTCTTCTTTTAAATAGGATTTGAATTACAAGTTGTGTAAGGTAACAAACTGGGCTGGCGCCAGTCCATTGTGTTACTATGGCACTGCCGATCGCTTCTTTATGGGAGGAGCTCAAGCATCATGACAGCACTTGCATTACTTAAATCCCACCCACACGGCTGAAAGCACTGCAGGGCGACATGAATTTTTCTTTTACGTCACAAAATCTGAAAGGTGTAAAATTTCCTGAGGATGTTTCAGTTCTAGTGATCCAAACCCAGTCTGTGAAAGTCACTAATCCCTGTTGCTTTTTTAAAAATTCATTCACAGGATGTGGGCGTCACTGGCAAGGCCAGCATTTATTGTCCATCCCTAATTGCCCTCGAGAAGGTGGTGGTGAGCCGCCTTCTTGACAATGGAGTGGCTTGCTAGACCATTTCAGAGGGCAGTTAAGAGTCAGCCACATTGCTGTGAGGTCACAGACTGGCAGGTTTCCTTCCCTAAAAGGACAATCTGGCAGCCACCATTACTGATACTAGCGTTTTATTCCCGATTTATTTAATTAACCAGCTACTGTGGTGGGATTTGAACTCATGTCTCCGGATGCATTAGTCCAGGTCTCTAGATTGCTAGTCCCATAACATAACCACTATGCCACCGTTCCTATCTCAGTACCCATTAGCCACACATTCATATGGGCAGAGGCAATCAGTAACTCTAGGATAAGAAGATGGCCGTCAGGGAGCTACAAGGCAGTGACTCACTTTACCAGCAATAATGATGACAGAAGTTCCAGTTGGTGATGACACCAACCTCCACACAATGTTCAACTCTTGACTCTGAACCGCCTCCCCCGCTTCCCCAGATCGGTAAGATGAACACTGACTAAATCACTACAGCCAGAACCAAATAGCATCGGCCAGCATCAACAGGAAGGTCTACTTCATCATCAAAAGGCTAGTCATTAACTCTATCAAAAGCTCCTCGATAGCGATGTTACTCATCTGCTTGCGCTGCCTAAGGGTAAAAGACTGCCTTCAGTTGGAAGAATTCAGCTCCTGAGCTTTCTGATCACATTCAATCAACACTGGAATAAGCAAATGGTGAAGTCAGCTGGAAGAGCTGGAAGGGATTCCTCAAGAAAACTGATCATCAGAACTGTTCAATTAAATTCCTGCTTTGTAGCTCCCTGCCAGCCACCTTCTAATCTTATCGTTATTAATATAACGCCTCTGCTGGCAACTATAGCTATGCCCATGTCACCAAGTAGGGAATGGTGTAGCCTTTTTGGAGGCAAAGCCAGCTCTTTCTCCCGCACCTCGTGCCCCTCAAAGGGTTGGATGGAGACAGCTGACTTCATGGCACAGCCCATGCTCGCCAACATCAGAAGGACATGACTGGAGCAACACGGCCACAATTTCTGGCCCATAGCCAGACCTCCATGCCCGTAAGCACAAATGCAGGGGCCACTGCAGCTGCACCTCAACATTCTGAATCATAGAACGATACAGCACATCGTGCCTCTTTGGCAAAGCTATCCAATTAGTCCCAGAGCCCCCCGCTCTTTCCCCATATCGTCTGAAAGTCTGCGGGGAACACGAGAAGTGAGACTGCCCACGGCACCAATCCTGCTTGTAGAACTCTCCCAAACAGCGTTGTCAACCGGAACACCATCGCCCATGAACAGTTTACGCCAAGCCTTTCTGTGCTCTTAGAAAGCAGTGTCAAACTTGTGACCCATTTGTTCTCATTATAATTGCAAACAGTTATTGCCACCCAGGACTTAACCGCTGTTTTATACTTACCATCGGCTATTTACTGTTCTTTATAAAATATTAATTTATAATATAGGGTTTTTTTTAAAAAAGTAATGTTGTGGACTTTTCTTCCCATTATGCCAGGGGGCAGAACTTTGTGCACCCAAATATTTGGTACACTATCGTTATCCACGTCAGCGGATAAACGATAAAGAATTTTTTTGTGAGCCTTCGTTCTCAAGAGAAACGATGACGTAAAGAAATATAGCTCTCCAGAAATGCAACTGCGTGTTAGAAAGTGGTGTGGGGTTTCCCTGTACCTGCTGCAATGATTGTGTGTTCACAATGTTTATACTTCTCTAAAAGGAGCGGCCTCTGTCAAACAGCACCTGTCGAGCTCTTATCTGATCGCGGATGAGTTAAGTGATCAGGATCTGGAGATGGAACGAGTTGAAATCGGAACCTTTAAAACATTAACAGCTGTCGAGTGCACACAGAACAACTGAAGAGAGAAGTGCGAGGCAGGGTTGCCAACCCTCCTGGATTGCCCTGGAGTCTCCAGGGATTAAAGACGAATCTCCCGGAAACAGCCGCGAGTGACCCAGGAGAAAAATCACAGGGGCAATCAAAAATTCTCTTTTGGGCACTTTTGTTTATTGGTTATACCGGGAAAAAGGCCGTCAACGAAGAGTCTGTTCACTTTCCGATTGGCGTGGGAAGGCGGGGCACAGCGAGGATGGGCATGTTGGGTGACCAATGGCGGGAGTGTGAGGCGGGGCGGTTGGCGGCAGGAGATCACGTGATGCTACCTCCAGGAATATGTCCAACCAGAGTTGGCAACCCATGTGGGAGAGGGGGGATGGTGCATACAGCATCAGGGAGGAAAAAAATCCACATTATAACTCAATGGAGGGTCAAAAGCCTGTTCATACGGCAGTGAAGCTATTTGTATTAAGTTGTGTAATCTTCTGTTACCCAGTTTTAGTGCCCAAACGGCTGGATAAATCAAACAGCCATATATGGTTGTTTAATCGATATTTAGATGTCAAGATCAGTCAGAGTGAAGCTGCAAGAGACCGAGGAATAGGTCATCTGCCAGTCTACTAAACCAGGGCCTGGCGAGCAGTGTGCAAGCTCCAATGAAGGGGACACTGGTGAAGATAATGAATGGGGTATTTATACATTAGAGATTGGGAAGGCGTTCTATCCAATGTACATCTAAAAATGCGGGCCTAAAGTTTCCGGCCCTGCTTAGGGTGCGGAATCAGCACCATCTAGGCGGTGGGGGGGGGGGGGGGAGGACTTTGGTGCAGAACCCAATTCCACCCCTTCCTGACCACACTGACAAATTCCAACAGAGAGAGGCGGCCACTTCTTCCGCTCTCCTCCCCCGTTGTGACATCATCTGGGGTAGCAGGACGGGTGGGATGTCAGGCTCCCTCCTGGAAATCTTGCCAGTTCCACCCAGCATAGGGGGGACCTGCATTAGTGGGCCTCCCATTGTCATTCTCTGCCTAAGAGAAGAAGATCATCCCAATGGCGATCAGTCTCAGCGAGTGCCCCACTGGTGCTGTTAACTGCTTCTATTATTCAACTGACCCCATCCCTGGATTTTGGGATAGAGTCAGGGCCAGGGTAGGTGGAAGTCCTGCCTTGCCACTCTCCAGCAGGACTTGCTAAACATGCTTTAAATAATTAAACACTTCAAATTAACTCCACATATAAATAGTGTTCTTGAAAATTAGAACATAAGAACATAAGAAATAGGAGCAGGAGTAGGCCATTCGGCCCTTCGAGCCTGCTCCGCCACTCAATGAGATCATGGCTGATCTTCTGCCTCAATTCCATTCACCGGCCCTATCGCCATATCCCTTGATGCACTTACTAGTCAGAAATCTATCGACTTCTGTTTTGAATATACCCAATGACTGAGCCTCCACAGCCCTCTGGGGTGGAGAATTCCAAAGATTCACCACCCTCTGTGTGAAGAAATTTCTCCTCATCTCAGTCCTAAATGGCCTATGATTTATCCTGAGGCTGTGGCCCCTGGTTCTAGACTCCCCAGCTAAGGGAAACATTCTCCCAGCATCCATCCTATCAAGCCCTGTAATAATTTTGAATGCTTCAATGAGATCCCCTCTCATTCTTCTGAATTCAAGAGAATACAGGCCTAGTTTACTCAATTTCTTCTCGTACGACAGTCCCACCATCCCAGGAATCAATCTCATGAACCTTTGTTGCACTCCCTCTATGGCAAGTATATCCTTCCTTAGGTAAGGAGACCAAAATTGTACACAGTACTTCAGGTGAGGTCTCACCAAAGCCCTATATAATTGGAGTAAGACTTCTTTACTCCTGTACTCAAATCCTCTTGTAATGAAGGTCAGCATACCATTTGCCTTCCTAATGGCTTGCTGCGCCTGCACATTCACTTTGTGACTCATGTATAAGGACACCCAGGTCCCTTTGAGCATCTGCATTCCCCAATCTTTCACCATTTAGGAAATACTCTGCCTTTCTGTTTTTTCTACCAAAGTAGGTAACTTCACATTTATCCACATTATATTCCATCTGCCATGTTCTCGCACACTCACTGAGCCTGTCGAGATCCCCTTGAAGCCTCTTCACATCCTCTTCGCAACTGACACTGCCACCTAGCTTTGTATCATCAGCAAATTTGGAAATGTTACATTTAGTCCCCTCATCCAAATCATTGATATAGATTGTGAATAGCTGGGGCCCAAGCACCGATCCTTGCAGTACTCCACTAGTCACAGCCTGCCATCCTGAAAAAGACCCGTTTATCCCTACTCTTTGTTTTCTGTCTGTTAACCAATTCTCAATCCATGCTAGTATATTACCCCCAATTCCATGTGCCCTAATTTTGTTCACCAACCTCTTGTGTGGAACCTTATCGAAGGCCTTCTGAAAATCCAGATACACCACATCTACTGGTTCCCCTTTGTCTACTCCACTAGTTACATCCTCAAAGAACTCCAATAGGTTTGTCAAACAGGATTTCCCTTTCATAAATCCATGTTGACTCTGCCCAATCTTACTGTTAGTTTCTAAGTGCCCAGTTATTGCATCCTTTATAATAGATTCCAGCATTTTCCCAACTACTGATGTGAGGCTAACAGGTCTGTAGTTTCCCGTTTTCTCTCTCCCTCCTTTCTTAAATAGCGGGGTTACATTTGCTATCCTCCAATCTGCAGGAACCGTTCCAGAATCTATAGAATTTTGGAAGATGACAACCAATGCATCCACTATTCCAATGGCCACCTCTTTCAAAACCCTAGGACGTAGGTCATCCAGTCCTTGGGATTGGTCGACTTTTAGTCCCACTAATTTTGCTAGTACTGTTTTTTTTACTAATAATAATTTCTTTAAGTTCCTCGTTCTCGTCACACCCTTGGTCTTCTCGTATTTCTGGGAGGTTTTTTGTGTCTTCCTCCGTGAAGACAGAAACAAAGTATTTATTTAATTTCTCTGCCATTTCCTCATTCCCCATTATAAATTCTCCCGTCTCTGACTGTAAAGAACCTACATTTACCTTCGCCAGTCTTTTCCTTTTCACATACCTATAGAAGCTTTTACAATCCGTTTTTATATTTTTCGCTAGTTTGTGCTCATGTTCCATTTTCCCTTTCTTTATCAATTTCTTGGTCCCCCTTTGCTGATTTCTAAAAAGATCCCAATCCTCAAGCTGACCGCTTTTTCTGGCAACTTTATAAGCTTCCTCCTTTGACTTAATACTAGCTTTAATTTCTTTTGTTAGCCATGGTTGGATCACTTTTCCTTTTGGGTTTTTATGCCCTAGAGGAATATATGTTTGTTGCAAATTATGCTTTATTTCCTTGAATGTTAGCCACTGTATGTCCACCTTCATATCTTTTAGTGTAGTCTCCGAATCTACCATGGCCAGCTTGTCCCTCATACCCTTGTAGTTTCCTCTGTTTAGATTGAAGACCTTAGTTTCAGATTGGACTACATGACTCTCAAACTTAATGTAAAATTCAATCATATTATGGTCACTTGTCCCTAAAGGCCCCTTTAGCACAAGATTATTGTTTAGCCCTTTCTCATTACACAGTACCAGATCCAGAATAGCCTGTTCCCTGGTTGGTTCCTCCACATACTGATCCAGGAAACCATCTCACATGCATTCCAAGAATTCGTCCTCTACACCATTAGTGGTAATTTGATTTGCCCAGTCAATATGTAGATTAAAGTCCCCCATGATTACCGTATTGCCCTTGTTACGTGCACTTCTAATCTCTTGATTGAAACTGTGCCCTACATTACCATTACTGTTTGGTGGCCTATACACAACTCCCACCAATGTTTTCCGCCCTTTGCTGTTTCTTAGCTCCACCCAAACTGATTCCAGTTCTACATCACGATCTGCCAAGCCAAGATCTTTTATCTCTACCGTACCGATCTCATCCCTTATTAACAGCGCTACGCCACCTCCTTTTCCTTTTTGTCTGTCCTTCCTAAAGGTTGAGTACCCTGGAACATTCAGTTCCCAACTTCGGTTTCCCTGCAACCATGTCTCTGTAATGGCAATTACATCATACCCATTTACTTCTATTAGTGCCATTAATTCATCCACCTTGTTGCGAATGCTACGTGCATTTAGATAAAGTACCTTCAACTTTGCCTATTTAATATTTTTCTGCACTTTGACCCTCTTTACTGTTGGCCTTTGTTTCTGCTCCCTACTAGTTTTGCTGACTACTTTTCTAACTTGTACTTCCAGCTTTGGAATTAAGAGTTCAGATTTCCTTTTTCGCCCGAAGAGTTGTGTCAGTTATCGCCTTGTGGAATTGTCACTGGAGACTACCAAATCTCTACTGGAATAAAGACTTTGTGATGTTACGGTATCTTGAAAGAAAAGAAAGGCTTGTATTTCTATAGCGGCTTTCACAAACTCAGGATGTCCCAAAACGCTTTACAGCCAATGAAGTACAGTCACTGTTGTAATGTAGGAAACGCGGCAGCCAATTTGCACACAGCAAGCTCCCACAAACAGCAATGTGATAAGGACCAGATAATCTGTTTTTAGTGATATTGATTGAGGGATAAATATTGGCCCAGGACATCCCTGCTTTTCTTCGAAATAGTGCCATGGGATCTTTCACATCCACCTGAGAGAGCAGACGGGGCCTCGGTTTAACGTCTCATCCGAAAGGCGGCACCTCCGACAGTGCAGCACTCCCTCAGTATTGCACTGGAGTGTCAGCCTAGATTTTTGCGCTCAAGTCTCTGGAGTGGGACTTGAACCCACAACCTTCTGACTCCAGGAGGCGAGGGTGCTGCCCACTGAGCCATTGGCTGACACTTGAAGTAAATTGAAAAACTCTGTTAATGTTACATCAGTAAAATCAGACTGACTGAAGCGGTGACGGAGGATTCATACAAGGGCTTGACTTATAGATTTAGTCGTAACTTACTACTCAGGAGTAATAAACATCTCACTAATATTAATGAAAGGGGAATTTCATTTAAGCTTCGAATTTATTGTTGTCAATATTAGTGGACGAGCACTTAAGGCATTCATATGGCATCCCTGTATGAAAATAGTGCACAGGAGAATGTCGGGCAGATGCCAGAATCACCAGGAATTGCGAGTCTTTAGTTAGCTAATCTAGGAATTCCCCCATCAATTTACCTTTGTGAATGTATAACATACAAGTATCAGTATAATATATAGAAGCTAGCGATGCATAAACGTAACTCAAAAATCTTTGTTCTCATTTTCAAATCATCCTTCCTTCCCCGCACACCCACTGTACAATTTTCTAAAACCTTACATCCCAGAGGGTTAATTTTTGACGAGTGGACTTTTGGTTTTTCTTTCTGGATGGCTGGGCTTAGATAGTTCAAATGGCAGAGTATAATTATAAAGGGGTAATTTTCCGACTTCATTCTCCTGGCAGGGAGGCTCACCCACTGGGAGTGTATACTGCAGCTTTGGGCACACCCTGGGCATGACTTTCACCTGAGGAAGGGGCGATCGATAGCTCCGAAAGCTTGTGATTTCAAATAAAACTGTTGGACTATAACCTGGTGTTGTGCGACCTCTCAATTATGACTTTCTGGCCACTGAAATTTATGGTTCAAAAACCTAGCGCAGCATTTCAACGAATTTCCGATGTGCAGGGTTCCACATTGGGAGGGCGAAGAGGAAAAACGACCCCGCTAATATTATGGTATTGTAACAGGATGAGAAGAGCAGCTTTGTTTTCAATGACTACAATAAGCATCTAATTTAACTGCGACACAAAGCTCGCCAGGAATGAAAACACTTCCTCAGGCACCTCAATTATAATCATTGATTTGTTTCTTACTTTCATTGGTAATGCAATCATGGGCATGCTCATTGCTGGCAGCGGTGAAGAGGCAGCGCAGCATCAATCACTGGTGGTAATCATGACACAGAAAGGAACAAACACAAGTGGGGGAAAAAAAAACCAATCGAAATTCCAATATGTGTTCTTCGGGATCACTGTGCTCAATTTTCCAACCCTTGATCTAAATAGTCAGGAATTGATAAGACAACGTTCAACTCCATCTTTCAACCCGAGCAGGAAAATAAGAGAACGAGGCCAAAACCACAGTCAGCAGTGTAAATTGTGGGGAGACCACTGAAGTTGGTAGAGAGGAGGCAAAGCAGAGAAGTTTAGAAAGAGAATTCCAGAGTACCGAAGTGTGATGGCTGAAGGTTCTACCCCTGATGCTGGAGTCCAGGCAGGGAAGAGCCATAGATCAGAGCGGAGGGCGGGTACAGGGGCTTAGGGTTGGAGAAAATTGGTTGGGTAAGAGGATGGATTGAAACGAGGATTATACAATCCTTGCTCCCTGGCTCTATACTTGCTTATAAACTGTTAAATCTCCAACTTCTTCCAGTTAGGTCAGCGACCTGAAACATTAACTCTGTTTCTCTCTCCACGGATGCTGCCTGGCCTGCTGAGTGTTTCCAGCATTTTCTGCTTTTATTTCAGATTTCCAGCCTCCGCAATGTTTTTCTTTTGTTTTAAATTCAACGTGCTTACGCCTTAAAGGCCCATGCTTGGAAATTCCCACAGGGCGAGTTACTGACCTCTGCTCAACCCAGGAAGAGGTGTCAGAGCAAAGGGGCTTTCCCACAAGGAGGAAAATCGGAATGTGAGTTATCCCGCGTCATTCTCACTTATTGGCAGACTGGCAGTGGCGGAAGGCTGGGAGCAGGCAACCTTCTAAGGGCAGTGTGCAAGAATTGGAAAAATTAAAAGGACTTACGAGAAAATACTGTCTAAATGGGAAGTGAAAATAACTAAGCACCGTGGAACGCTGCAATCTGATAGCCTCATTAACATAAAAACTTACATTGTAAATAAAGGCTGACTGACTCCCTTTATTTTTTACAAAAAGTGCAAGTTATTTTAAAGCAGCATCAAACCGAGAACTTGATCGTAATGGCCCGTAAATTCCGATGCCTACAGGTGTGTACGAGCTGTGTACACACCCGTAGGGACCTTGCAAGTGTTGGTTTCAGGCATGCGAAGCGCATGTGCTGAAAACCGGCATTTCCAATCTGTCAAGAATCCTCTGCAGAACCTCCGCCTGCTGAAAACCCTTAAAAACCTTAGGCCTGGTAAAAGCAGGCATAAGGCCTGCTTTTACCAGCATGAGAGTTTATTTTTTTTTAAATTTCCACTCATTTATAATTTAAAAATACTTTTTAAAAAAAGGTAAGTTTATTTTTAGCCCCGTAAAAAACTTTAAATATTTTAATTCATTTTAAAAACGTGATTTCAAAAAAAATTATTTAATGTTTGTCTTTTTTCAGTGATCCCCATTCATACTTTTGACGTGTCTATCTGTCAAAAGTATGAAGGGGGATTCCCTTCTCCCATTGGTTCCCCATGGCCCACATGATCCCAGGGATGCTTGCGAACCGCCTGCGCCCCGGGATACGTGGGCCCTGTGCATTTCGACTGTGGAGAGGCCCAGGAGCGGAAGTGTCTGGACCTCGGGAGCCCTCAGGTAAGGGCGTAGATTTTTTCCAGATAGGAGGCCTCCGCACGCAGCAAGCCTCCTATCAGAAATTACGGGCCAATGTAGTGGAGAGGAGACCTATAGTCAGCAACAGGAAACAAAGCGAGAGAGATCAGCCCTGTAGCTGCAGATCGAGCGAAGGTCAGGAACCCCACTACCACCTTAAAAGGAAAAGATGTACTATGTGGCAAAGAGACTCCAATCGTAATCACTTCAGCTGTCATATCATACATTATCGCAAATAGCCCAGTCCGCCTCAACCGAGAGACCAGCACATGAACAGTGACTTGGTCTGTTTACATCAAATAATTAAAATCTCCATCTGTTTTGTCAAAGCAGCAACTGAACGTTAGTTTCATCTTACATGTGCATTATATAAAATTAACAAGTAAGTTGAAGGCAATTGCATAAATTTAAGTTTAACTGCCTTGTGATGCAGCTGTCTTTGACTGCACATCTATTGCAGGTGAAAATGGCATCATCACTTTCATTGCACAGGTAGGCAGCATTAACAACTGAACATTAAAAGTCACGGCCTGCGAGTCCATCTCGCATATACTTTCTCATAACCATACAGGGGTGTGGCATACCATGCCAAGATAGGTGTGCAACGGCAAGAGGGAGTCGGCATGGATTTATGGAGGGGAGGTTTGGCCAAACAAATTTATCAGAGTTCTTTGAGGGAATGGCAGACCTGGACAACAATGGAAATACTGCGATATATTTAGATTCCAGCAAGATTCTTGATACCGTGCCACAAAAGCAATTAGTCGACAATTGTGTCAGCTGTGGTTCAGTGGGTAGCACACTCTTGCCTGAGTCAGAAGGTTGTGGGTTCATGTCCCACTCCAGGGACTTGAGCACAACAAATCTAGGCTGATGCTCCAGTGCAGTGCTGAGGGAGGGCTGCACTGTCAGAGGTGCCAAAAAGACAAATGGAATGTTGGCCTTTATTGCAAGGGGGTTGGAGTATAAAAGCAGGGAAGTCCTGCTACAACTGTACAGGGTATTGGTGAGGCCACACCTTGAGTACTGTGTACAGTTTTGGTCTCCTTATTTAAGGAACGATATACTTGCATTGGAGGCAGTTCAGAGACGATTCACTAGGTTAATTCCAGAGATGAGGGGGTTGACTTATGAAGAAAGGTTGAGCAGGTTGGGCCTATACGCATTGGAATTTAGAAGAATGAGAGGTGATCTTATTGAAACATAAGATTCTGAAGGGGTTTGACAAGGTAGATGCAGAGAGGATGTTTCCCCTCGTGGGGAAATCTAGAACTCGGGGGCATAGTTTCAGAATAAAGGGTTGCCCTTTTAGAACTGAGATGAGGAATTTCTTCTCTGAGGGTCGTAAATCTGTGGAATTCTCAGCCCCACAGAGCCGTGGAGGCTGGGTCATTAAATACATTTAAGGTGGAGAAAGACAGATTTTTGCAAGATAAGGGAGTGAAGGGTTATGGGGAGCGGGCAGGGAAGTGGCTTTGAGCCCAAGATCAGCCATGATCTTATTGAATGGCGGAGCAGGCTCGAGGGGCCAAGTGGCCTACTCCTGCTCCTATTTCTTATGTTCTTATGGATGAGACATTAAACCGAGGCCCCGTCTGCTCTCTCAGGTGGACGTAAAAGATCCCATGGCACTATTTCGAAGAAGAGCAGGGGAGTTATCCCTGCTGTCCTGGCCAATATTTATCCCTCAACCAACATAACAAAAACAGATTATCTGGTCATTATCACATTGCTGTTTGCGGGAGCTTGCTGTGCGCAAATTGGCTGCTACATTTCCCACATTACAACAGTGACTACACTTCAAAAGTACTTCATTGACTGTAAAGTGCTTTGAGACGTCCAGTGGTCGTGAAAGGCACTATATAAATGCAAGTCTTTCTTTTACAAGGTAGGAAGGTATGAAATAGAAGGCAATCTTCTCAAGTGGAATGAAATTGGCCAAATCGGAGAAAGCGAATGGAACTACGTGCAAAGTGTTATTAGTGGGGTGCCATAGGGATCAGTGCTGGGACCATTGGTGCTTACGATGCATAGAAATTATTTGGAGCTGGAAACAAAGCGGTTTATGTTTACTTTTGCAAATTATGCCAAATTTTGCAAAGGGGGGTGGGGGGCGGGAGAGGTAAACCAGATACAAAGGGATCTGGAGAGGTTGGGAGGAATGGCTGATGAGGGATAAATGACATTTAATGTGGATAAGTACAAGGTACTGAGACTAGGTGAGGGAGATCAACAATGGGAGGCTTCAAGGTAGGAAGGCATGAAATAGAAAGCAATCTTCTCAAGTGGAATGAAATTGGCCAAATGGGAGAACGCGAATGGAACTACATGCAAAGTGTTATTAGTGGGGTGCCATAGGGACAAAGGCGACATGAGGAAAAACTTTTTTACTCAGCGAGTGGTTAGGATCTGGAATGCACTACCTGAAAGGGTGGTGGAGGCAGACTCAATCGTGGCTTTCAAAAGGGAATTGGATAGGCAGCTGAAGGGAAAAAAAATGCAGGGCTACGGGGAAAGGGCGGGGGAGTGGGACTAGCTGAAGTGCTCTTGCAGGGAGCCTGCACGGGCTCGACGGGCCGAATGGCCTTCTACTATGCTGTAACCATTCTATGATGAGTAGAATGTAAATGGCTGTAGGACACAATGCAGAAGAGGGATCGAGGATATTGGCGAGGGGCTCTCTGAAGCCAACAGTGCAGTGTGTGGCAGCAGTGAGGCTAGCTAACCGGATCTCAAGATGTACGACCAGAGGTATAGAGCACAAATCACAGGAGATGATAATGATTCTGTACAAGGCACTGGCATGGCTATACCTGTCTATAATTCTGGCCACTCACTACAGCAATGATATCCAGGCATTGGAGGCAGTGCAGAAAAAGGCAAACAAATTTAAGGCATTTTAAGTGTCCTGTGTCATTCCGGCAAGATGTGGGAGTTCGTGAGCAAACACATCTGTAGAAAGTGTCACCAACTCACATTGCTCGAGCTCAAAATCTTGGAACATGAAAAAGGAGACGGAAACAATCCAACACATCAGGAAGGGAGAGAAGTTTTTGGACGGCGAGTTTGAGAGGGTAGTCATACCGATGAGAGATAAAGGAGCAGATAGTGGAGGAGGAACGACGGGTGACTATCAGAAGAGCAGAGAAGACGGGGAAGGAAAAATAGAACAGAAGTGTCCAGAGTAACTTATGCTCTCAAAATAGATTTGAAGCTCTATGTTCCTGTGGGGAAAATGAGGACTCTGAGCAGTGCCAACAAATAAATATCAATGTCACTAATGAGCAAGAGATGGCTCAGAGGGGTGGGGACAGATTAGCAATACAGCTAGAAATGTAGTAGTGTGCAGCACATTTAATTGATCCCCGAAGTGCAAGGTGTCCAAATAATGGAAATAATTATTCTGAAAATATTTGTGTAACTGTCAGAATAACATCGATAGCAACAATCAGAATCTGACAGTAACACTGGAAAATAGAGCCAACTATCAGAAAAATAAAACCTGGAAGATCTCCAAATTCCTTTGCAATTGCAACTGGAGAATTGCATAGAATATACAGCACAGAAACAGGCCTTCAGCCCAACTAGTCTGTCCTGGTGTTTATACTCCCATTCCATCTACCTCATCTCAGTCTTTCAGCATATCTTTCTATTCCTTTTTCTCTCATGTACTCATCTCTTCCAGTCTCCTTTTGAAAGCATCTAAGCTGTGTGTCCCAATCTGATAAATCTTAACTTCACCTCACTGACTTATCACCAAATAAATTCTCTCAACAGAAATGTGTCCAACCACATCTTAGACCAATTTATACTATGTGCTTCAATGACCTTCTCTCGTTAACTTACTCCACAAGTCTATCGATCTTTTTGGAAAAAATAATGTGCTACCTAGCTTTCCTTCTTATTCCTAACTTTCTCATTTTTACCTCATGTCCAGTAATACTTGACTCTTCACCAGGGTAAACAATTTGCTTGGATCAGCTTTGTCAGTCTCCTTCATAACCAACCTTCAATTTTGTCACTTTGAAGTCTTTTCCAGAGTACAAACCCAACTTTCTTAATCGTTCCTCATAAAATAAATTCCCAATATTCAAAAGCATCTTGATTGTACCCTCTCAGGGGCAATAATATTCTTCCTACAACTTGGTGACCAGAACAACTGCACACTTGATTCTAACCAAATGTCTTATATAGCAATAGTATGACCATTTCTGATACAATCCAATTACACATTTGCCTTTTTTCATTGGACTAAGCCTTATGTTGATAGTTTCCTACATGTTCCAATTATGGCATGAACAGTCTAACAAATCATTAGATAAGGTGCACTTGGAAGTAATAAATGTGCACATGTAATAGAAGGGAAAACCCAAAATGAGAAGGGCAAATTGGCTTTAGGTCAACACACAGTTGAAAAGCTTTTCACCATAAGACAGATTACAGAAAAGGCACAGGAGATAAGTTTTTGAACTGCTTTATTAATTCAAGAAGCCTTTTCAATAGAGACAGTCATCATGACCTGTGTGAAGTTACGGACTATCTAAGCATATTACTACAACCAAAGAACTCGTGCAATCAACTAGCACTGTGAAGGTCATGGTGAGTGTAGAGAATAATTCAAAGCAATAGCTGACATTCAGTAATATGCACATCACACCCGTTTAACAACTTTTGAAATGGGTAATGAAGAGAGCATTAGAGAAGCACAAAAATTGATATTCAGATACATAAAAGACCTGCTCGTGACCCGGGAGATGCCGATGATATTGACATGCTAAAGAACAAGTGAAGTTCAATGTCCACAGAACTCCAAAGCCTTGTGGAATGATGATTAAAAAGAAAATAATACTTTATGAGATAGAAACAGTGGATAAAATGGAGGAATCTCAATTATTTAATGTAAGAACACATAAGAACATAAGAAATAGCAGCAGGAGTAGGCCGTACGACCCCTTGAGCCTACTCCGCCCGTCAACAAAATCATGGCTGATCTTCTACATCAACTCCATTCTCCTGCCCTATCCCCATATTCCTTGATTCCCTTAGTGCCAAAAATATCTATCGATCTCTGTCTTGAATATACTCAACAACTGAGCATCCACAGCCCTCTGGGGTAGAGAATTCCAAAGATTCACAACCCTCTGAGTGAAGAAATTTCTCCTCATCTCAGTCCTAAATGGCCGACCCCTTTCCCTGAGACTATGACCCCTGGTTCTAGACTCCCCAGCCAGGGGAAACACCCTTTCAGCCTTCTAAGAATTGTATATGTTTCAATGAGATCACCTCTCCTTCTTCTAAGCTCCAGCGAATACAGGCCCATTCTACTCAATCTCTCCTCACAGGACAGCCCTCTCATCCCAGGAATCAATCTAGTGAACTTTCGTTGCACCCCCTCTAAGGCAAGTATAGCCTTCCTTAGGTCAGGAGACCATAAACTGTACACAATAACTGATAGCTTGATGAAAGTTACCTTATTAAAATCAGAGGATTTAGGTGGCAGTTACTGTCATAAGCAAACTATGAAAAGCACAGAAGAACCATATATCTACCTCGAAAGAAAGTTAATGCTGTTAGATACACACTCCTCCAAAATGGGGCATAAAATATGGACCATTCCAACAAGATGAAGAAGGCTTCTATCCCTTCTGATTGAAATGCTTTTTGTGCATACTGAACATTCGTCGGACAGAGCAGATTATTAGTGGCAGTATATAAGCTTGGTCATCAAGCATTACTGGGTCAGCAACACAAGAGCTCAGGTTTAAAATAAAGCTTTTCCACTCCGCCTCAAAAACGTACCTTAGCCTTCAACTTCAGAAGAGAACCCACTACAATCTAGGGGTGAATTTGCTTGTAAGAACATAAGAAACAGGAGCAGGAGTCGGCCAATCGGCCCCTCGAGCCTGCTCTGCCATTCAATAAGATCACGGCTGATCCAATCTTGGCCTCAACACCACTTTCCCGCTCTCTCCCCATACCCCTTTACTCCCTTGTAGTTCAAATGTCTGTCAATCTCCGCCTTGAATATATTCAATGACTCCGCCTCCACAGCTCTCTGGGATAGAGAATTCCAAAGATTCACGACCCTCAGAGAAGAAATTCTTCCTCATCTCCATCTTAACATCTTAAATGGGCGACCCCTTATTCTGAAACTATGTCCCCGAGTTCTAGATACCCCCACTAGGGGAAACATCCTCTCAGCATCCACCCTGTCAATCCCCCTCAGAATCTTACATGTTTCAATAAGATCCCCTCTCATTCTTCTAAACGCCAATGAGTATAGGCCCAACCTGCTCAACCTTTCGTCATACGTCAACCCCTTCATCCCAGGAATCAACCTAGTGAACCTTCTCTGCACTGCCTCCAATGCAAGTATATCCTTCCTTAAATATGGAGACCACAACTGTACGCAGTACTCCAGGTGCGGTCTCACCAGCGCCCTGTAAAGTTGCATCAAAACTTCCCTACTTTTATACTCCATACCCCTTGCAATAAAGGCCAACATTCCATTAGCCTTCCTAATTACTTGCTGTACCTGCATGCTAACTTGTCACCCCCACATTTACCATCTTTATGCACTCTGAGATTACCATTGCCGATTTATGCCACTTTATCAGAGATTTCTGGGCGATGGGCCTGTGCCCAATAATCTTCCTGGGTTCAGATTACCCAAACACATTTCACAGCTAACATACCCCTTCAGTCTACACTAGATTAAAATCCAGATCTCGGAGATGAAGTTTCAGTGCACTAATCAAAGCCCAGTTTCCCCATTTATATGGATTTCATAACTCAAATTACAGAACGGTTACACCAGCAAGTGAAAAGTCACTGAAAAGAATATAATTCTTTTGTTTTGAACCACTTCACTATAACATTACCACTAGAAGTTAGGAGCACAACATGATTCAAGAGCACAACAGAAGCAGGAAATTCTATTGCCAATAAACAATCCCATAAATTATGCAGATCCATGGTATCCTGCCTGGATAGGTAATCGCTGAATCACTTATGAATTATTCAACGTCGGTCTCAGGTTTTGTGGATTTAATAAGTTATTCCTATTTAACAATCCCCGTTTTGTGTAGGATAACAGAAAGGATTCCCTGAAAGGATCAGCTCACCATAACAACTCAATTTCTAACAGCTCTTTTTCGAAGTGCATTAATAAAGCCTGCACCGCAGACTTTTTAATTAAAATTAGTCTAATTATTGTATAAACCCCATCAGAATTTCGCAGGAACAGTTTGAAAAGAGATTGCAAAATGTATCTAACAGAGGAATCAGGAGGGGAGTCCGAAGCCAAGTACAACCACACTTTCATATAAAGTTTCACTTGTGTCTGTAGGCACCACCAGTAATACTTAAGTACCCAAAAGCAGTTTCACTGAGAGAAATTCTGCCCACCATAAACCAAGAGTTTCTTTTCCAGTGCCTACTTGCAACATGAATCAGAGTGAATTCCAGTTCATTTCATAAAAGAAAAAGATTTGCATTTATATAGCGCCTTTCACGACCACTGGACGTCTCAAAGTTATTTTACAGAGGTACTTTGTAATAATGACCAGATAAAATGGCCCGTAATTTCCGATCCCTACGGGTGTGTACGAGCTGTGTACACACCCGTAGGGACCTCGCAAGTACCGGTTTCAGGCATGCAAAGCGCATGCGCTAAAACCCGGCACTTCCGATCGGTCAAGAATCCTCTTGACAGATCGCACGCCTGCCCTGGAGACGGGCCTCTGCGGGGGGAGAGTTCCGCTTTCTGCTCAACCTCCGCCCGCTGAAAACCTTTAAAAATCTTACGCCTGGCAAAAGCGTACGGCCTGCTTTTACCAGCATAAGAGTTTAAAAAAGTAACCCCCCACTCATTTATAATTTAAAAATACTTTTAAAAAGGTAAGTTTATTTTTAGCCCCGTAAAAAACTTTAATTATTTTTTTCAAAAAATTAAATTTTTGTTTAAAATATTTAATTTAATGTAATTTTAACTCATTTTAAAAACGTGATGGTTTTTTAAAATTTATTTAATGTTTTGATGTCTTTTTTCAGTGATCCCCATTCATACTTTTGACGGGTCTACCTGTCAAAAGTATGAAGGGGGATTCCCTTCTCCCATTGGCTCGCCTGGTGCACGTGATCCCAGGGACGCTTGCGAACCGCCTGCGCCCCTGGGCCTCTGTGCGCGCACCAGGAGTGGCCGAGTCCGGACCTCGGGAGCCCTCAGGTAAGGGCGTAGATTTTTTTCCCCCAATAGGAGGCATCCGCACGCAGGAAGCCTCCTATCGGAAATTACGGGCCAATCTGTTTTGTCGTGATGTTGATTGAGGGATAAATATTGGCCGGGACACCGGGGATAACTCCCCTGCTCTTCTTCGAAATAGTGCCATGGGATCTTTCACGTCCACTTGAGAGAGCAGACGGGGCCTCGATTTAACGTCTCATTCAAAAGACAGCACTTCCGACAATGCAGCACTCCCTCAGTACTGCACTGGAGTGTCAGCCTAGATTTTTTTTGTGCTCAAGTCCCTGGAGTGGGAATTGAACCCCCAACCTTCTGACTCAGAGGCAAGGGTGCTACCAACTGAGCCACAGCTGACACTGGACAAAGGAGTTACATTTTCACAGAAATCTCTGATAAAGTGGCATAAATCTAGCTGAAAGCCGTTTTTATTCCAAAGATGTGGTTTTCCATTAAACTGTGAAGCCTTAAAATTGTTTCAGGAGAACTCAGCTATAAGGGCAGATTAGGTCCATGAAACATCTAATCATTTTAACAGCAGTTTAGCATTTCATGTAAAATGAAGTATCCTAATACTGCAGAGGGATTGCTTCTAATCATTTTGGTCATCTCCATTCAGTTTCCTTTTGCTCTTTTAAACTCATATCCAGAGAATGTTGTACGTCATGTATAGCAGGACAGGCACCTGTGAAGTTAGTCGTGTTGTCTGGTGAGCCCCTAGACTGACAACTCATCCCAAAACGCTTCATTTCAGAAAACTTGGCGACGAATTTTGATCAGGATTAAAGGAGAAATATCACACCTACTTCGGAACTCTGTATTGATGACATTTGTCCCAATAAAATTGCCATGAAGTAAATATTAGTCCTCACAACATTTTCCACTCGATCCCTTTCTGTAACGACACATGAGTGCAGTGTTTCTGGATATTAATGCTTCAAACCACATCAGAAAGCCAATCATTAGTCACTATACTTTAGACGATGTTAATTGTTTGTTAACTGTTGATCAATTAAATATTAGGCTGAAAAAATGATTTTAAAAATGCAATACATACATACTTTTAAAGTTTGTACAAATAAGGTCCTACTCAATTTCTATCTAGCTGCCTAATAATTAGAAGTCCAATAAATATAATATACTTCATTGTTTTGTAATATACTGATAGTAATCTCCAGGAGAGCAGGGCTGGCTTGAAAACAAATCAATTTTCTGTCCACTTACACTGTGAATCGATCAACCAATTTGAATACATTAGTTAACACAGATCTAACAGCAACAGTGGTGGTATTTATATCAGAGACACCCAACAGCAAGAAACATCAAATGCACCAGATGGAAGAACAGGTTTTAACAATAGCTACTTATACAAAGCAAATACACTTAGCAATACTCAGGGAACATCGCCTCCAGTATCATACTGACGGCATACACAATGTAGTGTGGAAAACATTCATTCAGTCATACCACTGACAATAAAATAAATGACGTTTATCTTTCTATCCAACAAAATGGTGTTCTAAAGATTCATTTTTCAAGATGTCGCCATTAGCAGATACAAGGCTTTGCTGAAACAAACAAAAGATTACAAGTCATTAATAATTTGAGATGTAACTGTACAACAGAGAGCCACACTGCCAGCCAACTATCTGCATTTAATATTTCATTGCATTTGGCCTCTAGATAAGTCAATGTTTATGCCCTGGAAGATCCATGCGTTCGATTCTAACTTATCCCTCAATTCAAACAAATGCCAATCAATACACGTTTCAGACGGAGACTTAATGTTACGACAGTACCAACTGCTGTGATACCACTTTGGCAAAGAAATAAACAATTATAAACATGGTTCAACCACCTTTGTAATGCTGATGAACGCAGCCAAAAAAATCAGCAGCATCTCTAATTAATGCCAATTTGACCATAAGCCAACTATGAATGAAGATGGATACACTACACTGATACAAACCACGTTTTACACTTGTAGTATGAACCAACTGGACCATTAGAACTCACTGCTGTTTACAGGATTTTTACATTCAGATTAAAATGTTGTTTGGGAAGAGGTAGAGCCATATATTGTGTACCTGTGATGCTATGATCATCACAGTATGTATTTGTGAACATCTGATTTACCAAGTACATTTTTACCTCCCCCCTGAATTCTTCATCCATGCCTTCAGAGTCTTGTGGTTCTCCTCACCAGCCTCCTTGCTGCACCCTAACCAAACACGGACTCATCCAAACCTCCAGCACACACGTCCTGTCCGAGCCACATGTGCTGCTCATCTGTCCTCGCCAACCTCCACTGGCTCCTTCATTAGCCCGCCTGCCTCGATTTTCAATCATGGTCTTCATTTACCAATCGCTCTATGGTTCATCTCGCCCTACCTCTGCCATCTCCTCCAGCTCTCTATCTCAGCTTGCATCCTCCAGTCTTCCAACTTCTAAGTACTATGCTTCCCCATTCTATCTACTCTACCATCAGAGGTGCAGCCTTCAGCTATCATCGTCAAGTACAGCAAACTCTTTCTTATCTGGCACCTACGGGACCAGGATGGTGCCGGTTGATGAAAAATTCTGGATAACAGAGAGGTATACCTACCAAGGCAATTTTTAACCCAAACAAAAATAAAAACCACTGACTAACTCGGCCACCGCGGGAGACTCAGCAAAACGAGTGCTGGATGGATTCGGCAAGATACCGGTTATCTATTTTGCCGGTTATTAAAGTATTCCGGATGATTAAGTGCTGTTTAAACAAGAGTTTACTGTACTCTGGAATTCCCTTCAAAAACCCTCTGCCTTGCTCCATCTCTCCTTGCCTTCAAAAGTCTCAACAATTTATCCACTCCCTTTTAAAATCTATTATGGATTCTGCTTCTACCACTCCTTCTGGTACTGTATTAATGCCCTAATATCCCACCCTCGTTCCCCTGCCCCCCTCTTTAATTTTTCGACAGATCAAGGCGGGCAGAGGTGCAAAGCAACTTGGGGGATGCACTCTGCTGCACCCCCACCTCTCTGCCATTTTCCACTCGTCAGTCCCATCAGGGAAAACTGCAATAATTAATATATTGGCGGGTACGTGGTAAAAAGACTTAAAAGACCCCAGGATCAAAAATACAGAGGGGTTGGACAGGAGTCCCGCCCCACTGGTGGCGTGCCTCAAACAAGGGAGCACAAAAAGTCCTGGTCTTTTTCTATGAAGGCTCTGACTTTCCAATTTCTCCAGCTGCGCTAATAATCAACTTGGAAAGTTAAACCCATGCTGAAGATGATTCCTAAATGTAGAGAAAATATCAAAGTATAGAACCATTTATACTGATAGGATATTGGTTTCACAACACTGTCAAAACGTACAATACACCAGGTCATTTTGAAGAATGCTTTCTAAGGTATATCATAGATGCCCTATGGTGACACTAGCAAGAGTACATCAGTTCATCCTTCAAAACGTTTTCGAGCAGAGAGAGGGCAATTTGAAGAGGATGATCCAGATCTGGTCCTGCAGGGAATCCAATCGCAATAAACATCATGATAATAACTGGATGAAATTGTTTTGTTCAAGTAATAAATGGAACTATATACTGACAGGTTGAAGAAGTGGAACTTAAAAAGCAAAACTTCAAACTTGTCTCAGAGCTGCAGAGAGAGGACAAGAGACATATCGTCATGTAATTTGGCTTTGACAGCCTTTGTCAAATTTTACTGACTATAAAAATATCGGCAATCTCACCGAGTCTACTAAACGTTATGAAAAGGTATGAGGTTGAAATTAATTTTCATTATAAGAACTCTGTTGAATGATGTAAAAAGAATAAATCCAGACAAAGGGATGCTGATGAATTGGATTTTGAGAGATTGTTTAAACCCCACAGCACTGCGAGCGATATAATGAGCAAAAGAAAGTTTTTCAAGCTTAGCTAAGAGTGTTCAGATTTGAAAAAAGGAAGCAGCCAAGGATATTCTGAAAATACCAAATTTATTTTCACAAAGAATTCTTAGATGCAAAAAAATTATCTTCTCCGACATGCTATGTCTAGCAATATATTTTTTTTTATTCGTTCATGGGGATGTGGGCGTCGCTGGCAAGGCCAGCATTGATTGCTCATCCCTAGTTGCCCTTGAGAAGGTGCTGGTGAGCCGCCTTCTTGAACCGCTGCAGTCCGTGTGGTGAATGTACTCCCACGTCCAATATGGTGTCAATATGGCACTTCCTAAATTATAATTATTAAATTGAGAAGATATCAACATTTCTAATTACTTATTGCGGCTGCCGCGAAGCACGAATTGAGGCCGAGTCAATATGTGGAGCACATGGCTTTTAATTACATACTCCTTGGCAAAATGGCTGCTACAACTTCCCTCTGCAAAACCCTACTGGTTGAGGGCAACGCCCGCTCTTTTTAAGTTCACACTGAGGGCGACGCCCACTCCTTTTTTCATGCCTTAAAGGCAGCATGCGCCTTAAAGGCAAGGTGCCCGATTTATTGTCCACGGACGGAAAAGTGGATTGCGCCCGTTTAGGTGGCGATCCGCCACATACTAATGTTATGCATATTAGGAGCTTAGAGACTAAACTGATCACTGCACAGCCCGAGATAGGTTCACACCTTTTACAATGCAACCTAAACATTTCTCCATTACCTTCCTAATCCTGTACTGATGAGGAGCTGATGGGCCATTGTCTATGATATGCTGCCTCTGTGTTTAACAGTCTTGGAACAGGAGCTGCAACACATCTGTTTCTGAATGAATGATTCATGCACAGGAGTTACATTCAGGAGCTGACTGCTAAACAAATTCGACTGTCACGGTTGCCAACCGATGAAAAGGTCGCTCATTAATGAGGCACCTAGCCACCGAGCTCCAAAAGAAGCCTTTTTTTGTCTCTGAATTATAAGTGTTTCCTTTAATCGTCGTGTCCATGAAGCTGCCTGTGATTTTTTTGTATGGGGCACATCCCGTTTGGCCATGAGTAAAGCAGCAAAGGATTACTGTTGACACAGACACAAGACACAGACACAAGACGTAGGCACACGCGAGCACTCACAGCTTTACAGAGTGGTCTGAAGGCCGACAACAACATTTATATCCATACCCGAAAGCGGGTTATTTCTCTTGGCGTCAAGTCTTTGGGGGAAGACTTGTATTCTTATACAAGATTTAATATTTAAACGGGATTGCAGGTTTCTGTTAACTTGTTTTTAATTTTAGCGCTTATGCCACATCGCATACACGTAACACTCGATTCAAAGACGCCAATCTAGTCCTTTCTGTCACTTTGTGATTTACAGTCTCTGTATAACGCATACATGATCTGCATACAGCTACCAGAGCCAGCATTTTACAGCACTGTTTAAAAATGCACTGTACAGTGCAGCCTCTTAATGGGAACATCTCCGTGGCAACCAAAACGTTATCCAATTGTTCCTATTAAGAAAAGGCTGTAGGCCGCATAGGAAATAAATTGGTGTTGAAGCAAATTTTTTTTTCTTTTAAAGATATATTCCCATTAACAGGTCTCCCTTGCATTAAAAAAAGGAACCATGTTCATTTCTACTGACTCTTTCACGTAGAATTGTTTTCTTTTCAAGGCAAACATTTCAAAAAGAGTGTCACACTTCCCTTCCCATCTTTATTTTCCAGCATGACCGAAAGACTTGACCTTGGGTTAAGGGAGTATCACAGAATCACAGAATCCCCACAGTGCAGATAGAGGCCATTTCGGCCCATCGAGCCTGCACCGACACATATCCCACCCTATCCCCGTAACCCCACGTATTTAATCCTCCTAACACTAAGGGTCAATTTATCATAGCCAAATCAACCTAACCCGCACATCTTTGGACCGTGGGAGGAAACCGGAGCACCCGGAGGAAACCCACGCAGACACGGGGAGAATGTGCAAACTCCACACAGACAGTCACCCGAGGCCGGATTCGAACACGGGTCCCTGGCGCTGTGAGGCAACAGTGCTAACCACTATGCCACCGTGTTTCAGCATTTTGAGGACGAACTAGGCTTTTTCAAATGAGACGTTAAACTGAGGCCCCGTTTGCCTGTTCGGCCCTTGGCACTTTTTCCAAGGATGAGAAGTGAGTTCTCCCAACGTCCTGGTCAACCAAAACCACGAAAACAGTTGAACTGGTCATTAATCGCAATGCGGTTTGTGAAACCTTGCACCGAGTAAATTGGTTGGTGCATTTGCTTATAAAACAGTGACTATGGGCTGAATTTTCCGTAGTGGTAGCGGGCGCGATCGGTGGTGGGTCAGGTGTGAAAGGTTTTTTTTGACGGCGGGTCGGGAACCCGCTGTCAACTTGCTCCCACGCGCCTTTCCCACAGGCGCGTCGTCTGTCAGCGTGGAGCCGACCCGACCTGCAGCGGCGGGGGACCCAATCAAAATCGTTATGAGGTACTTTACAGGCACTTAAGAGCCTTTCCCCCCCCACTTCTTTTTAAATTTCCCTGCACGGCCACGGGATTCACACAGCTCGAGAACCACGTCCGTCAACCTGAGGCGTGAGTTCCGTGGCCATTGCTCCAGCTGATGACGTGACAGCATGGAAAACAAACCCAAATAAAAACATGTTGAATACATCAGCTAACAGATTGATGGAGATTCTGTTCTGCTTGAAAAGCTACTGGTAAATGTTAATTTTTCACTGGCCATTCTCGGCTGTTGCCTTCCAACTGAACAGTAATTGCAGCGAATTGATCTGCACTATAAAAGAAGTGACGTATACCATTTCACTACATTTTTGTGTTGTTTCTGGTCAGATTTTTCTCACAGTACACTGTGATTGTCCAGCTACACATTAAATCAAGTCATCAACCGTAACAATTTCATTCTCATCACTCATTCCACTGGTTCAATTTGCTTTCAGTCCCTGAATATGACTAATTTAATTTTTCAGTCCGAGACTTTAGGGTGAATTTCTGCGGAGGTTCTCTCACTTGTCCATTGTTAACTTCAAGGGAAGAGCCTCAGAAATCCCACAAACACATTGTAATCAGCACTTACACTGTTTGTCAGGGATTCCGCAGCTCTTCTGCTAAACTTGCATAAGATTGTAAATCCACCCCTTTACAATTGCATTTAAAATCTGCTTAATTTTATGTATTACCTACACACACACACATCTTTTATTTGTACCAGTTACTGATACAAACGTCTATAGATTTGTGACTAAAGCACCAATAACTTCACAATTAATGTTCTTTTTTAATTATGTTCTTGATCGTATTTGTAGATGGCGTCATATTTCTTAATAATTTAATTTAAATATTTCTTTGTCACTCATAACTTTTATTATATGATTGTACAGTATATTCAACACCCACTATGTTAGATTAAATTTAACGTGGCCAGGGTCCCTTTAAGGATCCCGGCTTAAAACGTGTCATGAGTGATGTCACCAGACCCGCTCCATCTAACTGGGCCGGGTAACGCGCTGGGCAGGCTTAATAGGCCCCATTAAGGTAGGTTCATTCTGTACAGCGGGGTGGAGCCAGCAGCGGGGTCGGGACCTGCCACGGACACCGCCCGCACCAGACCCACCAAGGTAAGGAAAATTCTGGCCTACATTTTCAAAAGTAATTCATTGGCTGTGAAGCAATTTGGGTTTATAGCACCCAGGTGTTCATTTCTAACCTTATTGATGTTGGAGGATCAGCCATCTGATTGGTTCTTTGCTAACGTTAAACAGGACCAACAGGCTCAGCTCTCCATGTGCTTAGAACCACAGAAGCTTTCAGCGCAAAAGGCCATCGTGCCAGTGCCGGCTCTTTGCTAGAGCAATCAAAAATTATTCCCATTGCCTCACTCACTCTCCACCGCCCTTTATCTTCCTCTGCATTAAATATTTCCCTTAAAACATGCACTGTTCACAGTCTCAACTCTTTCCTGCATCAAACATTCCATATTTCAAACAACCCTCTGCAGAAAGAAATTTTTTCTAACCTCAGAGAGTAGGGGTAAAAGGTACCTATTCTCAGTGGCAGAAGATGGGTAGCGGTGTTCCAAAAGGATCAGTGCCAGGCAATGACTATCTCCAACAAGCGAGAGTCTAACCACCGCCCTTGACATTCAACAGCATCACCATCACCGAATCCCCCACCGGTAATTACAGACCTGTAAGCCTTACATCAGTTGTGGGCAAAATGCTGGAGTCCATCATTAAGGATGAAATAGCGGAGCACTTAGCAAATGGGGACAGGATAGGACAGAGTCAACATGGATTTACAAAGGGTAAATCGTGCTTGACTAATCTATTGGAATTTTTTGAGGGAGTAACTGGTAAAATAGATGGGGGAGAGCCAGTAGATGTGGTGTACCTGGACTTCCAAAAGGCCTTCGATAAGGTCCCACATAAAAGATTAGCAGGGAAAATTGAAGCTCATGGGATAAAGGGGAAAGTATTGACGTGGATAGAGAACTGGCTGTCAGATAGAAAACAGAGAGTTGGAATAAACGGCTCATTTTCTGAATGGCAGGCAGTAACAAGTGGGGTACCACAGGGATCTGTCCTGGGTCCCCAGCTGTTCACAATTTACATTAATGACCTGGATCAGGGAGTCGGATGCAGCATTTCCAAATTTGCAGACGACACTAAACTAGGAGGGGGGGGTGGGCTCAGAGGAGGAGACCAGGAAGCTCCAGAGCGATTTGGACAGACTGGGTGATTGGGCGGATAAATGGCAGATGCACTATAATGTGGACAAGTGCGAAGTTATCCACCTTGGGTGCAGGAACGGGAGGGCAAATTATTATTTAAATGGCAATAAATTGGGAGAGGGGGAAGTACAGAGAGACCTGGGTGTTCTTGTACACCAGTCACTGAAGGCGAGCATGCAGGTGCAACAGGCGATCAAGAAGGCAAACGGTATGCTGGCCTTCATAGCAAAAGGGTTGGAATACAGGAACAGGGATACCTTGCTGCAGCTGTACAGGGCACTGGTGAGACCACACCTCGAGTACTGTGTACAGTTTTGGTCGCCTCATCTGAGGAAAGATGTTCTTGCCACGGAGGGGGTGCAGCGGCGATTCACCAGGCGGATACCAGGAATGGCGGGATTGACCTATGAGGAGAGACTATGTAGTTTAGGGATGTACACACTGGAGATCAACATCCTGGGGGTCACCATTGACCAGAAACTTAACTGGACCAGCCACATAAATACTGTGGCAACAAGAGCAGGTCAGAGGCTAGGTATTCTGTGGCGAGTGTCCCGCCTCCTGACTCCCCAAAGCCTTTCCATCACCTACAAGGCACAAGTAAGGAGTGTGATGGAATACTCTCCACTTGCCTGGATGAGTGCAGCTCCAACAACACTCAAGAAGCTCGACACCATCCAGGACAAAGCAGCCCGCTTGATTGGCACCCCATCCACCACCTTAAACATTCACTCCCTCCACCACCGGCGTACCGTGGCTGCAGTGTGTACTATCTACAAGATGCACTGCAGCAACTCGCCAAAGCTTCTTCGGCAGCACCTCCCAAACCCGCAACCTCTTCCACCTAGAAGGACAAGGGCAGCAGGCGCATGGGAACACCACCACCTCCAAGTTCCCCTCCAAGTCACACACCATCCTGACTTAGAAGTATATCGCCGATCCTTCATCGTCGCTGGGTCAAAATCCTGGAACTCCCTCCCTAACAGCACTGTGGGAGTACCTGCACCGCACAGACTGCAGCGGTTCAAGAAGGCGGCTCACCACCACCTTCTCAAGGGCAATTAGGGATTGGCAATAAATGCTGGCCTTGCCAGTGACGCCCACATCCCATAAACGAATTTAAACAAAGCTCAATAAGTCAAGTCTCTCCTCGTAACTATAGTTCCCTATCCTTGGCATCATCCTGGGGAACCTACACTGTCTGCTTTCTATGGCTTTAATATCCTTTCTATAATGGGGTGCCCAAAATGTAAGCATGTATGTGAAGAGCAATGCTAGCAGTATAACTGTGGTGTACTGGTCTCAGATAGTTATAAGCAGGTATGATTTCAAACTGAAGTCCCTCAGATGGTATCCAGGCAAACATTAGTTGGGCCCTGGGGTGGTCAGTGCTACTAATTAAACCAGCAACTATGTTGTTGTAAAACTTTTTAGAAACACCCTTCAGTTGTCAATAAGTAATGTTCACTTTAGTTAATCACCAGCTAAGCAAAGTCCGACAACAGAATCCAACTCAACAAGCACTTTCAGAAAAACCCGAAATAAAGTTGCACATTTTTGATGTGGCCTTTCTTAGATCAAATCTTGCATCAAAATCTGTGCTGCTCTCATCCGTGTGGAATATTTCCTCAAGAATTATATACTTCTGCAGTAACCATGGTAATGTGGTGCTGAATCATAAATGCCACACGCTACAGGGTAGTTCAAGTGGGGCCAATAACCCACCAAGCTCGTACTCTCAGCCTCATCACTGTAGGGATGTGTCAAATGTGTCACCGTCCCAGTTACAGTTGCTGTATGCCCAGAGACACAAACGATCAAACGACAGCGCACGAATGAGATTAACGAAGGTTAAGCCAAACAATGGGGTCAGAAATGAAGAGTTACAGCTGTAACATTCGCCGCTCTCTTCTTGTCACACATTCTGATGGATTTTCGACCAGTTTTCTGATTTACTTGCAGTATTGATGTTTCTTTACAACCCAGACTCTAACTGAATCCTATGGTGGACACAGTGATCCATATTTCATATTATAAAATGGAAATACTACAGCGGTAATTTTCGTTTTGAGTCGGAGATACTGGTAGGAACTTGGAAAATCAGCGTCCATAAATTTTCAATTGAAATTTTAACTAGGTCAATGTCTTGAGACATTAGCCATTAATTACTAGGCAAAGCTATTGTTTCTATAGCTTGGAATAAGACGTCAGGTGATCCAGTATAACATCCTGTATCCTGTAAAACTCTGCTAACCAAGTTAGGCACCCTTTGCACAAAAATAGATGTTTCATTTTGATAATTCTGTCAGACAGATTTTAAACAATGCAAGTTGGTAGATATGAGCTAATTGTTTGTGATTGCTGTCCCGTCAGGGGGTCTCCTGCTATGACAGGTCGCCAATATCTCTGATCACTGGCGCATCACAAGCAGATTTTGTTTTACAAAGGTTCATTTGGGCGCCTACTGAGTCTTTGAATCGCATTTGATTGACAGCTGTGTGCCCCGAGGCTTCCGAGATAAATACTGCAGCCTTTGGCCAGTATGATTCAATCATTTAGCTCAACATTTCAGCTGTGAGCCAGAACCCCATGCTACTTAAAGTCATATGTGGCTTCTAACATCAGTTAAAGAATTTTAATAAAAGGAACTCTAAGCTTGAAATTATTTCTTACAATTGACTCAGAGAACAAATTAATGTACCTGCAAAAGCTAAGTAATGTATAGTTACCTAATGTGCTGATTTATTCCCATTTCTGTATAACTTTGCTTTACATAATAAACTTGATTTGGTAGCTTAGCCTGAACTGCACAATCTATCAACACGGTCTTTTTCTCCCAATTCAGAGATCAGGATTATACTTTGGGAATCTATACTATTTCCAGTACATACCCTAATGGTTTAAGAGTTAATTAATCACCTTGTGGCCTGTTATCCCAGATATCCAATGCATAAAATCAAGTTTTGATCCATAAGAAGTGTAGGTTTGCCTATGGAATCTAATTTTTTCAATGAACGTGTATAAATAGTAATGCAAAGAGCCATTACTCCCTCACTCGCCTTCTTCAGTGTTCTGGGGTGCATACCATCTGGGTGTCGAATCACTTAAAAGAACAACTTCTATCACAGAGCTTTGTCAGGATGAAGCAATCTGAACACTTGCACTGAGCTGGACATTACAAAGTAATTACCAGTGTGATAATAATTACTGGTAATTACCAGTCTTTAAGATAATTAGCCAAAAAAAACAGGGGGGGGGGGAATGAGGAGGATTTTTCTTTAAAATGCAGCGAGTTATTGTGATCTGGAATACACTGCAAGAAAATAACTTTCAGAAGGGAATTCGATATATATTTAAAGGGGAGAAAATTTGCAAGGCTATGGGGAAAGTGCAGGGGAGTGGGACTAATTGGATAGCTCTTTCAAACAGCAGGAGCAGGCACGATGGGCCAAATGGCCTCCGTGGGATATGTGTACTGTGGGGATTAAAGCAGGGACAGGGTACTGGATTTGAATGATCAGCCATGATCGTATTGAATGGTGGAGCAGGCTCGACGGGCCGAATGGCCTACTCCTGCTCCTAGATTCTATGTTTCTATGTTTCTATGTCTGCGCCATTTGATTCTATGATTTGGAGATTGATTTATGTTTATCAGGAATGGTGTTCTAAGGAAGCTATCAGGATTGCCATGCTGTGAGAGATCTGTAGCCACACCACTGCAAGGCATCGTACATGTGCTAAACTTCTCCAATTCAGCTTTTAGAAACGAAGATTTTAAAAAATAATGCATTTGATTAGCATCTGTCGCTGCTGTGCCATTAATACAGTATCTTGGAACCAACATATCATGATGACATGGTCCTTTAAAAAATTGATGGGGGCGATTTTGCTCAGGGGTCGGGTTTGGAGGCGGGACTGCTGGCAAAATCAAAAAGATTGGCAGCGGGTCCCGAACCCGCTTCCAACCCACCTCCAATCAATCTTCCCGGGAGTCGGGTCCCCGATTTCCGCAGGGACCCGACTCCTAGCGGCGGGAAGAGGATCATAGCCACTTAACTGCTTGTTAACAGGTAGTTATCAGGCAGTTAAGAGGCTTTTTCCAATTTTGACACTTCTACTGCGGGCTTCCCGACGTCGGGAAACCCCGCCAGGGTAAGTGTGACATGCTGTGGGTCCACTGTAATGTTTGCGTATAGATGACAGCTGCAGAAGTGGTGTGAAGGATCCAATGGAACACTGGTGAGTTGCAGAGATAAGAAAATGTTGGGAAAGTCATTTTTAATGGGCTGGATTTTGTCTTGGGGTCGGGGTCGTGTTATCCGCATTTCGTGTTCCCCCCCCGACTCCAGATTAATGTGGATGAATGATGCAATTTTCACTTAATTGGGCAATTGAGTTCCAGCATGTGGGAACCCATGAACCACTTAGTGGTTTCAGTCTGAAAGTCGCCTCTGATGATGTCATCATTGCAGGTCAGAGACTGTCTGGCTGTTGGAGAGAGAGAGAGAGAGAGAGAGACAGAGACAGAGACAGAGACAGAGAGAATTTTTTTGCATCCAAGTCCTCTCACACCAAATGCCATGCAGTCTCTGAAGACATTCAATGCAGCAGCATCAGAGGCGACTTTCACACCTAATACTACTACCTTCATCACATCTCCGTTGTAATAGTGGACCTATAGCCGATAGTCAGCTATCCACTTGTGCTCCCGCCAGGTTTCACTGGAGTGTTTCACACCAGGCGTGCGTCACGTCAGAAAAGGGTTAAACTAGCTAAAAGGTTTCAAAATGGCATTACAGAGCCAATTTCGGGCTTGTTAAGGGCTTTAATGGCCTCTCCCGCCTCCAAGAGGCAGGACGGAGTCGGGAACCCTGTGACTGATTGTCAAAATTGCGTGGAGGTGGGATGGAGTCGGGACCCCCGACCCCGCAAATTTAACCCCCCCCCCCCCACGCCTCCAAACCCGACTCCATGGGTCATTCAAAATCCAGCCCAATGTGTTTAGAATTTTCTGTACGTGCAAGCTTGGAAGTGTTTGTCTAGTCCCACCTCATTGGGAGAACCTCTCTCACCAGTGACAGATCGCTTCTGTAACCTCACCTGCAGCTGCCATCTGTTTTAGCCTAAGGAGAGAGTCACTGGAGAGCCTGGGTGCAAGGGCTCACTTTTGTACAGTGATTGTCAGTGTTTGCAGCACCTCAATGCTGTCAAACACTGAAAAAATCATTTGTCAAAAAGAAATGGTGGTGGCCCCGTTAAGAAAACCGGCAGATGACACGTCATCAACTGACGTCATCTGACACTGGCTTTCTCTTAATTGTCCGGCAAGCTCGCAGGGCGGGCTTAACAAGGCCAATTGATGCAAAATAGTGTCTGTGCGTCGGATGTCGCTGGGGGCGGGACTAGAACGCAAAAGGCAGCTGACCCGCTCCCAACGCGCCTCTTCAGGTAAGATCCTGGCCTAAGTGTTTATTAAAACATGGTTGGCAAACATTTTTTTGAGGGGTCAGGAAACAAACCAGACAGCCATTCATTATTTTCATGACCGTAGTTTCTCACGTAAGTGACGCAAGACTTACATCAGTACAAATTTTCCCAAATACTTTTCTAGAAGACAGTACCCCTTGAATACTTCTATTTCTTCCATCAAAACACAATAATATGAATGTTGGCATCAGTTGTAATGGTCACAGTTCACAGTGGACTCAATCAGGACTGAACCTACACAGAGAGACATCCTCATATATGTGTGTGTAGAAATTGTACATGTCACCTTCAATTCTATAAGCATGATGCACGTTACCTTTTTTCGTAGTGCACAATATCTTGAATAATATTTCAGATAACCAATAATAAGGCATTTTAAGCATCAGCGGTCACAGGGCAGAGAATCCCCCAACCGATAGCCTCATAATCCTCTCGTCGCAAAAGCCTTTAAATGCAATTTTCAAGGGGTCAAGTGCCTCGCTGTTAGTCCAAGACACAAGAAAAGGTTAAAAAAAAGTTATTGGAACCAACAAAAGGGCAATGGCATATTAATCGAACCTTTCCCATCTAAAGTGGCCCAAGATGGTCGTTAGTTGTGAAAACTATCACCAGAGTGTGCAGTGTAGGCAAAAAAAATACAGCAAATATAAAAGGACTCTTTCAGCCCATCACTTTGCCTCCATTACACTGCTTCATCCATATTAGCTTCAACGTCCATAAATTGGGAGCATGGGCTCTCACATCATGTTGAGTGTCTCTCGTCACTTTCAATTACAAAAGGGAAAAAGCTATTATGGCACCAAGCACCTCTGCCAACACAGCACAGCCACTATCCTATGACAAGTGTTCAGCGGTAAAGTAAGGCAGTGAGACTGAATATAAAAAGTATTCAGTGTACCCAAAAAGCCTTCCTCACACTCGCTCTTTTCATGTCTTGTACTATTTGCTCTTCCAACACAGACATAAGAAACGACAGGATTTTTGCAGGGACGGTACAATGTGAATGGCAAGTCTCCCAAGGAGGATCTGAAACCTTGGCTGAGCTTTGATAATGAACCACCTGATATCTACTGTACTGGGTATGCCCGTGACTTTTCTAACTCTATTTATCGTCACGCTATTTCTTGTCGGAAATCACTCTTTCATTATTCTGAAATCGTTCACTATACTGAATAAAATACCATTATCAAAGTGTAAATTACAGGCTGCATCCCAAAATGGACAAAACTGTTCAGTTATTCCCTGGCTCCGAAAGGAGGGAAGAGAAGGAATTTTTAGGCAGCTGTTTTTTTTTCATACACTAAAAGAAACATTGACTAAGAATAAATGTTGTCCACAAAACACAAAACTGAGCTGCATGACAGAAACCTAGGGGGGTGATTTTGCCAATGGGGAGCTTTTGGAGGCGGGACTCCCACTTGGGTTTTAGTCCTGCCTCCATCGACTTCTGGCCAACCCACGCTATTTTCCCTTGATTGACCTTGTTAAACCCGCCAGCGGGCTTAGCAAGCCAATTAAGGGAAAGCCAATTGCAGAGAACGTCAACATATGACATTTCATCTGTCAAAAATTTTTGACAGATGAATTGTCATCATTTGACAGCTCTGTGAAGCTGTCAAACACTGACATTCTCTGTAGTTTGATGAGGTCTTGAATTCAAGACCTCATCAAACCTCTTTCTTTTGGAGAAATGAGATGGTTGTTGCATTGGAGAATGCAACGGCCATCTGTCACCTCTGCCGTGGAGGTGCGAGACTCTCCGCATACCCACCGACTGAAACCTGCAGGAAGAAACAAAGGTAAGTACACTTTTTCTAACACTTTCCACTTACCTCAGATACTCACCTCTCCACACTTGCACCCATCACTTACCTTCACAGCACACTGTTGCACCCCCCCCCCCCCTCCCCGACCCCTGCAGACCCACTGCTCGTCTCGCTGACCCTGGCGGGTTTCGGAGCCTTCGGGAAGCCTGCACTTGTGTGGGCAAAATGGTGATAAGACTATTTTCTGCCTGTTAACTACCTGTTAACAGGTAGTTAAGTGGCTGTAATCCCTTCCTGCCTCCAAGGAGACGGGACCCGGCGGGGGACAGCTACCTGCCTCCTGGCAAGATGGCACGGAGGTGGCCAACCCGCCCCCAAATTCTGCCATTTTCCCGGCAGTCCCGCCTCCATACCCGCCTCCCCAGGGCTGGCAAGATCGCGCCCCTAATTTTTGTTACGCAGTGAGTTGTTATGAGCTGGAATGCACTGCCTGAAAAGGTGGTGGAAGCAGATTCAATAGTAGCTTTCAAAAGGCAGGTGGATATATACTTGAAAAGGAAAAATTTACAGGGCTATAGGGATAGAGCAGGGGAGTGGCTCTTTCAGAGAGCCGGCACAGGCACAATGGGCCGAATGGTGCTGTATGATTCTTGATAACCCTTCTATGATCATTTTTAATAGGATTGGGCAGAGTCAACACGGATTTATGAAAGGGAAATCGTGTTTGACAAATCTTTTAGAATTTTTTGAGGTTGTAACTAGCAGAATAGATAAGGGGGAAACAGTGATGTGGTGTATTTGGATTTTCAGAAGGCATTCGATAAGGTGCCACACAAGAGGTTATTAAACAAAATTAGGGCTCATGGGATTGGGGGTAGTATACTAACATGGATTGAGGATTGGTTAATGGAGAGAGAGTAGGAATAAACGGGTTGGCAGGTTGTAACTAGTGGGGTACCGCAGGGATCAGTGCTTTGGCTTCAGCTATTCACAATCTACATCAATGATTTGGATGAGGGGACCAAATGTAATATATCCAAGTTTGCTGATGATACAAAGTTGTGTGGGAATGTAAATTTTGAGGAGGATGCGAGGAGGCTTCAAGGGGATATAGACAGGCTAAGTGAGTGGGCAAATGGAATATAATGTGGAGAAATGTGAAGTTATCCACTTTGGTAGGAAAAATACAAAAGCAGAGTATTTTTTTAAATGGAGAGAGATTGGGAAATGTTGGTGTTCAGAGGGACCTGGGAGTCCTTGTACACGAATCACTGAAAGTTAACATGCAGGTACAGCAAGCAATTAGGAAAGCAAATGGTATGTTGGCCTTTATTACAAGAGGATTTGAGTGTAAGAGTAATAACGTCTTACTGCAATTATATAGGGCCCTGATGAGACCACACCTGGAGTATTGTGTACAGTTTTGGTCTCCTTACCTAAGGAAGGATATACTTGCCATAGAGGGAGTGCAACGAAGGGTCACCAGACTGGTTTCTGGGATAGGGGGGGGGATTGTCCTATGAGGAGAGATTGAGTAGACTAGGCCTATATTCTCTAGAGTTTAGAAGAATGAGAGGTGATCTCATTGAAACATACAAAATTCTTACAGGGCTCGACAGGGTAGATGCAGGGAGGATGTTTCCCCTGGCTGGGGAGTCTAGAACCAGGGGTCACAGTCTCAGCATAAGGGGTCGGCCATTTAGGACTGAGATGAGGAGAAATTTCTTCACTCAGAGGGTGGTGAATCTTTGGAATTCTCTACCCCAGAGGGCTGTGGAGGCTCAGTCATTGAGTATATTCAAGACAGAGATCGATAGATTTTTGAATATTAAGGGAATCAAGGGATATGGGGATAGTGCAGGAAAGTGGAGATGAGGTAGAAGATCAGCCATGATCTTACTGAATGGGCCAAATGGCCGACTCCTGCTCCTATTTCTTAAACACCATCCTAGAAGTCTACTATTTTTCCTCGCTGTTTCTGCTTAAATTCTACACCAAGCATCAATAGAACTCTGGGCTGTTTCTACAATTTCCCCACACAGTTTCTAATTTCAGCTCGGCCATGTGTAGTGAGAGTCAAAGCAGAGGCTAAACAGAGAAAAAGTATTCACCCCTTTCTTGAACTGTCTTTTGGCAGGTTCGAGATTTGAAAGATAGGAATGAAACTGCCAACCACAATAATGCATAGGAGTAAATATTTCAGATGAAGTTCCAACTGCAATCCAAATAGTTTGAATTTTCTGGATCGGGATATCTAGATTCAGATCTTAATTTCAGACTTTCTGAAATCCATATTCATTTGAACTGGCTGAATTCTGAAAATCGAAATCTGAAAATTTACAAATTGGATAATGGCGATTATCTGTAATTTGGGTGTAACAACTGAATCTAGTTTGGCTTGGCAATATTAACTTCATCCAAAAACCCCTCATTCCTCCATTACCGGTTCATGGCCTGTCCCCAAACTGGTTTTCTCTGACAACTCGGGTCCCAATCTGGTGCCTAAATTAACCATTTCCTTTTTTCCATCTGACCAACCTAACCTTGCTCAAGACTACCGAAAAAGGTACAAAAATGCCAAATGTTCAATGAAGTTGTTGACTATTTTCAAAATACGCACAAATTAGCCTGCATAACATCTTCATACATCTTCCCCATTACTGTGGCACCAGTGGCCGCGATTTCCCCAACCTTTCGGGTCTGTGGCGGGCGACCTCGGTGGAGGGTCCCGGCCTCGCTGCTGGGTCCAGCCCTCTGCCCAAAATGATTTTCCCCTGATTGGGCTTGTTAAGCCCGTCCAGTGCGTTTGCCAGCCAATTGAAGGAAGTGGGTCTGATGACCTCACTTGATGACATGTCATCAGCCGGTTTCTTTCAAGGGGCCTTGTCCAAATTGATTTTTTGACAGTTGTGCTGTCAGTGTTCTGCAGCATTGAGGTGCTGCAAACACTGACGAGCACTGCACAGAGGTGCACGGCTGCACCCAGGCTCTCGCATGACTCCCTCCATATGCTTATGGAGGGAGTCACAGCACGCAGGGAGGTCCTCTTTCCTTCGCATGGGCGGAAGAAACCTCTCCAGGAGACCAACCCAGCCTGGTTGCACATTGCACAGGAGGGCACAAGCAGAGATGTCGTCAGGAGGACCAGGCTGCAGTGGCGCAAACCTTTCAATGATCTCAGTAGATCACGAAACGTTACTGCAAAGCCACACTCGACCTCATCCTGCTGTGCCACTCATCACATCCCCCTTACTCTGCCTTCCCTACCCTACTTCTGCACATCCTTACACACACCAACTTACCTTGCACCTCCACTATCTATCTACATTATCACTTCCCCATCTCACAAGCCACCCCTCACACTCACCCTAGTCCAATCATACCAACTAACAACACACAAGGGTAGGCACTTGGGTGCTTTATGCAATATTCATGTAAAGTTTCTGTTAATGTGGTGTCAAACATTGAAACCTTTATTTTCAACACTTTGCGTTTTTGGATGATTTATGGACACCTTTGGAAGTAGCTTAGTGAGTTGCAGTGAATGGTGAGACATAACGGTACCCCCTGCAATGGCGATGAGTAAGAAAGGAATGGCTTGGGCATTGTAGGGATGCTTTATGGTGTTGGTGTGAGGTGGTGACAACCTGGTGCATCATGTGGCAGCCAGGGTGTACAGCGTCAAGTGAAGTAAATCTGGCCATGGTGAGGCCATCCCTGGCTTCCCGAGCAGCAATTGGTCAGATGCTGATGCCCTGTGCAGCGGAGAAGGTTGGTATTGTTGTTGGTGCTGCTGGTGTTGGGACTGATCGTGGTGGGATTCTGAGGACCAAGGTGAGATAGTTTCAAGGGCACCAATGCTGATGTAATAGATGGCAGGTGAAGTAGATCTTTCAATGGTGAGAGAGGTTGTTCCAATGGGGTGACACTGGATAGAGAGTTTACTCCAAACACTTGCAACCTGCATAAAGCTCAATCTGTCTTCCAAATGCAGTAAGCAACAGCTTCTGAGCTTGGAAAGTGAATAGCTGTGAGATAGGAGCTTTTATAGCACATTTGCAGCTGTCTAGCAATGAGATGATTCCATGCTCATACAACTCCCGACCTGCTTACCTGATGTGATCCCCGAGCAGCGTGGACCCTGTGGGCGACCTTGTAAAATGTAAAGGTGAGCTGAAAATACTTCTTAATGGGCTGTTAATAAGGTCATAATGACCTGAATTGCCTTCCCCGCCGCTGTGTGTCGGGTCTGTTCAGCGCTGACAGACCCGACATCTGGGAAAGGCATGTGGCGGCGGGTTGACAGCGGGGTGCCGACCCGCTATCAAAAAAAATGTTTCCCGCCCGACTCGCCACCGAACGTGGCTGCTGACCCCCCAAAAAATTCCCCCCAGAATCTTTCCTAGGCATTATCCGGTGGACATTTTTCTGGTTAATAACGTTCTTTATTCACACATATACATGTGATGGATGCTCACAGTATGGACAGCCCAATTTATTAGCTCAGCATGGAAACTATGATTACTAATTTCTATTAAAACTGCAATATTAAACTTCCTTTAAGAACGTAACCCATCGATAAGGCTGACTAAATACTGCATGACTAATTGAAAGAGCATCTGGGGAATTTACACAGTGTGCTTCAGATACAGAGCACGTGCCAGTTCTATCAGCCTCAGGAAATACAGTTTGGTGCAGAAATTGTATCTATGTGCAGCAGATGAAGCAGGAATACGTATTCCCTTGGAGTTCAGGGTTGGAGATGCCATTCATGGGCAAAACCATCAATGTAGCAATGTCCGTCTTAAATAGTGATTATGCCAGACATGACCTTTGGGTTGTTTGATGCCATTTATCTCATGGGTTAAGCTGTCTAATATCCCTGATCAATGGGGGTTTGTGTGTCTTGTTTGCTATGTAAACTAGTGCTTCTGGATCGAGTGGTTTTTGTGGTCTTTTCTGTTTGCAGGAATCACATATCATCAGATGGATTTTAGACCGGTCTTCATATTCATTTTCTTTTGACTTGATTTTTCTCGTGTCTAATATTCAGTCCTATCCTTCTCTTTATAGTTAGTTGTTCTGCAGTTATATACAAAACTGACAATGCACCTTCACGAGAAAGAGTTAACGTTTCAGGTCGATGACCTTTCGTCACAGATGCTGCCTGGCCTGCTGAGTGTTTCCAGCATTTTCTGTTTTTATTTCAGATTTCCAGCCTCCGCAGTGTTTTGCTTTTGAATTAATTCCTATAGCTTTGCAATAGCCTCTTCAAATGGCCAAGAGAAAGCAGCAAGTGCCATTATCCAAAGCTTTTATTATTCTACTTACTTATATGGCAGCATGTGTCATTCTTGGTGGTAAAATCACAGAATGTACAGCACAGTAACAGGCCATTCGGCCCAACATGTCCGTGCCGGTGTTTATGCTCCACACGAGCCTCCTCCCTCCCCTCTTCATCAAACCCCATCAGCACAACCTTCTACAAAAGACAAAATACTGCAGAGGCTGATAATCTGAAATATAAACAGAAAAATGCTGGAAATGCTCAGGTCAGGCTTCTACTCCTTTCTATCTCATGTGTTTATCCAGCTTCCCCTTAAATGCATCTGGACAGAAGGCAGGGACAGGGTACTGAGTTTGGATGATCAGCCATGATCTCATCGAATGGCGGAGCAGGCTCGAGGGGCCGAATGGCCTACTCCTGCTCCTATCTTCTATGTTTCTATGTTTCTTTATGGCTTATGAGACATTAGTCGGTCATCAGCTAACAACTTAATTCCTATCATTTAACAAGGAAGCAAAGATTAACTTAAGAGGCAAGAACCCTCCCACTTGGAAGGTGTATTCAGCCTGGTTTTATACACCGTTTCCTGTTGGTTGTTGAATTCAGATGGGTTTCCAATCCAATCAGATGAATCAGCTGTGACTGGTGAGCATCTTCAGAACAACTTCAACCCACTAATTCTCATGTAATTTGGCAGATATATAACCCTACAAATCAACATTCAAACCTTCGGGTAGATGCCAGAGTTTCAAGGTGTGCTACCAATCCCTTAGGTTATTCTTTCGCGACAAATTAACTCGCGTCCCAAAGCATTCTACTGTCAGGCTGGGAAATAGTTACCCTGAACCGCAAGCTGATGCTAATTGCTCCCATCCCCTTACCTCAAAGATAAAGAGATTTGTAGACAATAAACTTAACAGTTTCAACCAGGTATCCAGTTACCATGATACGATAGCAAAATACTGCGGATGCTGGAAATCCAAAATAACAACAGAAAACGCTGGAAAAACTCAGCAGGCCAGGCAGCATCCGTGGAGAGAGAAACAGAGTTAACGTTTCAGGTCGAAGACCTTTCGTCAGAACTGGAAAAAAGCAGGAAATGAAATAGATTTAAAGCAAGGATAAAGCTGGGAAAAGGGGGAGGGGATGAAAGAACAAAAGGAGAGATTAAGAGATAATCAAGGCAAGAGGAGATGTTAATGTGACAGGTTGAGGCTAAATGAAGTGTGAAATGCACTGGCAGAATGAAGGACAGCTGCCAGCTTCTGGGAGGGAAAAAAAAGGGGGGCCAAACAAAAGGGTGGATGAAAAAATAAGATATAAATGTGATAGGGGTCGAGGTTATGATCTAAAATTGTTGAACTCGATGTTGAGTCCAGAGGGCTGTAGGGTGCCTAAACGAAAGATGAGGTGCTGTTCCTCGAGCTTACGCTGAGCTTCCGTGGAACAGTGTAATAGGCCGAGGACGGTGAGGTCAGAGTGGGAGTGGAGCGGAGAATTATTTAGCCTCAACCTGTCACATTAACACCTCCTCTTACCTTAATTATCTGTTAACGTCTCTTAATCTCTCCTTTTGTTCTTTCATCCCCTCCCCCTTTTCCCAGCTTTATCCTTGCTTTAAATCTATTTCATTTCCTGCTTTTTTCCAGTTCTGACGGAAGGTCTTCGACCTGAAACGTTAACTCTGTTTCTCTCTCCACGGTTGCTGCCTGGCCTGCTGAGTTTTTCCAGCATTTTCTGTTGTTTATCCAGTTACCGTGGCTCAGTGGGTAGCACACTCACCTCCAAGTCAGAAAGTTGGGGGTTCAAGCCCCACTCCAGAGACTTGAGCACAAAATCTAGGCTGACACTCCAGTGCAGTGCTGAGGGAGTGCTGCACTGTCGGAGGTGCCGTCTTTCGGATGAGACCTTAAACAGAGGCCCCGCCTGCTCTCTCAGGTGGACATAAAAGATCCCATGGCACTATTTTGAAGAAAGAGCAGGGGAGTTCTCCCCGGTGTCCTGGCTAATATTTATCCCTCAATCATCACTAAAACAGATTATCTGGTCATTATCACGTTGCTGTTTGTGGGAGCTTGCTGTGCGCAAATTGGCTGCCGCGTTTCCTACATTACAACAGTGACTGCACTCCCAAAAGTACATCATTGGCTGTAAAGCGCTTTGGGACGTCCAGTGGGTCGTGAAAGGCGCTATAGAAATGCAAGTCTTTCTTTCTTTTCCTTTTACTGCCTGAATTCACTCAACACGTTTGGTTTGCATTAAACTAAAGTTGTAGAAACTTTACATCCAGCCTGAAAAAAGGGGCAGTTGAATATCTGGTGGGGCCTTGTGCACCCACTTGCCCACCTGAATCATCTCTCAGACAGGCCTTCAAATGGGCACCCAGCCTAGAATAGGCGCGAGGCTGTTTAAATATTCAAATCGGGGTCCTACGACTGTTATATGATCCCGATTGCAGCTTTCAAAGAGAAATGGGTGAAGCATCCCAGTCCCACTTTCTGTAGGTGCGGAGAGGCCTAATTGGCAATCGTTAAAGGGACCTTTTGGAGGCCTCTCCCAAAATAGAAGTTTAAAAAAAAAACATTTTTGTGGGAACAACAGGAGTGTGAATGCTCCTCCGGCCCCCACAAAAATCTTCTGGCCCGCTGCCGAACTATTCTCCCCACCACAAACCGCGCCCCCCCCCGCCGCCCTCCCTCCACGAGGCGCAGGACTTGTATCGTGCCATTCCCAAAAATCTCCTTAGTGGTCTTAGCAATAAAACAAACCACGATTGTCTGCACCAATATCTGTCGGTTCTATTGCAGAGCTGTGTATATAACTTGCAGCCTGTGTCGGTTGGTGTCTCGCAGGACAACACTGATCCACGTCTTGTGTCCTACCTAAACAATCTCTAGAAATCTTGTTCCAAACTGAAACCTTTACGTACGCAGATTGTTCACTGATGCGTCTGTTGTGTCTGATGTCCTTGAGAGATTACTCTAATGAGAATTCCAAGGGTTTGCAGATTCACGAGGATTTAACACCATGGGGAATTTTGGGGGCTTTCAGGTTAATTGATTTCCCAAAGTACATATTGATTATGGTTGAACAGATCCGATAGAATTCATTAGCTCCTGATATCAAACAATCCTGGTTTGAGGGAGGCGAGGAGCAAGAAGAGAAGTCAGGCACAATGCTTGCACCCAAAGGACAACAGATTTAAGGAATAGGTTACCAGCGACTATTCAAACAGAGGCATACGGCATTAGCTAGACGGAGCACAGAGGAAAGTCAGAGAGGGAGGATTGTAACAGCCCACTCGATTCTCCTCCCATTCATCTCAATCAAAGAAAAAACAGGTAGGGTATGCTTCAAGCATTCGGTCCTGCCAGCCCGATTTTCCTCTCTAGACTCCACCCAGGCCATGATTAACACACAGGCAGGAAAGACGAAAATGTAGCCCAGATACTACAAAGAGACAGAAGAGCTTGAGGGGGGGGGGCGGGGACTAGTGAAATGGTACTACATGGCATTGATACCAAGGACTGGATTTTGCCAATAGGAAGCTTTTGCTGGCGGGACTCCCACTTGTCGGGTTTTAGTCTCACCTCCATCAACGTCTGGCCAACCCACGCTATTTTCCCTTGATTGACCTTGTTAAGCCCGCCCAGCCGGTTTAGCAGGCCAATTAAGGGAAAGCCAGTGACAGAGAACATCAGCGTATGACATTTCATCTGTCAAAAATTTTTGACAGATGAATTGTCATCATTTGACAGCTCTGTGAAGCTGTCAAACACTGACATTCTCTGTAGTTTGATGAGTTCTTGAATTCAAGACTCATCAAACCTCTTTCTTTAGCAGAAATTAGATGGTTGTTGCATTGGAGAATGCAGCAGCCATCTGTCATCTCTGCCGCGGAGGTGCGAGACTCTCCGCATCCCCACCGATTGATGCCTGCAGGAAGAAACAAAGTTAAGTAAACTTTTTCTAACACTTTCCACTTACCTCACATACTCACCTCTCCACACTTGCACCCATCACTTATCTTCACAGCGCACTTTTGCACCCCTCCGACCCCCGCAGACCCACTGCTCGCGTCGGTGACCCTGGCGGGGTTCGCAGCCTTCGGGAAGCCCGCACTTGTGTGGGTAAAATGGGGATAATCCTCTTATCTGCCTGTTAACAGGCAATTAAATGGCTGTAATCCCCTTCCCGCCTCCAAGGAGACAGGATCTGGCGCAGGTGGGCTACCCACCTCCTGGCAAGATGGCACGGAGGCGGGTTGGGGGGGGGATGGGTACCCGCCCCCAGATTCTGCCTTTTTCCCGGCAGTCCCGCCTCCCCAAGGCTGGCAAAATCGCCCCCAAATCACAAAGACCGGTCTCAACAGCCTTTCCCTGTTCCTAAAAACTGACTAACTTAATTTTATTACTATTCTCTCTCATTGTATCTGCATCGTAATATTTCATTGCAACCGCCTATTGTTTTGTTCACTAATCACTGTTATTAATCGTGTCCCCTCCTCCTCTCATTGACAGGATTAGGTTGAAACTGCCTGTTTCAGCTAAACCTTGCAGAAATATTTTCAATAACTAACAGGTCATTTTGTACTATCAGTGGAACATTACCTGCCAATCTACTGCACAACAATCATAGAAACATAGAAAAATAGGAGCAGGAGTAGGCCATTCGGCCCTTCGAGCCTGCTCCGCCATTCAATATGGTCATGGCTGATCCTCTATCTCAATACCATATTCCCCGCTCTCTCCCCATACCCCTTGATGCTTTTTGTGTCTAGAAATCTATCTATCTCCTTCTTAAATATATTCAGTGACTTGGCCTCCCCAGCCTTCTGTGGTAGAGAATTCCACAGGTTCGCCACCCTCTGAGTGAAGAAATTTCTCCTCATCTCAGTCCTAAATGTCCTACCCCGTATCCTGAGACTGTGACCCCTCGTTCTAGACCCCCCCAGCCAGGGGAAACATCCTCCCTGCGTCTAGTCTGTCTAGCCCGGTCAGAATTTTATATGTTTCAATGAGATCCCCTCTCATTCTTCTAAACTCTAGTGAATACAGGCCTAGTCGTCCCAATCTCTCCTCATACGGACAGTCCTGCCATCCCAGGAATCAGTCTGGTGAACCTTCACTGCACTCCCTCTCTGGCAAGTATATCCTTTCTTCGGTAAGGAGACCAAAACTGCACACAGTAGTGTTTAATTTCCAACAGAATTAAGGAATCCAAAAAAAAAAATTAATACTTAATAACCAGATGTGCAAGGAGCCTGTTTGGGATTTCTTTTTATGCAAGAAAATGTGAAATTTTAACGTGACTGTGTCTAATTTAGAAAAGTGCTAAACTGACCAATTTTATGGCTCAGTCCAGTTAAAGGATATACGAGATGAGAAAAGATAAAGGATTTGAATTTAAGTCAGCTTCAGTGGAGGCCACTTGGAATCTGTGACTAAATTTAAATCCCACGTAAGTTCACAAAATGGCACGATCAAAACCATTTTAATTCCCATATGTCAATTGGACATGCTATGTCTGAGGTCAACTCTCGTCTTTAAAAGCCAGGACCAAAATTTACATTCTAAAAATGGAGATCGAGGGGGTCATTTTGAGTTTGGGCGATAAGTGTATAATGGGCGATATTGGATTAGTCACCCGCTATACATCTCTCCAGAGTTTCATTTCCATCGGGCGGTTGATCCAATATTGCCCACCTTGCACTACTGCACAAAGTCAAAATTGCCTCCCATTAAACTTATCAAATTCCCTCTTCTTTCTATTCCATGACCAAATCCTGAAGTGACTGAGTCTACAGCCTAGATTTTCCAATTGGTGTTATTTTGACACCCATATTAACCCATTTTTGGATCAAGACGAAAATGGGAAATCTCGGCTAACAAGTTTAATAAATGATTGGGTTAGTTGGTACAACAGCATTTGCCTGCCACTGGCACCCTTTAGCATACTTTGAAACACGTATACTGTGCAGCAGCAAATGGCCGAAATGTACTCCAAATCTTTCCTTTTCATTACGACAAAAAAGTATGGAATGTGAAAATTCCATTTCAGCTAACAACTCCTTCCCTCCAAAGACAAAGTATCGTTAACCCCACCATAGACGCTATCTAATCCTCTCAACCTGAGGGAGGCATCCAACCAGAGCTAAACCACCAAAGAGGTAAAGTTTTTACATAACATAACAATTAGGAGCAGGAGTCGGCCATACGGCCCCTCGAGCCTGCTCCGCCATTCAATAAGATCAGGGCTGATCTTCGACCTCAATTCCACTTTCCCGTCCGATTCCCATATCCCTTGATTCCCCTAGAGTCCAAAAATCTATTGATCTCAGCCTTGAATATACTCAACGATTCAGCATCCACAGCCCTTTGGGGCAGAGAATTCCAAAGATAGACAACCCACTGAGTGAAGAAATTCCTCCTCATCTCAGTCTTAAATGGCCAACCCCTTATCCTGAGACTATGCCCCCTAGTTCTAGATTCTCCAGCCAGGGGAAACAACATCTCAGCATCTACCCTGCCAATCCCCCTCAGAATCTTAAATGTTTCAATTAGATCACCTCTCATTCTTCTAAACTCCAGAGAGTATAGGCCCAATCTACTCAATCTCTCCTCATATGACAATCCTCTCACCCCCAATAAAAACAATTACTGTAATTAAAAAATGTTTACAAATTTCTCCAATGGTAATTGAGCAAAACGCCAGGATATTAATGCAACTGGACAAGCCGTATAGTTCCGAGCTGACCAGTGTCACTCTGCAGATGAAACCATGAATGAATGGGTGACTGGCACAGGAACAATCATGTGCCCAGGAGTATTTGATTATTTGTGTCTATTCATATGTTTATATCTTGCAATTCTATTCTTAAACAAATATTTACCCAGCTCTTTTGCAAAGGAGTTAACTGATGTCGCAACTTGGGGGTATTTTCCTACCTGCACTAATATTAGTGAAAACTCAGCCCAAAAAGTGGCCTCCCCTATTTACCAGCTTACTTTGCCATGAGCAGTGAACAAACGTAAATGTGTGCCCTCCAGTACCTCAATATCCTTTGAAAGTAGGACAAGTTTAGAATTTACCTTGCCAATACATTAAGAGAGGGTTGGAGTAACTTGGTACAACCTGTAATCAAATGTTCTCATCAAAGTGCGTGATTATCCTTTAATAATTGTGTCATACTTTCAGTCACATCCAGATGCTCCTCCTGTTCTGGCTTTTCCAATGTGCATCCATTTGCTGTGTACGTACTTTTTACCTCTCCTGCTCCAATGTGCGTTATTTATCTACATTAAAATCCGTTTGCCATTCCTTAGCCCATCTGCTTAATTCATCCAGAATACTTAGCATTCTATAAATCTCCCCTTTATTAGTCCCCGGGACACACAGCTTGGTGTCATCAAATGTTATATTACAGCAGTACTCTCCTCCATGTTGTTTAGCAATATGCTAACACCAGGATGCCCAGAAGGCACTGCCGCAGAACTCCATTTATCACTGACCTCCAGAGAGAGCCTCATTTATCACCTCCTGTTCCCTACTGGCAAGACTATTTTTTTTTTTATTATCTAACTGGCTAATTTCCTATCAATTCAGTGCGCTGAGAATATCGAGATACGAGAAGGGCACTACCCCGAGTCACTGCATGCAGGAAGTTGATTCTATAATACCTCTACACACTTAAACAATAGCAAAGCAATAATTAATAATTTGAGAAAATATAGATGAGAAACATTAATGGTTTAAGCTGCAGCACACAGTGACCTAACTCATTACTGCAGGAAAGTGGGAAAGTTAACTTTGGATGACTAATGACTCAACAAGGTTTATCTGAATCCTGCATGATCTTACCAATGATATTAGATAAATGGACATGCTTTTGTATATGGAGCATTTCTCTCAACTTCACCACAAGTTTGTCTCATCAGTGCTAAGCTTCATTTATACACAATCAATCATGTCTAGAACCATCTCTAGGACCACCTCGAGATCAAGGACACATATTGGATGATGTGGGATCATTTACCTCCCGTTGGAGAGTAAGTAGTTGGATAGAGTCCATAACAGTGAAGATTGGACAAGGAGTTTAATGGACCAAATGGCCTTTTCCTATTTGATACTTTGTTATTACATTTACACCCATCAGGCGATTCATTCTGGTGCCTCAACATGACAGCGCAAATGGGCAGGTTCAAAATTTAAAACCAGAGATACCGTCAGTAGATATTCCTTGTCTCGTCACAATAAGTCCCAATGACTTCATTAGCACACAAGGGATTACTCCACGGATACTGTTGACATTTTTATTATCCTTGCCGGTGATATTTCATATCAGTGGAAATTAAAATATTACACACACTGAAAAGGTCACGCTGCAGTTCCACATTCCAAGGCCACTTCGAACCTTAAACCCAGTACTGCCAATGGGAACTTTGCACTCCAGTCTTTCCTGCAATGCTACAGGTCATTGAGTTGCGATAGCCTCTGGTAATCAAAAAACCATCCTTAGAGAACAGAAGGAAAGATAAGAGGAAGATAGAAGTTTAAACATTTGAATGTGTTTCTGCATTTGAAGATTATTAATGCACTGAGCTTTCTAATTGACCCACAGGGGAGTTATTAAGCGCTATTTGGTTCTCTCCAGCTTTCTTTATACATTTGGGAACAAAGGAAAACCACAAGAAACCGTCTGAAGCCGAGATAATTGCAGGCTTCCATGCAACGATAAATCATTGAAAATCAAAATACAGTACAAAACAGGCTCTCAACATCAACAAATAATCAGCAATTTCAGGCTAAAACCCATTAATACCAGTGAAAAACACATTTTAAATGCAAGTGCCACATCAAAGGAATTTCCCTGTAATGGGATAAGTCAGGGTCAATCAGTGTTTACTCACTCTTACCTGTAACTGAACTAAAATAATCAATTGTACATCTGGAGAGTCACATGAATGAAATGGAATTAAAGAGCGTTTTACCAAGTAATTAATGAACTCATTCTTTAGTTACAAATGGAAAATAAAAACTTATATAACATTATCTAGCTTCTTTAGATCAGGGGAAACTTAAAATTAATTTCACTCAAGTGAGCTTTTTGCAAACAAATTCATTTGCTCTCTTAGTCATTCTCTTGTTTCTGGTTACAGGTTCTGGTCGCGGTTTAATCTCCATCTGCTAAGCATCTACTCTCCACTTTCTAGCCTCCACCTGCTTCTCTCACTCAACCAGTCCAGGCAGAGAGGCCTCGTTCGCTCAGTATCCAAAAGACTCAACACCCAGTTTAGAAGCCTTGGGTCACCATCAAATTTGCTTCTCCTCACAAGTGAACTATGGGCTGGATTTTGCCGGCGCTCAGCGGGCGGGTTTGGAGGCAGGTCAAAGGGTAAAATTGCTTTGATTGACGGCGGGTTGCGATCCCGCCATCAACCCGTCTCCAAACAATTTTCCCAAGTGTCGGGTCCCCGATTTGCGCATGGACCTGACACCTAGCGGCGGGAAGAGGATTAAAGGCAATTACCTGCCTATTAACAGGTAGTTGCTAGTAGTTAACAGGCTCATTTTGAATTTTGCCGCTTCTGCCTTGGGTTTCCCAACGTCCGGACACCACGCCAGGTAAGTGTGGCGTGTTGTGAGTCTGCTGTAATGTTTCTGGATTGATGACGGCTGTAGAAGTGGTGTGAAGGATCCAATGGTGCACTGGTGAGTTTCAGAGGTAAGAAAATGTTGGGAAATGCATTTTTATTACATTTACACTTTTCTTTAAGTAACAAGTTTTGAAATCCATGTCCAGTGCCATCTCATTGGGAGAACCTCTCTCACCAGTGACAGATCGCTTCTGTCACCTCACCTGCAGCTGCAATCTATTCCAGCATATGGAGGGAGTCATTGGAGAGTCTGGGTGCAAGAGCTCACCTTTGTACAGTGATCGTCAGTGTTTGCAGCACCTCAATGCTGTCAAACACTGAGAAATGAGCTGTCAAAATAAAATTGTGCGTGGTCCCTTTAAGAAAGCCGGCAGATGACGCGTCATCAAATGAGGTCATCTGACCGGCTTCCTCTTAATTGGCTGGCAAGCCCGCAGGGCAGGCTTAACAAGGTCAATCAACGTAAAATCACGTCTGTGGGCCGGATGCAGCTGGGGGCGGGACTGGAAGCCAGAAACCACCTGACTCGCACCCAACCCGCCTCCATTGATAAAATCGCGGCCTATGTCACTCTTTTAGTGATGTCACCACACACATGAATTCAATTCATTCGAATTTTTCATGCACAGATTTCAGTTTTTGCCACAGCTGTATCACAGCATAAAGTAACTGTAGAGACTCCTACTGCTGACAAAACAGGCTTGTCATCATTTAGCGGCATCCAACATTTCATCACTTTTATTGCAGGCAAAAAAAAAACTAAAAAAGTGCAGTTTGCAGTAGTGGTGGATTTTCAAATGGTGAAAGAAGATGCAAACCCATATGACTTTATTTTTATTTTATCCAGCAGGACTTGGGCTTTCCCCTTCCCAGAAAATCTTGTTTATTTAATCTTTATTTGGTGCATTTTCCAGCATTTTGGAGCCTTCTGCAATCCTACCTTTCAAGCCAAAAATCAACTACTCCTGAAAAGGTTACAGATACTTTAAATATGAAAATAAAATGAGCTGTAGGGAGTTCAATTCAACTTTATAGGGTTTCCTAATGAAAGAAACTAGACCTTGCAGAGTTGCATTGAAGTCCCGATAATGACTGAAATTTTCATATTTAACCCTAAGTATGTTATATTAACTTATGACCTAAAAAAAGACAACACTCACCGACAATAACCTAATTTGCAGTGCATTCAACATTCACAAGACAAAATATGAAAAGAAGTTGCCTGTATACTTTGTTCAATTCTCTCATTTTATATTTTTATTTTTCCAATTTACGTTGGGGGAAAAATTCGGTTGCTTTGTGCCTCCCGTTAGCGCCGTAAGAGAGCGTTAACGGGGCGCAAACCAACTAGCGCCCGGGCGCGGCGCCGCCAACGCCTCCCGCGAAATTCAGCGGGAGGTTAGCGGTGACAGTAACCGGTAGCGCCCCACAGTGCTCCACTCGCACCCCAGCCGCGATCTTCGGCAGCACCCCGACTTACCGCCGGACACTATGTCCGACGGGGTCGGGGGGCCTACCTGTGGCCAGGGAGGTGCAATTTAAAGGCGAGGTGCGGGGCGGCCATTTTGGGAAACATAGCCATGCTAGGGAAACATAGGGCTGTATTTTGCGACCCCTATGGGTGCGTCCAAGTGCGCACGCGCCTGTAGGGGCCGCGCAAGTGCCGGGTTTAGGTGTGCGAAGCGCATGCGCTGAAACCCGGCACTTGCGATCTGTCAAGAACCTTCTTGACTGATCCTCCGCATCCCCGGGAGATGGGCCTCTGCGGGTGGAGAGTTGCGCTATTTGCCCAACTTCCGCCCGCTGAAAGGCCGTGGAGTTCATACTCCTGGTAAAAACAGGCGTAAGGCCTGCTTTTACCAGCATAAGAGTTTTAAAAAAATAGAAAAATAAAATTCTCACTGAGACATTAAAAACCCTGTCCAATAAGGTAAGTTTATTTTTAGCCCTGTTAAAACATTTTTTTTAATTCTAAAAATTTAATTTTTGTTTAAAATATTTAATTAAATGCCGTTTTAATTCATTTTATAGATGTAATTTTTTTTGAAATTTATTTCATGTGTTTGTGTATTTTTTAAGTCATCCCCATTCTTATGTATGACAGTTCCGTACAGACAGAAACCCCATAAGTATGAATGGGGATTCCCTTCTTTCATTGGTTGGGCGGCCCACGTGATCCAGGGGCGCTTGCGAACCGCCTGAACCCCTGGAATACGTGAGCTTCTACGCATTTCTACCAGGAGAGGCCCAGGATCGCAAGCCTCCGTATCTCCCGGACCACCCGGTAAATGCGTAGATCTTTTGATGATGGGAGGCATCCGCCCGCGGGAAGCCTCCGATCGCAAATTCAGGGCCAATATTCTAAAAAGAAGTGAGGAACCCAAATATAAATTTTAAATTAAAATCAGGTATAAAAAAAAATCAAAAATATACGTATCTATATTTTTTTTTAAGAAGGCTGCTTTCAATGTTCTGGCAGAATTGATTGTCAGGGATATGATTGGTCAATACTAACCACATGATCACATGGTTAGTATTGACCAATCAGCAACTCAGGAGGCACTGCCACACATCCACTGCCGAGAGTTACAGAAGTCTCCAGTGCTACAGGCTGACAAACATATAACTTTTTGAGATAAAACGATTCATCCTTTACATTCCCCGTCAGCATTTGTAATCAAGAGGCATGCTGTTGGCTTTTGCAAATAACATATTCTCAACTTGATTCAAGTTGTTTTTTGCAACACTGCGGACGTGTTTCAAAATGTATATTATATGAAGCAAAAAAAAGTCTATAAAATATGTAAAAATGTTAGGACACGGCAGCTGATGTCATTCAATGTTGGCTGTGTCACTGCAGAAAGGAGAGCTGTAAAAACAGCATTAAAATTTAGAATTAAATCTGCAATTTAAGCCGAAAGGAACCCAGAACAATTTTACGTGTACAGTTGTTGAGATTGCTCCTCGAAAGCCAATACACACGGGGTAGCAGGCAGCAGCTGTTCAAGGTTTCCGTCCAGCTTAATTTATATCTTCACTGAACCGTCCACCCTCAAACAGGATGTGAAATGAATTATTCAAAATGGAACCCAGAAACTCTACTTTGTGCATAGTCACGAGAATTAGATGCATTGCAACTCAAACAAATTGGACGTGCTTTCTGCCGAGTTCAAACAGTGACTTCAGTCAGCGATCGATAGCAATGAGCACAAATTCAGTCATAGGAAGTATTTTAGCTGATCGAATTTCTGCCCACATTTTCGCTGATTTTAAAACAAGGGGTGCAATGTCTGTTTCTCAACACGTTACATATAATTGCTTTGAAATGGCTGCACTGATTGTCTAGTGGTGGCGCATGGAAAGGAGTCTTAACCTTGAAGCTTCCAGGCAACCAATGCTCAATAGCAGCAGCACAGCAGCCGAGAGAATTCACACAGGCCCCGACAAAACAAGCCTCAATAAGTTTAATATTCACTGCTAGGGACACACCACACTGTAGGAGGGCAGAATTGCCTGATCTCGCAAGACAGGCAAATGAGGCAACTAAAAAACGACGGCAACTGCGTGTGATGGAATACCCTCCACTTGCCTGGATGAGTGCAGCTCCAACAACACTCAAGAAGCTCGACACCATCCAGGACAAAGCAGCCCGTCTGATTGGCACCACATCCACCACCTTAAACATTCACTCCCTCCACCACCGGCGTACCATGGCTGCAGTGTGTACCATCTACAAGATGCACTGCAGCAACTCGCCAAGGCTTCTTCGGCAGCACCTCCCAAACCCGCAACCTCTTCCACCTAGAAGGACAAGGGCAGCAGGCGCATGGGAACACCACCACCTCCAAGTTCCCCTCCAAGTCACCCACCATCCTGCCTTAGAAGTATATCGCCGATCCTTCATCGTTGCTGGGTCAAAATCCTGGAACTCCCTCCCCAACAGCACTGTGGGAGTACCTTTACCACATGGACTGCAGCGGTTCAAGAAGGCGGCTCACCACCACCTTCTCAAGGGCAATTAGGGATGGGCAATAAATGCTGGCCTTGCCAGCGACGCCCAGATCCCATAAGCGAATAAAAAAAAATATAATGGCCCAAAAACTGCGGTCGGTGGCGTAGCTACAAAAAGAATACAAACTTACCTTGTGAGAGGCTCCACACGTGGATTTGCTGTTCGGCGCCGCAGATGGTGCGTAGCAGCATATTACATCAGTGAGCTCAGCCGCGCAGCGCACAGCCTATGCGTAAGGGAAGACACCCCCACAAAACCTGTCAAAACTAAGCCACGCCCACAAAAACTTCTTTCAGTCTCTTGCATTTGAAATGACATTTTTAAAACTTTTTCGAGTAAACTGGTACTTGGACTTATTTCATATATCAGCATTTTGTTAAAATTATGTAACAAAATACCAACAACAATTTGGCATCTGTTTGCCACTTGAAGGTTAAAAAAGATCATTTGAGGTCAATGGAAAGATTCTCGGCCTTTGACCGTCAGAGGGGTAATAAGTTAAATGTTCGCTAAAGTGAAATAAATCGTTTAGCTGTTCAACCTTCTATTGAGGTTAAAACAGTTTCGATCACTTGGGAAGTGTATTAAACGTTACGTTATTTATATTTCATACTAAGAAACATGTTCCTTTTCTTATTTGCACTAAGGAGTGTTGCAGAGTGTTTTGCTAGCCCATAGAATTACCTGTGCTGCACTTCGAACATCCCGGCTTTTTAAATGAAGGATGTGTTCGATGTATTTTCTGTAAATCAGGTAAGATTTTTTTTCCTTTAAGGCCTGCGTTTAATATGCTGTCAAAGGTCCATTACGACGGATTGCGACTCAACAGCCCTGAAAGGCGTTGGCACTGATCCTGCTGATTTACTTTACACCATGCACGTAGCACACCAGCTGTTGGGCAGCTTTAAATGCATTACATAAAATAATTAAATAGCAAAATGGTTTTATGTCATACATTTGGAGGAAGTAGAAATGGTCTGTTCCAAATGCCCAGTTCTTGATCATACAATTGGAGTGCAGCAAACATTGATCATTTTAAATATTAATTGTCATATTTTATATTTTCAATGTTTCTAAATGTTGCCACTAGGTACGTGTGTTTTACTGTGAAGTGATACCAGAACGGTTAACAATCCTTTCGGACGCACTGTGAAATCGGTGTAGAGACCACATAGAGCCTATCCTATCCGTTGCAAAGCAAACCCTTTAATTCTTCGGATATGTTAAGCGGTATTGTGTTCAGTACAAGTAGTTTCTTTCTGTGGGTGGTTTTCTGGTAACCGTATCATTTTAATTTTATTTAAACTTACTGAACAACTCGCAGATTTTGCACGTTTTAGGGAAAAAGTTGTACTGCTTACAACTATGTCCGCTGCTTGCTCTCGGCGTTAAATACAAATGGGTTCCTTTCACAGTGAAACAAGCTCCTGCGCCTGCTTTCACTAACGGTAACATTTTCGGACACAGTTGGTGGGCAAGTAGCCCAACTCTGCGCCAGCAATGAGTATTTCCCCGTTGGGGCGGATCACCTGTCACGGCGCACCTTGACAGATCGCAAGTTTGGGATTCCGCGCACGTGCTTACTTGCGGTATATCTCAGAGTACGCCGTCATATCCACTGCAAAATCTGCCAGATTCTTCTTAATAAGGAGGGTGGGTTGCAGGGGCTGGCTTAAGTATTAAATATGCTTTCTGAAGCCAGTGTAGAATAATTCTTTGCTATCCGTCTAAAAAAAAAGGTTGTGTAGCTCAGCTGAAAGTCCCAAGAGATATATCTTGGGTGCTGATGGAAAGATGAGTCAATGGGCAAATCCAATGGAAACATAGGTGTGACACACACACACACACACACACACACACACACGACGTGTCTCAGGTTCAACCCCTGATCTGTAGTCCCTGGCAGTGCTGTGACCAACTGAGCAAATATTTACATAGTAAACTAAAAGCACAAAAATCAGGTTAATTTGGGACTGCGTGCGATTTTAAAAGAACAGAACTTTAGCGTCTTTCTCAGGGGCACCTGGGCTGTAAGAGAGCTGAATAAGGAGATGTAAAGTGTATCAGGGTGATTTCTTATTCAGCACATAAACAACTCTCTTCGTTCTCTTGCTCATGCACCTGATGTAATTGGGCTTTCTTGTGTGTGAGCCAGGGAAAGCTCAATCAATTAAACCATAATTAAAATTGAGCGTCATTTTATGGTTCTAAAACCACATGTTTGCAAAGACTATTTTCATTTTTCCCCCCCACAGAGCTGGTTACATAATACACCGGAAAGAAAATATGAAACCTACAGAGTCAGACAGCCACTAACACTACATTTTCTACGGTTAAACAAGCGCATTTAAAGAAGCTCACGTTACTTCAATGTACAATGACAATCAAGGCAAAGACCTAATCGTGCTGCAAAGTTACGTCTAAGAGAGAAAGACTTGCATTTATACAGCGCGTTTCACGACCACTAGATGTCCCAGAACACTTTACAGCCAATGAAGTACTTTTTGAAGTGCAGTCACTGTTGTAAGGTAGGAAATGCAGCAGCCAATTTGCGCACAGCAAGCTCCCACAAACAGCAATGCGATATTGACCAGATAATCTGTTTTAGTGATGTTGGTTGAGGGATATATATTGGCCAGGACACCGGGGAGAACTCCCCTGCTCTTCTTCAAAATAGTGCCACGGGATCTTTTACGTCCACCTGAGAGAGCAGACGGGGCCTCGGTTTAACGTCTCAACCAAAAGGTGGCACCTCCGACAGTGCGGCGCTCCCTCAGCACTGCACTGGGAGTGTCAGCCTAGATTTTTATGCTCAAGTCTCTGGAGTGGGACTTGAACCCGCGACCTTCTGACTCAGAGGCGAGAGTGCTGCCCACTGAGCCACAGCTGACATTAATCCCCATTAAATGTCACATTCGTGCACGTTGGAAAAGTTGTATTTAAAGACGAGGTGCAAATTGGACACAGCTTCGACATTTAGGCCTAGAAGGAGATGCTGATGCTGATGGGATTAGATGAAGTGGCGCGGAAGGAGGCTCATGTGGAGCATAAACGCCAGCACAGACCAGTTGGGCCGAATGGCCTGTTGCTATACACTTCTACGTAAATAAAAAGGGGATTTTATCAGATAACAAGTGAAGCAAAACCACTTAGTTTTACTAGAATTTATACATTGTCGATTTCATGGAGACATGGGGTATAAGTTTGTCATGGCGGGGGCAGGGTGGGGGGGAAATACAGATCAGGTGATAGCAAATCTGCAGCCCATTTTACGGTCTACCTGACTTTCCTTTCCCTTAAAGATGTCAAACTAACAAACCTACATCGCACATTTAAATCAGGCCATGCTTGCCTCACGTTTTCCCCTGAAAAATCGCTGGTTAGAAAATCAGGTTCCTCAAGAATTGGGCATGTAAGGATAGGCCCCTGATTTTCTGGCCTGTGCCCGTAAGAACATAAGAACTAGGAGCAGGAGTAGGCCTTACGGCCCCTCGAGCCTGCTCCGCCATTCAATAAGATCATGGCCGGCTGCAAGTGAGACCATGCAGAATTTGTCTAGTTACGATACAAGGTTAGAAGTCAATTTTTTAAAGTCAGGAGGGCGAGTGTGAAATAAGTGTAAATAGAGAGGCAGCCAGTGGTGATTATTTATGGATAGAATATGTCAGACTGGGGAGTCAGGTAGAATGGAAACTGTATGCGAGTTCAGCTAAAGCATTTCTGGTTTGTAACTTGTGCCTGGGTCTTATTATAATACAACAATTACAGAGGAGATTTACCACAATGACACCAGGGAGGAGGGACTTCAGTTATGTGGCGGGACTAGAAAAGCTGGGGTTGTTCTCCTTAAAAGAAGAGAAGGTTAAGGGGAGATTTAATAGAGGTGTTCAAAATTATGAGAGGTTTTGATAAAGTAACTAAGGAGGAATTGTTTCTACTGGCGGCCGGCTCAGTAACCAGAGGACACAGATTTAAGATAACTGGCAAAAGAAACAGAGGCGGCATGAGAAAAAAATTACGCAGCGAGTTGTGATGATCTGGAATGCACTGCCTGAAAGAGTGGAGGAAGAGGTTCAAGAGCAACTTTCAAAAGGGAATTGGATGTAGACTCGAAAAGGAAAAGTTTGCAGAGCTCTGGAGAAAGGCCGGCACGGTGGGACTAACTGGATCGCTCTTTGAAGAGCCAGCACGGGCACAATGGGCTGAATGGCCTCCTTCTGCGCTCTGTGATTCGACGAGTAAGAGCCTGTGAATCAATAGTGGCCATTTTGCCCGCCGACTGATTGAGACGTGGCCGACTCAGGTTCAAGAAGTTAACGTTATTGACTGTATGAAAATGTAACGAATGTTGATAAAAATAACTAGCTGGGTAGTTAGACCCACAGAAACCCATGTAAGCCAGCTGTTTGCACAGATGTTGAGTGTGTGTTTTTATTCTGCATCAAGAGCAGAGTAAACTCATTTGCGATGTTTGAGCAGCGCACTTAATGGTGGAACAGCTGCAAGTTTGGAAAAGAGCCAAATCACAGCAACATTCAGCAGATAATCCCTGTCGATGATGTTATGCCGATTATACCGTGGGAAGATCATGCTGCTGGCAAAAATTAAATCGCAAGTGACCACTTATCTTTCCCTCTGCTGCCCTCCACTTCTGTCCTAGTGCTAGTCAAGTGATTCCAATGCCAACCAACTGACTTCTCTTATATCTCGAGGTACTACTTATCTTCTCTTCTTCTTCTTCGGCAGTCCCTCGGAACCGAGGATGACTTGCTTCCACACTAAGAATGAGTTCTCAGGTGACTGATGAGTCCAATGAGGGACCTACAGTCTCTGTCATAGGTGGGGCAGACGGTGGTTGAAGGGGCGGGTGGGTGGGGTGCTTGGGTTGACGTGCGCTCCTTCCGCTGTTTGCGTTTGGCTTCCGCTTGCTCCCGGCGAAGAGACTCGAGGTGTTCGGCGCCTTCCCGGATGCTTCTCCTCCACTTTGTGCGGTCTTGGGCCAGCGATTCCCAGGTGTCGGAGGGGATGTTGCACTTTTTCCAAGGAGGCTTTGAGAGTGTCCTTGAAGCGTTTCCTCTGCCCACCTGGGGCTCTCTTGCCGTGTCGGAGTTCCGAGTAGAACGCTTGTTTTGGGAGTCTCGTATCGGGCATGCGGACGATGTGGCCCGTCCATCGGAGCGGATCGAGCGTGGTCAAAGCTTTGATGCTGCGGATGTTGGCCTGAGCGAGAACACTGACGTTGGTGCGCCTTAACTCTGCACCATAACAGATTATAACAGATGATTAAAAAGCACAGGAGCATGAAAAAGAAATCTTTAAAAATGCTCCTGTCAACACATTATATTCATGCTAAATGCTGTGCTGGTGATGGTGCGGCTTTGTAGATTTGTTTTCTCCCAAAATGGCTTCTTTTAGACACAATGTCATGAGGAACAACATACGAGGTTGTTAAGACTGAATAATGTACAGCCAGTGAAGCACGGGGTAAAAGGCAGGCAGGCGGTTTTATTAATTCACTGCAATGTGTTGGGTGTATGGAACCTGCCAACATCTTTACTGAAGGGAACTCTGTATTTGCAAAATTCAGAATAGAACAAAATCTAGGCTCAGCTGTTCCAAGTTCTCTCAGTTGACAATATTTACAGTGACTAAAAATGTGAGCTGAATCGCCCAATCATTCTCCTCAGTTTATCTGCTGTTTGCCACTATAATCGAGGCAGTCAGATTCAATCGGCACAAGAGGGCCGGAGGCTTCAAATACACTGGTTCCACCAAATGCACCTGAGATTCGATGAGAAACTTGGACCCTTTATCCATGTCCAGCGAACCTTCCTCAATGTTGGTTTTATTGAATTATTGAAGGTTACAGTACAGAAAGAGGCCATTTGCCCCATCAAGTTTGTGCAGTTTTTTTTTCCCCCACGCGCTCTGTCCTGCTCGCTTCCCATACCTTTTTCTTCTTTTTCAAGCAACTATCTAATTTAAAAGAATGAGCGGACTCTGTTTCAACAATAGTTTTTGGCAGAGAATTCCACATTCTAACCACCCTCTTGTGCTGAGAGATTTTTTTTTAAACTTTCCCTTTAATTTATCCCCTCTTAAACGGTTAAATAATCTATCACTATTTTATCAGAATCCTTCATAATCTCAGAGACCTGTATCAGTGAACCCCTTAACCTTCTCGGACTGAGTAAAAAAAGATCTAGCTTCTCAAGTCTTTCTTCCCTCCTACCTGGTAACATCCTAGTGAATCTCCACTGCATCTTTACCCATTACTTTTCGATTCTTCCTATACTTCAGTGCCCAAAACCTTACACAGTACTGCAACATGTGACTTAACTAAGGTCTTGAACATTATCTCCTTGATTTTCTATTCTATACCTCTAGATAAAAAAAAAGGATTTGGTTTACTTTCCTATGACCTAATCCACTAGCTCCGCTGCCTTTAACGATGTGTACATCTGCACACCAAGGTCCCTCTGCTTCTCTCCTCTGTTTAAAAATGTATTTACTTCCCCTATTCCTACATCCAAAATGTATTGCTTCACATTTCCCTACACTGAACTGCTCCTGCCCATCCTGCTATTCTATGTCCTCACGTAGTCTTTCACAATCCTCATCAGAGTTTGCCACAACCCTCCTCAATTTGGTGTCATCAGCCAATTTTGATATTGCTCCCTTAATTCTCAAGTCCAGATCATTTATGTGGGAAATAAGAGCAGCCCAATACAGACCCAAAGCAGCACCACTTACTTACCTTTTTAAATCTGAGAAACTTCACTTTACCTCTCCCCTTTACTTTCTGTCCGCCAATTACCTCTCAACCATTTGTATACAATTCCCTTAATTCCATGTGCCTTATCTTCCTCATAAGTGTCTTACATGGTAAGATGCGAGTGGTACCTCATCAAATAAATTTTGAAAATCCATATAAACCACATCCGCTACATTTCCTTTATATTTCCTCTCTGTTATTCCTTCGAACAATTCAATAAGCTTGGTCAAATACAATCCGCCTTTTAAATATCTACGCTGCCTGGCCCTGATTAACCGATTTATTCTTGTAATTTCATCCCATATTATTGATGGTTGTGGTTTACCACCAATTTAAGAAAGACTATTTAGCATGAAATTTCCTGTCTTATCCTTCTCTTCAAGGACTGGAGTGACATTTTCCATCCTCCAGTTCTCCACAAACTTTTCTTTGCACAGAATTTTGGGAAATAATAGTCAGAGCCTCTGCTATTACTCCTCCAGCTTCCTCAGGATATTCAGTGATTTGTCTTCCTTCAGCTTGAGTAATTTCATTGTCCCACAACCCCCCCCCCCCCCCGCGATATCTGCGCTCCTCTAATTCTGCCCTCTTGAGTATCCCTGATTATAATCGCTCAACCATTGGTGGCCGTGCCTTCTGTTGCCTGGGCCCTAAGCTCTGGAATTCCCTGCCTAAACCTCTCCGCCTCGCTACCTCTCTTTCCTCCTTTAAGACGCTCCTTAAAACCTACCTCTTTGACCAAGCTTTTGGTCACCTGCCCTAATTTCTCCTTATGTGGCTCGGTGTCAAATTTTTGTGTCTTATAATACTCTTGTGCAGCGCCTTGGGACGTTTTACTACGTTAAAGGCGCTATATAAATACAAGTTGTTGTTGTTGTTTATAAACTAGTATTAATCGTCTCCACTAAAAGTCCTACACCCATATCTCGTGGTTCAAAACTGAGGCAAAGTAATTATTTCGTATTTCATTCATAAGATTGATCAGACATGCTTAGTTTCAATTGCTCGCTCTGACAATTAAACGCAAAATTAAGAATTCTCAATGACAATGTTAAGCGTATGGTGATATCCTAGTATCTGACACAGGAACATAGCTGGAGGACAAATTTGAATAAAAGGTATCAGGTCCGCTTCAGTCTCCAATCAGCAGCATAGAGAGGGTGTTAGATCAAGTGAATTTATTCAGCTGAATGCAAACTGTGGATTTATTCACTTGAATGAACATTTAAATAATGTTGTGTTGGAAGTTAATTTGGTTTGACCCGACATACAGTGAAAACACTAATGGAATCATGGAGTCAGTGTGAAAGTACACTGCAACACTGACTACACCTCGAAAAATACAGCATTGGCTGTAAAGCACTTTCGGATGTCCGGAGGTCGTGAACGGCACTATATAAATGCAAGTTCTTCCATGCACATGGTTAGTTAAAAAGCAAGAAAGGAAGTGTTGGGCTTACCTCCTGTGCCTATTCAAGAGCGAGATCGATAGGTTTTTGGATACTAAGGGAATCAAGAGATATGGGGATAGCGCGAAGGTGGAGATGAGGTAGAAGATCAGCCATGATCTTATTAAATGATTCTGCAAATCCATTGGCAGGGTAGGCGCACCAACGTCAGTGTTCTTGCTCAGGCCAACATCCCCAGCATCGAAGCTTTGACCACGCTCGATCAGCTCCGATGGACGGGTCACATCGTCCGCATGCTCGATACGAGACTCCCAAAACAAGCGCTCTACTCGGAGCTCCGACACGGCAAGAGAGCCCCAGGTGGGCAGAGGAAACGCTTCAAGGACACCCTCAAAGCCTCCTTGAAAAAGTGCAACATCCCCACCGACACCTGGGAATCCCTGGCCCAAGACCGCACAAAGTGGAGGAGAAGCATCCGGGAAGGTGCCGAACACCTCGCGTCTCTTCGCCGGGAGCAAGCGGAAGCCAAGCGCAAACAGCGGAAGGAGCGCACGTCAACCCAAGCACCCCACCCACCCACCCCTTCAACCACCGTCTGCCCCACCTGTGACAGAGACTGTAGGTCCCGCATTGGACTCATCAGTCACCTGAGAACTCATGTTTAATGTGGAAGCAAGTCATCTTCGGTTCCGAGGGACTGCCTAAGAAGAAGAAGGAATGGCGGAGCAGGCTTGAAGGGCCAAAAGGCCTACTCCTGCTCCTATGTTCTTCCTCCATCTAGAAGGGTAGTCAGGAATAGTGGAAATGTGGGGCAAGGAAAGGAGGCAAAAGCCAGCAGCAGCAATAACGTCCCAAACAAACATGCATATTTTAACAATTACTTTTACATGCCTATTTATTAGAACACTTGAAGGTACCCAGGAGTCAAATTCATCCAGTCTATCAAACCAAACTTAATTAGATCTGCATCACCAAATCCGCAGCAAGTGATTTCAGGTCACCACACGTGATGTGTTTACAGTGCCCATGGAAGGATGGTTGTAAAACCAGGCACATTTCAATTAGGCTAATTGAAGACATCAGACTGGTTAACAAGCAGCAGCGTCACGCGGACTCTAAGCTTCGGCACCTAAACAGCAACGAAAGCAAAGCTTGCCCCTCTCCCCAGTTTCCTCCGCCCTGGAGGGTTGATTTTGCCGCACCCTCTCGGAGACACCATCACTGGCGCTCTTCGGTTAGCCTGGCTAAAAGCACAGCAGAGAGTGACGCAAGCAGGGATCTCGTCATCAAGCTGAACAAAGCTGGCAAAACCCTGCTGACAGTAGCAGTCGGAGGGCGAGGAAGAGCCTCGACCAGAATCGGAGCTCAATCCCTCTAGCTCAGAGCATAACTCGCCAGCACTGTAATTACCGTACGTGCATTTAAATTTAGATCCATTGCAGACAAAACAAAACTGTCTTCGTGCCTGCATGGAATAAGGATATAACTTTCCAGTTCATTATCACCGATGGAGCATTAATACTAACAATGAGCCATCAAATGATATATAACCCTGTAATACAGTACGTACTTGCACTGTCTAAATATTGCTTTTTTTTTAAAAGATTCAAACAATGCATCCGTTTCTTTAGTGATTCTACCCCTGTATCTCTAAATGAGCATTTTGTGGACTTTTCCCCTTTTTTTACTATTTATTATTTTCCCTCTTTAGGCCTCGGTGTAGGGGGAGGTGGAGGCTCAATGTGGGTTACTCCCAGACGTCTACCTCTAACCCTTCGGTCAGTCACTGGGAGGTGCTCAGGATTAGCTCAGGGGGACTCAGTGAGGACGTGCAATGCTTCCACTCTGCACCGTCACACTCGAGATGGAAACTCACCACGCTGTGACCCGGTGGAATTTCTTGGAAATTAGGCCAGCTTTACTGAAAGGGAAGCCGGAACAGAAATAATGGCCTGCGTCTTACAAGTGACAGATGCTCACTAATGAGCCCAGCCCCATCGACGGCTCAGTGAATAAACAGAAATGCACCACAGATTGCGTGGGACGGAGTCTTGCAGACCAGCAGATCCTGGGCTCAATGTGTAGTGCACCATCTCAGCAGGGGCATTACAATCGGCCTCAGTCCCCGAGGACAGGGAAGGGAAAGATCCCCCGTAGTTCCTACTCTTGACTGAAATCCAGTAACCCTGCTGGAAAGCGCACTTTACATAGGATATACGGCACAGAAACAGCCCATTCGGCCCAACCAGTCCATGCCGGCGTTTACGCTCCACTCGAGCCTCCTCCCGTCTTTCCTCATCTAAATCTATCAGCGTAACCCTCTATTCCCTTCTCCCTCATATGTTTATCTAACTTCCCCTTAAATGCATCTCTACTATTCACTTCAACCACTCCCATTCTCACCACTCTCTGGGTAAAGAAGTTTCTTCTGAATTCCCTATTTGATTTCTTGGTGACTATCTTATATTGATGGCCTCTAGTTTTGCTCTTCCCCACAAGTGGAAACACTCTCTCTGTGTCTACTCTATCAAAACCTTTCATAAATTTCAAGACCTCTATTAGGTCACTCCTCAGCCTTCTCTTTCAAGTAAAGAGACCCAGCCCGTTCATCCTTTCCCGATAGGTATAACCTCGCATTTCTGGTATCATCCTTGTACATCTTTTTTGCACCCTCTCTGTATCCTCTTTATAATATGACGATCAGAATTGTACGCAGTACTCCAAGTGTGGTCTAACCAAGGTTTGATACAAGTTTAGCATAACTTCTCTAATTTTCAATTCTATCCCTCTAGAAATAAACCCTAGTGCTTGGTTTGCTTTTTTTATGGCCCTGTTAAATCACTAAAAGTAGCGACACAGGTTGTGTATTTGTACTCCCAGATCCCTTTGCTCTTCTACCCCATTTAGATTCTTATTTTCCAAGTAATATGTGACCTCCTTATTTTTCTTACCAAAATGTAATACCTCACATTTATCAGTGTTGAACGTCATTTGCCAATTATGTGCCCAAACTTGAAGTCTGTTGTGGACAAAATCAGGCTCTAGTTTAGTACCCCCCATCCCCCATGGTTGATTAGCCTTTTAACATTCACTTTGTAGCCTCCTACAGATATTGGCTGCTGCTAGCTCTAGAATCATACCACACTTGTTTCCCCTGGCTGGAGTGTCTAGAATTTGGGGGCAGAGTCTCAGGATAAAGGGGTCGGCCATTTAAGACCGAGATGAGGAAGAATTTCTTCACCCAGAGGGTTGTGAATCTTTGGAATTCTCTGCCCCAGAGGGCTGTGAATGCTGAGTCTTTGAGTATATTCAAGGCTGAGATGGATAGATTTTTGGAATCAAAGGGATATGGAGATCGGGCGGGAAAGTGGAGTTGAGGTGGAAGATCAGGCTCGAGGGGCCGTATGGCCTACTTCTGCTCCTATTTCTTATGTTCTTATGTTAAAAGTTAATGCCCTTAGGAGAAAGGGGTGAAAACTGAAAAACAAACAATGTATTCTTGAACACATATTTTTAATTTAACTTTCAAGTTATAAACTTAAAAAATAATTCGAAAGAAAGAAAGACTTGCATCTCTATAGCGCCGTTCATCACCTCAGGATGTCCCAAAGCGCTTTACAGCCAATGACTTACTTTTTTTTTGAAGTGTAGCCACTGTTGTAATGTAGGAAACGCGGCAGCCAATTTGCACACAGCATGCTCCCACGAACAGGTTTTATTTTTTGGGAGAAGGGATCGTGGCGGTTCGGACCAAATGCAAGAAAATCGTTGCGTCTGCTGGAAGCTGGATGAGCAGAGTATGCACATTACTTGCTGACGGACTGTCCTTCAACAGATACACACTGTTTACTTCAGCTGTCGGGGAGATACACAGCTCCGGGCTTGTGACTTTTGGTGGTTGCGTAAAACCTTGCCCTCAGTGCAGAAGCCAATGAAACGTAGCCAAGTCGTACTAATGGCACCTGTTATTATAATTATGGGGAAGGAGCAGAGCCAGGAACACCAAGTGCCACTTTTGTCACACAGTCATGTTACCAACAGATGACGCGGGGATGTATTTAAACACAATTGACGTCACCGCGTTGCATATTTGCCAACAGGATCACCGTCCGAGCACGAGGGGAAGCCAAAGTTCAGGTTTTCCGTGAAGGTGGGGCCTCCTTAAAAACCAGGAAGTGCTCAGAAGTTGAAATTGCATGCCAGCACACTTAAAGTAAGTCAACCACAGCTAAATAATCCATTAGCATTTAGTGCCTTTTCTTGCCACGGTTCTTCAACTCTACAAGGTATTCACAACAAACAAGTTGTAGGCAAGTAAGTAATGTGACAATATATAACCAGCTTATCGGGAATCACTTACTAGGAATTTAGAGAGGAATGTAGTGGGTGTAGGAAAGAAGTGCTCTCAATTACTTAATTAATTAAAAACAGAATTGCCCACATATGTTGAATCGAGTGAACAGAGGATGCATAAAGCCGCTACTGGTTTAATGTGTGCCTTCAGTTCTACCGCAACCGAAGTAATCCCGAATACAACACCACTCCTTTTTCTTTAAGGCGGTATGTCTCACAGTACGAGAGATGTGTAGTTGAGCTTCTGATTCATCTGTGAAATAACCATTCCATTTGGCCAACCCCAGCAGCCCAGCTGACCTCTCAGTGAGAATAATAGTGATGTTATTTATAGCACTCAAAACAATAGGAGTCCATTTATAGAACACTTACATGGGAAGGTGCGGTGGACAGAAAACCCTGACTGGTTCCTACTCGGGGGATTGCGCTTTTTCAGTTATGTGGTTAAATAAATATTAACCAGGGGTTGGTGAGAATCAAATCACCAGTTAGATCCTGTGTAACTGGGACCATGCCTCACCATCTCTCCTTGTGCTCCCTAGCTGCTTTCAACATTGTAGACCACTTTGTTATCCTGCACCCTCTATCCTCCATATCCATCGCTACAGCACTGATCTCTCCTAGCTCCATTCGTATCTGTTTCAATGTAATCACGATATCTCCGCGAACAGCCTCTCCTCCCATGCCCATACGGTCGCGTCTGAGGTGCCTCCGAGCTCTATCATTGGCTCCCCTACTAATAGGCGCTAAGCCTTAGCACGGGGTCAGCTTCCACATGAACTCCACCATCGGCTGAATGACTATTGCGCTCTCGCCAAATGCCTGTCCGACACCAAGTCCTGGATGAGTCAATCCGAGGGTGGTAAATAAACACAGGTAGAAGATGCCAAGAGAATGTGCTGAAAACTTCTCCCAACTCCCCTTTATGTAACTCAATTGATCTCTGGCACACCAATCTAACTCCAGAATCTAGGTTTGTACAGGGCCTTGGTGAGACCACACCTGGAGTATTGTGCACAGTTTTGGTCTTCTTATCTAAGGAAGGATATACTTGCCTTGGAGGCGGTGCAACAAAGGTTCACTAGATTGATTCCTGGGATGAGAGGGCTGTCCTATGAGGAGAGATTATGTAGATTGAGCCTATACTCTCTGGAGTTTAGAAGAATGAGAGGTGATCTCATTGAAACATACAGGATTCTGAAGGGGATTGACAGGGTAGATGCTGGGAGGCTGCTTCCCCTGGCTGGAGTGTCTAGAACTAGGGGGCATAGTCTCAGGATAAGGGGTCGGCCATTTAGGACTGAGATGAGGAGGAATTTCTTCACTCAGAGGGTTGTGAATCTTTGGAATTCTCTGCCTCAGAGAGCTGTGAATGCTCAGTCTTTGAGTATATTCAAGGCTGAGGTCGATAGATTTTTGGACTCCAGGGGAATCAAGGGATATGGAGATCGGGCGGGAAAGTGGAGTTGAGGTCGAAGATCAGCCATGATCTTATTGAATGGCAGAGCAGGCTCGAGGGGCCGTATGACCTACTCCTGCTCCTATTTCTTATGTTCTTAAACCCTAACCAGTTACCTTCCACTCGAGGATAGAGGATTTTTTTATGACTGCAGCAGCTCAGCATGATTACACTCCATTGGGTATTTGATCGTCTACAAGTACTTTTCCTTACGACCTTGAACCTGTTCCTTACCAGATATTCATTCAGCATTTTCTCAGTATCTTACAGGTGTCCCACCCACTACAACAACAATTTATAAGCACCTTTAACGTAGTAAAACGTCCCAAGACTCTTCACAGGAGCATTAAAAGACAAAAAAATTTGACACCGAGCCATATAAGGAAAAATTAGGGCAGGTGACCAAAAGCTTGGTCAAAGAGGTAGGTTTTAAGGAGCGCCTTAAAAGGAGGAAAAAGAGGTAGCGAGGCGGAGAGGTTTAGGCAGGGAATTCTGTTGCCTAGGCCCTAAGCTCTGGAAGGCATGGCCACCAATGGTTGAGTGATTATAATCAGGGATGCGCAAGAGAGCAGAATTAGAGGAGCGCAGATATCTCGGGGGGGTTGTGGGGCTGAAGGAGATTCGAGATAGGGAGGGGCGAGGCCATGGAGGGATTTGAAAACAAGGATGAGAAGCTAAGGGAAGTATTGGGCAGCTGTTTATACTATTGATTACTACCTGCAATCTGATTTCCACGCACCTTTTTGTCATTTCACAGTAGAGTTGACAATGGTGACTCACCTCCACTACCACCCATGAGAGCATAAGGTGCTCCAACAGAATACAGGATGGTCTAAGATGGGTTCACAGTGTGTGTATGTGAACGCACAAAGCGTAGTAAACAAGGTAAGTGAGCTGCAGGCATAAATCGTCACATGGGAATATGATGTTCTGGCAATAACTGAGACCTGGCTCAAAAAAAGGGCAGGATTGGGTATTAAATATTCCTGGTTATAAAGTGTTCAGGAAAGATAGGGAAGGAAAGATAGGAGGTGGTGTGGCAGTATTGGTCAAGAAGAATGTTACAGTGCTGGAGAGGGAGGATGTCCTGGAGGGGTCAAGGACAGAATCTATATGGCTAGAGTTAAGAAATAATAGAGGTGCCATTACATTACTAGGTGTATTCTATAAACCACCTAATAGTGGGAAAGATATGGAGGAGCAAATTTGCAGAGAAATTACAGAGAGGTGCAAGAACTATAGAGTCGTGATAATGGGGGACTTCAACTATCCTAATATAGACTGGGATCGTAATAGTATTAAGGACAGAGAAGGGGAAGAATTTCTGAAGTGTGTTCGGGAGAACTTTCTTGATCAGTATGATTCTGGCCCGACGAGGAAGGAGGCATTGCTGGATCTGGTTCTGGGGAATGAGATAGGTCAAGTAGAGCAAGTGTCAGTAGGGGAACATTTAGGGAACAGTGATCATAGTATCATAAGGTTTAGACTAGCTATGGAAAAGGACAGGGAGCAATCTAGAGTAAGAATGTTTAACTGGGGGAAGGCCAATTTCAGTGGGATGAGAACAGATCTGGCCCGGGTAAACTGGAATCAAAGATTGGCAGGCAAAACTGTACTGGAACAATGGGCTGCCTTTAAAGAGGAAATAGTTCAGGTACAGTTGAGGTACATTCCCACTAGGGGGAAAGTCATGGCTCCCTGGATGGCAAAAGAGATAGAGAATATGATGAAGCAGAAAAAGAGCGCGTATGACAGATGTCAGGTTGCAAATACATCTGAGAATCAGGCTAAATATAGAAAGGTCAGAGGAGAAGTGAAAAGAAAATAAAAGGGGCAAAGCGAGGATATAAGAGTAGAATGATAGCCAACATAAAAGGTAATCCAAAAGTCTTCTATAGGCATATAAATAGTAAAATGGTAGTAAGAGGAGTAGTGGGGCCGATTAGGGACCAAAAAGGAGACCTACGCATGGAGGCAGAGGGTATGGCTGAGGTATTAAGTGAGTACTTTGCATCTGTCTTCACCAAGGAAGAGGATGCTGCCATAGACATAGTGAAGGAGAAGGTAGTGGAGACACTTGATACGATAAAAATTGATAAAGAGGAGGTATTAGAAAGGCTGGCTATACTTAAAGTAGATAAATCACCAGGAGCGGATGGGATGCATCCCAGGATGCTGAGGGAATTGAGGGTGGAAATCGCGGAGGTGCTGGCCATAATATTCCAATTCTCCTTAGATACGGGGGTGGTGCCAGAGGACTGGAGAATTGCAAATGTTACACCATTGTTCAAAAAAGGGTGTAAAGATAAACCCAGCAACTACAGGCCAGTCAGTTTGACCTCGGTAGTGGGGAAGCTTTTAGAAACAGCAATCAGGGATAAAATTAACAGTCACTTGTACAAGTGTGGATTAATTAAGGAAAGCCAGCACAGATTTGTTAAAAGCAAATCGTGTTTAACTAACTTGATTGAGTTCTTTGATGAGGTAACAGGGAGGGTTGATGAGGGTAATGCAGTTGACGTAGTGTACATGGATTTCCATAAGGCGCTCGACAAAGTGCCACATAATAGGCTTGCCAGCAAAGTTGAAGCCCATGGAATAAAACGGACAGTGGCAGCATGGATACAGAATTGGCTAAGTGAGTGGACGTGGGTGTACAGGGCACAATTTCAAAATCTGCAGATGACACAAAACTTGGAAGTATAGTGAACAGTGAGGAGGATAGTGATAGACTTCAGGAAGACATAGACAGGCTGGTGAAATGGATGGACACGTGGCAGATGAAATTTAATGCAGAAAAGTGGGAAGTGATACATTTTGGCAGAAAGAATGAGGAGAGGACATATAAACTAAATGGTACAATCCTGAAGGGGGTGCATGAACAGAGAGACCTGTGGGTATATGTGCACAAATCGTTGAAGGTGGCAGGGCAGATTGAGAAAGCGGTTAAAAAGGCTTACGGGATCCTGGGCTTCATGAATAGAGGTATAGAGTACAAAAGTGTGGAAATTATGATGAACCTGTATAAAACACTGGTTCGGCCCCAACTGGAGTACTGTGTCCAATTCTGGGCACCACACTTTAAGAAGGATGTGAAGGCCTCAGAGAGGGTGCCGAAAAGATTTACAAGAATGATTCCAGGAATGAGGGACTTCAGTTACGTTGATAGACTGGAAAAGCTGGGGTTGTTCTCCTTGGAGCAGAGAAGATTGAGAGGAGATTTGATAGAGGTGTTCAAAATCATGAGGGGTTTGGACAGAGTAGATAGAGGGAAACTGTTCCCATTGGCAGAAGGGTCAAGAACCAGAGGACACAGATTTAAGGTGATTGGCAAAAGAACCAAAGGCGACGTAAGAAAAAACTTTTTTACGCAGCGAGTGGTTAGGATCTGGAATGCACTGCCTGAAAGGGTGGTGGAGGCAGACTCAATCACGGCTTTCAAAAGGGAGTTGGATAAGTATCTAAAAGAAAGAAATTTGCAGGGCTACGGGGAAAGGGCGGGGGAATGGGACTAGCTGAAGTGCTCTTGCAGAGAGCCAGCACAGGCTCAACGGGCCTGAATGGCCTTCTTCCGTGCTGTAACCATTCTGTGATTCTATGATTCTAACATGTAACACTGGATCCAGGGAGAATGTGCCAAGAAATTGCTTAAAATGGTGAACATTATCTAAAAGATTAGATGACTGTAGATCAGCATGTTGTCCTTCTACCTTTGGGGACCTGGGTTCAAATCTATTGGGATGATGAAGGTTTCCCCATGATAAGCAGCGAGGGTCCTATGTGAAATACGTTTGGACTGCCTCAGTCCAGTTCCTACTGGGAACAAGTTGATGGCAAAAAACGACCCGAAATGTAGCACAGATTGACACAGTCAGAGTGAAAATGGAAAAATTCACACAGTATTGGGTGTGTCCGGAGATTGAAAATTAGGCATGTTATTATGCAGAGTGGAGGGAGCCTTAGGCACCTAAGCTGTGCTGTATCGGATCAGGGTAGTGGTTGATACTGATGTGGAGTAAAAACTGCATTGACGTCTTCACCTTGAAATGCACAACATTTAAACAGAAATATGTACGCAAGAGTATTGCAGCGAGTGAAATAAGATGTGTTTTGAATAAATCACTGTCTTCCTGTCGCAGGAGAAGACTGCACATTTTATTGTGCTGTGAAACCTTCCTGTCCAGCGAAATAAAGCCCAGCATCTAAACTGTCCACAGGGAAGAAAGCGACAGTCACACCAGCAGACACAAACCGAGATGGCAAAACGCGTGGGGAAAAATCAGCAAGAGGAAAAGAAAACCAAGGAAGACTATATCAATTAGAGACTAGGAGTATTGAATGGAATTCAAGCCTCCCATGGGATGTGTGAAGCGCTCCTCGGTTTGTACTCGTACCAAGTGCTAATATAGAAACAGTCAGGTTGTGTGGGTACTGGGTATCACAGACAATATACTATATTGGCACAGGCCCAGTAAACAGTAGAGGTCCTTAATTATTTATTGGTATGCAGCGCAAGTGAGCAAGATTGAGCAAGTTTGAGTGAGACCATGAGCAAGTGCAAGGTTGACAGTAGTGAGAGCAAGAGTGAGAGCAAGAGAACAGCAGTAAATGAGTGTGAGGAGAGACAGACAGACAGACAGCCACCAAACTTCTTAAATTACAGAAGACTGGATAGCGACTAGAGACCAATCAGATGAGAGTAGTAATCATTTTAACCACTGATTGGAATTTGATTCTTTGTGAAATGGCAAGTTTAGATAAGATGGGTCCCAAGCCCTCTCAGGGTCCCGAGCCCCCTCAGGGTCCACAATATAGAAGTGCAGCAGAGCGAGAGTAGATCTGAGGAAATTCCCAGCCCAAGTCACAATATTTAACATTTTCTTATATCCAGACAATACTTATTTTAATTTGGCACAAACACAGAGAAGTTATCTTTTGGTTCCACAACAGATCCACAATCTGAATAACTGTTTATTCAAAATGCGTAGCCTTCCTATCAAATACATATGTTTTAAAGAGCACCTGGGGCGACTGGGAGTCATTGTTCTGCTACATTATCCACTGTTTGGAAAGGTACAGCCAACAACACAAGGTCATTTTCAACTCCGTCACTAAGTTACAATGGCAGAGAAGGAGCAACTCCAAGGAAATGTTCGTCCCCTGGTCTCACACCGGAGTTCCAGTGGCTTCTATTTATGACCACAATTACCCGCTGATCGGAGGAGGCACTTCCCTACCTGGAACGAGGCTGCATCAGAGAGAGAGAGAGAGAGAGAGAGAGAGAGAGAGACATGTGGGATTGTTCTTAATCACCAATTGGGAGGGTGTTGATAGCAGGTCAGTGACCCACCTTGACAGCTGGGAGTGTGTGAAATGGGAAGAGTGAGTGAGTGAGTGTGTGAAATGGGAAGAGTGAGTGAGTGAGTGTGAAATGGGGAGAGTGAGTGAGTGAGTGTGTGAAATGGGAAGAGTGAGTGAGTGAGTGTGTGAAATGGGAAGAGTGAGTGAGTGAGTGTGTGAAATGGGGAGAGTGAGTGAGTGAAATGGGGAGAGTGAGTGAGTGAGTGTGTGAAATGGGGAGAGTGAGTGAGTGAGAGTGAGTGATAGTGAGAGAGAGAGAGAGAGAGAGAGAGACACACACAGAGAGAGAGAAAGGTGCATTCATTCAGAGACACAAGCACCAGACCGGGTAAAGAATTCTGGATGCGGCCTGACCTTGAATATTCATGTGCCATGTTTGACAGTGAATATCACATAATGAAACGAGAACAGGCTATGACTCACTGAGCCTCTCCTTCGCCAAGACTTTGTGGTTATGAATTCTCAATAATGTTTAATTCTCTGAGGAAGATGAACAATGAAAGGTAAACATCCAAGAGAATTGAAACAATCTCCTTGAACCTCAACAGAAACTCAATGTAACAGCACAGCATACTTACATTTATAAATACTTATTGTTGAGATTAATGTTTAAAATGGGAGCAATTTGTAAAATCAGTTAATTTAATGTGCAGGAATAAAAAAGGAAAAATAGCGTATTACAAAAGTACAGCATCGGATTTTGCTGCTTTTGCGGAGGCATGATACTGTACTTGCTCCAGTCTCTGGCACAATGCAACTGAGATATGTCTAAACAATGAGTCATATTTAATGGTGACTCAATTTAAAATGTATTGGGAATACTAATGAGACGACCCAAGGCACCAGCATTGCCCAAGGATCAGTGCTATGTACCACTACAGGCCCCAGCACAACTGAAATTCAGATCACAATAAGCAATTAGTATTTAATGGGAAACAAAAACAGAAAATGCTGGAAACACTCAGCAGGTGAGGCAGCATCTGCAGAGAGAGAAACAGAGTCAACGTTTCAGGTCGATGACCCTTCGTCAGACTGGGACTCTTCCTGTTTACAGAGCAGAGGATCATAGGTATGGTTAATATAATAAATTAAGGCTTACGAGAGGGCGTGCTTTTTAGAATGCGTTACATGGAGAAGAATGATTACCGGGAGTGGTTACAATGTGATAATGTCATTAAAAGAATATTATATCAATGGCTCAAGCTTTGCTCACCATTTACAAGCATTGCCTATACTCCTTCCATGAGATTCCAGCTTTGACATCAGCCCTCTATTTATAATGTGGAGTTTGGGGGGAGAGCTGGTTTTGGGTCTTTATCAGCTGTCAGCCAATACACCAGGATTCCCGATGACCAACACACTAATGATGTCTCACTACAAGTTTAATTCACGGAGTGATAATCCACAGCTGATTACCAGGACCTAACACATTCAGTATAAGTTACCGTATATCATATATTACGGTATTTCCTACCTATAGCCCATTAATGGTCTTGCCTATACTGGGAGATAAACGGGAACATTAATTTTCTAATCACCAAAATTAATTAGGTCTTGTTCGTATAAATTATCTTAATGTCATGACAATTATGCTCTCCAACTTTCCTAGAATAGTTATTTTTCCATTATTGGGGAAAATCTTGTCTCTAATTAACAATATCTTCAGATATATACTTGGTCAAATTAGCATATTTCATTAGTAAAATACCACAGTAATCATAGTCTCCAATTTTCATAAAGACAGGCATTACATTTGCAGAAGCAAATTTGTTTTCTTATTAACCCAACCTGCACATGGCTAAACCCAATGTACAACACGTGTAGTCCACATTAGTCAGTAATACCATAAGACGTACAAGCCATATGATTTACCACCAAGCCTTTTTCTTCTGACTGTGCACTGACCTAAGGACTTCGGTGATAAACTGCACTGTAATCTCGCTTCCTGTCACATGATTTTATAACTTGCCGTCACACTCAAAAGCATCGTCGGGATGCTAGATGCTCAAACACTTGCGTTACCATCACACTACATACAGGTATTGGCAAACAGCTGAGCTACAGTGATAAGCTGCAATACAAGCCCCCTCCAGAAACAGTCCTGCAACACACTCGCAGAAAGTTGTACAGCTTCTGTTTCTGATAATATATGCAGCATTTTGGAAAACGTTATTAAGCTTGCACATTCAAGTTCCCATCTTGCACTACTGCTGCCACTATGGCGACTGAGATTTACCCGACAGTTTGCAAGATTTGTATTCAAAGCGACTCATCGCATCTCCCTAAAAACTTATCTAAAGTCTCCAAGTGCTTCACACAATGAACTGCTTTGAAATGCAGCGGCTGCTATAATGTCGGGATATACGAGAGCCATTTGGCGCACAGAAAGAGCACTGAACGGATAACCGGGGCATGTTGTTTTTGGTGGCGCTAGTTAAAGGCGGACTATCGGTCAAGACACAGGGAGAACTCCCCGTTCTTCAAATAGTGTTGTGAAAATCCAGCTCGAGGACCAGAACTGCAAGTGAGGGCTTCAGTTTAACGTCTTCTCCGAAGGACCGACCACATCAGGAGGAGGTTTTATTGGTAAATGTGTATTGCGTCCTTAAGTATTAGGAAGGTTAGGTTTGCTTTAAAAAAAAACCACTTCATTGTGTTTTAGCAGGAACTATACAGTAGGTGTGGACACAAAACACAATAAAAAACTGATGCCCACAGCAAAACTGAAGAATGTCAATGTGCCCTGTGGACAGAATGGCAAAAACACCAAATCTGCCAAACAAAATATTTTCAGTACAACACACAAAATACAACCATACATTTTGAACCCTTTATTATCAGAATATGATGAGAGTTAGAGGGTAACAACAAAATCTTGCATTTATACAGCGTCTTTAACGTAGTAAAACGTCCAAGGAGCTTCACAGGCATGTTATTAAATAAAATTTAACACCAAGCCACACAAGGAGATATTAGGGCAGGTGACCAAAAGCTTGGTCAAACAGGTAGGTTTTCAGGAGCGTCTTAAAGGAGGAAAGAGAGGCGGAGAGGTTTAGGGAGAGAATTTCAGAGCTTAGGGCCTTGGCAACAGAAGGCATGGCCACCAATGGTGGAGCGATTGAAACTGGGAATGCGCAAGAGGCCAGAATTGGAGGAGCGCAGAGATCCCGGAGGAATGTAGGGCTGGAGGAGATTACAGAGATAGGGAGGGTCAGGCCATGGAGGGATTTGAGAACAAGCATGAGAATTTTAAAATCCAGGCATTGCGCAACCGGGAACCAATGTAGGTCAGCGAGCACAGGGGTGATGGGTGAACGGGACTTGGTGTGAGTTAGGATGTGAGCTGCAGCGTTTTGGATGAGCTTAATTCTATGGAGGGTAGAAGATGGGGGGCCGGCCTGGAGTGCACTGGAATAGTCAAGTCTAGAGGTAACAAAGGCATGGATGAAGGTTAAGAATTTACTCTAGTTTTTTTTTTAAACTGACACTTGTGCAAAGAGGGGCGAACACTCAAATGTATTTTTTTTGCTTAACGTACCGCATCTCGATAAACACACTTGAAGCATCTAAAGACAGTTCCTCACAAATATCTACCCCCAAAATGGCCAGCCCCATCTCCTTGCTCCAAGCTGCTGTTGAACGGGCAGTCCTGTAACACCTGACCTCCGGAGCAAGGGCACCAGATGGAACAGCTTAATAAAGGCAGCATTATTTGAAAGCGCATGTCCCTATTATTTGGAAATATTTCTTGGATAAATAGAAGCAATGCCAGTTGCTGGGTGCAAATGGTTTAAACCACAGGCCTCCATTGTGTATCCCCTGTATTTACTATCCTGTGTAGGTAATCGTTCAGATTACAAATTCTATACATGCCCGTTCCACATCGGTGTGACCAATCAAACGGAGAGTACTCCTGCTGCCTCCGGTATAAATAAAGCTCTACTTCTTTATTGCTGAAGTTAAATTAATGTAAATACAATAACTCAGAGATGGCCTTTCATCGGCTGCGTGCTGCCGGACATCTCATACCAGGTGGACTCGTGACATTTAACTTTTGCTGATGAGGCGGTTAAGGTTTATGGCTGGAACTGTGCAATAAATGCCAATTAGAGGGCAATAGTGATGCATATTTTATTGGAGCACTGCAAGCACAAAAGGCTCGAGATTGAAATGTAGCTTGCATTTACACGGCGCCTTTGATGTGGAAAAACGGCCCAAAGTGCTTCAGGCGGGCACGAGGGAAAACAGACGGCGAGCCAATAAATAGGTTAAAAGGCATGACCAAACACGAGGTGAGTTTAAGGAGGGTCTTCAAAGAGGGAGGGGCGAGAGGGGGAGAGAGAGGGGAATTCTCAAATAAATGATACAAAAACATGAACATTTCCAAAGAAAAGATGCTGGGTCTGCACCACAGTATTGTGTTCCAGTATCGTCATGTTCTCATTATATTGCTTATTGTAGCTCCACTTCACTCTATTTAGAGTAGAAACATGTTTGCCTTGTTTTAGTTTCTCAATTTACTATTTATCAGTTTATTTAATCTTGCAAGAGTTCCCCCCCCACCTAGAAACAGGAAAATACCGTAAGGTCCAACAAGCCTGCACTTTCTTTCTTCGACCTCCACCCAACCCATTGCCTTCTCACCATATGGTCCAATCCCTTCCCTCGAGAAACCCGTCTAACTGCTTCATCAACCCATTGATAATCGGCCACTCCAATGGCTTTCTCCGATAACTTATTCCATTTCCCCTTTCTGATAAGGTTCTGCCCGACTTCTCCTCTTCCTCCAGGTTTTTAATCTGAGAAGGGGATCAGAATTGTAGTCCTGGTGAAATGAACTGATCTGAGCCTGGGGAGGGGTGGGGTAGTAAGGACACCAAAATTGGCCTCACTGTTTGGAAAAGGAAAGCCGGTCATGGTTCCTGATCCTCATTGCTATACAAAAACCTGCACTGGAGATAAGTGTGGATAGGATCAGGATTAGTGATGATCCTCCCACATCTGAATAGTCTGCCAATACTCACTAGCAGGTTTCACATGTTAATAATGCCAGTAGGATGAGGTCCCAGAGGGTGACCGGTGCCTGTGAAATCCCAGCAAGGAGTGAACACCATCAGGAAAGGACGGGAGGTAAGTTAAGAGGAAAAAATAATGAAAATATTGGATATAGCTATTAACGCTGGGTGCCTTAATAATCATATAATTCCAAATCTGTATAGTGTTTCCCTCAAACTGTGAAACTTAGTAATGACTCCAAGATCACTCTCTCTCTCGAGAGAGAGAGAGATATATACGCCGCGAATATGCAGTCTCCAGAGAATACAACCCCTACACCAGCAAAGACATGCCGATCCAAGCCGACTTGAACAACCTACCACCAGCCCGTCTCAAATCTAGAAGGCCATTTTGGACCGTCGCCAAAGCCCTTCAGTGATCTCCCTCAGCCTTGATGACCGATGGCAAAATGCTTGGAAGAACTATGACATACGGAATGGCTGCCTTATAGAGGACCCCACAGTACAACCTGAAGGATCAAACCTTCCTCGCAAACAGTGGACAACCATCAACCACCTCAGAACCGGTCATGGTAGATGCTGCCACCTTCTCCATAGATGGAAGATTAAAGCATCCCCATCATGCGACTGTGGAGCTTCTAGTCAGACCCTGGAGCACATCATCGAGCACTGCCCTCAGAGGAAACTCACAGGCAGCCTACAAGATACCCACACTGTTACACCGGAGCTTTGGCCTGAATATCTGACTTAGATATTAGCATTTGATTTGCTTTGCTACTACCATACAAAAGAAGAAGACGACACATGGATGAGAAGTTAAAATGAGGCGTAGTCTACCCTCCCAGGTGGGCGTAAAAGATCCATAGCACTACTCAAAGAAGAGTAGAGGAGTTCCCCCAGTACCCGGGTGAATATTTATCCCTCAACCAACACCACTAAAAAAAACAGATTATCTGGCCAGGTATCTCACTGCTGTTTGTGGGAGTTTGCTGTGCGCAAATTGGCTGTCCCGTCTCTATATTACAACAGGGACTACGCTTCAAAAGAAAAGTACTTCATTGGATGTAAAGCGTTTTGGGACATCCTGAGGTTGTGAAAGGTGCTAGATAAATGCAGCTCCCTTCCTTTCCTTCACATCATCAATGACAATTATTTGACCAAACGAAGAACTGTCAGGAAAAATAAATGAAATACTTGCAAATGATTTTTGCTCACTAATGGAAGGAATAATTTGATGTTAGCAACTAATAATGAGAGCGCGACCCACACAATTTGCAATTCAGATCAGACTGGAAGGTATAAAGCTGACTGATTCAGATCAAGCCTCTCACAGAATGCAGCATAAAAACACAACAGCTTCATCACTTTAGCAGTAATCTGGAATGCTCACTGAAGCAGAGGGAAATCCTTTTCTGAGCCAACATATAAATCACAGTAATAGTCAAACCGCAACCCCTACAACACAGGTATACTATTTTACCAAACAAACAGAGCTGACTCATGGCTATAGACAAGAATCAACGACAGATGGTACACTCAAACAGGCTGCAACCACTGTAGCCACAAAGCCCACAGTGACGCTGAACTAAAACAAATAATAGAGGAGCAACATTTAAAAAAAGAGACAGCTCGCCCTCCGCCCAGCGATAGCCGTCATCACCCCAGCAGTGCATTGTGGGAGTTATACTTCTGGCAGTCAAAGGCAAAGGAAGTGGCAACTCACTTGGGTGAGTCATGGAATGGTTGACTGGCCAGCCTCGGAAACTGAACCCGAGCAGTGACTTCAGGAGAGAAAACCGGAGGGGGAAAGAAAAAGGTTTAACAAAAAGAAAGAATTACGACTATCAACTGTGGATAGTTCAGGCAAAGTGGCCTCTAATTATTTGGGGTGGATTTTCCTCTCATAAAAGCTTGTGGGTTTAGGGGTGGGGGGTGGGGGCAGAAGAGAGGCAGAAACCCTCATCACAGAATCGGGTACAAGCTGCTCAGGATTTTCAACCCACTCATAAACACCGCCATGGACAACTTTCTGTGCTACCCATTCTATGTAATCCTGTGATTTACGGGCCGGAAAATCAGGAGAAAGATTCTGCGATGAGTGCTTCGACCCCGCCAAGCGCTGATACCCCGGCACTGAAGAGGAAACCTACCCCGTTAAATGTACAACCGACATACCCATTAAGCCTTCGCTTTTCCATGAGCATTTTAAACTGGTCGATATGGCGACATCAGCAAGAAATATCCAGCTGCAATTAGAAACATAGAAACATAGAAGATAAGAGCAGGAGTAGGCCATTCGGCCCCTCTAGCCTGCTCCGCCATTCAATGCGATCATGGCTGATAATCCAAATTCAGAACCCTGTCCCTGCTTTCTCCCCATATCCCTTGATCCCTTTAGCCTTAAGAAATATATCCAACTCCTTCTTGAATATATTTAATGACTTGGCCTCTACTGCCTTCTGTAGTAGAGAATTCCACAGGTTCACCACTCTCTGGGTGAAGAAATTCCTCCTCATTTCTGTCCTAAATGGCTTACCCCTTATCCTTAGACTGTGACCCCTGGTTCTGGGCCCCCCGACCATCGGGAACATCCTTCCTGCATCTAGTCTGTCTAGTCCTTTCAGAATTTTATAAGTTTCAATGAGATCCACTCTCATTCTTCTAAACTCCAGCGAGTATAGGCCCAATCGACCCAATTTCTCCTCATACGTCATAGCTACCATTGGTGGTCGTGCCTTCTGTTGCCTGGGCCCTAAGCTCTGGAATTCCCTGCCTAAACCTGTCCGCCTCGCTACCTCTCTTTCCTCCTTTAAGACGCTCCTTAAAACCTACCTCTCTGACCAAGCTTTTGGTCAACTGCCCTAATTTATCCTTATGTGGCTTGGTGTCAAATTTTTTGTCTTAAAATACTCCTATGCAGCGCCTTGGGACATTTTACTAAGTTAAAGGTGCTATATAAATACAAGTTGTTGTTGTTGTATTTCACAAGTCAACATCCTGTGACACAATCCATAATGGGCCAGAATTTACGCTGTCTTTGATGGCGTGCGCTGTCCGAATCCTTCTGCTTGGGCCCCGCATGTGCGAAAACCCAGAACTTGCGATCCGTCAAGGTAGGCCTCGACAGATCTACCGAACCAACTGAGAAATCACTTTCGCTGGCACAGAGTTGGGCTATTTGCCCAACTACTGCCCAGCAATTGCCCACAAAACTCTCACGGCTGGTAATAGCAGGCACAGGGCCTGCTTTCACCAGCGTAAGGGTTAATATAAATTTAAAAAATTTAAATAAAAAATGACGCACAAGCACTTAAAATTAGTTTATGCAAATATTGGCCCGGATTAAAATGTTGAAAATTATTTTTCAAATTTTTTTATTGTATTTGGTGCAACTAAAGGATTTTTAATTAAATTTGAAAATCAGAACATTTATATTTATTAGGGTTCTCTAAAATGTTTAATTATTTGGGGATTCCATTCGGAAATGACTGCAACGGAATCCGTTCTCATTGGAGGACCTGGCCCACATGATCCCAGGGATGCTTCCGAACCGCCTGCGTCCCAGGGATCCATGGGCCTTTGCACAGGCCTACGCCCGCTGGCCCGAGACACAAACTCTCCGTAGCTGTGGAGCCAGGAGGTAAGTTCCGAAATATTTCGCGGGTCGGAGGCGTACTCCGGAGGTACACCTCCGACCGCAAATTCAGGGCCAATGTATTTAAAAGCAGATACGAGAAAGAGGAATCTAACATATTTCACTGTTTACAAAGGAAAGCATTTCTTTATTATCGGGCCCTGTATCTGTCCTCTTTATCAGACTATTTTGTTGTTTGCTAGTCTATCAATGTTTTATAAAAAGAAAGCCCGGCTTTTATCACTACCTCAGAAATGTTTCAAAAAAACTGCACACACAGTGAATTACTGTGAAGTGAAGGTTCTGTTCTGGCAGCCATTTTACACAAAGCAAGATCCCACAAACAGCAATGAGATGAATGAGTTCAATCTGCTTATGCTGGTTGAGGGAGGAATGCTGCCCAGGGGAACTCCGGGCTCTCTTACTTACTGCAATTATATAGGGCCCTGGTGAGACCACACCTGGAGTATTGTGTACAGTTTTGGTCTCCTTATCCTAAGGAAGAATATTCTTGCCATGGAGGAAGTGCAACGGAGGTTCACCAGACTGATCCCTGGGATGGGGGATTGTCCTATGAGGAGAGATTGAGTAGACTAGGCCTATATTCTCTAGAGTTTAGAAGAATAAGAGGTGATCTCATTGAAACATACAAAATTCTTACAGGGCTTGGCAGGGTAGATGCAGGGAGGTGTTTCCCCTGGCTGGGGAGTCTAGAACCAGGGGTCACAGTCTCAGAATAAGGGGTCGGCCATTTAGGACTGAGATGAGGAGAAATTTCTTCATTCAGAGGGTGGTGAATCTTTGGAATTCTCTACCCCAGAGGGCTGTGGAGGCTCAGTCGTTGAGTATATTCAAGGCAGTGATCAATAATTTTTTGAATATTAAGGGAATCAAGGGATAGTGCAGGAAAGTGGAGATGAGGTAGAAGATCAGCCATGATATTATTGAATGGCGGAGCAGGCGCGAAGGGCCAAATGGCCGACTCCTGCTCCTATTTCTTATGTTAAATGTAAATAAAATTTAGTCATTCAACATACTGCTTCCCCTTAAAAGGAGCTTAATGATGAACTAGTATATCATTCCAAATCCCACAAATGGATAAATAGGAATTATAGAGTCAGAGGTCAGATATAGGTAAAGTAAATGTCGACACTAGTAAACTATCTTCCACAACCACCCCCAAAAAGAAACACGAGCAACAAAAGATTAATTAACAGCATTGAGACATCCAAATTAGGGTCTAATTTCTGATTGGCCTGCCTAAAAATAGCACACAGGGGAAATGTGGTACAGACGCACCAAGTCTTTGTACAAGAACTTTTCTGATTGGAAAATATATCTCGACTGTAATAATCTTGCTCGGTTAAAGTTGTGCATTACACTGCTAAATTTAACAATCTTAAATTTATACCACACAGTATTCAAAACAGATCGTAATCCAAAAGGTGTTACTATGCAAATGTTTTGAAAAAGTGTGCAAGTCCTATCTGAGTCACGAGGAGTTTCTGATCAGAAAATCGGCTTCTGAATTAATTAAACACATGCAAAACTGTTGCCGAATCCACCAGCCACCCCATTCTGATGGTACATTAGATTTTTTTCTTCTGACATCTGGTAGTGCCACTGTACCCTGAACTATTCCAACATTAACAGTTCTTAGTGCTGCAGACCCATAGCTCACCTGCCATGAATGATTCATCATGAATCAGTTTTCACAAAGGCAATAAATGTTGCAAACATCTGTTCAAAATGTCACTTTCTGGTAATTCAAGCTGACTTTTAGGGGGGGGGGGAAATATGTACTGTGTTTAACTATGCATCACTCCACCAATTATACACAGGGCTGCATTAATCAGATTTAACCAATGTTCAAATACATGTACTCCAATGAATACATCCTGTTCAATAATAAACCTCCCTCGCAATTTGACTCATTTGCCAACTGTTTGATTTTGAACAGCATCTTGCTGGTCACTCACAAACCATTTGTATTTTTATGGAATGTTATTGACAAATTAAATGGAGGGGTTGTTGAGGAGTGATGGTAGTTTTTTTTTGTAATAATGATCATATCTCAACTTCCTGCGAGAATAATGCTTGCTTCCTGTAGCACATTGCTGTCCTGCTATTTTCATCATCTTCTGTCTGTTACACTTTTTGGTCATCCTTAAACTTGCTGTGTTTAAACCTTATTTAAGAACATAAGAATTAGGAGCAGGAGTCAGCCATACGGCCCCTCGAGCCTGCTCCGCCATTCAAGAAGATCATGGCTGATCATCGACCTCAGCTCCACTTTCCCGCCCGATCCCCATATTCCCTTGATTCCCCTAGAGTCCAAAAATCTATCTATCTCAGTCTTGAATATGCTCAAAGACTCAGCATTCACAGCCCTCTGGGGTAGAGAATTCCAAAGATTCACAACCCGCTGAGTGAAGAAATTCCTCCTCATCTCAGTCTTAAATGGCTGACCCCTTATCCTGAGACTGTGACCCCTAATTCCAGACACTCCAGCCAGGGGAAACAACCTCTCAGCATCTACCCTGTCAATCCCTTAGACGTACCTCTGATTGGATCATTCTTGACACGAGACTCTTCTCCCACTAGTCCTCCAGTTGTCTACCCCTGATTTGCCTACTTGGTCACCTGATGGATGTGCAGCCTTGGTCATTCCTCCTCTTTGATCTCCTGAGGCTCCTTAGAAGCTATTCAGCATCTAAGCAGCCACATGTCCACCTAAATATGTCTCCAACAACAGCACTTTATTTCTCTTCAAATGCCAAGTGCCGTCTAAAAACTCAATCCACAATTTTTGTTTCTTATTTTCAGACCAATGCCCAACAGCCATCCCCACAACAAAACCAATTTTTCATTAAGCTCCTTACAATAACTGCGATAATGTTTGTTATCCAAGGCCAGGCTCGACAGCAAACCAATCGTCCTTTCGCCCACCCACCTCGACAGCGCAAGCGAGGGAAATGAGAGCTTAGAAAGCAAAGCTACATTTTTGCAACTTTGAGGGTTTTGAGAAGCTTCAATCACTGACGGACGGACAGACACACACATGCTTTTGTCGCTTAAAACTTAGGAAAGTGCAGAAGAAAAGGCCATTCAGCCACAAAACCTACTGACTGGGTGTATTGCCTTTATTATGGCCTTTACTCCACCCATGCAATCCATTAGAGAAAGTCCTTCACAAATATTCCGATCCCCAAAATTTAAACTCTTAAATATTCATCCATCCTCGCATCTCTGCTTTTCAATTCTAGCTTGCTATCCCCCAGATACTATTTCCTCCCCCCCCCCCACCCCTCCTTTTGCCCCTCCTCACTGCCCAAACAAAACATTGTGTCCCTTCAAGGATTTGTTCTCAGTTTAGCCACATTTAGATTTTAGTCTATAATGCTCTGGGTCTAACTTAGACCAGTTCATCTCCAACTCATTGGGGACAACTTTTGAAAATCTGTCACGGCCACAGAAAACCATCGCTTGCCTGCATACCTAAACTAAACGCAGTATTCCAGATGGGATCTGAACTGGAGCATGGCTTCCTTCCCTTGGTATTCCAGCCCCCTTGAGATAAAGGCCAATGTTCCATTAGCCTTTCTGATTGCTTTTTTGTATCTTTCTCCACGTTTTCTCACTTCCAACACACAAATAGCCAGTGGGGCATACAGGCTAGCAGTGGGATACTTACAGCAACAACCAATATTGATGAACTGGGTCAGGGGGAGGGGGGCAGTTAGACACATGCGGTGCAGAGTTCAGGAGGGTTGTCACTTAACATTAAGACTGTAGTGGATTGGGTTTAATTAAAACCCCATGGGAGATTATTATAATATTTAGAATTACGGTACAGTCAGAACCAGTACCATACACTTGGGCATATTAATACAGAATTATCAAATACATACATCAGATTCCAGAGACATAACCAATACAGACATAATTATTAAACATACTTTTGCACCACCCTCTTGTCTTGTCAGTTCAATCAAGGTGAAGCAAGCACTCCCAAGACTGGCTGTGTTTGAACCTCCAACCTGCTATTATTTTATTCTTGCATTTTTCTAGCTAAAATGATTTTTTTTTTAATGTTAAACAAATAAAATGCTATTTTACTATTTCATTTGGAAAACAAACAAAATTAGGACAAAAACTCTTCACACTTCAATTTTCTATTAATTTCAACCCGAAATGAATTTCCGACCACATAGCCGCGCCATCACTAAGACCGCCGATTTCCACCTCCGTAACATCGCCCGCCTCCGCCCCTGCCTCAGTTCATCCGCTGCTGAAACCCTCGTCCATGCCTTTGTTACCTCTAGACTTGACTATTCCAACGCACTCCTGGCCGGCCTCCCACGTTCTACCCTTCGTAAACTTGAGGTCCTCCAAAACTCTGCTGCCCGTGTCCTAACTCGCACCAAGTCCCGTTCGCCCATCACCCCTGTGCTCGCTGACCTTCACTGGCTTCCGGTCAGACAACACCTCAATTTTAAAATCCTCATCCTGGTTTTCAAGCCCCTACATGGCCTCGCCCCTCCATACTTCGGTAGCCTCCTCCAGCCCGACAAGTCTCCGAGATATCTGCACTCCTCTAATTCTGGCCTCTTGAGCATCTCTGATTTTAATCGCTCCACCATTGGAGCCTTCAGCTCCCAAGGTTCTACGCTCTGGAATTCCCTCCCTAATCCTCTCTGCTTCTCTACCTCTCTTTCCTCCTTTAAGACGCTCCTTAAAATCTACCTCTTTTCATCTGTCCTAATATCTCATGTGGCTCGGTATCAAATTTTGTTTTATGACATTCCTGTGATGAGCCGTGGGACGTTTTACTACATTAAAGGCGCTATATGAATACAAGTTGTTGTTGGCGCTTTCTCTTCTATCCAAATTAAAACTATTTATTAGGCTAAAGAGTTGCACAAAACTTTTAAATTTTTATTTGTTATTTAAATAAGCACATCCATTCATGGCAGATATGGGACTTGATCCACAGGATTGCTGTCTTGGAGTGAAAATGAGTAAGAGCTGAAACAATTACACAGAGAGGAGGAGGTGCAGAAGGTTCCAGTGAGGAAACTTCGAGAAGGAACTGGCACAGATCAGAATCCTCTTCACGGAAGAGAGCTGAAATCACCACAGCGAGAATCACACGTGAAATGATGTTAACCTTCCTGCCCCCAACCCCACGCACATCTGAATTTTCACACGTGGTCCAAATCTAAGACACGGCTTGCCTGCGCTTCCTGGGAGTAACACACACACCAGTGTCAAACACCTGCCAAAACAGACAACTTGCTTTGGATCTGTAGAAAAGTTTCAGACAATTATGGTGAATTTCTAAAGGCACATTAGCACTCGTACAGGCATCGAGTCAAGACATTACACACATCAAAGATCTGTGATGAGCACCACCTCACACTCGTATTCATGTCACAGATTTTTAGAATCATGTTTAAACTTAAAACCTCCCAGACTGCCTATAACTGGGATACTGGGAACAATTTATGTGCCTATAATCTAGTTGCAGCATTCAGATAACATGATAAACTGCAAGAGTGAGGTTCAAACAGTCTATGATCTGCCCACTACAATTGCATTACTGCTTTGATTCATTCCCCGATAGCCGGTACTTTTTTTTTTTAAATGGTAGATAAAGAAAGAACTTGCATGCATTCTAAAGCACGTTTCACATCCTCAGGATGTCCCAAAGTGCTTCACAGCCAATGAAGTACTTTTTGAAGTGCAGTCACTGTTGTAATGAAGGAAACGCAGCAGCCAAATTGCGCACAGCAAGGTCCCACAAACAGCAATGTGATAATGACCAGATAATCTGGTTTTTGTGGTGTTGGTGGAAGGATAAATGTCAGTCAGGACACTGGGAGAACTCCCCTGCTCTTCTTCTTCCTAAAGTGCCATGGGATCTTTAATGTCCACCTGACAAGCAGATGAGACCTCGGTTTAGCGTCTCATCTGAAAGATGGCACCTCCGACAGTGCAGCACTGAAGTGTCAGCCTAGATTACGTGTTCAAGTCTAGAAATAGGGCTTGAACCCACAACCTTCTGACTCAGAGACAAGAGTGCTACCACTGAGCCAAGGAAGCTCAACGTAAGCTCGAGGAACAGCACCTCATCTTTCAATTAGGTACTTTACAGCCTTCTGGACTCAACATAGAGTTCAACAATTTCAGACCATAACCTCGGCCCCAATTTTTTTTTCTCTCTCACATGGCGGCTGTCTTTCATTCTGCCATCACCATTTACACCTCATCTAGAGCCATCTTTTGTTTCTTAACTTGTCCCATTACCATCTCCTTTTGCCTTGCACCATCATCCCTTTTGTTCTTAATCTCTCCTGCCTTCCATCCTATCACAGACCTTCCCTTTTGTTCTTTCCTCCCCTCCCCTCCTTTCCCTGCCCCTGCACTTGCTTAAAAACCTGTTCCATCTCCAGCTTTTTCCAGTTCTGACGAAGGGTCATCGACCTGAAACGTTAACTCTGTTTCTCTCTCCACAGATGCTGCCTGACTTGCTGAGTATTTCCAGCATTTTCTGTTTTTATTTCTGACAATGTATATACTGTTTGAATTGTAAGTGAAAATGTAGCCGGTTTCTGTGCTGGCAGAGGCTTTCCATGCAGAGGCTGACTGTCAGTGTGGCCCATGTCCTTGATTCATGGATGTTCACATAAAAGGTACAAGCAGTTTATGATGTCCTTACTGCAGGTTTATTAATAACATGCTGTTGATTCACAGTGAACTCCATGCTCCACGGACAGTGAACAAAACAAATAATCCAATTGCACCAAAGTAAGTATTGTATGAAAACATTAAGTGATGCAATTTTTCTTGAAGCCCAGACAGCACAAAAAAAAACTAGGGAGGGAACTGCATTCACCTTTGCAATACACTCATGAGAAGCCCTTCTCTATTCAATCAGAGCATTTGAAAATGCAGCATTGAGATTGACAGTATTCTATATGTTCAAACTTGCGTGATGACAGAGCGACCTAAATGAGGTTGCTATCAGATACATGATCATATGTCAGTCAACCTCCACCTTCAGTATGTCTGCAGTGGGACAGAGTGCTGCACTGAGCACCAATATTTCAAATCCACACAAGAACCAGAAATGCAAGTACAAGAGGCAGAGTGAAGAGATGGACATTAGGGCACTGGAACTAGCTAGGCAATTCAAAGAGTCAACCTCGATTCTCAACCTTCAGAGAAACCTTACCACCTGAAATCTTCAGTACGTATATTGAAGTTCATTACATCAAAACTGTTTACAGGAATTTCACTTTCAAAATGGCCAAGTTTAGCATTTGTATGTAAAGAATTGTGTTTTAGTGACACACTCAATTAAACTTATTGCTCCATAAACTTGGCACAAAATATAATATTTAATGGACCAGAACTTCATCTTTTTTACTGTCAGCTTGAGATTGTTCAGAGATTCCGTTCCCCCCCCCCCCCCCCACCCCACCTTGAAAAAAAGTTACTGACTCATTCTGAGGTACGGTTCTATGAGGTCTTGGTGCCTCATCCAAATGGCCAGTCTGCATGAAAGAGCCTGGAGAGCAAGGCCAGGATTTTCCTCGCCAGTGCGATTGCCAGCTTCAGTGTGGAGTGATGGGCATTCTGCCCACCTGAGGTGGTCATCCATGGCCCGCCCCCCTGGTGAATTTCCCTTGGTCAGGCCCATTCGCATTTTCACCAGGCTCCCAGTAGTATTACCATCTGTGCTCCGGGAACTCAGCACTGAGGCGAGGATTATGACAGCTGCTGCAGCAGTTTAAAGGGCCAATCAGCATCCCAGCTTAAAAATAAGTGGCAGCCTCCGTTAGAGAATATTAATTAAGCAATGTGAAAGTCTTCATTGATCATCACGCCACCCATTTAGTTTCCTGTGTTACACATCACCAAACAAAACTGGCTGTCTATTGCATACAGGTGTTAGCAATGTCTAACATTACTGAGGCGGTAATGACGGGCAACATGATGTACTTAAATTTGATGGCCCGCTCCACTGCCACCAGAAAATGGGCATGAAGCAAGAAGAATATCCAGCCTTAAGGGTAGCTGGAGAATAACCTCCCTGAGGAGGGGAGGGGCGTCCGAGGAGGGCATCACAGTGGAGCCTGATCCTGTTCCTACACAAAATCCACACATACGCCTTCCAGCAGGGAGTCACTGGATGGAGATCAGAAGCAGGAACCCGAGCTGATGTTTCTCCCCCTCCCAAAACTCAGGGACTCTGCAGCGGCCCACTGTCATTGCAGCTTAGATCAGTGACACAGCACAAACCCAGAGATTGAATCTAGGACAGACCTCATCGTGAGTGTCTCAGTACTCCCCTGGGCCCTGTGCTTACCCACCAAGCCATCACTGGGCTGCAACTGCATTATGAATTATCCGCATTTATATTTTGTAATCATAGAAATAAAATGAGAAAAACATGTAAATCAGTCTTAAATGGTCGAGGTAGATACCATCTAAATGGCACTCTTGTCCCACTGGGGAGATTGAGAGACAGCGGATTACATTGACAGCTCATAACAATCTATGCTCTTATTTCAGTGACTTAGTGGCCTTGTCTAATATGACAGCATGCAAATTTGCACATCCTTCTCATAATGCTGGTTTTGTTTGTAGATGCTTTGATAAAAATCGCACCTTTGACAATCATTGTAAAGATTGCAACAGAGCCACACTGACAAGTCAACCGGAGCTGTCTACATTTGTTATGACGTCGATACAGTGGATCCTTAAACTGTTGTTCTGGGTTTTACCACAGTAACGCCATAATGCAAGTTTCATTTTTAGCAGTGGAATCACTAATAGATTAATCACAACAAGTAAACAAACTGCTCACTAGTTTCTTTTTAATATTTCTTTGCAGGAAGCTAGGCTAATGCAGTGGTTTAAACTTTCATTTATATGTAACATAACGCCTCAAGGTGCTTCACAGAGATATAATCAGACACAAATAGAAACCTAGTCAAAGAAGGGGAAATTAGGAGGGCTTGATCAAAGAGATGGTCTTTTAAAGAGGGTCTTTAAAGAGGCAGAGAGGTTTAGGAAAGGGATTCCAGAGAGTGGAGACTAAACAGGTGAAGACATGGCTGCCAATGGTGGAGCAAGGTGAGGAGGGGGGGTGCACAAGAGGCCAGAGTGAGAGGAACAGAAAGTTCTGGGGGTTTGTAGGGCTGGAGGAGATTACAGAGCTAGGGAGGGACAAGGTCAACGCACCATCTTTTCACCTCCAAGATCTGGCGTGACATCCAGCCCAGGCTGCTGGGACAAAGGTGTCTTCTTTCTCATGGGTGTAACGCACCAAAATCAGATGAAGTTGGGAGTCGCAACCCAATTCCTCGATGGCCTGGAGACCCATAGCACAAAGCTGGTACCAACTCAGCATTAATTCACACAGACAGGGCACAACCATGGCTAGAGCGGCAAATGGAAATGTTACACTAAAGTCAGCAGAGGGTGCGAGTAAAGTATATTAATGGGGTGGTGTAGGGGGAGCTTTATCCTCCATCTGACCCAAGATAGGCTTAACCTAAGAGTTCTTGATGCTGATTCTGGTTACCAATGTGGAAAAATTACTTTCTTCCTCAGCAGCTACATCCCTCAACTTTAATAAACAATAGAAAATAATCTTTTCAAGATGTGCTTCTTCCATTCCCTGGCCAAGAGCTTGGACAGGTACGTAGCCCGCTTCGAAAGTTCCGCCAACATCACGCTGAAATGAACCACAGATGTTGCTTTCAAGAGTTAATTACTTCTCAGTTTCTTGAGATCAGCCGTGGCTCAGTTGGTAACACCCTCACCTCCTAGTCAGAAGGTTGTGGGTTCAACTTGAGCACAAATATCTAGGCTGACACTCCCGTGCAGTACTGATGGAGTGCTGCACTGTTGGAGGTGCCGTCGTTCGGATGAGACATTAATCCAAGGCCCTGTCTGCTCTCTCAGGTGGATGTCAAAGATCCCATGGCACTATTTCAAAGAAGAGCAGGGGTAGTTATCTTAACCTTCAATCAACATCACTAAAACAGATTATCTGGTCATTATCACATTACTGTTTGTGGGAGCTTGCTGTGCGTAAATTGGCTGCCGTGTTTCCCACATTGCAACGGTGACTACACTTCAAAAAGTACATCATTGGCTGTAAAGCGCTTTGGGACGTCCGGTGGTCGTGAAAGGTGCTATAGAAATGCAGATTTTTCTTTTTCTTTTACAGAATGCACTCAGGTCCTGGAGTAGGGCTTGAGCCCATAACCTACTGGCGAGAGTACTGCCATGGAGCCAAGCTGACACAAAGTAACCTCGCGATCAATTTTTCACACTTATGTTGCACGTTAACTTCACAATCAATTTTGATGCCATCCCATTTTTTTTTTTAAAGTGTCACACACAATCAGGCTATAAGAAATGTTAAGAACATAAACTGCAAAATGAGTAAAATTTGTTCAGCCCACCAAAACCCATTCCTCCAGTATTCAAGCGCTCAGCCCAAAAAAACAACTGTGCTTTGAATGCCACTAATATTGATGTCTCTGTTACTTTGCCTGGCCGGTTATTCCAGATATGTATCACTCTTTACAGGAAAAGGCTCCTTCTGGTATCCTTTCTAAATTTAATTTTCGCTGGTCTATTTTTAATGGCCTGTGTGATCCTGTTGACACACTAGGTTCCAAACTGGACTGTTGAAATGTTGAGATGCTAACTTGTGTTGTATTTCTACGCACGCGTTTAAATTTTAAAATCATGAAACTAGGAGGAACTCTCCCGAACTTCAGTCAGGGTTGAATTGCATCACCTCAAGGAAGTCCAACTGCATCTTTCCATTCCCTGTTAGTCTAGATCCCTGTGCCACGCTCCGAGTGGCTCGGGCACTGACTCAAGTCAGTTCACTGCCATCTATTTGTCACTCTACCTGATCCTGGCTACGTCAGTAGGACTTTAAGAAGCAGTTTATGCTTTATAAAACTCAACAAATATATCCTCTAGGGGGCTGAGGCCAAGTTATGATCGCTCCTGCGGAAAGCAAGACTGTCTTGCATTATATTGCAATGACACTGCTAGTAAAAGCTTTGCAGCTTCATAAAATGCTACAAATGAATGGCTACATTTTTTGGGGTGCAAGCTCTGAAAGGGAGAGTTACATTTGGCTGGAAGCTCGCAGCGTGGAGCCGGGAACAGTTTGTCCAAAACTCCATCACCTGCAGCCTAAGCACCGATGCAGCAATGCACGAATCCCATTTTAAAATCACTCATGGGGTGGCTGGCTCGATATTCTGGGTCACAGGGCGTTGATGGTTCCCAGTCACCCTTTCAGCGGGCAGTACGGGACAGCGGTCAGTTTCACTCAGGGGAGAAACTGAGGCTCAAATATGCACTCCAGCCCCAGCAGACTGCCAACATTGCCATCCAAAGGGTGCAGGGGTCTCCGAGGGGCGTCTACATTGGAAGGTTTGCCTGTATCGGATTAGCACAGACCAGCCCTCACCTCTGGGACCTTCTTTCCACCCGGCAACGGTGCATCACTCTGAGGAAAGGGGCGAGGGACACAGAACATGTTGGAAATCAGAACATGTCCCAGGCTCAGGGTGCAGTACTTGATCCTCAAATCTATTCACGATTCAACATTGAATCATCCCCAGATGTTAAATGATGACCAATTCATTGATCATTTTCCTGCCAATCTTCACCAATCACCGTTATACCCAACACACAACCTAATGCTGCACAGGACAAGACCCACAAGTGGATTATTTCACCACCGCTAGCATCTTATGAAAATTCAAACCATATATTTGGGGGGGTGGGGGGGGGCGTCTAAGAGGGTGCGTGTTAACCATTCTCACTATTTTTAAACCTTGTGCAGCAAAATAAACTCGGTGTCACTCCCAATACGCTTGTTAGCGCCAATGTTGGTTTTATTCACGACTCCTAGTGGGTAATAGCAGCATTTTATTTCGCTTCTTTTATTTTTCGGAAACTAAAAAAGGAGAAATACAACCTGTTAAATGCAGAGACCCTGTACTGGGGGTAGGGGTAGGGTGGTGACACGAGGAAACTTGCCCCCCCCCACCACCCAATGACAATTAAAACAGGGCAAATTCTCAATGAATAAGCTGCAACCGTTGTCAATATCCAGAGAAACCCCACCAACAGTTGTGAGTGAGGGATTGGGAGCTGGCGAGTACGAGGAGCCCCGGGCTCTTACCTTGCTCTTGAGGCCGCAGTGGCAGCAGACGGTCCACAGGTACTGGCTGGTCCGCCACACCAGGATGATGAAGAGCCCTCCGAAGAAAGTGACCATCGACGAGGCGAGGAAGGCCCACCACATGCGCTGCTCACTGCTGTCGCAGACCGCCTCGGCATCGATGGGGACAATGACGGGTTCCATCTTCAAGACGGCGGAGTCTCGGCTGGAGGACGCGTTTCCCCGGGCCATGGTTAGCATGGGGAGGAGAGAGGCAGCGAGAGGCAGCCTTGCCCCTCCGCCCAGCCAAGAGCCATGGTCGCTTGACAGAATATAGAGAGAGAGGTGGAGGAGGAGGAGAAATAGCAGAGGAGGAGGAGAGAGACAAATGCGCCTTTCCTTCTTAGCTTTCAAGAAAAACAATGCATTTTTTAAAAAAATAAAAGAATCCCCTCTCCCTGCCTGACACACTCTCCTCGGTCCCCCTGTCAAAATAACTGATTCAAAAATGAATTAATAATCCCCAAAGCAAATCCCGTTTATAATCCTGAGAAGAGGAGGATGGAGCCAGGAAACTGTTTGCTTTTCAAATGTCCCTTCTCCCAGCCGCCTGACTTATATGCAAGATTATTTATAGACGCGCTCTCTCTCTCTCTCCAATATAATAATGCTGCCAGTCGCTTCTCCTCTCTCTCTCTCTCTCCAAGAAGATAAGACCCTGGTCAAGGAGCAGGAGGGGGATCTGCTCGGGAGGCGGCGTCTAGCAGCTTCAGGGACAGCTCCTACCCCAAGGATCAAGGCAACGAATGCACAGGTGTAGTATTATTTTTCCTTTGAGGCGGAGTCGAGAGCCAGAGATGGGCAGGCGTCTCGCTGCTGCTGTGGAACCCCTCCTCTCTCCTCTGCCAGCTCAGAGACCTTCTCACACCGGTTGCCGCACAGACAGTGTGGGGGGAAAAAAGAGCAGAATTCTCTGCTTCTGTCAGTGACGCACCTCACCATAGCCATTGACACTTTGCTGGCCGGATTCATCCCATTTTATTATCCGCCCCCCTCCCCCTCCTCACTCAGACTGCCAAGTGCTGTTTGTGCTTTTTTTTTTGCAATTTCACATCATTGCAGTTTCAGCCTTGATATTGAAAGCACCGCTTCCTCACCTTCTCCCCCCCCCGAAAAAAAACCCATGGATTGCCCCCTCGCTGCTCATTTCCCGTGTAAAAAATGATGGATATCAACCTCACTTTTACAGCAAGTAGTCCCCCCCCCCCCTCCCCGTTGAAGAGTGCCATCAGATTTAAAGGGGAAATGAGTGAATTAGACGGTGTTCGAAGCTGAACGCAGTTCCTGGCCGATGTTTCCCTATTCATTTCCCAATAATCAAAAGGTAGTTGTGAGCAGAGATCTCTGCATTGTGACTGGACAATCAGTGTTTGTAATATTTGACTGCCCGCTTACGTTCAGTGAAACAGGCAGGCTCCCAGTGCTCCAATTCGATAGAAAGGGGCTATCGATTGGCTTCAGTGCATAAATATAAGTCGCTGCTTGGGGAGGGAAAAAAAACCGCAATTAATTTGCATCCAGTATTGTGAGACTGTTTAAAGTATGGGGAACCGGCCAATGTCACATTCCACAGGGGAGATATCACTGCTTCTGTATCAATGGGGATGTTGGTGAGGGGGAGGCGATGCTTATCTGGAAGATTCTCCTGCCGATATGTGTGGTGTGTGCAGCATCATTATCGCGGGCAGATAACACAAGATTGATCCGGTCAATAACCCGCGGCCGCACCGTTCTCGCCACACCAGCCTGCGCACTATCTCCCGGCACGGCCCGATTTTAACCCTTCCTTTTTTTGCACCGAGGGATAATCGGCCACCGGAGCCATCAAAACAAGCAATGCATTCGCCTTCAGAGCGAGCTGCGAGGCGAGGGGAGGGGAACGGCCCCTCAGCCTTCAGAATAGGAGTTCTTTCAGCCTCACAAGCAAGTAGGAATCCCACCTATCTTCCCTTCTACACTAAGTACCCACAACATTTATCAGTGCCCCGCTTCCTGGAGTGGCAGTCTCCTGTTGAGCGATATCCAAAATGTGCATCTTTAAAATCGGCCAACACTTCCTACAAACAAGGGGACGGGTCCTCGTTCCGCCTGTTTGTGCAGCTTCTGTTTATGTTCATAACATTACACTGAACCGCCAGGATCATTCGAAACGATGGGTTGTACTCTTCAAAAGTTTGTTAGGTTCCACAGACATAATGCTTAAACCAATAAATAACGACGAACTAAATGCCATAGTCGAAATCAAGAGATCAACACAAAGTATTGAAGCTCAATTACATTGAGTCAAAGTTGAGTAATAAACAGTGACTGAGAAATCCATCACCCACAATCATGGCCAGTGCATTTCAAGAGCAAGTCTCTGAAACCAAGACTATTTACTAAATGATTTTATAATTAATGTTTAGATCACTTAATTCTAGCTCGGTAATGAATTGAACGGTGTTTAAATTAAACTGCTAATGCGCCTGGCACATCTCAATAATGTGGAGGGGAAACGAGGAGAACTCGCAACTCGCACCAGGGCAGTATATCTGCCACCCTCTGGTGGCCGCGGTGCGTCTTGCAGCCGCTGCAGAATGAGAGAGTTCACACCTGAAACCTCTCAACTGGTTTGTTCCCTCAGCGGATGCTGCCTGACCTGCTGAGAGTTCCCAACGTTTTAGGTAAAATTAAGCATTGTCCACATCGCAACATCCGAGACTAATCATATAACTTACTTTGCAAAGTAAGAATGCATTTTTAAAGTAAGGATTTGCATTTAAATACTGACATGTACTCGAGATGCATTTACAGTTTGTCAATTATGGATTTAAAGAGCTTATATATCTTAAAAAATACTTGAAAATAGGGGCAGCATTCTTCAGTTTCTATTTGGCTCCTGCACAACTTTCAAATTCTGCAGTATTGGAAATATATTGAATGGCGCTAGAATGGAGCCTGGCGTCTGTTTTAAGGTTATTGTGCCATTTTCAGGTCTATGCACATGCAGAACAACATTGCATAAGTGGCAATTTACACTGGGAGTCGGGTGCCAGTCTGACTCCAGAATCCACGAAGTAATGTGACTCCAGGATGGAGTGAAGCCAGGTTTAAAATTTCACAGCTGGCCGGTGGGATCCGCTGGGCACTTTATAAACTTAGAATCAAGCCTTGTGAGCAGTGTGTCTCCTTATATGAAAGGAAAGCAGTGAAGGTGTAATATTCTGCACATAGGAGGCGGAATGGGAGTCACTGCCCACAGTATAACTCCAGTTTTGCCAGTTGTGCTTGGCATTCTAAGTCTGAGAGTATTTTTATTTGCCCAAACGTCATTTCAGTGCAGTCTTTTGGACCCACCCATTTTGGGCATTGCTGGAATCCTTCATTAGGTAAACAAAGTACTGTAAACAATTAAGATTAATGCGCATAAAGACTGATACTGATTCGACCTATAAGTGGCAAAATCACGATGTACATAAGAATATAATAGTTAGGAGCAGGAGTAGGCCATACGGCCCCTCGAGCCTGCTCCGCCATTCAATAAGATCATGGCTGATCTTCGACCTCAACTCCACTTTCCCGCCCATCCCCAGATCCCTTGATTCCCCTAAAGTCCAAAAATCTATCGATCTCAGCCTTGAATATACTCAACGATTCAGCATCCCTTTGGGGCAGAGAATTCCAAAGATTCACAACCCTCTGAGTGAAGAAATTCCTCCTCATCTCAGTCTTAAATGGCCGACCCCTTATCCTGAGACTGTGACCCCTTGTTCGAGACTCTTCGGCCAGGGGAAAACAACCTCTCAGCATCTACCCTGTCAAACCCCCTCAGAATCTTGTATGTCTCAATGAGATCACCTCTCATTCTTCTAAACTCCAGAGAGTACAGGCCCAATCTACTCAATCTCTCCTCAGAGGTCCAAATGTTCCAACTTAGCTTGGAACATTTTTCTAACCCTCCTACAAGTGGATAAAGCATCTCAAAAGATTTGCACTGTGTTTGAATCGCTTGGTAAAAATCTGGACACATGAATTTAAAAAGGTAAATATCAATGAATTTAAAAAGTAAATATCAATTCCCATAACATTTCTCAACACCACTCTGCATTATCACAACACATATTAGTCCCAGTTTTCCCCCAGCACAAGCAGACAAAAATGCTATTTGCATTGTGCTTTTCATTTGACAGCAAATACTATTAGCACCTGGTTTTGTACCTTGATGCCATTTCTTTTTATTGTACCAGCACCTCAACAGAGTGAAAGCGCATAGCATAATATTAGTAACAAAAAGCTTTCGTAAATTGTGTGTGAAATTTCTCTGACCGTTATTTCAACAAAGGGTTAGCCCATTTAAAATAAATTGAAATGTTAAAATAACATGACGTTTTAGAGAAATGTGTACATGGTACATACCAATATCATGCACTTTTTTTTCATCCCACAAGCCCCATTGGCAGAGAGATTCACTCCAGCCAATAATTATAGAAGCAAACATCGTGGCCTTGTTTTAAGTTGAAGAAATATTTTTTTCTGGTGCTTTTCCCTACTGTTCATAATACCAAGTTTCAGCTGGACGGATTTGCAAGGAGTGCCATGGGATGAGAGGTCGTATCGGTGTGACAAGGCCTTGGAGATGATTTCCAAATCCAATTTTCTCCCTTTCTAGAGAAATCAAGTGCAAATGACCGAAGAGCGTAAGTGAGACTGGCACAGTAAAAGTATAATAGGTACAGAATATACTGGAGATGCACAGCAGGTTGGCCAGCATCTAGAAGAGGATAGGTCAACATTTCAGATGTGGCTCTTCAGCACAATATCCAAAATGTTACCCTGTAGTTCTTTGTCAGATGGTGACTGACCTCGTGTGCATTTCCAGTTTTTATTGAAGATTTCCAGCATTCACAACCTTTTTTATAATCTCCACAGACAGAATATATGTACAAGACCAACATACACAGTCAAGTGCATATGTGGCAAACATATGAACATATGAAATAGGAGCAGGAATAGGCCATTTGGCCCTTCGAGCCTGCTCCGCCATTCAATAAGATCATGGCTGATCTTCTACCTCATCTTCACTTTCCTGCACTACCCCCATATCCCTTGATTCCCTTAATATTCAAAAATCTATCGATATCTATCTTGAATATACTCAACAACTGAGCCTCCACAGCCCTCTGGGGTAGAGAATTCCAAAGATTCACCACCCTCTGAGTGAAGAAATTTCTCCTCATCTCAGTCCTAAATGGCCGACCCCTTATTCTGAGACTGTGATCCCTGGTTCTAGACTCCCCAGCCAGGGGAAACATCCTCCCTGCATCTACCCTGTCAAGCCCTCCCAGAATTTTATACGTTTCAATGAGATTGCCTCTCATTCTTCAAAACTCCAGAGAATGTCGGCCTAGGCTACTCAATCTCTCCTCATAGGACAACCCTCTCATCCCAGGAATCAAGAAAACACAAGGAGAAAGCGCAGGAGTGAGTGCTAAGTAAGTGCACGCACACACAGCATAGGAAGAGAAAGCCATGGCCAAATACAAATCAGAAACACATCTTTCTGCCATTGCATTATACTTTACATTTCTCTTCAATTTATTGTAAAACCTCCTTAACAATCTACACAAATTGAAAACACTTAACGCTCTGGTTTAAGGACTGGTGTCATTTAAAAAGCACTGAAATCTACTAGAATCTTTGAAGAGAATCTGGATCATACTCCTCCAAAACAGATGCACAACATCACAGAAAGACCAGAGCATCTGATCTTCCAGCCACAAGGTGTCAGTGTAGGAAAAAATAATGGACCTGAAATTGTGGTCGGAGGCTTCCCGCGGGCGAATGCCTCCGATCCGCAAGAAAAGTACGCACTTACCTGGTGCCTCCGTACCTTCGGACTCTTACAGTCCTGGGCCTGCAGGCATACACCTGAGTAAAGACCCACATATCCCAGGGGCGCACGCGGTTCGCAAGCGTCCCTGGGATCACACGGGCTGGCTCAACCCACCAGAAAGGGGGATTCCCATTATGTTGATGGGGATTCCATTTACGTACAGAATCCCCATAAACATATTGGCCCAGAAATTCGGGTCGGAGGCTTCCCGCAGGTGCAAGCATAGCGGGTGCACTTACATAGCTCGCCTGCCGTTGTGCTGTGGGCCCACGTGGGATTCCGATCCTGGGCCTCCTCCAGCTGCCGGTGTGCAGTGCTCGCGTATCCCAATGGCGAAGCTAGTTCGCAGCGTCCCCTGGGGTCACGTGGTCCATGGGGAGCCAATCGGAGCAGGGAATCTCCATTCATAGATTTGACAGGAAGACCTGTCAAATCTATGAATAGAGATCGGCCCCAAAACCTAAGTAAAACTTCAAATAAATAAATAAAAAAATCACATTTTTAAAATAACTATAAATTACATAAATTAACTATTTTAAACAAAAATTTCAATTTTTGAAAAAATTAATTAAAGTTTTTAACGGGGCTAAAAATAAACTTCCCTTTCTTTAAAGTATTTAAAAATGACAAACCTGTGGAAAAAATGTTTCAATTTTACTTAATTCACCTCTTACCTTGTTAAAAGCAGGCCTTGCGCCTGCTTTTTCCCCACGCAGCTGCTAGGGACTTACCCGCACGGAGAAACCTGTTAAAAAAAAGCCGAAGTTCCAGGTCAACGCGCTGCCTCTCCGGCGCATACGTTTGACCTGTGAACCCCTTCCTTCAAGGGAATGGAAGTTCCGGTTTCCAGCGCATGCGCAGTGCATGCGCAAAACCGGCACTTTTGTTGGCCTTACGGGTGAATACACAGCGCGTACTCACCCGTGGGGACCCGAATTTCTGGGCCAATAGGAATGGCATAAAAAACACACTTTCACACAATCTGAATAAAAATATATCAGCACGTTTAAAATGAATAAAAATACAATTTAATTAAACATTTAAAACAAAAATTAATTTTTTTCAAAAATAAATGTAAACATTTTTGAAGGGGCCATAAATAACGTAAATTAATTTTAAAGATTTTTAAATGTTTAGGTGATTTAAACATTTTTATTTTAATATTTATTTTCACCCGTAAGCTGGTAAAAGAAGGCCCTACGCCTGCTTTTACCAGGCGTAAGGGTTTCGTGGGCATTCGCTGGGCAGTAGTTGGGCAAATAGCGCCCGACCCTCTGCCCGTGGGTGTCCATTTCCTGCGCACGCGGAAGATCTGTCGAGCTGAAACTTCAGACATCGCAAGTTCCGGGTTTTCACGCACGCCCAGCGCAACGCGGAAACCCGGAACTTGCGGGGCACTTACACGGTCATAAGCTCGGTAAAATCCGGGCCAAGATGTTTCCTTTGCTCAGTGGTTACTACTGTAGATCTGCAGTTAGTGAGCTCCGCAGACCTCTGAGCCATTGCTGCTGGAGGTTACTGGCCTCTCCTTTATAGAAACATAGAAAAATAGGAGCAGGAGTAGGCCATTCAGCCCTTCGAGTCTGCTCCGCCATTCAATATGATCATGGCTGATCCTCTATCTCAATACCATATTTCCGCTCTCTCCCCATACCCCTTGATGCTTTTTGTGTCTAGAAATCTATCTATCTCCTTCTTAAATATATTCAGTGACTTGGCCTCCACAGCCTTCTGTGGTAGAGAATTCCACAGGTTCACCACCCTCTGAGTGAAGAAATTTCTCCTCATCTCAGTCCTAAATATCCTACCCCGTATCCTGAGACTGTGACCCCTCGGTTCTAGACCGCCCCCAGCCAGGGGAAACATCCTCCCTGCATCCAGTCTGTCTAGCCCTGTCAGAATTTTATACGTTACAATGAGATCCCCTCTCATTCTTCTAAACTCTAGTGAATACAGGCCTAGTCGACCCAATCTCTCCTCATACGACAGTCCTGCCATCCCAGGAATCAGTCTGGTGAACCTTCGCTGCACTCCCTCTATGGCAAGTATATCCTTTCTTAGGTAAGGAGACCAAAACTGCACACAGTACTCCAGGTGTGGTCTCACCAAGGCCCTGTATAACTGTAGTAAGACATCCTTGCTCCTGTACTCAAATCCTCTTGCAATGAAGGCCAACATACCATTTGCCTTCCTAACTGCTTGCTGCACCTGCATTTATACAAAGCACGGAGCCCTGCAGCCTTCACAAACAATCGGGTCAGCACAACGGGCTCGGATTGGCTGGAACAGTTGAACCATGCCCCTATGACAGCAGGCCTGATGACATGCATACGCCGATTCAACTGGTATAGCAAATCAAGAGTGGTAGAGCAGGCATCAGTTCAAACATGTATCTGTACGACTCGGAATTTTACTGACTGAAGATGGCAGGAAGAAACAGATCTGAAATTCAAGCCATCTCCAGGCACAATGTTCTGCACCAGCTGTTTCCACAGCAGTTGGTTCTGGTGGCGAAAGCAGGCACGCTCAGCTCCTGGTTCCCTTTGGTTGACCTTGGCGCATCTCTACTCCAATTCAGGCCATAGTGAGGACAGTTGGTCCCCTCCACCCAGTTGAAATGCAGCTGTTTTAACAGTTGCTGATCTGGCAGGACAAGATCTTGAGCCAGGCATGTGGCTGGATTTTCTCAACGGGGAGCTTTTGGAGGCGGGACTCCCACTTGTCGGGTTTTAGTCCCGCCTCCATCAACTTCTGGCCAACCCACTTTTTCCCTTGATTGACCTTGTTAAGCCCGCCCAGCGGGCTTAGCAGGTCAATTAAGAGAAAGCCGGTTACAGAGAACGTCAGCGTATTTTTGACAGATGAATTGTCATCGTTTGACAGCTCTGTGAAGCTGTCAAACACTGACATTCTCTGTAGTTTGATGAGTTCTTGAATTCAAGACCTCATCAAACCTCTTTCTTTCGCAGAAATTAGATGGTTGTTGCATTGGAGAATGCAGCGGCCATCTGTCATCTCTGCCGCGGAGGTGCGAGACTCTCCGCATCCCCAATGACTGAAGCCTGCAGGAAGAAACAAAGTTAAGTAAACTTTTTCTAACACTTTCCACTTACCTCACATACTCACCTCTCCACACTTGCACCCATCACTCACCTCCACAGCACACTTTTGGACCCCTCCGACCCCCGCAGACCCATTACTCGCCTCGGTGACCCTGGCGGGGTTCGCAGCCTTCAGGAAGCCCGCACTTGTGTGGGCAAAATGGGGATAATCCTCTTGTCTGCCTGTTAACTACCTGTTAACAGGCAGTTAAGTGGCTGTAATCCCTTCCCGCCGCCAAGGAGACGGGACCCGGCGCGGGACGGCTACCCGCCTCCTGGCAAGATGGCACGGAGGCGGGTTGGAGCGGGTTGGGCACCCGCCCCCAAATTCAGCCATTTTCCCGGCAGTCCCACCTCCAAACCCGCCTCCCCAGGGCTGGCAAAATCCCGCCCATGGTCTCCCTCACATGCTCACTGGTGGCCGTTTGGCATAAACTTGTCACGTGACCGCGCCTGCTTTCTGCCCCGGGTGGCCGCACGAGTATCCAGGCTGGAAGTTTCCAGCCAGTTACCCTGGTGGTGCTGAGGGTGGAGATGTATCAATGTATCCCAGGGGCAAGAGTCGGCGGGCATCAATCACCGTGCAACAAAAAACCTCACAAAAAAATGAAAAAGTGTGCGGTGTTCGCATCTCTTGGTGCAATCAGTAAAGCAAAAGAGAAAGAGATCGCTGCTGGCAGGCTAGACCCACCACCTCATTCTTTACATCGCTTGGTGCAAACGTTAGCATTTCATGCCAACAGTCAGCACTTTCGAGGGTCCAGTGTATGCTGATAAAAAGTAGCACAGGTTGGAGATCTTTCCCCTCAGTGCAGATCCAATAAGAATTCTCCTTCTTGTTTTCAAACCCCTCCATGGCCTCACCCCTCCCTATCTCTGTAGCCTCTCCAGCCCGACAAGCCTTCAAAATCTCTGCGCTCCTCCAATTCTGGCCTCTTGCGCATCATTGATTTTAATCGCTCCACTATTGGAGGCCGTGCCTTTGTTGCCTAGGCCCTAAGCTCTGGAATTCCCTTCCTAAAGCTCTCCGCCTCTCTCTCCTCCTTTAAGACGCTCCTTAAAACCTAGATCTTTATCTTTGCCCAAGCTTTTGGTCACCTGTCCTAATATCTCCTTATGTGGCTCGGTGTCAAATTTTGTTTAATAATCGCTCCTGTGAAGCACCTTGGGACGTTTTAAAGGCGCTATATAAATACAAGTTGTTGTTACCATGGAAGGGATTGCTCACGAGAGCAGGAGTTCCCATCGGCAGTGTGCAGTGGCTAGAATCTCTTACTAGTGGCAGCGCCCAGGTAGGGCGCGCGCTCAGTGAAGTGAGACGAGGGCAATGGATGGCAACGAAGGGGAGAGGGAAGTGGGCAGGAGCTGAGAGCAGTGCCTTGGGAGGGAAAGGCGGAAGTAGCGAGGGGCTGTGCTTTGGGGTGGAGGAGGAAGGAGATTGCCCGCAACACGGTGGCATAGTGGTTAGCACTGGTGCCTCACAGCGCCAGAGACCCGGGTGTGAATCTGACCTCGGGTGACTGTCTGTGTGGAATTTGCACATTCTCCCCGTGTCTGCGTGGGTTTCCTCCGGGTGCTCCGGTTTCCTCCCACAGTCCAAAAAATGTGCGGGTTAGGTTGATTTGGCTATGATAAATTGACCCTTAGTGTTAGGGGGGGGGGGATTAAATATGTGGGGTTATGGGGATAGGATGGGATATGTTAGGGGGAATTAAATATGTGGGGTTACGGGGCTAGGGTGGGATATGTGTACTGTGGGGATTAAAGCAGGGACAGGGTACTGGATTTGAATGATCAGCCATGATCGTATTGAATGGTGGAGCAGGTTCGACGGGCCGAATGGCCTACTCCTGCTCCTAGATTCTATGTTTCTATGTTTCTATGTAACAAAGTAAAAGCGGAGAAGAAGAGTGCCAACATTAACTGGTTCTCTGACTATATATGCTGTGACTATATGCATCTCTTCACTTCACCTGACGAAGGAGCAGCGCTCCGAAAGCTTGTGATTTCAAATAAAGCTGTTGGACTATAACCTGGTGTTGTGCGACTTCTCACATTTGTCCACCCCAGTCCAACACCGGCATCTCCACATCAACATTAACTGGGGGGGCGGTGGGGGGGGGTTGCGGGGAAGACCGCCAGCACAAACTGCAGGGTCGGAGTTGGAACAAGTGCCAGCTTGAACAGGATGGCGAGTGTCAGCTTGAATTCGCAAGTGGAAGAAAAGCAGCCACTTGAACTGGGCTGGAAGAGGAGATGAGTGCGAAGTTGAATTGAGAAGGTGAGAGTGCCAGTCAGAGTTGGAAGGGTTGAACGCCACAGGCAATTGAAAGAACAACTATTGGGGAACCGATAGGCTGGTCGGTCTGTTGAAAATCCGAAGGTCACCAGTTTTCCGTTCACTTTGCATTAAAAAGATAATCAATAATGAAATGTGCAAGTGCTTAATCTTAACCAGAATGTATCATTTTTAATATTAACATGAAACATTTTCCATGAGAACATGCCTCTGGAGCCTTCTGGAAATGCTCCACCATTCCTGTGCTTCAACATTCGTATTCCTTCCTTCAGATTTTCACCAATAGAAGTAAAGGAAATGGGGGAAAGTGTCATTACTTGTTTTCACATGTCATCGCCTTATAATCAGGAACTTGTTGAGTTGCCACTTTTTTTTTTGAAGAGGCTGTGTCGGCTTTTTTGGAGCCGTTGTTTAGGGTGTTGCTAGTTTTCCAGGTTGGTGATATATGAAGCAGTGAAATAATCGGGAAAGAGACCTCAGCTGGCCGGAGAGAACCATCATCTCAGCACAACAACTCGTCCTTGGCACGAGCACTAATTGCCATGTGATGGGTGGGAAAGGGGCTCAAAGATTGGCCCCATAGTTGAACTTTGGCTATCCTCGGGGGGCGGGGGTGTTGGGCGATGGTGCAGATACATCATGAACACATTCTTCCTTTCTCAGATAGGTCAAGCATATAACCCAAGGCCACAATTTAGTCAGCCATTATTTAATACTGGGGGGTGGGGGTGGGGGGGCGTTGCTCTGTAATACGTATCTTTAAAGAAATGTAATCTGAAATCATTTATAACTCATTAAAAACATATTCTTGATTTCTGCATTTCCGGAGATATAATATGCATTCTTTTATGATGTATAGGCTGATTGCTCAATTTTCCAGCATCTTACACAAAATATTGGGTGTTTGACAATGGGTTATGATAGGGTTGTGCTGTGGTGGATAGAATCACCAATGGCTTGCATCACGGGATAGTCGACTGAAGGTTCATACAGGCGATCCCTCACATGCTGTGTTTCTAATCTCTGGGACAATTGCTATAGACAGACACCGAGCAGAGGTCATAACGGAGAGCAGGGGAATAAAGCAAAAAGGAAGCAATCTTCTCCTTAAAAGAAAAGTTTGATTGCATTGCATGCTCAAGTCTGTTTTTCGGTTTGTAAGCACATAATTGTAATCTTTCAAATACCATCCTGTTTTATAATGTATATGTGCATCGTCTCTTTCTTTGCCAAGTGACAGTGGCCACTGCACAGAGTACAGAGGGCAATGAGCATGTTATAGGCACAGAAGCAAAAAGACAATGGATGCAAGACAGGTACAAAGTTGCAGGAATTGTCTAATGCAGTTATCGTGTGCAAAATACAAGTTATACATCCCGAAAATATGGAGGGATCTGGTGCGCTGTGAAGATTACACATCAGATTGGCTTGACTAAATTTTAGAGCAGTTAACATGGGGCATGTTTTGCAATGGGTGACGTTCAGGTGTGAATGCTTAACAGCTGCCTAATCACAGCAGACGGGAAAAAAGAAAGAAAGACTTGCATTTCTATAGCGCCTTTCATGACCACCGGATGTCTCAAAGCGCTTTACAGCCAATGAAGTACTTCTGAAGTGGAGTCACTGTTGTAATGTGGGAAGGAATGGAGTACAAGCACGTAAAGCATTCACAGTTGGAAAGTCGACACTCATGTTCCAACAAGTGAGCATTTCATTTGTGAGCTAAAATAATCCACTTTGCTGGGACTTCACAAGTAGTTTGCCTACATAACAACAGTTAGTGCACTTAAGAGTCGTTCGTTGTGTGAGGTGCTCAGATGGTTTAACAATGTGATAAGGTGCGATATAACTGGAAGCATTTACCGCATTTTTGGTACATCACATCTTATTTGCAATGTCGTGATCCTAACCATTTACCTTCCAATGTGATTTTACTTCTAAAAGTTGTAACGCATTGGACAGCCCAGCTTCTGAATCAATCCCCAGTGAACAGCTGATTGGCTTTTTAACTTTATGACACATCGGGCTGGATTTTGAAGTTGGAGTCGGGTTGGGGTCGGGAATCACACATTCTGGCTTGTGAACCCGCCTCCATCGAGATGTGGCCAACCCACTGTATTTTCCCTTGATTGACCTTGTTGAGCTCGCCCAGTGGGCTCAGCAGGCCAATTAAGGGCCACCCGGCAACAGGTGACGTCACAAACTGACATTTCATCTGTCAAGAGCTTTTGACAGATGAAATATCAGCGTTTGACAGCTCTGTGAAGCTGTCAAACACTCACAATATGATTTCTAACTTCAGTCCTTCCTCTCAGGCGGAGTTAGAAATCATTCCCCCACAGAAAACAGAAGGCTGCTGTTTTTGACAGGTCCACGGCTTTCCTGCTTTCTGTGCCGGTGAGATTTCTAACTCCCGAGAACTGAAGGGCTGACACCTGCAGGAAGAAGTTAAGGTAAGTAAAACTTTTTTCAACACTTAGCAGTTACCTTACACACTTACCTCTGCACACATGCACCCATCACTCACCTGCCCACCGGACATATCGACCCCTCCAACCCCTGCAGACCCACGGCCCGACCCGATAACTTGGAGTGTTTGCCACCTGTCGGGAAGCCCACACTTTTCCTTTGAAAATAGGGATTATTGAAAAAACTGCCTGTTAACTACCTGCTAACAGGCAGTTAATTGTCAGTAATCCCTTCCCACCTCGGGGAGTCGGGTCTCAGACCAGGTCGGGTACCCGCCGCCAGAGAAACTGGCATGGAGGCGGGTTGGAGTCGGGATGGGGTCGGGACCCCCGAATCTGCAACTTTAACCCCCCCACCCCCCCCCCACCGTCTCCAAACCCGACTCCATGGGTCATTCAAAATCCAGCCCATCATGTTGGTCACACCACCCTATAAAAGGGTTTCTGTTGTTTTACGAGGCCGTGCCATTAAATGACAACGGCACAAATGAAGAAAATGAAAGTTTACCAGTGGCCATAAACCAGCTCTTTCAACACATTCTGAGATTACTATCTTCCGAATAGGAGAACAGTAATTTCTGGTTACATTGCAGAGTTCCTGAGGGTAACTCAAATCATATCTTATTTAGATCTGAATTACAAACCTGCATAAATGTGTTTGCCGATTAAAATCTATTTTTTTGTAAAGATATTCTTGGATTTATATTGAAAAAATTAATGAGCCGCTTACATGATGCGGGCATATTTATGTTAAAAATATAATATTAGGTATTGTTAATGTTTAAGATGGTAAACAACGCCAACAAATGAACGGAGGAAAGACAAGTCAACAGAATGTCCGTTCCCAAAGATGCCCCATTGCTAAAAGTTACTTCCAAGAGGTTCCATCTTTTATGCCAAACAATTCTCACAACTCCCTATAACCCCACTCTGTCCATGACTTGAATCCTGCTCCATATCTGGGAGAGGAGAGGGCACTCCTAACAACTGTCTTATGCACTAGATAGGTCACAAGAACATTGGTTATCTTCATAGGCCAGTAAAAGCCCATGGAATCCAAGGGAAAGTGGCAAATTGGATCCAAAATTGGCTCAGTGGCAGGAAGCAAAGGGTAATGGTCAACGGGTGTTTTTGTGACTGGAAGGCTGTTTCCAGTGGGGTTCCACAGGGCTCAGTACTAGGTCCGTTGCTTTTTGTGGTATATATCGATGATTTAGACTTCAATGTAGGGGGCATGATTAAGAAGTTTGCAGGTGATACAAAAATTGGCCATGTGGTTGATAGTGAGGAAGAAAGCTGTAGACTGCAGGAAGAGAACAATGGACTGGTCAGGTGGGCAGAAAAATGGCAAATGGAATTCAATCCGGAGAAGTGTGAGGTAATGCATTTGGGGAGAGATAACAAGGAAAGGGAATACACAATAAATGGTGGAATACTTAGAAGTGTAGAGGAACAGGGGGACCTTGGAGTGCATGTCCACAGATCCCTGAAGGTAGCAGGACAGGTAGATAAGGTGGTTAAGAAGGCAGACGGGATACTTGCCTTTATTAGCCGAGGCATAGAATATAAGAGCAGGGAGGTTATACTTAAACTGTATAAAACACTAGTTAGGCCACAGCTAGAATACTACATGCAGTTCTGGTCACCACATTACAGAAAAGATGTGATTGTACTGGAGAGGGTACAGAGGAGATTTACGAGGATGTTGCCAGGACTGGAGAATTTTAGCTATGAGGAAAGATTGGATAGGCTGGGGTTGTTTTCTTTGGAACAGAGGAGGCTGAGGGGAGATTTAATTGAGGTGTATAAAATTATGAGGGGCCTAGATAGAGTTTCCCTTTGAAGAGAGGTCAGTAACCTCTTGAGAGGGCAACACGGTGGCATAGTGGTTAGCACTGGTGCCTCACAGCGCCAGAGACCCGGGTTCGAATCTGACCTCGGGTGACTGTCTGTGTGGAGTTTGCACATTCTCCCCGTGTCTGCGTGGGTTTCCTCCGGGTGCTCCGGTTTCCTCCCACAGTCCAAAAATGTGTGGGTTAGGTTGATTTGGCTATGATAAATTGACCCTTAGTGTTAGGGGGGATTAAATATGTGGGGTTATGGGGATAGGATGGGATATGTTAGGGGGAATTAAATACGTGGGGTTACGGGGGTAGGGTGGGATATGTGTACTGTGGGGATTAAAGCAGGGACAGGGTACTGGATTTGGATGATCAGCCATGATCGTATTGAATGGCGGAGCAGGCTCGACGGGCCGAATGGCCTACTCCTGCTCCTAGATTCTATGTTTCTATGTTAACCAGGGGGCATAGATTTAAAGTAATTGGTGGAAGGATTAGAGGGGAGTTGAGGAGAACTTTTTTCACCCAGAGGGTGGTGGGGGTCTGGAATTCGATGCCTGAAAGGGTGGTAGAGGCAGAAACCCTCATCACATTTAAAAAGTACTTGGATATGCACTTGAAGTGCCGTAACCTACAAGGCTATGGACCAAGAGCTGGAAAGTGGGATTAGGCTGGATAGCTCTTTGTCGGCCGGCACAGACACAATAGGCCGAATGGCCTCCTTCTGTGCTGTAAATTTCTATGATTCTATGTCCAATATTTTATAGCTGGGAATGCAAGCTTACAGACACAAAAATGTGCATTCCCCCATACATAGAGTCATATAGCGCAGGAGGCCACTCAGCCCATCGTGCCTGTGCCGGCTCTTTGAAAGAGCTCTCCATTTAGTCCCATTCCCCTGCTCTTTCCCCAAAGCCCTGTAAATTTTTCCTTTTCAAGTATATATCCAATTCCCTTTTGAAAGTAACTATTGAATCTGCTTCCACCACTCTTTCAGGCAGTACATTCCAGTTCCAAACAACATGCTGCATTAAAAAAATTCTCCTCTTCTACCTTCTGGTTCTTTTGCCAATTATCTTAAATCTGTGTCCTCTGGTTATCGACCCTCCTGCTAGTGGAAACGATTTCTCCTTATTTACTCCATCAAAACCCCTCATAATTTTAAGCACCTCTATTAAATCTCCACTTAACCTCCTCTGGTCTAAGGAGAACAATCCCAGATCCTCCAGTCTCTCCACATAACTGGAGTCCCTCATCGCTGGTATCGTTCTAGTAAATCTCCTCTGCACCCTCTCCAAGGCTTTGACATCTTTCCTAATGTGTGGGCCCCACAATTGGACATAATACCTAATGACCTAACCATTGATTTATAAAGGTTTAACATAGCTTCCTTGCTTTTGTACTCTGTGCCTCTATTTATACGCCCAGGATCCGATATGCTTTAACAGTCTTATCGGCCTGCCACCTTCAGAGGTTTGTGTATATGAACCCCCAGGTCTCTCTGCTCCTGCATCCCTTTCAAAGTGTACCATTTAGTTTATATTGGCCTCGCCTCATTCTCCCTTCCAAAATGCATCACATGGAACATGCAACCTCAATACACAAAATATTCAAGCCCTTGTATATAAAGAATGTGAACCCCCATGTACAAAATATCCCCATGCACAAAAATTCCAAGCCCCCACCCTCCAGAGCTCTCAATCTTGGAAGCTTCAGCTTCAGCTCTTCAAACTCCCTGAAGGACTGATCGGGGCTGATTCCAGATTGGTGTAATTCAGCCTGTTCTCGTCCTCCAGGTCCAGTAAACCTAAAGAGCTGAACCTGAGCCAAAGACAAAATCAGATTTGTGCGCAAGTACGAAAGAACTGGCAGGAGATTCCTGTAACAAGCAATCTTCCTCTCGCCTCCAATACCTCTTTCTTCTTCTGTATCAACCCTCTCATTTTCCCTATGCCATTGATACGAAGGTCATTGCTTTTCCAAAACGCCCTCTCTTGTTCCTCCTAAGGTTCAAATAACTGGGCCCAACACACTTTTCTTGGCTTCCTCACTCTTTCAAAGCCAACATTCATTGCAGTGGCTCTGACTTTAATTCATTCTTTCCCAGGATCTCAAAGCTGTGGAACTTCTTACTTCCCTCAATCTTCCAACAATAACTTGCATTTATACAGCACATTTAACGTAGTAAGACGTTCCAAGGCGCTTAACAAGAGCGTTATCAATAAAAACATTTTTGACACCGAGCCACAGAAGGAGATATCAGGACGGATGACCAAATGTTTGGTCAAAGAGGTAGGTTTTAAGGAGCGTCTTAAAAGAGGAGAGAGAAGCAGAGAGGTTTAGGGAGGGAATTCCTGAGCTTAGGGCCTAGGCAGCTGAAATCACAGCCAGCAATGGTGAAGCAATGGGGGATGCAGAAGAGGCCAGAATTGGAAGAGCGCAGAGATCTCAAAGGCTTGTAGAGCTGGAGGAGTCGACAGAGATAGGGAGGGGCGAGGCAATGGAGGGGTTTGAAAACAAGGATGAGGATTTTAACATTGAGACATTGCCGGACCAGGAGCCAGTGTAGGTCAACGAGCACAGGGGCGATGGGTGAACGAGATTTGGAGCGAGTTAAGATACGGGCAACAGAGTTTTTGATGAGCACAAGTTTATGTAGGGTGGAAGATGGAAGGCCGGCCGGGAGAGCATTGAAATAATGAAGTCTGGAGGTAACCATGGCATGAATGAGGCAGAGTCGGAGTCGAGCAATGTTACGGAGGTGGAAGTAGGTAGTCTTGGTGATGAGTGGATATATGGTCAGGGTCAAACACAACACCAAGGTTGCGAACAGTTTCTCTCGGCTTTAGACAGTTGCCAGGGATTGAAACGGTGGTCAGGGAACGGAGTTTGTTGTGGGGACCAAAGACAATGGTTTCAGCCTTCCCAATATTTAGTTCCCTTCAACAACAGCAACAACTTACATTTATGTAGCACCTTTAACATAGAAAAACATCCCAAGGCGCCTCATGGAGACATAAGGAAAAAAATGGAGCATCTTAAAGGATGAGAGAGGGGTGGAGAGGTGGAGGGAGGGAACAAGTGCAAGAACTGAAGTACAATCTCTTTCCTTCTACCTCTCAAGATCAGAGTGTCCTGTTTTACCCAGGATACTCCTTTGTCAATCATTTCTACAGCAATTTTGGACTCTTTGCTTTTGGAGTCATTCTTAACTGTCAAAACAATGTACATTGTTAACAAGGTTTTACTACGGTATTTGCTGATACTTAATTAGTGCTAACATGCTGGTTCCTAAACACGTCAGCTACAAAGATAAAGGTCTTTTGGGTGAGACGTTAAACTGAGGCCCTGTCTGCCCTCTCAGCCTGACGTAAAAGATCCCACGGCACTATTGGAAGAACAGGGGAATTCTTCCAATGTCCTGGCCAATATTTATCCCTCAACCAATATCAGAAAAATCAGATGATCTACTCACTTATCTCATTGCTGCTTGTGGGAACCTTGCTGTGCACAAATTGGCTGCCACGTTTCCCTACAGTGACTAAGGGCTGGATTTTGCCAGGCCTGGCGAGGCGGGTTTGGAGGCGGGACTGCCGGGAAAATGGCAGAATCTGGGGGCGGGTACCCATCCCGCCCCCAACCCGCCTCCGTGCCATCTTCCTGGGAGGCGGGTAGCCGACCCACGCCGGGTCCCGTCTCCTGGAAGCGGGAAGGGGATTACAGCCACTTAACTGCCTGTTAACAGGTAGTTAACGGTCAGTTAAGAGGATTATCTCCATTTTTCCAGCTGAGGCGCGGGCTTCCCGACGTCGGAAAACCCCGCCAGGGTCACCGAGGCGCGCAGTGGGTCTACGGGGGTCAGAGCGGTCCAAAAGTGCGCTGTGAAGGTCAGTGATGGGTTCAAGTGTGGAGAGGTAAGTGTGTGAGGTGAGTGAAAAGTGATAGAAAACATTTACTTACCTTTGTTTCTTCCTGCAGGCTTCAACAGTTGGGGATGCGGAGAGTCTCGCATCTCACCGGCAGCGATGGCAGATGGCTGCTGCATTCTCCGATGCAACAGCCATCTAATTTCTGCTCACGAAAGAGGTTTGATGAGTCTTGAATACAAGGACTCATCAAACAACAGAGAATCTCAGTGTTTGACAGCTTCACAGAGCGGGCGGGCTTAACAAGGTCAATCAAGGGAAAATAGCGTGGGTTGGCCAGAAGTCGATGGAGGCGGGACTGAAACCCGACAAGCAGCAGTCCCGCCTCCAACGCGCCCCCATTGGCAAAATCACCCCCCTAAAGTTAAAAAATATTCCATTGGCTGTGAAGCGCTTTGGGATGTCCCGGGATCTGAAAGATGTTGTTTAAATGCAAGTTCTTTCTTTTCTTTGAACTATCTATTGTTAACAAGGTCCCTGATCAGCTAATTACCAACTACATTTTCAGCATTTGTTAACGAAGGTCGAAAGATCAGGCACCTTTCAGTTGTTATCTTTGCTTATCAGGATCAGCAGTTCTTTCAAATTCCAAGTTACAGTTTAATGCTATCTTGTGTGATTACATTTCCTACACACAGGTGCAAGTGGCTAGGGACTAGGATGAGGAGAAGAGATATTTATGGGTTAATGCGATTTTACATGTGGGCCAGCATAACAAACAAGCCACAATGTTTAAATATTTTTGGCTTCAGTCAGTTAAATATGAAAACATCTATTACAATTAACAGCCTTGAATCTAACATGCAAGACCTTTCAAAGGCATCGTACCTGAAAGTGTGACTGCAAGATGCGTCACACCCCTAAATATGCATCACACGTCCCCAGGACAAAAGATTCTGATTTAAGGCCAAAGATCGAACAGATTAAACATACAAAAATCAAGTGACAAACCCTACCATTGAGGAACAAGAGAAAAGCAAGCAATCAAAGCTACCATTCACAAACCAGTAAATACCACAAAATCAACCAGATTCCTCAGATAATTTCTTCACATTGTTTCTGACTGCCTCTTGCCTACTTGACTTGGGTCAGTGTCGACAGCTAGAAAATTAACAGAACGCATCTCAGAAAATAAACCAATAAAATGGCGACAAGTACAAGTACCCTTCTGTCTGGGATTTGGGCGGAGAGTTCAAAATTTCCCCAGCCCGTTGGCGTTTTGGGATTTCCAGCTGAAGTGTTTGTCTGAGAGAGCGATCTTGATCAGGTCATGATCTGGGACGTTGGGGTGGAGTGTCTCCTCTCAGAGCAGCTCTTGTACGGCTCATTAGTTCTACACTCATGGGGCAGATGCGTAGGCACGTAATACAGATGAATGCCAACTTTGTTGTTCCAGTCTGCTGACCAGCTTGTCTCTGTTTTTTTTTCATCTCGTGTGCAGCTTCAACACAGCCAGCTACATTTTGTCTTTTGCGCCCGAGGCTGAAGTATCCCCTGGTACAGAGCGCAGGAAGGAACGTACGTCGGTGGGGAGGATCGCAAGCTGGTAATGAAACCAGCCCGATTTCCCATCCATTGAAATGAAAGGAAGGAAAATCCTGTGTTCTGCAAGGGCTGTGCAAACCTCCCCACCAGAATCTCCTTTCTGGCTCCACCCAGGCGATAATGGCCCAGAAATTAAACATGGATGGTTCCCGCGGGGGTAAGGATTCCCCGCGATATCGCACTCCGCGCCTACCTTTTTGCTCCGGGCCCACACGAACTTTAGTTTCAAAGGCTCTTTCTGTTGGAACCGTGCAGTGCTTGCGTGACCCAGAGGCGCAATTAGTTCGTGCGAGCTCTGGGATCACGTGATTTAGTTAGAGCCAATGGCAGCACACCATCTTTCATTCATAGTTTTGACGGCAAGAGCTGTCAAAGCTATGAATACTACAAACCCCCAAAAGAACAGCTAAACCTCAATTACATTTTTTTAAAAAGCCATCACATTAATAAAATAAGTATAGTTAAATAAATTAACCACTTTAAACAAAAAATTAAATTTTTGAAAAATTTAAAATCTTTTTAAAAGTTATAAAAATAAACTTACCTTTCTTTAAAGTCTCTAAAAAAGATAAACCTGTTGAAAATTTTTTTAAATAACACTTAATTAACTACTTACCTTGTTAAAAGGGGGTCCTACGCCTGCTTTCTTTGTGTGTAAAATCTTCACCACTTACCTGCGCGTTCAAAGCTGGAAAAAAAGCTAAGTGCGCTGCGTGCGCGCAGCCTGTAGTGCGCACGCGGTTCACTTAGGAACCGCCCCCTTTTCAATTCACGAAGTGCCGGTTTCCCGCGCATGCGCAGTGCATGCAGGAAACCGGCAATTCGGGATCTAATACGCGAGAGTACACAGTGCGTACTCTCGCGTATTAGGTTTAATTTTCGAGCCAATAACGACTAAAGCACGCTTACACTCAGAAACCTTTCCATTCACGGGTTGATTACAGATTTTATCGCGCTTTCATAAACTTATCCTTAAACTGAAGTGTTAAACTTAAAATTATGAGATGGCTGGTGGTTTTGCCACACAAAGTGCACAACTGGACTGCAAAATGGCCAACTTTTAATTAATTAATTAATTAATGTAATTCTACATGTAAAACTTTTGGCAGTTTAATGGTATTAAGTGATGATTAACATTGTGTCACATCAGAACAAATAAACAAACTTTAACTTACGTTGTCCCTAAAAAAATGAAAATCTAACCCACTATCTCTCAAAATAGCATCTGCCTCAGTGAGTGACATCCCACCACTTGATCCTGTTGATATACATGTACACACACATCTATACACACGCAAACACCACACACACACCTTTGCCCTCAACTGAAGTGGGTGCCATAAGGTTAAAGCTGGAAACTGGACGGTGTGGGGAATCATTTCTGTCCCTGTGTGATTGGTGGGCAGGTTGTAAGAGATCCAACCATCAGGAAGACAGTTCACCATTATCGGGGCCTGGGGCCACTTACTACAGTATTGGTAAAACACCAAGGAACGGCACACTTCAGGCGTAACGCAAGGTAGGATGTTTTGTCTCTTTTTACAGAGCATCAGTTAAACCAGTGGCAACAGGGTCATTGAACTACAGGTAGGAGTGGTTAATGCAAGCCGAAATTTATGTAGACAGATGAAATAGAAAGTTTGGAAGTGAGATGACATTAATTCTTTTCCCATTTTCCCCCCACTGTGCCGGTTAATAATGTTGTTTGCAGACAATGCAATATCGTGATTCTTATTGGTTTTATTTTTCACATACTTGTTCTCAAGGCGTGGGTGACAATGGCAAGTCCTCATTTATTGTCCATCCCTAGCTGCCCTAAGAAGGTGTTGGGTCTTCTTGAAGCACTCGTGACATGCTGGGCCACTTTAAAGACTATTAAGAGTCAACCACACAGTAAGGGTCTGGAGTCACATGTAGGCCAGACTGGGTAGGAGCACCAGGATCCCTTGCCTGAAGAACATTATTGTGATATCACATAAAAAACATCAGAGATAAATGGGTTACACCATGTTTGGCAAATCTTTTATTTGTGAACTAATGATAATTATAGGTCACATTGAAACACTACTTCTACCACAGTGTCAGCTGTGGATCAGTTGGTAGCACACTCGCCTCTGAGTCTGTAAAGGTTGTGAGTTCAAGTCCCACTCCAGGGACTTGAGCACATAATCTAGGCTGACACTCCAAGGGAGTGCTGCACTGTCGGAGGTGCCGTCTTTCGGATGAGACGTTAAACCGAGGCCCCGTCTGCTCTCTCAGGTGGACGTTAAAGATCCTATGGCACTATTTTGAAAAAGAGTAGGGGAGTTATCCCCGCTGTCCTGGCCAATATTTATTCCTCAATCAACATAACAAAAACAGATTATCTGGTCATTATCACATTGCTGTTTGTGGGTTCTTGCTGTCTGCAAATTGGCTGCCGCATTTCCCACAACAGTGACTCCACTTCAAAAGTACTTCATTGGCTGAAAAGCGCTTTGAGACGTCTGGTGGTCGTGAAAGGCGCTATAGCAATGCAAGTCTTTCTTTCATTTATGAATGATATCATGGCAAAAATGAGACACAGTTCGAGTTCATCCAAAACAAAAAAGAAATATGTGGCCATTACTTTTTCATGAAGACAATACCAAGACGTGATCCATACAAATAGTGGATGGCAGCAGTGGTATAATTTTTGTAGCCCACAGTTTAAAATTACAGAATAACCAACAATCCACATTTATATAGAGCCCTTAAGTATAATAAAACATCCAAAGTGCTTTTTCAGAGGCAAAACCTGAAACATTTGCATTGGAAATATTCCCGAGTACAGAATTAGCAGACGGGAAATGATCTGATAAAATATACCACGATAACCAATGTAAAAATGTGGGGGGGGAATTGTTTCCGCTTTGGGCGTAATCGTCGATTCCCGCGCAAATAGCGGTCAAAATCGCGCACGTTTTCAAAAAAATAGTTTTCCTTCCCAAAAAACAGAGTTTCCGCTCAAACTCATTAGCATGTTGATGATCGCAAAATCTGCCGTGAACCAGCGCAATTGGGTAGCGTTTTAAAACTTTAAATGTTGCTTTAAAAAATATCCCTTGATATATTTAAGGGGTAACTTGGTGAAGTTTGATAAATGCAGCTGAAAATGGTGTCAATCCACCTGTGAGTAATCCGATTTTAAATGAATGAAAATCACTTAAAAAAATATACAAAATTATTTTCTAGTTAGATTGGGGTACAGTGTCAGTTCCTTAGTATAGTTTAAAAAAAAATTTCATTCAAAACCTTTCAAAATGCACCTATTAGTGTCCTTGCGCCCAAAAGATCCAACTTAATTTTTGGAGCCTCCTCGAAGGCCTGCAAACAAGCGCAATTAGCAGAAACTCCCGATGGTGATTAGTTCACCCTGGGGGGCGTGACCACAATGTAAAAATGTGGGAGTAGAGTTTCCGCTTTGGGCGTAATCGGCGGTTACGGCGCAAATGGCGGCCAAAATCCCGGCCATTTTGAAAAACAAAGGTTCCCCGCCACCGATGTTTTTAAAATTAGCGCAAATGATCGCAAAAACTCGAGCTGCGCTGAATGCAATTTGCGCTCAAAATTCCACGCTCTTTGGCGCCGGTTACGTCAATTTCGGGCAAATTGCGCCGATAAAACCAGCGCAGTCGAGCGGAAACTCCATGGTGGTTTCTGGGGAATAAAATTATTTTCCAATTTTTATCTGCTTATAATGATCTGTCAGAAGAGAGCTTTCGGTCAACAGGGTGGTTTTGTCCGTTCGATTTGTGTTCTTGATTGCAGATATCTCCATAGGCCAGCCAAGTGCACTTGTGAATTTTCACTTTCCGCTGCTGTAGCTCTGGCGAAGTTGCGTGAAAACTCCCTTTACACTCGTGAACGGGGTTTCCTCCGAACCTCCAAAGTTTTGCCAGCGGAGTGGGGAAAGACCCAAGGAAATTCCACCCCAATAGAGTCCAAGCACGTGTGCGCACACGCCAGCCAGGTGCCAAGTTCCCTGTGAACAATTCCATCGGATAAAGCTAAACAAAGCAGACCACAGCAGAGATAACTTCAATGCAAATTTGGTAAATGCACCGTATCTAAATTCTGGCAACAGCATCAAAATGAAACTGAAGGAAAAACAAAGAGAGTTTCAGAATTCACATATTTACTCCTAAAATACCCACCTCAACGCCAGAATAAAGAACAAAATGAACGGAGGTATGTAGCCTGTTCTTACCATCTCATGGTCTCATACGATATTTGCTAAACCCAAATTCACAGACTCAGCCTTTATAAAATTGGCCAGAAAACAAAACAGAACTGTGGCCAGTCTCTCAGCAAGTAATCAATAATCACAACATATTATACCATATAATGAATGGAGAAATAAAGCTGGAGTATCTTTATAAACGGATGAATGAACACAGCTTCTAAATGCTTGATAGAATTCTTGTTCCTGTCAGCCCCTTAATTAAGGCAGCCCATGTCCTTAAGGAATGTGAATTAGGGCCGAAACTAGAAACTAAATCTGCAACAGTAGTTCAGGCTGTATACAGTGGCCTAGTGGTGTGGTATTTCTGCTCTATGTTGATGAGGAGTCATACCCATCCCATATATTCTCCTATAAACACAGGTAGTCAGCTCTCTTGCTGGCACAATGGGATAATGTACAACCTTGTGTAATACTTAGCTATGAAGATACCAGTGCGCTTCACAAATTTCCGTGTCATCCTTCCGAAGGGGCCATGCTAATCATCCCTGTATCATTTCTAATGTTAGTACATTTGCTCCTATTTGCTGTGATTGGGGTTAATTTTCAGCTCTGGGCAATGCTAAGCCAAGCAAGGCAGAGAATAATGATGCAGGTATCAGTTCTTCTCTATATTATCTCGAGTTTAGAAGAATGAGAGATTTTTTTTTTCTCATTGAAACATAAAAAATTCTTACAGGGCTTGACAGGGTAGATGCAGGGAGGATGTTTCCCCTGGTTGGGGAGTGTAGAACCAGGGGTCACAGTCTCAGAATAAGGGGTCGGCCATTTAGGACTGAGATGAGGAGAAATTTCTTCACTCAGAGGGTGGTGAATCTTTGGAATTCTCTACCCCAGAGGGCTGTGGAGGCTCAGTCGTTGAGTATATTCAAGACAGAGATCGATAGATTTTTGAATATTAAGGGAATCAAGGGATATGGGGATAGTGCAGGAAAGTGGAGATGAGGTAGAAGATCAGCCATGATCTTACTGAATGGCGGAGCAGGCTCGAGGGGCCGAATGGCCGACTCCTGCTCCTATTTCTTATGTTCTGACTGAACTTAGTCTGCTTATGGAAACAATCATCAAACAATTTACTCAAGGGAAGAGACATTGGGAAAAAACCTGAACTGCAATACTGTGCTGCCTCAGTAAGGAAGCTAAACTTGCCTGATGAATGCAGTTGCTATTCCCTCAGGTGATCAGTTGCCTTGGCCTGGTAGTGAAACGCGTCAGGCCTGTTACTCCAAAATAAAAAGAGCTGCGGGGATATCGTAAAAAGTTAGAAAGGGAACCAAAAAGAAAACAGAAACAAAAAGCAGAACATTATCCGATTTCGTACTTCCATCTTTTGATATAATGGAAGGGGTTGCCCCAGCAGCAGGAATGTCAGACGGTAAGGAGAGTTGACCAACAGGAATGTCTTGCTTGGTGAGCTAGAGTAACACATTGCAAGAGACAAACATAAAATATTGCCACTGCAATCTTTGCCCAAGAGTCTCCACAATTAGACGGAAAGGCAGCAGTTACACAAGACTTTGGTGAAATTGTTTTTAATTAAATCCTTCAAGACATGGCTATGGTTTTAACAAGGCATCTCGGAGAATTCGAATTAGATGTGTGAAAGTAGCACGCAGGCGATGAGGATCCGTGCAGTATGATTAGAATCCATGAGCAGCCTTTCCTGATAAAGGTCAGTGTCACCAGCAGGATATAGATCACGTCCCACACTGAAACAAAAAGCAAAAGAAACTAAATATATTCAGATTCCAAATGGGAACTGTCTTGTCGTTCTGTAGTTTTGAAGTTTGTCTCCTACAGATCACGTCCCACACGGCTCCTTTATTCATTTATACAATCGGTTTCGAGCATACATTTGCTCATTAAAATGATAATGGAGAAAGGTAAATTTTTAATGTTGAAAGGGAATTAAATTGACATGTAGGTTGCAGAGTGATTCCATTGATGGCACCATGAAGAGTTCCCCACAGGTTTATTTGTTCTCAACTGTGACTTCCTTGAGATCCATCCAGGACAAAGCAGCCCACTTGATTGGCACCCCATCCACCACCTTAAACATTCACTCCCTCCACCACCGGCACACCGTGGCTGCAGTGTGTACCATCTACAAGATGCACTGCAGCAACTCGCCAAGGCTTCTTCGGCAGCACCTCCCAAACCCGCGACCTCTTCCACCTAGAAGGACAAGGGCAGCAGGCGCATGGGAAGACCAAATTCCCCTCCAAGTCACACACCATCCTGACTTGGAAGTATATCGCCGATCCTTCATCGTTGCTGGGTCAAAATCCTGGGACTCCCTCCCTAACAGCACTGTGGGAGTACCTTCACCACACGGATTGCAGCGGTTCAAGAAGGAGGCTCACCACCACCTTCTCAAGGGCAACTCGGGATGGGCAATAAATGCTGGCCTTGCCAGCAACGCCCACATCCCATGAACGAATAAAAAAAAAAGATACTGGGGGTGAAATTGGACCTGGACATGGCCGGGACAGGGACACAAAACAGGCAGAATCGCAAATGCCGGCCATTATTCAACACGCTTGATATTCAGTTCTATTGCCAAGGGAATGGAATATGGTGTGGAGCCTGTAACAGGCGACCAATGCAATACCACCTGTATTGCACCCCCGCCATGTCCAATTTCACCCTCAACGTCATGACATACGGTACAAATAGATTAAAGATGAGTTACTTTTCTCAAAGAGCCACGAAACACAAAGCACTAACCTTGAAAATAGGGAGAGGGAATTGGACCCGCAAAGAAATCCAATTTATTCAAGACCGAGTGGCCTTCTAATTCCCATTGTGAATGATGAATTCCTGAAATTCTTCGAAGTAAATGTCTGTGATATAACCCAGTGATAGATCACTGAAGTGAAAAAGTAACAGAAATCTGAAATTCTCAGGTCCCCAGCGGGAATTATGCTGACATTCTGCGGTTTAAAGTTTGTCCTTTTCACTCTATTCTTTGGAACAAACAGAAATAGAAGGCTCCTTCCTAGTGTTGTCAAGTGAGAGCAGTTCTTTAATAAGCATGAAAGACCCATAACTCAAGAGCGCTGCTGCCCTGCAAGTGAGTTATGATGGTCTGCTGGCAGGAGTGAAAGGCTGCCAGGAACTTAAAATCACAGGTGACATTCCGTTTAATTCTACAAGCGACTAATCCTCTGAAGAATCTTCTGTCTGAATCCTCTGTTCAGAATATGCAACTATAGGCACTCTACTCATTATCAAGTGTACTTCATGTGTCAAGTATCACACCAGCTTTTCACATGTGCCAAATAACTGTCCCCTGGGTAAGAAATTACTTATCCAAGAATGTTTGCAAAGCTATTAAACAAACCATCTAACTAGAAAAATAGATGGATACTTTAAATTGGAACATTTCACTGAAGGCGGGCTTTTTAAAAAAAAAAAATAGCTTTGCAGTTAAGTTCTTTGATGTGCAAGTTATTTTTTTTGCAGATTAATTGTTTTAGAGTCCCCTTAGGTTGATGTGCATTCCTATTTCAGCTTGTGCCTACACCAAGAGATCCCCCACTATTTGGGATCACAATAAAGATCATGGCCCAGAAATTGATCTCGCTCTGTTCCCGCGGGGGTAAGGAGCAGGCGCGATCTCTCACTCCGCGTTGGCTTTTTCAGATCCAGCTCGCACGAACTTGATGTTCCAGACATCAGCTGGGCAGTGCTTGCGTATCCCACCGGCGTAGTGAATTCATGCGAGCTGTGGGATCACGTGACTCAGTTAGAGCCAATGGCAGCACACCATCTTCCATTCATAAGTTTCACATACGTGCTGTGAAAGCTATGAATCTTACACCCCCCCAAAATAACAGCTAAACCTCAATTAAATTTTTTTTAAAAACCATCACATTAATAAAATAAGTATAGTTAAATAAATTAACCATTTTAAAGAAAAAATTTAAAATCTTTTAAAAAGTTATAAAAATAAACTTACCTGTCTTTAAAGTCTCTAAAAAAGATATACCTGTTAAAAAAAATTCAAAAAAATACTTAATTCACTACTTACCTTGTTAAAAGTGGGTCTTACTCCTCCTTTTTCCATTTCTAAAATCTTCCGTCCTTACCTGCGTGTCCAAAGCACGAAGTGCACAGCGTGCGCGCAGCCTGTAGCGCGCACGCGATGCACCGAGGACCCGCCCCCTTTTCCAAAGACCAAGTGCCGGTTTTCAGCGCATGCGCAGGGCATGCAGAAAACCGGCAATTGGAGAGAGAATACGCGAGAGTACGCAGTGCGTACTCTCGCGCAGCGGGATCAATTTTTGGCCCCATGTGAAAGATGACAAATTATAATCCAGTCATTGAATACTGCTGCTGTTAATGCAATAAATTGTGCAGGAGCAGAAAAGCAAGGAGAGTAACTGGTGGCCCTCAGTCACCGCAATGGCAAATGTTAGGAAGGTTAATGAATAAGGAATTCCTTGTTTTTGGGGTTTTTGTTTTATTCATTCATGGGACGGGACGTCGCTGGCAAGGCCAGCATTTATTGCCCATCCCTAATTGCCCTTGAGAAAGTGGAGGTGAGCCGCCTTCTTGAACCACTGCAGTCCGTGTGGTGAAGGTACTCCCACAGTGCTGTTAGGGAGCGAGTTCCAGGATTTTGACCCAGCGACGATGAAGGAACGGCGATATGTAGAGATTAGATTATCTCTGGTCTTTCCAAATAATCAGGAACGAGTGCAAACCAATATGGAAGGCATATTGCGTTTAATCGGAGTTTAAGACGGAATATAACATACTAGTTATACAGCAAAAACGTACGACCGTGACAAGTAGCTGGTACTGGTCCCGATCGGACAGACAGCTGGCGTGCGCGAACAGCTCTTCGGCTTAAGGCCTTTCTCCCTCTCTCTCTCCCTTCTAGAACCGCCAAGAGTGTTAGACTAGGGTCAGCATGGGTCCACTCTCGGTGGATCTTCACTCCACCGTCTGCACTAAGGGCTTTTCAGATCTTTCTCTTGTACCCTTTTTTAGGGGTGGACCAGATGTAGGATATTGACAAGACCAGTTAACCTGTAAGGATTTCTCTTAAACCAAGGTGCCCAATGGCACGTCGAGTTCTTTGTCTTAACTTTCAGATGAAAGCCCTCCCCTAAGGGGTCTCATGCTCTTCCCTCACATGTCTTTTCTGTTTATACACTCTGAAGGCTCCTCCATCTGAATTCCTCTTATCTCTTCTTCTTATCCTCCCAAGTTTGGGGTCAAACATGTCATTCTCGGCCTTCAGATGTTCATAGCTACTTGTTAACAGTTGTTTATGTTCAAACTGTTCATGCAGCTTAGCTGTGCAAAACGAACTATTTTATTCCATTATCAGACTATTGTACCATGGAATGAATCATTAAATTCCCAAAGATGTCTTCTATTCTATTCTCATACACTGGTTAACTTATGCATTTTAAAGCAGTTTTGTTCAACAAAGTCAAAATCCTAACTTAGCATTATAATATGGTTATTAGCAGTAATGGAAGAAACATAGGCGTTGGGCCTTAGTTGGTCAAATTAAAGATACATTAAACAAAGTCGAAATCCTAACTTACAAACAGCAGACAGCTAGCCTGGGAAGCAAGGTCATCTGTGACCGTCACGGTGCAGCATGTTATAACATCCGCAGGGAACCAAAAACATAAGCAAACTCTAAGCATCTATCCAGCTATTCTATTACTAGTCTGAAGAGACACTTTTGTCTCAAGTTCTAATACAATCATCTAAACACAGTATTATTCACGTGACAATTTCATTCGCATAACCATATACATTTTAGGTCCCCTAATTTCTAACAGACACACCACCTTGAGAGGGAGAAAAAGCTCTATTTCGACCTCTCGTATATTTCCAAGTCAGGATGGTGTGTGATTTGGAAGGGAACTTGGAGGTGATGGTGTTCCAATGTACCTGCTGCCCTTGTCCTTTTAGGTGGTAGAGGTTGCGGCTTTGGGAGGTGCTGCTGAAGAAGCCTTGGCGAGTTGCTGCAGTGCACTGTTGATGAACAAAAAATTCCTAATAACAGTGCAAAAAATAAACAATATTGTCACTGTATTATTTTCCCATGAGTCCCAAGAGTCAAAGGGAAAGGCAGCAGTTACAGACTCTGGTGAAATTATTTTTAGTTAAACACTTCTAAAAGTGGCATAGATGTAATGTCAGTATTTTGGATCCCTCTGTGCGTAGAACGTTCCTTGGGAGAAAATCATGTCGCAACATCTGCTGTTAATCTGGTTACGTGCACCAACCTCTGCGTATTTTGGATTTTCTAAATCATTGATATCAGTATTGGAGAATGGAGTGTTTTACAATAGCTCATTGGAGGCAGTTCAGAGACGATTCACTAGGTTAATTCCAGAGATGAGGGGGTTGTCTTATGAAGAAAGGTTGAGCAGGTTGGGCCTATACTCATTGGAATTTAGAAGAATGAGAGGTGATCTTATTGAAACATATAAGATACTGAGGGGGCTCGACAAGATATATGCAGAGAGGATGTTTCCCCTCGTGGGGAAATCTAGAACTCGGGGGCATAGTTTCAGAATAAAGGGTCGCCCTTTTAGAACTGAGATGAGGAGGAATTTCTTCTCTGAGGGTCGTAAATCTGTGGAATTCTCTGCCCCAGAGAGCCGTGGAGGCTGGGTCATTAAATACATTTAAGGTGGAGATAGACAGATTTTTGCAAGATAAGGGAGTGAAGGGTTATGGGGAGCGTGCTGGGAAGTGGCTTTGAGCCCAAGATCAGCCATGATCTTATTGAATGGCAGAGCAGGCTCGAGGGGCCAAGTGGCCTATTCCTGCTCCTATTTCTTATGTTCGTTTGTTCATGCAGTGCCTTTGTGCTGATGGTGCAGGTGGACAGGAGTGCTGTGTTCTCCCAATATTAGCCATCAATGAAGTTCAACTCAAACTGGAAAAGGCAGTCCTACAAAATAGCGCTTTTGCACGGTCTCAATATTTCAGATGATTTGACATTTGTGGGATACATCAATGGTTAAGCTTCTGAATTGGTGGCAATTTCGATTGTGTGGACTCTTCTCCATAAACTTACAAACTGACAGAAATCCATTTCCTGGAGACCTGTGAAGAGCTGTCACTGCCAGATGACTGCTGCTCTTATCATTGTCATCCAAGCCCGCAGACTTTAAGTTGGAGGTACTTGTAGTGATGGCTTATTTACACAACAAATGATTTGATAAATATCTTTTTAATAGGCGTTGTCACTTATTTTTAAAATGTCATGATTGCAAATACTTCTTGCTTCGAGAGCTGCCACAAGTATGCCATACTTAAGCCTTGACGGCAATTGTACCACGCCTATATCTTGCTCTATGGAATTGAAAAAAAGTAAAAAGTTAAAAGTTTATGGTTTTCCATACAGACTGCAGCATCTGACACATTAGACCCCCTGTGACCCCACCTCATTGTCTTAGTTGTATTTTGCTATGTCTTTGATATAATGCCTTCCTGACTGACCTGATTGTCTCTCTGCCGAGGTGTGATAAAAGGCAGTCAGAAGGATTAACTGTAGTCGTCTGACATTGTACGCTACACAGGCATTGTTCTCTGTCTATATATGCTGTGCCGATTTGTATTTCTTCACTTCACCTGATGAAGGAGCAGCCACTCCGAAAGCTTGTGATTTCAAATAAAGCTGTTGGACTATAACCTGGTGTTGTGCGACTTCTCACTTTTGTCCACCCCAGTTCAACACCGGCATCTCCGCATCATGGAGACTTCTACTCATTGTGCACCAGAATTTTACAGCACAGTAGGAGGCCATTCAGCACATTGCACCTGTGCTGGCTCTTTGAAAGAACTCGCACTTAGCTCTGTTCTCCTGCCTTCACATGTTAGATGTTCATTGACCCGATTCCAGGCCCAAGTTGTAAAACACAGTGGCATCTGGGGCTGAATTAGTCCAGTGATTTTTAGTTTTTCACTCTGTTAAGAGGATTTTCAAGATGGTGCAATGAGAGAGGTTGAGAAGTAACTTATATTCCCTGCTTAGAAACACAAAAAAGCCTAAACCAAATGACGTCTGCCTTTGTTACATGAAAAGTATACACAAAATGGGAACAGTGCAAACCCCATCTTATTCCAAACAATACAAGTGGAAAACATATCCTCCATGTACGTTTTTCCTCTTAGTTCCTGCTCTGACCCAAAGAAACCCGAAAATAAAATGTGTTTAAGGCATTATTTATTTCAAAAATCTGCATAGAGCATAGCTAAATTTTGATTTTAAATAATTAATTTACAATGAAGTTGGGAGAAGACCAGAATGGCAATACTTAATAAACAAATCAGAGTAAACTATTGCAAACAGAGCATAAATGGAGATGATAAATAATACAGAAGAGTAAATGGTATGAAAATATCAAAGTGCCAATAAATTTGTAATGATTACCGCACTATCTGTTCCATTATTAAGTGGCCATTATTGTGAGGTAATTATAATGTCTGCCAGAAACACTGAAAGTTAATTTTTGAAGAAGGTCTCACTTTCATTTAACATAATCAAGCCCCTTTCTCTTTCAGCATAAGGAAGGAACACAATTTCACACAAATGAGACAGCGTTATTGCTTTACAAAAGACAATTTGAAACAGCCACAAAGAAAGGAGAGTTGAATCTTCCTGGCTGAGCTGAAGGAACTGGCTGATGAAATAGGAAAAATGCCAGCTTCATTCCGACAACTTCATTTTTAGTACAAATCAATAATTAAAATCATTTAACGTCTCTAAGAAAGGAAATGCAGCTGACAAGGCAAAAAGAGGTTTAAAATTCAGTCTTAAAATGAATCCCGACAGGGCTCAGAGTTTTATGCCACAGCAGGGAACAGTTTAATTTTTGAAACCACACATCATTTGACAGCTCGGGGACGAAATATCTCTTTTAGTTAGGGATATTGTCCTGTATGAGACACATTAAAGTCTACGCAGAAACGCTTCCCAGAGAGGCTTTTCTTACTGTTGAGTCTGCAATGACCAGACCAGGTGGTCATTCACCATGGTCTAGGTCTGTCTGACTGACTCCAGCTACAGTGAGAAATAAGAACCAGAGCGTTTCATAAACACTCCCTCTGGCTCTGCGCAAATGTCAGTCCCCAGTAAACACACAATAAACTATCATCCAAACAACGCCATTATTCAAATTTTTATTTAATGGCTTGAACTGTATTTTTTTTGAAAAAACCTTTGACGTTTTTCCTCCACTCTCAGTTGTTACCGGTAAATTTGCTTGCGTCACTATCATGCAACAGAGGCTGTCAGAGCAGAGTACACCGTGGCTGTTGTAGTTCCAATGGAACTCCTATGATGCATCTATCAGCCACGCAGATTTTAGCCATAGCATCAAAAAACACGTGACATTTCCAACTCAAGAGCAAGGCTCCAGACAGCGGGGCAGGCCAATGTGGAGGAAACATAGCAGGTCTGGAATGCATGATAGGGAGCATGGGGAGTGAATAGGAGAGTGGGATTATACTACGTGGCTCATGTAGAGTAAAACACTGGCACAGACCTGATGGGCCAAATGGCCCGTTTCTGTGTTATAACATTTTAGGAAATTATTTCATATCTCAAACATCTGAAAGCACTTCAAACACTTAATTTATTTTTACGATATTCCTCTACCTGCTTTCTAAGGGAGACATTAACCCAATAAGTTTGTGTTCTAAGTATTTTGTTAGAGCTGCATTGAAAGAAACATAATATTCACCCTTCAATGAAATGAGTTACCAATAAAAACTTTTTTAGGATTATTTGTTTAAATGGTCTAATCATTCATTGATTTAACAACAATTATTGGCATTGTATGTCTCTTGTTCATGCTAATAGATTGATCTTGGAAAGATCAAATTAACATACAATTTGCTGGGAAGGTAACGGTGCGTTTAATACGCACACCATTCTTAATGTGCAAATAACCCAACAATTATCTCGCGAGGAAGAGATACGCTGGGAGTTGTGAATCGCCACAAATTGCTGGATGATTTGCGCCACTCCACCATTAGTCTCGCAGAAACGAGAACGCACCCTCAACCTCCCCGTGAGCGCGTTTCAAGAAATTGCTGCATTTGTGCTGTTAAAATGAATTAAACTCGCCGCAGAAAGTCAAGGTCGGTACTCAGCGATGCAAGGACCCTTTTAGTGAGGAGATTTACATTCCTGCAATGCCACTCAACCTCTCCGGCCCAGAAAGGGAACAATTGAATCTGTGGAGGCTCAGTCCTGCAGTAGTAAATTGTTCCTTTGGAGGTTCCTAAATTTTTAAATCTTACTTTTCCTATCTGTCTCTTTTTTCTTTCTCTTAATCCAATCTTTCTTTCGCTTTATTTCTCTATCTTTGACTCTAATTCACCCTATTTCCTTCTCCTCATTCCTGTTTCTTTCCCTATCCTTAAATTTTATTGGTTAAGGCGATAGACTGTTGGGTCCATCCTTTTCCAAGGTCCCAGATGCCCCGGTGACATTGCACTTCCAGCAATTTTCTTTGCAAAAAAATTTGAGCTGAAGGGTGAGGAAAAACAATTCCAACAAATAGGGCACGCTGCAAGATGTGGCAATCCAGCAAATGCTGGGCCAATGCAAGGAGAGAGTAACATGGCAATCATACATTAGCTGGATATTTCTGAACTGAACTTGAACGCTGATGACATTTATTTTCACCTTGCCTGCCTTGAGTTTCAGTTGGGAAGTAACTATGATAAAGGCAGGTCTTTTGTTCAACTGTCCAGTCTCCTCTGGGCAATTCGAGTCGACGGATGCTAGTTTGCAGATAGTAGCAAATAGCCATAAGCTGAACATAATGCAACCTGATTGAGGATCTTTGTGTTTAGTAGATGGTGAAAGCATTATTGGCGCTTAACGCAGTGACTGAAGTGGCTTAAATCCAAGACAAACCTAGGTTAGAAACGCACCCAGATAGAAACTTCATCCAACCCAATTTCGCTCAATGTCATGACAGTTCACTATGAGAATTAAATGCTGCAGATCATTAAAAGCAAAAATATCCCGAATTACTGGTATTGTAACGTGCTCAACTTAAACAGCTCACTCATCTCCATGTCAAAACTGACAGTTTGATTTGTATATCAAACTAAATTGCAAAACAATCCAAAAGTTTAATTAACTCAATGGTCACCTTGACCACACAAAGACAGACAAAGTGCCAATTGTTGTGAAAATATATTTGATGCCATAACTTTTATCTTAGACAACGATATCAAAGAAGTGTGATTGTGGTGCCAAATGCATTTCTCTGCAATTAACAAAATCATTGCAAAATGCCACTTTGAGAATCAGTAAGCAATCACTAGAGCGGCGAGGCGGCAGAGGCGGTACTTAAGGTGAGCCCCGAGGCGGCAGCGAGGCCTAGAGCGGCGAGGCGGCAGAGGCGGCGGACCTGCGAGGGAACAGAGGCGGCGAGCGGCGGTACTTAAGGTGAGCCCCGAGGCGGTTTACAAATCCAGGTTCCGGGAGAGGGAAGCAAAAAGTATTCGTAGTGTGACGTCACCAAAAAGCAGGTAAGTGATTGGTTGGTGAGTGTTTTTCTTTCTCAATTTTTCTAAACTTAAATTTTGTGGTTTCTACGGTCTCTTTGTGTAGCGGGGACTACTGTTAAGCAAGGGCCCTTGAGTATATCACTTAATTCCAGTGTAATTGGTGGGATCCATTTAATTTAATTTTAATTAATTAAAGGGTAAGTCATGGGAGGACAGCTCGGTGCTGTGACATGCTCTTCCTGCACTATGTGGGAAATCAGGGACACTTCCTGTGTCCCTGACAACCATGTGTGCGGGAGGTGTATCCAGCTGCAGCTACTGACAGACCGCATTGCGGCACTGGAGCTGCGGATGGATGCATACTGGAGCATTTGCGATGCTGAGGACATCGTGGATAGCACGTTTAGGGAGTTGGTCACACCGCAGGTAAAGGGTGTACAGGCAGGAAGGGAATGGGTGACCACCAGGCAGAGTAATAGGCACAGGCAGGTAGTGCAGGGGTCCCCTGTGGCCATCCCCCTCTCAAACAGATATACCGCTTTGGATATTGTTGATGGAGATGGCTTATCAGGGGAAGACAGCAGCAGCCAACTTCCTAGCACCATAGGTGGTTCTGCTGCACAGGATGGGAGGAAAAAGAGTGGGAGAGCTATAGTGATAGGGAATTCTATTGTAAGGGGAATAGATAAGCGTTTCTTCGGCCGCAAACGAGACTCCAGGATGGTATGTTGCCTCCCTGGTGCAAGGGTCAAGGATGTCTCAGAGTGGCTACAGAGCATTTTGGAAGGGGAGGGTGAACAGCCAGTTGTCGTGGTGCATATAGGTATAATGTGGATAAATGCGAGGTTATCCACTTTGGTGTCAAAAACAGAAAGGCAGATTATTATCTGAATGGCAATAGATTGGGAGAAGGGGAAGTGCAACGAGACCTGGGTGTCCTTATGCACCAGTTGCTGAAGGTAAGCATGCAGGTGCAACAGGCAGTTAAGAAGGCAAATGGTATGTTGGCCTTCATAGCAAGAGGGTTTGAGTACAGGAACAAGGATGTCTTGCTGCAGTTGTACAGGGTCTTGGTGAGACCACACCTTGAGTACTGTGTGCAGTTTTGGTCGCCTTATCTGAGGAAGGATGTTCTTGCCATGGAAGGAGTTCAGCGAAGATTCACAAGGCTGATACCTGGGATGGCAGGAATGACGTATGAAGAGAGATTGGGTCGATTGGGCTTATACTCGCTGGAGTTTAGAAGAATGAGAGGGGATCTCATTGAAACTTATAAAATTCTGACAGGACAGGACAAACTAGATGCAGGAAGGATGTTCCCGATGGTCAGGGAGTCCAGAACCAGGGGTCACAGTCTAAGGATAAGGGATAAGCCATTTAGGACAGAAATGAGGAGGAATTTCTTCACCCAGAGAGTGGTGAACCTGTGGAATTCTCTGCCACAGAAGGCAGTAGAGGCCAATTCATTAAATAGATTCAAGAAGGAGTTGGATATATTTCTTAAAGCTAAAGGGATCAAGGGATATGGGGAGAAAGCAGGGACAGGGTACTGAATTTGGATGATCAGCCATGATCGCATTGAATGGCGGAGCAGGCTAGAGGGGCCGAATGGCCTACTCCTGCTCCTATCTTCTATGATTCTATGATTCTATAAGTAAATCATGCTGAACAAAAGGATTTTGTCTAAAAAAGGTTTAGAATTTCCAAATAGATCTCAGCAACTTGCTGCACTGAAGAAAAAAATTTCCACGGAAGGGCGGTCATAGTACAAAGTTGTCTTACCAGGCAGCACCTACTTCATGTAACCAATGGTTTGAAGAATGGCCAATGATGAGCCTGATACAATTATCCGAAAAATTGGTTTCTGTCCATTTTTATGGACACCATCTATCAATGACTAAAACATCTCACTAACAGATCTGACAGCATTCCTACTGTTTAAGGCCACCTGATGCCTACTCTTGGGCATCCTTTCAATCTTAGCTTTTTACTTCTTTTACAGTGGCAGGAGGTTCTGAGGTGGTTTACCAATGATCAGCAACACGAGCAAGACTTTGATTTCTATTGCCGTGCCATGATAAAATAGACTCCGACTCAAACTCATAGCGGAAAGCAGTATCAAGTCCCCTACAATTCATTCCTTTTTAGAATTATGCACTCCAATTGTTGCATTTCAATACAATCCTCAATGTTGTATCCAGAACCAAGTGCTGCTTACTTCAAGCCAAACTCCTAGACTCGCTCAGCTGCCTTCTTAACCCATTGACCTCATGCAACATGACAGCATCTTGCTTATATAATCTAATTCCCCCAAACAATGGAATCAGCAAACAGCCAATTCAAACACAGGTACCACTTCAAAAACAACCAATGAAAACTTACGCCCAGCCACCAATATTTTCACAGCGAGCTAGTTTGTCAATCAAACCAGTCCAGTCAGTACTTGCAAAAAGAAAATTGCAGTTAATAGCCAACTCGGCAAAAATCACAATTTAGTTCTGACCCACTCACTCACTCCATTTCAGGCCAAACTCCATGAACGCACTCAGCTGCACTTTCACTCAACTGGCCCCTGGCAATATGATTCACTTCATGGGCATCCAGTTAGCTATTTGTGATATGCTAAAAGGAAAAACTCTGTCGAAGGGTCATCGACCTGAAACGTTAATTCTGTTTCTCTCTCCCCAAATGCTGCCTGGCCTGCTGAGTGTTTTCCAGCGTGTTCTGTCTTTATTGCACATTTCCAGCATCTGCAGTATTTTCCTTTTGTTTAAGATTTGACTGTCCTGTCTGATCTAGTTGGAACAAATTTGAACAGGAAGTTATTACCTTGGACTGAATGTATATCTGACGTACAGGTTGACAGACGTGGTTCCCGAGCTGTGTGAATCCCGTGGCCATGCAGGGAAATTTAAAAAGTAGGGGGAAAAGTACCTCATAATGATTTCAGTTGGGTCCCCCGTCGCTGCAGGTCGGGTCGACTCCACGCTGACAGACGCGCCTGTGGGAAAGGCGTGTGGGAGCAAGTTGACAACAGGTTCCGTTGACAATGGCCTCTTTTGCATCCTCTCTCCCTTCATACCACCATTGGTGGCTGTGCCTCAGTCTCCCAAGACACACACTCAAATTCCCTCCCCAAATCCCTCTGACAAACAAAAACAAAATTCCCACCTGACCCGCCATCGATCGCCCCCCACTACCACCACGGAAAATTCAGCCCATTGTCTCAGTTGGAGAAATTAAACTTCTCTAGTGTGTCAGCCGTGGCTCAGTGGGCAGCACTCTCACCTTTGAGTCAGAAGGTTGTGGGTTCCAGTCCCACTCCAGACACTTGAGCACAGAAATCTAGGCTGACACTCCAGAGGGAGCGTTGCACTGTCGGAGGTGCCGCCTTTCGGATGGACATTAAGCCGAGGCTCCGTCTGCTCTGGCATTATTTTGAAGAAGAGCAGGGGAGTTATCAGCAGTGTCCTGGCCAATACTTAGCCCTCAATCAACATCAGATTATCTGGTCATTCCCATATTGCTGTTTGTGGGAGCTTGCTGTGTGCAAATTGGCTGCTGCATTTCCTACATTACAACAGCGACTACACTTCAAAAAGTACTTCATTGGCTGTAAAGCGCCTTGGGACGTCTGGTGGTCGTGAAAAGCGCTAGAGAAATGCAAGTATTTCTTTTCTTTTTTTGTTTCTGTTCCATTGACTTTGGCCTCTTTTGCATCCTCTCTCCCTTCATACCACCATTGGTGGCTGTGCCTCAGTCTCCCAAGACACACACTCAAATTCCCTCCCCAAATCCCTCTGCCTCTCCCAACGTCCTCTCCCCTTTTAAAACCCACCTCCTTGGCCAAACGTTTGGCCACTCCTCATAATATCGCCTTCTTTGGCTCCATATCTATTTTATTTTATTACACTTCTGTGAAGTGTTTCAGGACATTTTTCTATTATATTGCACCTTTCACAACTTCAGGACATCCCAAAGCACTTTGCAATCAATGTATTACTTTTGAAGTGTAGTCACAGCAATGAAAAATAAGTGACAGGATCATCTGTTTTAGGTGTTGGTTGAGGGGATAAATATTGGCCAGAACACTGGGAGAACTCCCTTGCTCTTCTTAGAAATTATAATTATATATATATATATATATATATATATGCATATACACCACGACAGTTAGCACGATACACAACTTCAAACTGTTAACTTGTACTTAAATGCTCATTCTGGGGAAGATTTGGGACGCTCGAGTTTGTAACACTGGTTTGACAAAATTAGTGGTCTGGGGGGATAAAAATGTTTGCACTGTAACCGAGTAAGTGGCAGCCCAGTGGTGAAGAGAATGCTGCTCCATGCAATCTTATGGCATGAACATAAGAACATAAGACGTAGGAGCAGGAGCAGGTCATTTGGCCCCTCGAGCCTGCTCCGCCATTCAATAAGATCATGGCTGATCTGATCTTGGCCTCAACTCCACTTCCCTGCCCGCTCCCCATAACCCTTGACTCCCTTACCTTTCAAAAATCTCTCTATCTCCACCTTAAATATATTCAATGACCCAGCCTCCACAGCTCTCTGGGGAAGAGAATTCCAAAGATTCACGACCCTCTGAGAGAAGAAATTCCTCCTCATTTCCGATTTAAAAGGGTTTCCCCTTATCCTGAAACTATGCCCCCTAGTTCTAGATTCCCCCACGAGGGGAAACATCCTCTCTGCATCGACCCTGTCAAGCCCCTTCAGAATCTTATATGTTTCAATAACATCCCCTCTCATTCTTCTAAACTCCAATGACTATAGGCCGAATCTGCTCAACCTTTCTTCATAAGACAACCCCTTCATCTCCGGAATCAACCTCGTGAACCTTCTCTGAACTGCCTCCAATGCAAGTATATCCTTCCTTAAATAAGGCGACCAAAACTGTATGCAGTACTCCAGGTGTGGTCTCACCAACGCCCTGTACAGTTGTAACCGGACTTCCCTACTTTTATACTCCATTCCCTTTGCAATAAAGGCGAACATTCCATTTGCCTTCCTAATTACTTGCTGAGTCCACTCTTGCAATTGTCCAACCTCATCTGTGCCACTGGGGAAATACCAGAACCTGGATGCTTCCCTTGAAGGAAGGAAGGGAATGGCGAGTCAGACCATGCTATCTTCAGGCACTATGTAGCTGCTGGTTACAGAGGCTTGGCAGAAGGTTGTCCCTTAGTGGTGCAGAGGGACAAAAAAATGAATGTAAAAAAGGAAGAAGCAGATAATTGATAGAAATTATCAGGCCTAGTCGTTTGGCAACATGAAACAGAAACAGCAGATCATACTGTTGAGCAATGAAGGTGTCGGCAGTACATTATAGCAGGAGTGTCCTGTGGAAACAGTTAATACTGCCTTAATCAAAGATGTTGGGGATGCGGAGCTCATTTGAAAGGGCTGGGAAAATGCTTTCTGTAATGGCAGATTTACCCTATCAAATGTAGCCCTCGAGTACAGTCCAATATTTCAAGAAAAATTGGTGCCAGTGACATACATCAGCACTGGCATCTCAAGGAAAAATGAGAGAGAGAGCAATATCACAGTGTTTTGATTATGATAGGGAAAGAGTTTTAAAGATGATTGAATTCAGTGGAAAGTAACCAGCTTTCTGATTGCGGACCTGGGCACTCCTAATGCAACATATACCACAAAAAGATAAAGGCTCGTTACCATTTAATTTCATAACATGAACATTTGATATGAGCTCCATGGTATATTAATTAATAGTTACTGCTTCCATGTGCACTGTATGTGTTTGTATCCCAGTTATTAACACAAAAGTACTTACACAGATGATTAGAGGGTAGAAAACATTACAGTGAGTGGTGGCGTGAAAATGATCAGATTAGATGTGTGTGTGTATTTTGATTCTTCCTTTCGTTTTAAGTTACAGTAATTTTTCCTCATTTGTTCAACTTCCATATATAAATTGGCAGGGCTATCACCCATGCTCGCTGACCTACATTCGCTCCCGGTCTGGCAACGCCTTTTACAATTCTCATCCTTGTTTTCAAATCCCTCCATGGCCTCGCCCCTCCCTATCTCTGTAGCCTCCTCCAGCCCTACAAGCCTTCGAGATCTCTACACTTCTCCAATTCCGGCCTCTTGCGCATCCCCGATTTTAATCGCTCCACCATTGGCGGCCATGCCAATGTTGCCTGGGCTGCGGAATTTTAGCTATGAGGAAAGATTGGATAGGCTGGGGTTGTTTTCTTTGGAACAGAGGAGGCTGAGGGGAGACTTGATTGAGGTGTATAAAATTATGAAGGGCCTGGATAGAGTGGATAGGAAGGACCTATTTCCATTAGCAGAAGGGTCAATAGCCAGGGGGCATAGATTTAAAATAATTGGTTGGAAGTTTAGAGGGGATTTGAGGAGAAATGTTTTCACCCAGAGGATGGGGGGGGGGTCTGGAACTCACTGCCTGAAAGGGTGGTAGAGGCAGAGACCCTCATCACATTTAAAAAGTACTTGGATATGCACTTGAAGTGCCGTAACCTACAAGACTACGGACCAAGTGCTGGAAAGTGGGATTAGGGTGGATAGCTCTTTGTCGGCCGGCATGGACAAGATGGGCCAAATGGCCTCCTTCTGGTGCTGTAAATTTCTTTGATTCTATGTGCCTTCAGCTGCCTGGGCCCTAGGCTCTGGAATTCCCTCCCTAAACCTCTCCGCCTCTCTCTCCTTTAAGATGCTCCTTAAAACCTACCTCTTTAACCATCTTTTTTGTCACCTGTCCTAATATCTCCTTAGGTGGCTCGGTGTCCAATTTTATTTGATAATCGCTCCTGTGAAGCGTCTTGGGATGTTTTACTGCATAAAAGGCGCCAGAGAAATACAAGTTGTTGCTGTAGTGACTGAATAGATTAAATTCCATTGTTATGTAGCTGACTCATCAAGCATGAATGGGTGGGGGGAAGGGTCAAAGGGAACAGGGGTCAGTCTCATGGAAGAGAGGAGGGAGAAACCAAAAAAAATACTTCAGGGCTGGGGTGGTTGAGAGACAGGGAGAAGTTTGGGGAAGAGGAAAAAAAACAAAAGTGGCAGAGGAAGCTGCATGGATGCTCTCAATCTTAGAGACAAAGGCCCAGAAATTAAACATGGATGGTTCCCGCGGGGGTAAGGATTCCCCGCGATATCGCACTCCGCGCCTACCTTTTTGCTCCGGGCCCACACGAACTTTAGTTTCAAAGGCTCTCTCTGTTGGAACCGTGCAGTGCTTGCGTGACCCAGAGGCGCAATTAGTTCGTGCGAGCTCTGGGATCATGTGATTCAGTTAGAGCCAATGGCAGCACACCATCTTTCATTCATAGTTTTGACAGGAAGACCTGTCAAAGCTATGAATACTACACCCCCCCAAAAGAACAGCTAAACCTCAATTAAATTTAAAAAAAAGCCATCACATTAATAAAATAAGTATAGTTAAATAAATTAACCACTTTAAACAAAAAATTAAATTTTTGAAAAAATTTAAAATCTTTTTAAAAGTTATAAAAATAAACTTACCTTTCTTTAAAGTCTCTAAAAAAGATAAACCTGTTGAAAAAAATTTAAAATAACACTTAATTAACTACTTACCTTGTTAAAAGGGGGTCCTACGCCTGCTTTCTTTGTGTGTAAAATCTTCACCACTTACCTGCGCGTTCAAAGCTGGAAAAATAACTAAGTGCACTGTGTGCGCGCAGCCTGTAGCGCGCACGCAGTTCACTTAGGAACCGCCCCCTTTTCAATTCACGAAGTGCCGGTTTCCCGCGCATGCGCAGTGCATGCAGGAAACCGGCAATTCGGGACCTAATACGCGAGAGTACACAGTGCGTACTCTCGCGTATTAGGTTTAATTTTCGGGCCAATGAAATTCATGAGCTCCTTGCACTTGGAATTGGAGATGAGGATGGAGGAGTCAGTTTGCTCTGGAGAAGAGGAGCCTAAGATTGCCCTGGTCCTCCAGGATGATCTTGAAACAAGTGGTTTTGGCAGAGAAGAGTGACACATGGTAAAAAGCTTGATATGGTTCAGGCAAATCTGGCAGTTGATAGCCAGTACAATTGTGTGCCAGTTACACTTAACCTGTGACTTCAAGGTGCCAAGATAAGGAGATACAACTGGGGGTGGGGTGGGGGGTCAGAAAAATAAGTAATCGTCAGTGATGCCCTATGCCCAGCAAATCAAACTTCAGTGTTAAATATTTATCCCTTTCTAAGATAATGAAAAGACTCCTGCTGCTAATCAGCACAAACAGCCCTTCAAACAAAAACCATTGCCTGATCCATCTTGTTGATAAGATGCAACACGAGTGGGATTTCAATAAGACTAAAAAGACACGAGGACAGTTTCATCGACTCCGAGATGCAAGCTTTGGGATCACGCAGTTCAAAGTTTCCCTCAAAATAAACATAGTGAAACAGTGCATCACCTCCGAGTCACGTGCCAAACTATAACTGTGTGGAACTCCACAGCCAATGGTTTAACAACTGCCAAAGCAGTGTGAATAGAGAACAGGTCCACGCAGCCTGGCCAAACTGCTCCCAAAACTGAGATACCAGTATAATCACAACATTAACTTTCCATGCACGTTCTGTATTCTCCAAGGGGTACGATAATTCTGTCCTCTGATTTGCCTTTCCTCTAATAGGCTTGTTAATGTTTCCTCTTCGATTCTTATACTTGTATCAGTAAAGTGGTTCCCTGTGGGAAATATTAGCCAAATGATCTGGTTCGCAGCAGACTTCATTATCTTAGAAAAGTAGTTTACATGGCAACAATTCAGAAGTACCAAATGCTGTCTGCGTTGTGGTTGTACATATAAAAATACACCAAGTACGTGAAATAAGGCATCTCGTTTCTCAGAAATTATTTGCTCAATAGGCATGTTATTACTAGCAAATTTATGAATTTTTAAGATTAAAATACACATATTAAAAACCTAACGGGTGGATTAAGAGAGTGAGAGTGTAATGCTCAACCAAGATAATGAAAAGAGAACGTGCATTTGATTAGGAAACAAGTATACGAAGAACCAGGATTAGATAAACGAAGGGTTTCGACCTGAAACGTTAACTCTCTTTCTCTCTCCACGGATGTTGCCTGGCCTGCTGAGTTTTTCCAACGTTTTCTGTTGTTATTTCTGATTTCCAGCATCCGCAGTATTTTGCTATCGTATTAGATAAACTTACCATGTGTGGCTGGCACTCAGTTTACTCAGGGCCAGAAGATGCTGGACAAATATATAGTGTAGATTGATTTAGAACAAAAGAATAAGAAAAAGGAAATAAAAGACTTGCATTGCACGACCACCGGACGTCTCAAAGCGCTTTGCAGTCAATGAAGTACTTTTTGAAGTGGAGTCGCTGTTGTAATGTAGGAAACGCGGCAGTCAATTTGCGCACAGCAAGGTCCCACAAACAGCAATGTGATAATGACCAGATCATCTGTTTTAGTGATGTTGGTTGAGGGATAAATATTGGCCCCAGGACACCGGGGAGAACTCCCCTGCTCTTCTTTGGAATAGTGCCACGGGATCTTTTACATCCACCTGATAGAGCGGACGGGACCTCGGTTTAACGTCTCATCCAAAAGACGGCACCTCCAACAGTGCAGCACTCCCTCAGCACTGCACTGGAGTGTCAGCCTAGCTTTATGTGCTTAAGTCTCTGGAGCGGGACTTGAACCCACAACCTTCTGACTCAGAGGCGAGTGTGCTACCCACTGAGCCACAGCTGACACTGTTGCTAAAAAAAGGATATCTGCTGACTATTGCATTTGAGTGGTACATGGCTAATAGTTACAGTAATACAAGTCTTGCCGAAGAATGCAAATAAAGACACAGTGGTCTTATTACTAATAATCACACAGCGCTTTAAAATGCTAACACAGTTAGGGGGTTGCGGTTGACCCGTTTACTTTATATTTCAATCTTGGCCCGATTCTCATGACTATTTATCCTTGCTCACAGCGACAAATCGGGGCAATGCAAATAACAAGCTCACTTCCTAATAAAGATCAGATAACCACAGGATTAACTGATCAAAGCAGGCTCAGGAACGACTATATTTTCCATAAATCAGAGGAACGTAATACACATCGCTGCAGGAGTTCCTCAGGGCAGTGTCCTAGGCCCAACCATCTTCAGCTGCTTCATCAATGACCTTCCCTCCATCGTAAGGTCAGAAGTGGGGATGTTCGCTTATGATTGCACAGTGTTCAGTTCCATTCGCAACTCCTCGGATAATGAAGCAGTCCGTGCTCGCATGCAGCAACACCTGGGCTGATAAGTGACAAGTAACATTCGCACCACACAAGTGCCGGACAATAATCATCTCCAACAAGGGAGAAACTAACCACTGCCCCTCAATGGCATTACCATCGTCAAATCCTCCATTATCAACATCCTGAAGATCACCATTGACCAGAAACTTTACTGGACCAGCCACATAAATACTGTGGCTACAAAAGCAGGTCAGAGGTTGGGTATTCACCTCCTGACTCCCCAAAGTCTTTCCAGCACCTACACGGCACAAGTCGGGAGTGTGATGGAATACTCTCCACTTGCCTGGATAAGTGCAGCTCCAACAACACTCAAGAAGCTCGATACCATCCAGGACAAAGCAGCCCGCTTGATTGGCACCCCATCCACCACCTTAAACATCCACTCCCCCCACAACCAGCCCCACCAGCGCATCGTGATGGCAGTGTGTACCATCTACAAGATACAGTGCAGCAACTCGCCAAGGCTTCTGTCAAAGCACCTCCCAAACCCGCGACCCCTAACACCGAGAAGGACAAGGGCAGCAGGCGCATGGGAACACCACCACCTCTAAGTTGCTCTCCAAGTCACACACCATCCTGAATTGGAAATATATCGCCGATCCTTCAGCGTCGCTGGGTCAAAATCCTGGAACTCCATCCCTAACATCATTGTGGAAGTACTTGTTTTGGGAAGTTCATTAGATTGTCCAAATCTACAAACATACCTTCAACTTTTCAGAATCCATTACTGATTATTGTTGGTCTTCAGAGGGATAATGGTTATTTGCATGAAAGGATCAATTTCTCTCTAATAAGATATTATGGTAAAACCCACCCACCTCTGTTATGCTCTGGTCGCAATCAGTTTTGCACATGTTGCCACTAGCTATGCTCACATGGCACATCAGAAGATTTCCTGCCACTTGAGGTACAGACAAAGATAATTATAAATAAAGTAGGTGATAAACAAGGGCAATAAATGCACTCCCTGCGGATGCAGAATGCATTTGCTTCTCATGGGTGCTGCCATTGTAACATTGGATAAATATATAAAATTAAGGATATTTGTGAATGAGTTATAAGACAAAAGTAGCCTTCAAAAGGGAATTGAATAAATACTTGAAGGAGAAAAAATTGCAGGAATATGGGGAAAGAGCGGGGGAGTGGGACTAACTGGATTGCTCTTCGAAATAGCCGGCATAGACTCAATGGGCCGAATGGCCTCCTTCTGTGCTGTATGTTGATGGTGGGGGATTCGGCGATGGTAATCCCGTTGAATGTCAAGAGGAGGTGGCTAGACTCTCGTTGGAGAAGGTCATTGCCTGGCACTTGTGTGGTGTGAATGTTACTTGCCACTTATCAGCCCAAGCCTGAATGTCGTCCATGTCTTGCTGCATGCGGGCACGGACTGCTTCATTATCTGAGGAGTTGCGAATGGAACTGAACACTGCATTCATCAGCGAACATCCCCACTTCTGACCTTATGATGGATGAAGTCATTGATGAAGCAGCTGAAGATGGTTAGGCCTAGGACACTGCTCTGAGGAACTCCTGCAGCGATGTCCTGGGGCTGAGATGATTGTGAGGTAGTAATTTAATATTGGTGGTTAGATTACAGTATATTCATAGCAGCAGTGCACAGAAAAGAAAAACATAGCAAATATTCGAACTTCAAAGCATTCTAACATTCATTGTATTTTATAAACAATGTTAATTTATTCAAATTATTTAACGGGGTTGCATGGTGGAGATCAGTTCAATTGTCTATTGGCTATTAAGCAGTGCACAGACTGCGCTTATTTAGTTTGCATTGCTGTGCTTCTCTTTGCAAATCAGGAGCAGCCACAAGAACCACTGGAGTCCTGGCCTACTGAGACCAAAGCTCTTAAATTTGTATTCATGGTGACGAAGACCCAGGTTTTTAGCACCGGTGCCAAGACCGTTTGAAAAATCATCGCAAATTGGTACAATTACCAGCCACCGTCTATCTCAAGCCCTTTCAGTAATTAATAACCAGGTTGCTATCCACGACTTCATCACTACGAGTTCCTGTCAGCAGTAAAATCTACTGTAAATGAATGATGATGAGGTTGTAAAAGTCTAATTGATTGTTAGATCTACAAAGCCAACAGGTGGGTCGGAGGAGATCTTTCAAAATATAATGTACATATACAGCAATACACCTTCCATCAGTCTTTTATCAAGAATATTTCAACCTATGGTCAGTTTATCAGTGTTTCGAAAGAAAAAACAGCTTTTATTCCACCCTCCTGGGGATTGGAGGTTGTCAGAATAAGCCAATCAGATCAGTCAGAAGTTGAGTCCCAGTACTATCAGAACCAATTAGTTTGGTAGACGGGAGAGATTAAAACCCATTATAACCATATCATGCAAGGTTAAGTCCAGTTCACCAAACAACAGTTACAATGCTTTCAATTTTCATCAATTAACTAGGGTTTATTTCTAGAGGGATAGAATTGAAAAGTAGTGAAGTTATGCTAAACCTGTATCAAACCTTGGTTAGACCACACTTAGAGTACTGCTTACAGTTCTGGTCGCCATATTATAAAAAGGATATAGAGGCACTGGAGAGGGTGCAGAGAAGATTTACAAGGATGATACCAGAAATGCGAGGGTATACATATCAGGAAAGGATGAACAGGCTGGGTCTCTTTTCTCTTGAAAAGAGAAGGCTGAGGGGTGACCTAATAGAGGTCTTTAAAATTATGAAAGGTTTTGATAGAGGGGATACAGAGAGAATGTTTCCACTTGTGGGGAAGAGCATAACTAGAGGCCATCAATATAAGATAGTCACCAAGAAATCCAATAGGGAATTCAGAAGAAACTTCTTTACCCAAAGAGTGGTGAGAATGTGGAACTCGCTACCACAGGGAGTGGTTGAAGCGAAAAGTATGGATGCATTTAAGGGGAGGCTGGACAAGCATATGAGGGAGAAGGGAATAGAGGGTTATGCTGATAGATTTAGATGAGGAAAGACAGGAGGAGGCTGGAGTGGAGCATAAACACCGGCACGGACTGGTTGGGCCGAATGGCCTGTTTCTGTGCCGTATATCCCATGTAATCCGATGTAAAACTATGTCAGGCATATATGAAAGCAAATGTAGACTGGAAGGATGACTCTTGGGAGACCAAGGCTAGCATCTTCAGACCTGGCTAATACCCTTGGAGCAGCCATGGTCAACAACAAGGTCCATACAGCCACCAAGGATCAGTATTGATAATACCATTGGCATCATGACATGGTGCTTCAGATATCTGGACAGATCAGGGAGTGTTTTATAATATAACACCCGTCAGGGAGGATATTGTGTGTTGCATGCTCTATAACATTCCTCTACAAAGAGGCCTAACCACAGAGAAGGAGGAGACCAATCAGGAACACTGCCAGAAGAGGCAGACAGTGACCATAAAGACATAGGGCTGGATTTTACCAACCTCGGTGGGTCCGTGGTGGGCAATGTCAGTGGCGGACCCCAACCCCGCTGCTGCCTCCAACCTGCTGTCCAAAATGATTTTCTCCTGATTGGGCTTGTTAAGCCCGCTCAGCATGTTTGCCGGCCAATTGAAGGAAGCGGGCCTGATGACATCATTTGATGACACTTCATCAGCCGGTTTCCTTAAAGGGACCATGCACAAATTTACTTTGACAGTTGTGCTGTCAGTGTTCCACAGCATTGAGGGGCTGCAAACACTGACAATCACCACACAGATGTGCACAGCTGCACCCAGGCCCTCCCATGATTCCCTCCATATGCTTATGGAGGGAGTCACAGCACGCAGGGAGGTCCTCTTCCCTTCCAATGGGCAGAAGAGACCTCCCCAGGAGACCAATGCAGCCTGGTTGCACATTGCACAGGAGGGCACAAGCAGGGATGTCATCAGGAGGACCAGGCTGCAGAGGCGCAAACCTTTCAATGATCTCAGTAGATCACGAAACGTTACTGCAAAGCCACACTCAACCTCATCCTGCTGTGCCACTCATCACATCCCCATCACTCTGCCTTCCCTACCCTACTCCTGCACATCCTTACTCACACCAACTAACCTTGCACCTTCACCCATCCCTCTCTATCTATATTATCACTTCCCCATCTCACTAGCCACCCCTTACACTCACCCTTAACTTACTGCAAGCATACAAACTAACAACACACAAGGGTAGGCACCTGGGTGTTTTAGCCAATGTTCATGTGAAGTTTCTGTTAATGTGCTGTCAAACATTGAAACTTTTATTTTCAACACTTTGCGTTCTTGGACAGATTTGCGTGCACCTTTGGAAGTGGCTTCGTGAGTTGCAGTGAATGGTGAGACATAACGGTACCACCCGCAATGGTGATGCATGTGAAAGGAATGGCTTGGGCATTGTAGGGATGCTTTATCGTGTTGGTGTGGGGTGCTGCCAACCTGGTGCATCATGTGGCAGCCAGGGTGTACAGCATCAAGTGAAGTAAATCTGGCTATGGTGAGGCCATCCCTGGCCTCCCGGGCAGCAATGTGGTCGGGTGCTGATGCCCTCAGGTCATCTCAAAGCGCTTTACGGCCAATGAAGTACTTTTGAAGTGTAATATAGGGAAACATTTCCTACAGTGTGATGTGTGAGTGTTGTCACTGTTTTGCCATGGTGCTTTCTATTAGTGCTGGTGGATTGCGCTGACATCTCTCATCTAATCTACTGCTTGTTCCAAATGATTCCTCTGTGGAAGGAGTAAGTGTGCTGGTTGGCTGCAGGTTTTCAGCGACAGCCGCTTAAAACTCTCCTGACCCTATGCCTCCTTGTCTGCTCCTTGCTACAGCCCCTGTGTCCGAGTTAGGCAAGTCTACTTCTGCTGTGGCTGGCTGGTGCTGTCCACTTTCTGACTCAGTGGAAGTCACTTGCACAGGGATGCCAGATGTAGCATTGCCTTGAGCAAGAGCAGCCTCATCCGTGCCGCCTCAGCTGTGTTACCCTCCAGGCCACGGCTGCTGGGCAGTCCCTCAGCGTGTCCCCTGACCTTCACGGGAGTAGAACTCTGGATAATAATGAAGGCTGTAATTAGCTGCCTCAAAGCGTTCTCCATCTGATCACCCAGTGTGTTGTCAGACAAGAGAACCTCTTGTAGATGAGCCCAAAGCACCTACAGCAGCAGCATGAGCTTTGTTAAGATGCTCCCACTGTGCTTAATACGTACACTATTGACGATTTCACTGCAGATGCCCATTAATTGCCATGCTCTCAATAGCAGACTGCAGTGCAGATAACCATTCATGCACGAGTGTGAAGCTAGTGAACATCTCTAATCCTCACCGAACTTTCAGGGTGTTTTGCATGGACATAAATGCCTCATGTAGACAATCCTGCTTCGCTAGCAATCCTTATATGCAAGCCCTTGCAGGTCAGAATCCCTATATGGTGCTACAGATGTAGGAACCATGCTGGCCTCCAGCAGCAGGTACCTGCTCTTCATCCATGTACTATGGGCTGGATTTTGTCTTGGGGTCGGGTTGGGGTCGTGTTACCCGCATTTCGTGTTTCCCCCCCGACTCCAGATTAATGTGGATGAATGATGCAATTTTCACTTAATTGGGCAATTGAGTTCCAGCATGTGGGAACCCATGAACCAATTAGTGGTTTCAGTCTGAAAGTCGCCTCTGATGATGTCATCATTGCAGAGACTGCCTGGCCTTTGCTGTGAGAGGACCTGGATGCAAAATGAGCACAGAGAGAGAGAGAGAGAGAGAGAGAGAGAGAGAGAGAACTTTTTTTGCAACCAAGTCCTCCCAGGCAATCTCTGAAGACATTTAATGCAGCAGCATCAGAGGCGACTTTCAGACCTAATACTACTACTACCTTCATCACATCTCCGTTGTAATAGTGGACCTGCAGCTGATAGTCAGCTATCCACTTGTGCTCCCGCCAGGTTTCACTGGCGTGTTTCACATCAGGCGTACTTCACGTCGGAAAAGGGTTAAACTAGCTAAAACGTTTCAAAATGGAATTACAGAGCCAATTTAGGGCTTGTTAAGGGCTTTAATGGCCTCTCCCGCCTCTTGGAGGCGGGACGGAGTCGGGAATCCCGCGACCGATTTTGTCAAAATTGCGTGGAGGCGGAATGGAGTCGGGATGGGGTCGGGACCCCCGAATCTGCAACTTTAACCCCCCACACGCCTCCAAACCCGACTCCACGGGTCATTGAAAATCCAGCCCTATGACTCACTGGTAGGACCACAGGACATCTACATCTTCCAGGGCATGAGTACTGGTACTTAGTGAAAGTGGCAAGTGACGGAGGGTGTTGAGGAGCTGGCTTGTTCAGCGACTGGTCGTGGTGTCACTCTGTTCTTTTAAGTCTACAAAAACAGAGGGACATGTGTCAAGATGTTGCAGCAAATAAACACCTTCAAGCAGTTCTTTCATTGCAACTTACCGTCTGATGTGCCAGTGACTGAACAGGAGTCAAGATACTAGACAGAACAACGCATTCTGGTACTTGCCCAGAGGCCTCCAGCTTCACCTTCTCCCTTAATAGTTTCATACCCGACAATGTCCTGGGTAGTGTCCTCAAAAGGAGTTTCTCTCCTATCCTGCAAAGAGATTAGTCTTGAAACTGGACATTCACCGACATATGTTGCAGTAGTACCTGGGCACCTTGGGCAGTCCTTCCCCCACCACCACCCCCCCAACCCCAGTGCTCACCTATGACATGTACATGTTGGATGCCACCTTGTTGCATGTACTGCGCTGTAGAAAAGGTAAAATAAACAAATTGAGTAAATCAGTGAAGGACCAGGTGCATACAAAATAATAAGCAAACTTACAGAAGAGAATGGAGACAGATAGGCAGAGGTCGGCACAGAGTGAAAGTGAAGTGAGAAAAGGTGTCGGAGACAGACAGATGTGCAAAGACTACAACCAAAGTGTGTGAGTCCTACCGAGAGAGAGAGAGTGGGAGGCAACCAGAAAGGCAGAGCAAAGAAAGTACTTTGGCACAGAAGAGAGATAATTACAGGCGAGAGACAGCATTTTTTTCCAATTCCTTGAGCAACAGATCAATTATCAAAAAATGTGCTTTATGAATGTTTGGCTGCGGTCCAGAAAATTGTAGTTTTGTTGTGTGTGTGAATTTGGCAGTGTGCTTACTTTTCAAAATGTGAAAATATAATTGTTATTTCACAGCAAAGACTTAGACTTGAAATGTCAAGATTTAACCCTCTGTGGCGAGTTTAGTTCCTATCTACTGCGCAAATACAGCAACTTAATGGTGAGGCAGACAGCGAGATGCCGTTTTCGCGAAGCCGACTACGGAACCGCGCAACTCGGACATCAACTTTAGGATATTTGCGTTTAACCTCGCACTTGCCCCTTGCCTGAAGTTGCACATAAATAACGGCAAGCGGCATTAGCCTCACTGTTATTTTGACAGCAAGTTCTGGCCCAACCATTTAGCACTTGAACCAAATTCAAAAGTCTTGTCTTTTCTCTCTGGGTGCCGAAAACAGGGAGGACCCTCCGAATGATTCACATACCAACAGCCGCAACCACAATTTAAAATATGGGTGCAGTTTGGGCACACCACCTTGTAAAGGTCATTGACATTTGAGAAAGGTATCAGGTAAGAGTACAGAATCTGTCACTTCTAAGTTAGGACGAAAGACTCAAGAAGCCGAATGAATTTTGTTAAGTGAAAATAAACAATTGAGAGGAACCCAGTGTGAAAAGGTTCTCAGTTTAATTGTTCAATGAAATTAATATGTACTATTAGGGGGTGATTTTGCCAATGGGGGTGCGTTGGAGGCGGGACTGCTGCTTGTCGGGTCAATGTCCTGCCTCCATCGATTTGTGGCCAACCCACGTTATTTTCCCTTGATTGACCTTGTTAAGCCCGCCCAGCGGGCTTAGCAGGCCAATTAAGGGAAAGCCGGTTGCAGAGAATGTCAACGTATGACGTTTCATCTGTCAAAAAATTTTGACAGATGAATTGTCATCGTTTGACAGCTCTGTGAAGCCGTCAAACAGTGACATTCTCTGTAGTTTGATGAGTTCTTGAATTCAAGACCTCATCAAACTTCTTTCTTTTACAGAAATGAGATGGTTGCTGCATCTGAGAATGCAACGGCCATCTGTCATCTCCAACACGGAGGTCCGAGACTCTCCGCATACACACCGACTGAAGCCTGCAGGAAGAAACAAAGGTAAGTACACTTTTACTAACACTCTGCACTTACCTCAGATACTCACCTCTCCACTCTTGCACCCATCACTTACCTTCACACCACACTTTTTCACCCCCGCAGACCCAGTACTCGCCTCGCTGAGCTGGCGGATTTCGGAGCCTTCGGGAAGCCCGCACTTGTGAGGGCAAAAAGGGGATAATCCTATTTTCTGCCTGTTAACTACCTGTTAACAGGCAGTTAATAGGCTTTAATCCCTTCCTGCCTCCAAGGAGACGGGACCTGGCATGGGACGGCTACCCGCCTCCTAGGAAGATGGCTTGGGGGTGGGTTGGGCACACGCCCCCAAATTCTGCCATTTTCCCGGCAGTCCCGCCTCCATACCCGCCTCCCCAGGGCTGGCAAAATCGCCCCATAGAAATTTATAGCATGGAAAGAGGCCATTTCGACCCATCGTGTCCGTGCCGGCCGACAAAGAGCTACCCAGCCTAATCCCACTTTCCAGCTCTTGGTCCGTAGCCCTGTAGGTTACGGCACTTCAAGTGCACATCCAAGCACTTTTTAATGTGATGAGGGTTTCTTCCTCTACCACCCTTTCAGGCAGCAAGTTCCAGACCCCCACCACCCTCTGGGTGAAGAAATTTCCCCTCAAATCCCCTCTAAACCTCCTACCAATTACTTTAAATCTATGCCCCCTGGTTATTGACCTTCTGCTAAGGGAAATAGGTCCTTCCTATCCACTCTATCTAGGCACCTCATAATTTTATACACCTCAATAAGGTCTCCCCTCAGCCTCCTCTGTTCCAAAGAAAATAAACCCAGCCTATCCAATCTTTCCTCATAGCGAGAATTCTCCAGTCCAGGCAACATCCTCGTAAATCTAAGGCAACTGCTTGTCACAGCAAGTGTACATGTGTATTCGCACCTCAAGGAAGTTAGTCTAAATGGATCTGAGATAGACTTATTTTAATGATAGCCTGCGGTTGTCCAATGGTGCTTTACTCCATATTACTGGAGCCTGTCAACCAATAAGGCACAGAATCTTCACTCACGTTTTTGTACTTCTGGTGATCATGATCAAAAAAGTTTCAACTTGGGTAATGCTATTTGCTAAGAAATTTGCTACAAATAAAGAGAAAAGACAAGGCTTTTGAATTTGGTTCAAGTGCTAAATATTGGACCAGAATTTGCTGTCAAAATAACAGTGAGGCTGTTTATTTATATGTAAATGGTACAGCAACTTCAGGCGAGGGGGAAATGCGAGGTTAAACACGAATATACTTGATGTCCGAGTTGCGCTGTTCCGCAGTTGGCTTTGCGTAAACGGCATTTTGCTGTCTGGCTCACCACTGAAATATTTTCAATGGCGCAGCTTTAAGATTATAAACATTGAAAGGTAAATTTAGAGGATTTCCAGAACATCCAAAGGAGTCACAGCTCGGGATCTGATTCCTGAGTTATACTGCAAGTTATGCATCAAGGCGCATCTGAAAGCACTTCCCTAATGTGGAAGTCCCAGCATTACTGCACCCTTCATCTTCCTTTTTTTTATTCATTCATGGGATGTGGGCGTCACTGGCAAGGCCAGCATTTATTGCCCATCCCTAATTGCCCTCGAGAAGGTGGTGGTGAGCCGTCGCCTTGACAACTGAGTGACTTGCTAGGCCATTTCAGAGGGCAGTTAAGAGTCAACCACATTGCTGTGCGTCTGGAGTTACATATAGGCCAGACCGGGTAAGGACGGCAGATTTCCTTCCCTAAAGGACATTAATGAACCAGATGGGTTTTTACAACAATCCAGTAGTTTTCATGATCACCATTACCATTACTTTTTATCCAGATTTATTTAATTAACTGAATTTAAATTCCCCACTGCCGTGGTGGGATTTGAACTCATGTCTCCAGATCATTAGTCCAGGCCTCTGGATTACTAGTCCAGTAACATAACCACTATGCCACCATTCCCGCTGAATGGGGTAGCTTCTGCTTTAGTTCATTCACCATCTGGGAACAACCTTGTTATACAAATCACTCAGCACCTTGGATCGCTCCTTTAACAAGGGCAACTTTGTGATTGTGGGAGTTTCACTATTCTCATTTGAGTGCGGACCAGTCAGTCTGGAAATATCATCAAATCCACCGAGTCGTCAATCCAACATGAAAGACAAACATCCTCTACAAGACCACTGACTCCCACAGCTACCTGGACTACACTTCCTCCCACCCCGCTTCCTGTAAGGACTCTATTCCATTCGCCCAGTTTCTCCATCCCCGTCGCATCTGCTCTGACGATGCCACCTTGCATACCAGTGCTTCCGACATGTCTTCCTTTTTCCTCAACCGAGGATTCCCCTCTACTGTGGTTGACACGGCCCTTGACCGTATCCGTTCTATTTCCCGCACTTCTGCTCTCACCCCTTCCCCTCCCTCCTGGAACCACGATAGGGTTCCCCTTGTCCTCACCTTTCACCCCACCAGCCTTTACATTCAACGGATCATTTTCTGCCACCTCCAGCGTGATCCCACCACCAAACACATCTTCCCCTCACCTCCCCTTTCAGCATTCCGAAGGGACCGCTCCCTCCGCAACACCCTGGTCCACTCCTCTATCACCCCCAACACCCCTTCCCCTTTGCCCAGCACCTTCCCGTACAAGCGCAGGAGATGCAACATATGCCCTTTTACCTCCTCCCTTCCCACTGTCCAGGGCCCCAAACACCCCTTCCAGGTGAAACAGCGATTTACTTGTACTTCTTGCAATTTAGTATACTGTAGTCGCTGCTCACGATGCGGTCTCCTCTACATTGGGGAGACTAAACGCAGATTGAATGACCGCTTTGCAGAACACCTCCATTCAGTCCGTAAGCGTGACCCTGAGCTTCCGGTTGCCTGTCACTTTAATTCTCCGCTCCACTCCCACTCTGACCTCGGCCTCTTACACTGTTCCAACGAAGCTCAACGTAAGCTCAAGGAACAGCACCTCATCTTTCGATTAGGCACTTTACAGCCTTCTGGACTCAACATTGAGTTCAACAATTTCAGACCATAACGTCTGCCCCTATTTTTTCACATGGCAGCTGTTGATGTTTCAGCCATTCCCATTTACACCTCTTCTAGACTCATCTTTTGTTTCTTTACTTGTCCCATTACCACCAGCTTTTGCTTTGCACCATCATCCCTTTTGTCATTCAATCACTCCTGCCTCCCACCCTATCACAGACCTTCCCTTTTGCTCTTTCCTCCCCTCCCCCCCTTTCCCTGCCTCTGCACTTGCTTAAAACCTGTTACATCTCTAACTTTTTCCAGTTCTGATGAAAGGTCATCGACCTGAAACATTAACTCTCTCTCTCTCTCCACAGATGCTGAGTATTTCCAGCATTTTCTGTTTCTATGAAAGGCAGGGGCCTGTCCCTCCTGGTGAGATTATTCTGATTTTGGACTCCTAAACCCAATACTTTGTAGCCATCCTCTATCAGAGTGTTTATTTTTCTCTCAACATTTCCCTCTGCTGTATCCTCTCAAGAAGACTGCCTCCTTCAGGTTATCCTCCTGCTGAAAAAGGGTAGGGTGCTCCAACTCACAGCATCAGTATTACTGCTTGGTTTAATGAACAGAGGTGCACCGTAGAAACATAGGGCTGGATTTTGATACTGGGGCAGGTTGGGGTTGTGTCATCCGCATTTCGTGTTATCCACCCGACTGCAATTCGATGTGGGAGATTGATGCAATTTTCACCTAATTGGGCAATTGAGTTCCAGCATGTGGGAACCCATGAACCAATTAGTGGTTTCAGTCTGAAAGTCGCCTCTGATGATGTCATCATTGCTGCTGCATTGCAGGTCAGAGACTGCCTGGCCTTTGCTGTGAGAGGACCTGGATGCAAAATGAGCAGCAGCTCTAAGTCAGAGAGAGAGAGAGAGAGAGAGATTTTTTTTTGCATCCAGGTCCTCTCACAGCAAAGGCCAGGCAGTCTCTGAAGACCTTCAATGCAGTAGCATCAGAGGCGACTTTCAGACCTAATACTACTACTACCTTCATCACATCTCCGTTGTAATAGTGGACCTGTAGCTGATAGTCAGCTATCCAAATGTGCTCCCGCCAGGTTTCACAATCGTGGTTCAGAACAGGCGTGCTTCACGTAGATCAAGGGTTAAAATCACAAAGGCCTTTCAAAATGGCATTACAGAGCCAATTTAGTGCTTGTTAAGAGCCTTAATAGCCTATCCCACCTCTTAAAGGCGGGACGGAGTCGGGACCAGCAGACACGATTTAATGAAAATTGCGTGGAGGCGGGATGGAGGCGGACTTGTGCCCGCCCGCCAGTTTTCGCAATTTTAACCCCTCACACGCCTCCAAACCCGCCTCCACGGGTCAATGAAAATCCAGCCCATAGGCTTCCCAGCTAGTTTTCGCTTCCTGCCTTTGGGGACATGGTGAAGGCTGTTGAAGTAAGTAGTCAGGGTTTTATTGGGATCCAAAATCTGACTTTCTAATTCTGAACCCACTGTGCCAACATTGGACCAAGATTTAAGTGCTGTACCCATGTATCCCAGTTTTTCACTTCCATGCCAGCATTGTTAATTCACGTGTCTGTTTTCAAAAAGAAAAGAAAGACTTGCATTTATATAGCGCCTTTCACGACCACCGGACGTCCCAATGTGCTTTACAGCCAATGAAGTACTTTTTTGACGTGTAGTCACTGTTGTAATGTTGGAAACGCGGCAGCCAATTCGCGCACAGCAAGCTCCCACAAACAGCAACGTGATAATGACCAGATAATCTGTTTTTTTGTTATGTTGATTGAGGGATAAATATTGGTCAGGACACCGGGGATAACTCCCCTGCTCTTCTTCGAAATAGTGGCCATGGGATCTTTTATGTCCACCTGAGAGAGCAGACGGGGCCCTCGGTTTAATGTCACATCCGAAAGACGTCTCAGCCATTGAAACATACTGGCTTATTGACAATTCATCGCTTTGTAGTTGGAGGATTCAAATGGCAAGTACCTCCGCAAATGACTTATTCTCCACTGGTTTTATATTTAATTAATGACCTTGTCCGAGGCTCAACTGAGAGTATTGCACAGGGGCACTCTGAAATGTATGACCTCTATGGAGTGGACGCGTCATCATGTAAGACTCCTGTTCCATTCTTGGCCTCCGACATTCTCGTGCAGAGACTTCCATAGTTTTCAAAAATGGCATCTATTAACCATGACTGTAAGAACTATCTGTGTTGATATTAATAATGCAGCGTTAGTATAACATATGAAGCTGCAAAACAAATGCTCAACTTAATGTGCCGGTTTGTCATTGTGTCTCTATGTCTCCACCAAAGACTAGTTTTCTCAGTTAATAATAAGAGGATGAGCAACTTACAGGGTTTACAGACACAAAGCGGGGATGTGGGACTAAGCACAACTGCTCTTTCAGAGAGACAACACAGGCACGATGGGCCGAATGGCCTCCTTCTGTGCTGTAAGTTTCTAGGAATCTAGGAATTCAGCTGCAAGATATAATGCAAAGCTCCATTATTAGAAATAATTAACCTCTGCTCGGCATACTGTGTGTTATGGGGAGACCCAAGCAAAGGAGATGAGAAAACATTTTTTTTTTAAGAAAGAAAATATTTCATCTTGGTCTTGCAAGATCCAAAATATTTTTTGCATATGATAGGTTTTAGTTTTACTTCAAAGTTTCTGACAGATTTCAACCAAATACACACCTATTCATTTTGGCTATCTAATTAAGGGTTCATGTAAGAAGTATTTGCATCAACATTTTCCCAACTTGAGCAGCATCAGCAGCTTCTCAACAAAAAGACACAATGATCACAGTCCAGTTCAAGAAAACCTGGGTTGTTAACATGTAGAATCCATTGTCCAGGTAGTCTCAAGTCATAAAGGCAAGTGATCTTGCAATCCACACAGTTATAACCTGGATTTAAACCGCCACATAGTTGAAAAATATTTTCTATATCCACGGAAAATTTGTCCAGCAGACAGCCTTCTACTTTATATCAAAATCTATGAGCAAAATTTCTACTACTTTACTTGCTAATAGAAATCAGGTTCTAATTTTATTCCTTGTAATATACAAGTCAACATTGTTTTTATATTTTTCGGAACAAGAAAACTCTATTTTTGATGGCTATATCGATGTGTTGGTTTCATTTTTTTTTTAAATATTCGTTCATGGGATGTGGGTGTCGCTGGCAAGGCCAGCATTTATTGCCCATCCCTAATTGCCCTTGAGAAGGTGGTGGTGAGCCGCCTTCTTGAACCGCAGCAGTCCGTCTTCTTTGTAGCAGTTTCGTACAACTGAGTGGCTTGCTGGGCCATTTCCGAGGGCAGTTAAGAGTCAACCACATTGCTGTGGGTCTGGAGTCACATAGCGGCCAGACCGGGTAAGGACGGCAGATTTCCTTCCCTAAAGGACATTAGTGAACCAGATGGGTTTTTGCGACAATCCGATAATTTCATGGTCACCATTACTGATACTAGCTTTTTATTCCAGATTTATTTAATTAACTGAATTTAAATTCCCCAGCTGCTGTGGTGCGATTTGAACTCACAGATCATTAGTCTAGGCCTCTGGATTACTAGTCCCACTATGCTACCGCACCCACTGTATGAACTAATGTGACCAATATGAGCTAATTAAAAATCCTTTTCCCTTTAGCCTCATTTTTTTATATGGTATTAATATTAAGTTGGCTGTGATATAATTCCCTCCTTCACTTTGTGTTGGCATTTACAGCTTTTAATTAAAAGCAGTTCTATTAAACGTACTAAACAGTTTAACCTGGCACCACATTTGCTGCTCCCTTTGTCAAAACCTTCATCAGTGGTAGGTCAATTCTTTGCCTTTAACGCTATCAACTTATAATTGAATTGGAAATGGATTGAGATGGTTTGCATTTATGAGCCAAACGTCAACACAAGAGGGGTTAGAGAGTAACAAGCACACACTGTAAATTAAAACCGACAAATTGATATGGTCAAACCAGCAGATTTCCTGCCAGTACAATTTTGTCACATAATATTTGATGGGTTCTGTTAGGGGAGAGATTCTGTCTGAAGTCCGCAAACGATCAGCATCACAACAACAACGACAAATTCCTTAAATATAATGCAAAATTCAGTCCAAAAATAAATTGTATGTCCTACAAAAGTTCCTGTTGTTTCCTAACACCCGAGCTTGTGTGAATTAAATAGACTGCAAACAAAAAAAAGTGAGGGTATGAATTTCAGCCTATTTTATTTATATTGGATCATATTGAGGGCCAAAGAAAATTAAGAGGGTGAGACCAAGACAGCCCATATTCACCTGGTGTTGCACGATACTGTGACTCTATTACTAGTATGAATGGCAATACATTAGTTAAAAGCTTAACTGGAGCTCACTTCATTTGCTGCTTTCTTGTCCTGGGACTCCACTTCTTCTCTTATGCAAGATTAATGTACTATCAATAGATTATAAAATCTCCACTAGATTTGCATAACAATTCAGGCAAAGACATTTTTTTAAATTCTTGGCGCTGTTATTGTGAAAGAAGTTTTTAGCATTTTATTCACATTTATATTTGTGCCTTTCTATTTTCACTGGAAACCCAAAGAGCAAAGATAGGTTAACATTTGGGTATAATCATCAACAACAACTACTTATATTTATATAGCGCCTTTTAACCGTAATAAAATGTCCCCAGGTGCTTCACAGGAGTGGAATAAAAAAAATTTTTTTTGACACTGAGCCATGAATAATCCATTCATCAGAAATGAGTTCTGATGAGGGGCAGGATATGCACACGAGCTTTGTTGCACTGAAGTCCGGGATAGGTTTTATTTTTACTTCCCATAGATGTGCTGGTCGCTCTTTGGAGAAAACTTGCGCACAAATGTTAGTCAAGATTTAATGTTTAGCTTCCTTGTGAGAACCTGAATTCTGATTTTACAGATGCTGAAGGACCTGCTGTATATTTTCAATATTTTATTGCAATGAGCATGTTACATTTTTGGACTTCATGTTAGATAGTCTACTCAGGTTTAGTGTTTGGACCATCCTATAAGCAGACCTTAGATCCCCTATGGCCTGGAGTATGCCTTTACCTGTCCAATATCTAGGCAAATAATAGACACCCAGGGATCAAAGATAGACCCTTGCCACTGTACTCCAGCTTATTGAAATGTTTCTCCTCATAGTATACACTGTCAGATAGAGACTCAGGCTATAAACTAATAATTTATTTGAATAAATTACTCAGTACAAAATATTATACATTACAATAATTTACAAACTGCAATCCTTCAAATTGCATTTCAAAAAATTAAAAGCACCTTTCACTTGGCTACCTCTCTACATACATTGAAAATGGATATTCACTGCATAAATGATAACTACCGTGGAATAAAACTAGCCATTTGTTGACTGTAGTCAGACATCTGAGGCAAATTTAGCCACAGAAATATCATTCCAATTCCTTTGATGATATACTGAACAAAGCTCATTCACAAACAACAACATTTCCGTCAACTAAATTTGATGGTAAGCCACACTTTGGCAATGGCATAGGATGTTTGTCCCCTAGTTGATATACCTACAATAATTGGAACATAATGCTTTGCCCAACCAGCTATTATTGCACTAGGATGAGGGTGAGTGTGAGGGGTGGCTAGTGAGATGGGGAAGTGATAATATAGAGAGGGATGGGTGGAGGTGCAAGGTAAGTTGGTGTGAGTAAGGATATGCAGGAGTAGGGTAGGGAAGGCAGAAAATGGGGATGTGATGAGAAGCACAGCAGGATGAGGTTGAGTGTGGCTTTGTACTAACGTTTCGTGATCTACTGAGATCATTGAAATGTTTGCGGCACTGCACCCAGGTCCTCCTGACGACATCCCTGCTTGTGTCCTCCTGTGCAATGTGCAACCAGGCTGTGTTGATCTCCTGGGGAGGTCTCTTCCGCCCATGGGAAGGGAAGAAGACCTCCCTGTGTGCTGTGACTCCCTCCATAAGCATATGGAGGGGGTCATGGGAGAGCCTGGGTACAGCCCTGAGCCTCTGTGCAGTCATTGTCAGTGTATGCAGCACCTCAATGCTGTAGAACACTGACAGCACAAATGTCAAAATAAAGTTGGCCATGGTCCCTTTAAGGAAACCGGCTGATGACGCATCATCAAATGATGTCACCAGACCCACTACCTCTAATTGGCCGGGAAACGCGCTGGGCGGGCTTAACAAGACCAATCAGGGGAAAATAATTTCACAGAGCAGGCTGGAGCCAGCAGCGGGGCCGGGACCTGCCACCGACATCGCCCGCCAAGGTTAGTAAAATCGCGGCCTACATCTCTGTTCCTTGCAGAGGCAGCCCACAGGAACCACAATTAATCGGGAATTGAAATCAAGAATCTGATACAGACAAAAATACACTTTTTTCACATTTTATGTCAGACTCAGCACAAGTTAACACAAAAGCAAATGTGCAGTAATATTGTGAGTCATACTCTTTCCATAATCATATACTTGAGTATTAAGTAGCTGCAAATCTCGCGCTTTGAACCCTCACGAGGGAACTGTGTATTAAACCTTAGTTTTGACTTGACATTTACAGAGTTTTCCCCAGCTGAGTGGCTAAATTGTTTACAGGAAATAGAAAAAAAAACTGACTTACTCCAGTGCAACAAAGCTCTTGTGTACAGACCTTTCAAGAGTGAAATTAGGAAACACTTCCTACACTCAAAGAATGGCAATTGATGCTAGATCAATTGTTAATTTTAAAACTGAGATTGATAGATTTTTGTGAACCAAAGGTATTAAGGGATATGGGGCAAAGGCGGGTAGATGGAGTTAGGTCACAGATCAGCCATGATCTCATTGGATGGCGGAACAGGCTCGAGGGGCTCAATGGCCTCCTCCTGTTCCTATGTTCCTTCATGCTGCCAAACTGAACAATCTTCCAAAGAAATGTCTGCAACTTGGACTGATCTAGGAAGTAACCTGAATGTGAGGGAATCAAAAATAAGGGAAATAATTAAGCAAACTAAGGAGGTTCTAATTATTGTAATATGTTTTGGCATCAAGTTTAGCGAGAATTATACCATGCCGGAGTCTGGTATCACATGCACTACCTGCTCTCCGTAGAAACAGAAAGTGTTGAAAATACACAGCAGGTTCTTTATTATCTAACAAAGATAGATCATTGTTTCCAGTGTGGACCTGTGGTCAGAATTCAATTCCTCACTTAGAAATTGCAATTTAAATCATAATTCGGACTGATATTTGTACTTGAGCTTTTCCCAGAAAGTGCATGACCTGGTCATCTATGTGCACATCCCACCCTTCATTACAGCTCAATTTTGAGAGAAAGTCTACATCTGAAATGTTCACTTTCTTTTTACAAACACATACTTTAAATTAAGAAGGATGTTCAACTTTGCCTTGTCCACTGAAGAGGAGTTGGGCCTAATATTTGAAGCTGATTTGATCATCAATCCTGGGTGGAGGAGGGTTCTGTCTGAGAATTAATTAGTTTGAAAATGACCTCATATTTGAACCTCTGAAGAATTGACGACAGGGTGTTGATGTAGAGACAGGATTACTTGATCTTCCTCTCGGAAACTATTTCCTCCTTTGGGGTAATGTTACGGCACATCTATCATTAGATCAGGACTTTTGGCTAATGTCAATGTTCAGCTCTTCAGATGGAATGTGACACTCTGCAGCATTGAATATAACGGACTTGGAATGGGCTCAGATGAAGTCTAGATCTTTTGCTGGCAGCCAAAGGTAAAAACTTCCTGTTCATTGTTGTTCCAGTTAACCAAATCTCACCACTGTGTAATCCTTTCAAGATGCAGACAAAAGGTCACTTGGATGCAGGTCAAGTCTTCAGTGCTTCTTTTGAAAACAAATCTTAGTTATCAAGATAGGCTAAAAGAGTTGGGACTCTACACTTTAGAGAAACGTAGACTTAGAGGTGATCTGATTGAGGTTTATAAGATGATGAAGGGAATAGATTGTGTTCCAGTTGAGAGTTTGTTCCAATTAAATAGGTTAGGGAGGACCAGGGGTCACAAATTTAAGTTGTGTAAGGCCAGATCTAAGTTAGATGTCAGGAGGTGGTTCTTTTCCCAGAGAATAGTGGACCTCTAGAACAGACTGCCTTTCCGTGCGGTGGATGCCGATTCGCTGAATTCCTTCAGGCGAGAGCTGGACCCGTTTCTGGTTGGGGTGGACATCACCTCTTACAAAAGGTAGGTACCTCAGGGCCAGAGTGATCTCCTGAATTTGTTTTGCTCGTCTAGATGGGTCGGAGAGGAATTTCCCAGATACTTTTCCCCAAAATTGGCCTATGTTTTTTAACCTGTCTATTTTTTTTTTTAAATCTCAGAATTTGCCTCTGACATCCTTTACAAGTTTGTGAAGATATTTCAGCAGCAGTATCTATGCATGGGGTCTACTAGCCCTGCTCTGAACTGGCAAAGGAATTTCATAGCACTTGAAATGGCCCCTGCAATTGTTGGCCAAGGTCCAGCAGGACTAATTTTCTTCAATTTGTATCACCTCGGGGATATCAGCACAAAGATATAATTGGAAATTATGCTAATTGACACTTTCAGAGGGCATGTACAGGTACATGAGGGCTATATAATCAACCACCATTACAGTTACTGAAAATTATACAATGTGATGGCAGCAGACGTGTGTACGATGCTTGCTACTTGCTCCATCATCTTGGCCACAGTGGTATGTGCCATGTGGAGACAAGATGAAGGAAGAAAATGGAAGACAAATTTAAAAAAAATTGTAACAGCAAGAAACAATACTGTTGTTAATCAAGGAATGGAAGCACTGAAAAATAATTGAGAATTGACTACTCGGTATGAACACTGATATGTCGTCTTGAAGATATTTTTGGTTCACTTAACTTGCTTTTGTTGTCCACATTACAAAATCAATCTTTAAACAAGAGCGAATTTAACACTTTCTATGAAGATCACCTCTTGCCTTTTGAGCATTCTATTCATAATTTTTTTTTTTTTATCAGTCATAACCTCTCATCTTTCATCTCACTTTGAAGAATACCTAGGTAAACTACTCTGATCCCCTGATATGAATGGAATGAGTGAGATACCAATGGAGGCTGGAGTCTTTTTAAAACAATATTGGCAGCAAATGGGCTTTACACAGTAGAACAACGTTGTGTAAGAGTTAACAAGTATAGGGTTAATAGTGAAGATTTGATGTTTCTTATCCCTGTTGGCTTACCTGTTTGGTTTTAAAGACTTCATGTGTGATGTTCATACTGATTGGGCTGCATTTTGCCCACTATGAGGAAGCCACAAAAGGCAATACTAATTTTTCAGTGAGTGCTGTTCACAATCGATTTGAGATAACAAGGATTGATCAGCTATATATCATGTCATACACCTTTATACTCAACTAGCTAACCTTTCCAATGTTTGTATCAACAATATGAACATCTGTACTGTCTTGAAAATTCTACAATTTACCCTTGGTGTCATTGTCTACTGATATATTACCTACCTTTCATAGTCGTCCTCATTCTTTGAATGTAGTTTGTCCACGTATGTATTAATCTTTGGATCCCATGTTTGCCAGAGAAAGTGAATCAATGTCCCTCGAGGAGCTTTGAGCCTGTTACATGATCCTAACAATCCCATAGTGCGCACCCACAGACCATTCGTCCCTTATTTTTAAACAGAGCTACCTTTTAGTGTCGCTTATAAGAACGTAAGAAATAGGAGCAGGAGTAGGCCATTTGGCCCCTCGAGCTTGCTCCGCCATTCAGTAAGATCATGGCTGATCTGATCTTGGCCTCAATCCAACTTTTCTGCCTGTTCCCCATAACCCTCGACTCCCCTGTAGTTCAAAAATCTGTCTATCTCAGCTTTGAATATATTTAATGACTCAGCCTCCACAGCTCTCTGGGGTAGAGAATTCCAAAGATTCACGACCCTCAGAGAAGAAATTCCTCCTCATCTCTGTCTTAAATGGGCGACCCCTTATTCTGAAACTATGACCCCTATTTCTAGATTCCCCGAGGGGAAACATCCTCTCAGCATCTACCCTGTCAAGCCCCCGCAGAATCTTATATGTTTCAATAAGATCACCTCTCATTCTTCTAAACTCCAATGAGTATAGGCCCAACCTGCTCAACCTTTCCTCATAAGACAACCCATTCATCCCAGGAATCAACCTAGTGAACCTTCTCTGAACTGCCTCCAATGCAAGTATATCCCTCCTTAAATAAGGAAACCAAATCTGTACGCAGTACTCTAGATGTGGTCTCACCAATGTCCTGTACAGTTGTAGCAAGACTTCCCTACTTTTATACTCCATCCCCCTTGCAATAAAGACCAACATTCCATTTGCCTTCCTAATTACTTGCTGTACCTGCGTGCTAATTTTTTGTGTTTCATGTACGAGGACACCCAGATCCCTCTGTACCGCAGCATTCTGTGGTCTCTCTCCATTTAAATAATTATGCTTATTCAATAAAGGAAAATGTATCAAAATTAAATAATAATGTCCCATCACCCCAATCCAGGGTTAGATATAATGGACAATGTAAAAAAAAGTTACAGTAAAAATGATAATCTTTATTATTACTTGTTTCTCCACCACATATAATTTGGAATTATGCCGATTTAATGGTTAAAGTGAGGGATGCCCATAAAGGAACAACAGCTGGCTGCTGGCCCATGCGAGGCCCCAATCCCCCGGGATCGCTACCCCTTCCCCAGCCCCGACCTACAGGCCGGTTAAGCGTGGGAGTCAACCAATTACTTGCCCTCCCACAACCGGAGAGCTGATATTTGACGTCCCCAGATTGGCGACAAAATTTAATTGAGGCCTGATCTGAAAATAGTCCGTTTTGGGCCCGAAACCAGAGTAGGCCATAAATCCCAGTATTCTAGGTGTCACTCTCGCCTTTGAGTCAGCAGGTTGTGGGTTCAAGTCCCAATCTAGGCCGACACTCCAGTGCAGTACTGAAGGAGTGCTGCACTGTTGGAGATGCCGTCTTTCAGATGAGACATTAAACCGTCTCCCCTCTCAGGTGAGCGTAAAAGACCCCATTGCACTAGTTCGAAGGGGAGTTATCCCTGGTGTTCTGGACAATATTTATCCCTCAACCAACATCACTAAAAAACTGATTATCTGGTCATTATCACATTGCTGTTTGTGGGACATTGCTGTGAGCAAATTGGCTACTGCATTTCCTACATTACCAGTGACTACACTTAAAAAAAACAAGTGCTTAATTGGCTGTAAAGTGCTTTGGGACATCCTCCTGAGGTTGTGAAAGGTGCTATGTAAATAAAAATCTCTTTTTTATTCTAAATGAGGCTTAACCAAGCTCTTGTACCAGGACACTATAGTGCATTTTATTTTATATAGGATCATCCTAGAAATACATCCTAATCTATTTGCTTTTGCTACAGTCTCGCAGCACTGGTCATGAATCTTTAGCGACTAATGTGCTATAAACACCTAGGTTTCTTTTCCACTCTATATATTTTAGTTCAGAACTCTGCACAGTATACACTTGCTTGCCTTTTAGCACTACCCACGTGCTTAACACTACATTTATCTACATTAACTGAGATTTGCCAAACTTGGGCCCATTCTCCCTTCACATCTAGTTGTGATTATAGTCTGTTTTTTAATCATCCTAGGTTCTAACAGTAGCACAAATCTGTGTGTCATCTGTGAGCTTGCAGACAGTTCCCACAACACCTTCATCCAGATCATTAATATAGATCATGAAGTGCAACGTTCCCAACACCGATATCTGTACACCTCAACGTTTAACCGGTCTCCATGCAGAACTACTACCATTAATAAAAGCCCACTGCCTATGAGAATGCAGTCCAATCTTCATCCAACCCAGGGTCTGCCTTCCCGTCCCATAGAACTCTACCTTATAAACAGCTATTATGTGGCATCTTATCAAAAACATTTTGAAAATCAAGTGTACTAAGTCGACTGGGCTACCTTCATCCATCAACCTAGTAACCTCTTCAAACATTTCAACCAGATTGGTGATGCGTGACCTTTTCTTCCAGAAGCCATGTTGAGAGTCTCTGATAACCTCTTCTCTGTCCAGGTGGTCAGTTATAGAAGCAACTAGATATGACAGTGTTGCAGTCACTCAAAGCTTCTCTTCTACATGCTCAAAATTCCACCGCCCGCGAAATTCACCTGGCGGTCTGCGGCGGCAGTAACCCCTCGTGTCACGCTCTCCTGCGCCCGGAGATCGTGACGTGATCCGGCTGCGCAGCGCCCCGGACCCTAAATTCGGTTCCGTCCCCCGGCAGCATCACCGGCCGATAATGCAGACAGCTGCAGGAGGTGTTGCTCGGGAGGCCGGGCGCTTCGGGAGCGCTAATTAAAGGTAAAGGCCGCTGGTCTTCAGTGGAAATGCGTTTCCTTCCTTTAGGGTGCATTTTGAAATGTTTTTTAAATGGCCCGATTGATCAGCCCTACACTCTGTTAGAGTGCTTGGGGCTGATCGTCGAGGATCCCGGCTGCCGTCGCGACGATGGAGATCGTTCAAATGCAGAGCCTGCAGCAATGGTCCTTGCCTTTAAGGGAGGGAAGGAGCCCTCAGATCCCGGCAGCGCTCATTGTGCAGCGCTGCACCTCTACTGCCCCCCTTGCTTGGTCTAGCGCTCCAGAAGGGAAGTGGTAGTGTTTGATTTAGCGCTCCACTTCCTTCCTGGAGCGCTAACACTGAATTTCCCGAAGGCTGAGAATGATTAGCGCCTGGTGCTAATTTTTCCAGCTTTCAAAATTTAGCGCCCCAAACGGGTCGATACCGAATTTCTCCCCCTAGGTCAATTGAAAATTTCAAGACTGAGATTGATAGATTTCTGTTAGGCAAGAGTATTAAGGGTTACGGAACCAAGGTGGGTAGATGGAGTTAAGATACAGATGAGCCATGATCTAACTGAATGGATGGCAGAACAGGCTCAAGGGGCTGAATGGCCTACCACTGTTCCTTTGAAGAACATATATGGAGGCACTAGCAAATTAGGAGAAAAGAAAACACACTGCTAAACCAAGATAACTATTTATTTTTTGCTCTTCATTCAGGTCATCAAACCCAAAGCAAAAATTCATCACTCGGCTCTACTGGTTTTAAGGCTACTGCCTTATAGATGAACGTGAGAAGTCGCACAACACCAGGTTATAGTCCAACAGCTGACGAAGGAGCAGCACTCCAAAAGCTTGTGATTTCTAATAAAGCTGTTGGACTATAACCTGGTGTTGTGCGACTTCTCAGATTTGTCCACCCCAGTCCAACACCGGCATCTCCACATCATGCCTTATAGATGAGCCAAACTGCTTTCCATGACTCCAGTCAGTCCACTTCAAATGCAATGAGAATATGAAAAACACACATGTTGAATATCAGAAATTGACCTTTATTCTTGTACTAATCAATTGCTTTACATTTGATACAAAGTAACATTCTTCTTTCAGCACAGGAAAAAACATCAGTACCTGTTTGCTCTGTACCATCTCTGTCACACTTTGACCGCGCCCTGCAACAACTTACACTGGCAGTAGGTGCGTGGGGATCGAGTCACCAGATCAGTGAGTTTGGGTTTGCATATTGAGCCAAAACTAAATTTCCAACAGTATGACTGGATGCTTTGAATGTAAAAGAGAGGCTTCCTCACTGCCAGGTCAAGCTATTACAGAAGATACAAAATAATCAAATTGTTCTACATGTCTGCAGAATGTGAAGTCAAATGAATAACCTGGCAAAAACGCTACTTTAGGCCTTAATTCTTCTAATTTAGTAACTACAGTTTTTTTTTAAAAATCCAATTGTTAAAATGTAGAACCGTTTTTTGTTCTTTGAAACAGTGTGCAAGAAAACATCCCTTTTCATTATTGAATGCAAAAAATAAGCAGTTTACATGTTTCGTTGAATGTGAGAAAGGCCATCGTGCGCCAGGCAATTAGTGAAATGTTAGGAACAGTCTTGTGTTTCTTTAATGATTCAGTTGCATTGAAGTCTGTAGGTACAGTAGGAGAACTACTTAAAAACATGACACAAACTGGAGGACCAGAAGCAATCCTGTGTTAGGCACACATGGATTCACAAGTGCAACGTGAAAACAGAGGATACAAATGTTGACAATTTGGCACAATATATGGGAATAAAAACAGACATAAGCATTGCATTGCAGATTCAATGACCAATTTCCAGACAGTGGCAACACTACAATTATTTACTGTGCCTCATAACTACATTTACTTAGACAAAACCTCCAAGCAAGGGAAATAGTTTCTCAAAGTTAAATAAATCTATCTGACTGCTACACACTCTGAATTTTTCTTTTTTTTAAAAAAAATGCTCAACATAACCTGCAAAATTGCACCAAGAGGAATTTCTTCAATATTTACAGCTTTTAGAAAGTGTCATATCAGCATGCCAGGCCTAGCTAATAGCTCATTACCCCTTGCTACATATTATTAGGCCCAACAATTAAGGTATTAGTTTATACAATATGATCAGATACATTATGATGTTTAAATATCAAGATCCATGCAGAAAAATATATTTTCAACAGACAAAAAAAAATAAAAACAAAAATGCAGTGGTCTGCCCTTTGCAGGAGTGCACAACAATTCATAATTCACTCCAAACAGTACCAATCACAATACCTCCCCCCCCCACCCCCCAACTACATGATCACTCTGTACCAATTTTATTCGGTTTAACCTGCCAGTAGAATCACAGGGCGCTACATCATGTAACCAGGTAAACACGCCCGTTCACATGCACAAACTTCACCCCATTCTGAAGAGTTGTCTTATCCAAAAAAAAAACGGAGAAGAAGAAAAGGATATAAACATTCAAGTAAACATTTAAAACAAATACTCAGGAAATATTACTTGTAAACGTGTGTTTCTAAGTTTTAGTTGCAGCATCACTTTTTCCAACTTTTGTTTCAGGAGGGAGAGGGAGAGAAGGCGGAATAATCAGTCCTGTATAAATCCAATTTTAATTTTTTTTTTAACATTGCAGGAATACAGTAGATGCCAGGACAATGTGCAGTAGCCTATATAACAGCATTTACCCAACACCCTCAGGCGGAAGTTTTTTTCTGTTCGCTATACGTCTATTCAGCACACTGCCCGTTCCATGTAATCTGCAATCTTTAGACTGTTTTAATGCGTACTCAATACAGCAATCATCAGCTTTAACACCTTTACATCAATGAGAGTTTGAGCTGCCCAAGTGGGGTCCTAGAGAGTTCCAGCTGGAATCCACAGGACTTTGTTCTGTTCTTGATCAACAATTGTCATGATCTGAGTGCAAATGTAGGGCAGGCTGCCTCCCTGGACAATACCTGCAAAAGGACAGGGGAAGGATGAATAGTTAGAAAGAGAAGATTGTCCACCTTGTCGGGTTTTCTTCAATCTCTGAATCAAAGGCACAACCTAATGACACAAGGCTAGGATTTCTCCAGAGGTAATCACAAGCAGAAAACTCTTTAAAGACCTTTACTTGCTGCTGGGCTTGTTATAATCCCGCCTATGACTCACCTTCACCCGCAACGCGCATTTAAGCCATGTGGTGACATCTTCTCCACTCATTACTTATATTTCAAGGGGATGTCACAATAGAAAATAAATGACGCGAGGAAAAAAAATAACATTTTACAAGAATAACACAATAAGTACATCAATATAGCCTATATTTAAAAGCAAAATAATTACCCAACTTTTTTAACCTCCAATTTTCTCCTATTTTTGCCCTCTACTTCTGAAGGCAACGACTCATTGGGTGGGGGGGGGGGGGGATACAGACCCATGGGCACCAGGAAAACGATGATACCTCACCCACATGCCCATTTGTTACGCATGAATCAGCTAGTATCTTCAGGCAATTTTACAATGGGAGCCTTGACTGCTTAGCCTGATTCTGTCTTCACCTGAACATCACACAGACAGGTTCCAGCAGGGGTCAATCGACAGCAACAGGAGCCGAGTTCCTCCTCACTAGCCCAGGATCGCCAAGGCCAAGTGTAGTGCCCCGGCTGATATCGGTTAACTAAGAACAGACCAGGGATTAAACCTGGGCCACCCCAGTCTAAATGGCTCAGTACCACGCAACGCAGTGCACTTACTCATTGTGCCATAAGGACGTCTGACTTTAGATACTTTAACTACTTAATGTATGATATAAAGAGAGCACATGATGAAGAACCATGCAATATTTTACACAGCGCACTTGTAGCACCATCCATTAAATCACCCTACTCATAGAATATTAGTCATATCCTAAGGCTCATCATATAGCCTGTGAATAGTGCTTAAGCTGTTTTGTGCATCAATTCTTTTCCATGGGGAAGCAAAAGGCAAAGAAAAAATTACATAAGTATTTACCCCACACAAGTCTGATGCTGATTTGTTTTTTAATATATCCACCATTTCAGGCATCCCACAGGGAGCCCTGTGTGTACCCATTTTAGTTCAGCAGATGTGTTCGAATATCAAGGGGATTTTCTCTAACCACATGGCCTTCACAATATTGAAGATACAGTGCTTGTATTATTGACAGCATAGTTACAGAACCTTCTTCGGCCTTTTTCTCTCGTGGCAGAAAAATAGATGAAAACAAAACATTTTCAGAAAGAGCAAATATATATTGTAACGGAAGCTCATTGCTACATGTCATCTGAGAACATCAGCTGCACTAAAATACATTACACGCACAATCTTTAAAGACCAGAAAGTGATAGCAGTTAAGCAGTGTGGTGTTGTAGTTTCAACACATTGTGCTACATTGCTTGGGAGCGTAGATTTAATTCTCTCCCTCCCCTCCGTGATGTTGAACTGCTCATCATAGTTAGCATAGAACATCACATCATGCCTCACATCAAGTATGGCCAATGTGAAATTACTTTCAATATATTACTACAGTATTACCTATCTGTATTTTCTGTGCATAAAAAATACACAACTTAAGGCTATGCATCCTTGCATTACTACTGTACCCTCTGTCCACTTTTATCTCTTTCACCACTGGAACCAATATGGGCCATTATTGATTAAACATTTTATATTATTCTCATTCAATTTTCCTCAATGCCCAATGCCTGCAGTCATCACAAATCTCAAAGGCAACCGCATTTTTAAAGATTCAAAATACATATTATACAGCTGTTTACTGTAGTTGGGGGATTCACAACAGAATGGCACTGGGCACTGCCATCTAGTGTCATCGTATTGTTAGTACATGGAAAAAGCAGCTAGCAGGTCAGAAGTGCTAATACGATAGCAAAATACTGCGGATGCTGGAAATCCGAAATAACAACAGAAAACGCTGGAAAAACTCAGCAGGCCAGGCAGCATCCGTGGAGAGAGAAACAGAGTTAATGTTTCAGGTCGAAGACCTTTCGTCAGAACTGGAGAAAAGCAGGAAATGAAATAGATTTAAAGCAAGTATAATGCTGGGAAAAGGGGGAGGGGATGAAAGAACAGAAGGCAAGGTCAGTGGTGGGATAGAAAGCAGGAGAGATTGCTCCTGGGACAGCAGTTAAAAATAAAGGAGAAAGAAAAACGACAGCATTTAATGTTTTAGAACTTAACTTCAATTCTTGGAATGGACAATGCCAACAAGCAAGAGTTAAGTTGGTGTGTGGATCTGCGTTGAGTGTGCTGTGTAGTTGTTTAAATAAAGACTCATGTATTAAATGCAGCATGAAACTGACAGACTGGGGCACTGCCTTTTACAATGATTCTTCATGTGAGGAGGATAGGATATTTCACTTAGCTTTTTGTCTATTTCACTTATAACAACTACACGAACTCACTGTACTGGAAGAAACTAATGTCCTTATTTTAATAATGTTAAGAGTACTGAAACAAGATTAATCTAGATTTTAAAATCGAGATACTCTGATCCATTCTTGCAATCCACTCATTTCTAGTTTTATTTTATTTAATCTTTCCTTCGACAATGGTTCACCTTGTGGCAATGATGTAATATGGGTTTACTATTCATTTTAAGTTACAGATTAACGATGAACCTGAATGCTACATCTTGCCATAAGTATAAGGCGGCTGACATTTTAAGTGAATGCCAGCAAAAGGATACAAAAAGTCCAAACACAAAAGTACCCGATAGGCAGGATTGAAGTCAAGTGTTGTTAGCCATTTAGCAAATACGGATCAGGTCATAGTTACAAACGATGCAACAAATGATCTCCACTTTCCTTGAATTCAATATTGGACTTCTAAAGAGATTTGGGACACTAACAGACATTGTATTCTTAAATTGAAGTCTTCCTTGCAATATATTGCGTATTAGAGTGAATTTCAATGTCATACAGAACACCGACGTCAAGAATTTATTAAATTAAATGAGATTTCTGTATGTCCCAATGGGTTTTTGAGTTTTGTAAAACACCATATTGACAAAAAGTCTCCATGAATGAACTTCAACCCATTTAATATTAAGGCACTACAGTTCCATACTGAATTAACTAAATCAGTGCTTACGATTACCAGATAAAAATGGACAAACTACTGTAGTAGACTTGCATTTAGATAAACCCCTCCCTTTGAATGCAAACGTTGGAATGCTAGTTGTAAATCTACATTTTAGCAGTTGCAGTCAGACACAGCAGATACCTACCTGTGAAAAACTTGCTGTACTCCTGTTCAATCTTTTGAGCAGCCTCAAACTGTTCCTTGGAATGTTTTTTTTGTGTACCTTTATCCCGCAGAAAGATTGGGTCCTTTTGCTCTCTGTAGATGCAATGCAACCATTGAAGTTTGATTGAACCAGTGTAATAGCATGCTTACAAAGGACTAAGACATACACGTAGTCTTACAGTCAAATAATATTCAAGTTATCGGTGTCTTGCATAAGATACATCAAAATTATTTTGACGTGACTTTGTAATTTTGTGTGGTATACTTTATTCAGAGGGAAGAATAATGACAGCAGGACATGCTACAATAAAAACAGAAAATGCTGGAAATACTCAGCAGGTCAGGCAGAATCTGTGGAGAGAGAAACAGAGTTAACGTTTCAGGTCGATGACCCTTCATCAGAACTGCTGCTGCCTGACCGGTTGAGTATTTCACTGTTCTCTAGTTTTGCACCATTTACTGGACAAACAAAACATTTCGGAACATTATACTATCGTTTAAAATAAAATTAAATTGTGTAGAAGCTAGAAAATACTGAAGCTGGTTCAGCTTCTTTGTCAGAAGGAAACTATTATCCCACCACATACTTGATCATAACATTGATTGCTAACTATTTTATTTACTATAATATTTACTTCATGGCTTGATATAAATTTGCATAATGCATCATTTTTTTTGCTAGTGTTGGAAAAGAATCACAAGATATTTTCTGGCTTTGGCCCCCATGAAATTATCATCTTTTAAGTGATTTTCTTTTTATCCTCTTCCCCTTCTCTAAGAATCCCATCAACTCTATCTCAGCTGAGGGGGCGAATCAGTAATCTCTTCTCAGGCCTCCACCAAAGATTGAATGCTCAGTATCAGGTAAGTAAACATAACATGGTTCAACGTTCCCTATAAGCTGCGCGGCCGCGTAGCTCTCTGCCGGTTCCGCACAGCCTGGGACCGGCTTTTTCGATGTTAAGTTTCGCGCATGTGCGATACTGTGAATGGGCCGCGCACTCAAAAACATGAGGGAACATTGACGTGGTTGGTGGACCCTACAATCTCTGTTTAGCTCCTGTGGAGAAGCAGTTTGACTCCTAGTTGAGATCAAAACATACAGGGGGAAAAATTTGGTTCCTTTGTGCCTCCAGTTAGCGCCCTAAGAAGGCCCTAATGGGGCGCAAAGCAACTCGCGCCCGGGCGCGGCGCCGCCAACGTCTCCCGCGAAATTCAGTGGGAGGTTAGCGGCGGCGCTAACCGTTAGCGCCCCGCGGTGCTGTGCTGCGGGCGATGACGTCATCGCTGTGCGCAGCGCCCCAGCCGCGATCTTTGGTAGCGCCCCCTGACTTACTGCCGGATGCTATGTCCGAATGGGTCAGGGGGGTCTACCCGCGGCCGGCGCTATTTAAAGGTGAGGTGCCGGGCGGCCATTTTTGTTGCTGGCCGCCCACCTGCCAGCACCTGCCTCCGCTGCCGTCCCCGGCCTCCTTACCCCCCCCCCCCCCCCCCCGTGGAGTGCCGGCTGCACTCCATGAGCCCGGCACTTCTCTCGAGTGCCGGGCTCTTTTGCCAGCACTCCCGATCCCCGGGTCACGCTGCACAAGGCCCCTCCCCTTTAAGGGGAGGAAGGCCTGCAATACCGCGGCGCAAAGTGCCGCCGCGATATTCCCTTGCAGTGCCCCAAGAGGGAGGCGGGGCACTTCCAGTAGCGCGCCGCTTCCCTCTTGGGATGCTACCACTCAATTTCGGTCGCGGGGGCGCTAATTCTTCCGGGCGGCGAAGTTAGTGTCCCAAAGGGGGCGCGACTCAATTTTTCGCCCAGTGTGGGAAAAAATAAATATTATCTCAGATCCTACCACTCTGTAGCGCCTTTATTAGTCTCATCTTTAATACCCTTTAAACTATGCAACATTGTGCTCACCATTTTGCTCTGGACAAATTAAAATTCACTGCACTGTAACTCACCATCAATCACCACGATTACATTATACTTTTGCCACAAATGTGCACTGACCCTTAAAAAGAACAAACCAGAACAAACTGGAGCTGACATATTAAATTGGTGCATGCTTTGTAAATAAAGAAGAATGCGCATTACCCAGCCTTAGAAATGGGGACATGCATCTCTATTTGGATCTGTAACATGCTTTTTGTTGATTCAGCTTGTTTTTAAACTTGTACTTTCTTCGACAGTAACCAATCACTGACACTCTCATGTGCTGTTCCTGTTTATTCTACACAGTCTGCTTGGATGCCCACAAAGAAAAGCTAGTTATTCATTATGCTTTAAATGATTGACTCTACTCACTTGATTTGCTTTAGGTTTTTGTACCGTATGAATATGACAATTGGGTAGATGTGAATTCGGTGCAGACGCTCAATGGCATGTGGTGCAATGTCAAGCAAGCAGTGGCAGTCCTACAAATAAAGTCAAAAACAAGTTAAGGAAAGCAAACGTAATGGCAGCTAGTCACATTTTATAATTAGAACTAATATCTGCCATAGGTGTCGGCCTTGGCTCAGTCAGAACGCCACAGGTTCACGCCCCACTCCAGAGACCTGAACACGTAATCTAGGCTGACATTTCAGTGTAGTACTGAGGGAGTGCTACGCTGTCACCTTTCGAATGATTTGTTAAACCGAGGTCCCATTTGTCCTCTCAGGTATATAAAGAATTCCAAGGCATTTCTCGAAAAAGAGCAGGGGAGTTCTGACCAACATTTATATCTCAATTGACTCCACTAAAGCAGGTTATCTGGTCAATTACCTCATTGCCGTTAGTAGGATCTTGCGGTGTGCAAATTGGCTGCCACATTTACCTACATTACAGCGGTTGTGAAGTGCTTTGCCTCGATAGCCATTTGTGACAAGGCCTACCATGTTCTAATAACCCTGACAAAAAAAAAATCTTCTAATTTCCCTCTACATTCTTCTAGTGATGATACGGAGTTCATGCCCTTTGGTTAACAATTCACCAACTAGTGGAAACAATTTTTCACTATTTACCCTATCAAAAACAATCCTAATTTTGAAAACATTTGTTAATTTCCAAAGCCTAAAAGCAGAAGTTGGAGGGGGGAAAAAAAAAAAATCAAACAGCTCTCCAAAATCATAAGTATGAAGTAACTCCATAGTGATATATCATTTTTGCAGAGCTAGCTACTGATATTGACTGTGGAAGGAAAGAGAACTAAAGATGGCTGCCTGAGATGCTGGCCTTGTCAGCAGTCGTAAGGAAAGTCACGTGTGCCAGGTGCAAATTCATAACAGCAATTTTTTTGGTTGCATTATATTACACACAGAATATATGGAGTGTAAAGAATATGTAATCCTCTCTTCCCCAACAATCGGAATTCTTCCTTTAATCCAGGGAAAGCTTGCAAAATTAAAATGTGCACACCTTAACCCATTTACAGAAGGCGCCTTACAGATAATTGCCTGCATATGAGAATTGTTGCCGCCATTAGTCTTTCCTTGCTAAATCTTGGGCGAAACTGTGTGTGATGACAAGTGCTGAATACATAGAGGAAAAAGATGCGATCCCCTCCCAGCCAACTGTCGATCTACATTTGTATCTTGAACAGGAATTGCTCAGGATATCGAAGAGCAAAGTAAAGTCACAATAGGTGGAAGAGAAAGGGGAACCCAAAGTTAACAAGAAGTTTAGTAAAATAAAGTTGATGAAAAGGAAAGATTTACAAAACGAAAAGGGTTTATGGTTCCTACAACACACAACTCCTCTTGGGATCATATGACTCTGGTGCAGCAATGTGATCCAATGCTGTACGTCCTACCTAGATGCGTCATGCCTTTAGGAACAATCTGCTTTCCCTTTATAACAACTCGGGTGCACTCCCAACAAGTGGCTAAGCTTCATCACTGGTTCATGTTCGCTAGCACAGTGGTTTTCAATCTCTTCTGCGCGGGAGTCCACCTGCAAATACTGACACACTCCTGAGGACCCCCTGCAAATACTGACGCACTCCTAGGGGTCCCGACAAATACACATGTACTCCCGAGGACCCCCTGCAAATGCTGGTTCACTCCTGGGGACGCCCTGCAAATACTGATAGACATCCAGGGACCCACTATCATAACTTCCAAAAGACACTAGTATAATTGTAGAAAATATTAGTTGAGGGCAATATAAATAATATGCTAATAATCTTTGTTTTTTGTGGGTGTCGCCCATCCCTAATTGCCCTTGAGAAGGTGGTGGTGAGCTGCCTTCTTGAACTGCTGCACTTCTTCGTAGTGGTTTGGTATGACTGAGTGGCTTGCTGGGCCATTTCAGAGGGCAATCAACCACATTGCTGTGGGTCTGGAGTCACAGACCGGGTAAGGACGGCAGATAAGTGAACCAGATGGGTTTTTACGACAATCCCGGTAGTTTCATGGGCACCATTACGGATACTCGTTTTTATTCCAGATTTATTTAATTAACTGAATTTAAATTCCCCAGCTGCCGTGGCTGTCTCCGGATCATTAGTCCAGGCCTCTGGATTACTAGTCTGGTAACATTACCACTATGCTACCGTTCCCATGTACTTATTGTGCTCATGAATATCTCAAGGCATACTACAGGCGGGTTTCCTATACACTTAAGTAAACAGAGGGCTATTTGCCGCACAAGGACATGGAGCAGGAATAATGCGATCTTTATTAAAATCCATGATTCAAACACATTTAAACTTGCTACAGGAAACTCTTTATTAACCGGCACCCAAATATCCGGAAATCTCTCTTAACCGGCAAAATTCCTGAGTAGGTAACCGGGGTTTTCCTTCATCTCTCGTTTAAAATTAACTTTAAAAAAAACCCCGAGGCGTTTGCCTTGTATCGGAGCATGTAGATTGGGAGGGGAATGTGCAGCCCGGGTAGGCAGCGGACACGACAAATGGTCAGCTGGCGGTCCCCGGGGAGACGGAGCTCCGAATGCAGGCGCATGTCAATGTGTACGGGGCTCTCGTACGTTGGGAGATATAACTCTCCATTATCCGGACTTTTTGATTAACCGGCACCACGCCGGTCCCGTCGGTGCCGGTTAATAAAGAGTTTCCTGTATTTGGATTGGAATCAATCTAGATTGCCATGGTACTTACAATTTTTGAAATACTATAAAGTAACTTGATATCTGTATTGAGCTCATAATGTACATTGCAACGTCAACCTGATACAAATGATCAAATTATATAAAACATAGAAATGAATATCGAGAGGAGACAAGCACCTTCTCTGTTATTTCTTTAATGGAGGCAACAGTTGTGACATCAAAATGGCCGCTTCTCCTCTTGTAATCAATGAAGAGATAGTCTGCCACTCCTCGTTCAATGGCCTGCTGGGAAGCTTTCATAACCTCTGAATAGAAAAATGGGAACATAAATTAGTATGTGGAGCAGCTTTGTCTTCAAACAAGATTACATTTTAGCTGAATGTCTCATACCAAACTGCTCACTATAATGTAATACAGTCTTCAGCTGACAATGGGGCTTCACTACATCTGATGCAAGTCAGATTACAAGATCTGAATGCTGGCCTCTAAATGGGACTCAAAAGCTAACGAGCAAGAGTCAAAAGTGAAAATCTGAATTATTTCTCCAAAAGAATACACCAATCCAAGCAACTATCAAGAGGTAAAAAGAAAACCTTGCGTGCTGAAAAGCTGAAATAAAAGACAAAGTGCACAAAAAGTCAATCAATATCTGGAAGGTGAACTAATCTTCTGGGTGCAACACTTGTCCCTCATCATCCCACAGAAGGGCCGGCCTTGCCAAGCTTTAAAAAAATCATTTCTCGTCAGGATGTGAGAGATGCTGTTGAAGCTGCCTATCTCTGGTTGCCCATCTGTTTTTACAAGTGAGTGCCTTGCTATGCCACTTGAAAGAGTGTTAAGAGTTAACCATGTTGTGTGGACTAAAGTCATTGTTAGGGGTGGCAGTTTCCTTCCCTGGGGGACATTAAGTGAACCAGTTGCATTTTTGCAACAATCATTTTTTTTTTAAACTGGTGGCAACCCACAAATCCCCAGCACAACTTGCCATAGTGGAATTTAAACTCTCAACCTTGGGGTTGCTAGTTCAAAAGCGTAACCACTGTACTTTGGTACCTGTTAGTTCTCGTGAACGGTTACACCCGAAATGCTAACGTATCTTTCTCTTTCAAATGCTGGAGCCTCCTGTGCATTTCCTGCTTCTAATCTAAGGGAATATGAACTCTTAACTACAGACTGGCTGTGCTGGTTTCATGCGGTAATGACATTGCAGTCAAATGATGATAAACAGTAAGTGCTACGATGGGAACAAGACTTGTATCAACAGCAAACAAAAACAGCCAATTTAAAGAAAAACATTTTGAAATGCTACCATCTCGGCAAAAGTAGACTGAGTACTGTAGTCTTTACTGAGCAATAAAAAAAAAGATAAATGCTTGAAGGACGTGAAATGCATTGACAGCCTTCATCCGCAGACCAGTACAAAAACACAATAAAAAGCCCACATGAAATTGAAGCAAGATCTGTTATGAACAGTAACTGATAGCAAGGAGTGAACTCAAGTGTGTAATCTAATCTCATGGTCAGGTGATGGCACTTCATCTGTACCCTTGCCGTTTATGGCATCTTGTAACGAATCCCAAGTGTCCACTCATTCTCGATAGAACACCTTTGTGACAAGATTTTTACCTGACTGGCCTGACCAGGAGTCTGCTTGCACAGAAAAGCCTCCAGATACTTGGGGGACACTGTAATGCTTCACAAGTGTCCTTCACCAAGGCAAAATAATGAACAAGTGGCCTTTAAAGGGATTCTTCAGAATTAAAAAAAAAAATAATTGGCTACAAATCAATTGTTTAGTCACGATTTACACAAGATAAACTAGCTGAAAGGGGATCAGCCTCTGGTAATGTCATTGTGCCTCAACACAGCTGTTTTTTTTATTTCAATTGTAGCAGAAAAAGAGCAGCTTTTCAATCAAATAATTTAACCATTCTTTGAAGTATGATTAAGAACTACAAACAAAGGCATTTTTAATGGCAGATAAGGTACTTAATTTCAGAAATTCATCAATGTTGTCCTACAATCTCATAAGGGAGAAACACTGAAAGTAATTATGAAGAATCATTAATATTTAGATAAATCTAAAAAAAAAACACAGAATCACAAGTACATATTTTAAAATTAAAGCAAATCTGGTGATTTAAACTTACCTAATGGGCATCTGCAGAACTTTCCAGAGGAATCTTTGACTAACATGTCCTTCACAGCATCCACTAGTGGTCCCAGGATTAGCACAGGCCTTGGGGAGGTGCATTCTATTTTCTGCACTCTTTGATAAGCCAAACTTCCACAATCTAGCAGCGAAAACGAATTGCAACATACATCTCAGCATTTAAATCTAAACTACCAATGATGACAGACAAATCAGAACTATATTTAGTAAGTGAAGCACAATAACTAGATACAGAATCCCTTGGTAACTACTGTAATAATTTTACATCTTTAAAAAGGGATGCTCATCACCAAAATCCTTGTTATTAAATTGAACAGTTGCAAAGAATGATTAATAACTAACATTCTTTTCTGTGTCTACTTCTGTTAAGATTTTGAATAGTTTTGGTTATACTATAATTAAAAACAGAAAATGCTGGAAATACTCAGCAGGTCAGGCAGCATCTGTGGAAAGAGAAACAGAGTTAACGTTTCAGGTCGATGACCTTTCATCAGAACCCTTTGGTTATACTATGTTCTAATGACCTCAAACAGAGAATGGGCGGAGGGGTGAGTTAGGTGCCTGACTGTGTAAGAGCTGAATTAACCTACACAGTTGAAACAACAAGAACTAACACATTACAAGCATCCTGGATTAATAACTATATTGTTGCTGGTGTCGATTCAGATTCCACATGTGACTGGGCTCAGTCAGTTTCCCCAATGATATAACTGACCCATTGTTAAAAGCAGAAAAGGTTATTTGATGATTTTTAAAAATGAGTGACATACTTGGGGTGCAGATTTGCACCTGTGATTTCTCATAGGATCGGAGGGGAGATAGCCTCTGTACAAAAAATGTTCTTCATAAACAGTTTTACTAATTTGATACCCATAATACCGGTGCTGTCCAATGTCCCGCCTGCGGTTTGCTGCGACACTACCGTGCTCCGTGAGATGGGAAAAATCATGAACAACACCGACCTTCCCATTCACGAAGACTTGAAAAACCCCACCATGAAAGCGTTTAAAATCGCGCCGGCCATTCTGGGAAACAGCAGCCAATATTCATGCAGCTGGTCTCGACCCACTATCCAGATGGACGGAATTGTGGGACGCACGCAACATAAAGAACAGAGACCTCATCACTGACCAAACAGCAGAGGTCCCTGGCTCCGACCTCCCTCGGAGACAATGGACGGCGCTCTACCCAATCCGCTCAGGGCGTGGATGATGCGGCCACCTGCTCCACAAGTGGAAGATGAGGGACGACCCGAAGTGAGACCGTGGCCATGAGTCCCAGACCGTGGAACACATCACATCAACCTGCCCACTAAGATCTGTCGCGGGAGGCACTTCATTTCTCCACTCGGCTTCTCAGGAAGCCATCGAATGGAGAGCCAAACTAGACATCCCATCATAAGCTTCTTCCATCATACGAAAGTAGTAGTAGTAGCACCCATAATGTACGGTGAAAATCGGCCATGTTGAGTTACAAATCTTAGAGATCAAATGAAGAGCATGACTGCCAAAGATCTGGAAGCAAGCCACCTGCCTGGCCTCTCAGTGAGACTGGAAGTTAGAACCATTTACTTTTGTGTGTGTAGACAGGGTACAGATAGGTAAGCTTTCTTCTTTAAAATAATGAAGGCAGTCCTTTAAGGACATTTGTCATATATAGCAGTTAACCTAGTCTATCCCTTTCAGGCCTCAGTTCAGATGCTCCCTGAAGTAATGCTTTAAGTAAATCCTGAGGTCTTGCAGACTATAATTACCAGATTTAAACTGGTATTGTAGTATAATTGCAGCCTCTGACTAATTACCCTCCCTCCCTGAATCATTTTGCTGCAAGTCGATATATGGATTTAATGACGAGTGCACCAAAATATGAAATATTTTAGAGTAAAAGGTAAAGAAAGGAAAGGAGCACTAAAAATCTACAAACAGCTAATTCTATTCCGGAACCATTTTTCCCCCACAAGAGAACCTGGATAACTTGAAGAATAAAAAATTTAAAAATGTAATTCATTGCTGGAATAAGCACAGATCTGTCAGAATCTCTTGTGATAAAAAAATCTACACCCAAAACATTAATCCTTTCTTCCCCCCCCAGATGTTGACAGACCTGCTCTGCATTTTTAGCAGTTTCCATGTTTATACTGGATCTTTACTTGCAGTGAATTACTAATTATAATCCGCTGGCACAGATATAGTATTTTATACGGAGAAGCGTTTTTACTTAAAAAAGTAGTC